>CM076416.1:12579325-13179325 GCA_038363315.1 Mugilogobius chulae
TCTTTTTTTGTTTTCTTACTTTTCTTTTTTCTTTTTAATTTGGAATTTTGATGTTAATTTAGATTTATTTATATATTTTTTTAATTTCATTTTATTATATTAATGTTTTGGATTTCTTTTCTTTTTGTTTGGGATATATTTAGTGTTATTTATTAAATTATTCGTTTTATTATTTTTTTTTATTTTTTCGTTTTTTTTTTTATTAGGATTTTGTTTATACATTTTGTATATATTTATATTATTTTTTTTATTTTTTTTATATGATATTTATTTGTTATTTTTACTTGTTAATTCTTTCTTTTTAATTTTTTTTTATATTATTTTTTGTTTTCTTTTGATTTAATGTTTTAGTAATATTTTATTTTTTTTTATTTTTCTTTTTTATTGTCTTTATTTTTTTTTTTATTTTTTTTTTTAATTTATTTTTATTTATTTATCTTATTTTTTTTTATTTTTTTATTTTTTTTATTTTTTGTTTTTATTTTTTTTTTTTTTTATGGGGATATTTTATGGTTTTTTTATTTTTTTATTTTATATATCTTTATCTTATTTTTATTTATAATTTTTACTTATATTTATTTTTATGATATTAAATTAAAATTTTGATTTTTCTTGTTTTATTTATTTATTTTTATTATATTTTTTATTTTAATTATGTTTATTTTTTTCGTTGACATCTTTTATATTTATTTTGTTATTTATCATTTTAATGTATTTTTTTTTTTTATTTATTATTTTTTTTTTTTATTTATTTTTTTATTTTTTTTATTTTTTTTATTTTTTTTTTATTTTTATTTTTCTTACTTTTTGTGTTTTTTTATTTTATTATTATTTTTTCAATGATTTATTTTTAGATATTATTTATTTTTATTTTTATTTTATGAAACATATTTTTTATTTTTAAATGTTTTATTTATTATCAATTTATTTATTATTATTTTATTTAGTATTTTTTTTGGTTCTATTATGCATTTTTTTTTTATTTGTCAAAATTTTTTATCTGTTTGCTTTTTTTATCATTTTATTTTTTTTTAATTTTATTATTACTTTTTTTTTTTATTTTTCTATTTATTCTTTTTTATTTGTATTTTTTAATGTTATTTTCCACAACTAAGTGGATCCTTTTAGTCAAGAATTATGCTGCTCGTGTGTTTAAATATTAGTAGTTCCAGGTTATTGCTTGTACTAGCTGATTTAAAGTTTCCGATCTATATTGATTTTTTTGATTAGATTTTTTTAAAATTAATTGATTGAGCAATATTATTTATTGCTTCTAAGCCAAATAATGATAATTTGCACCTTCAATGTTAAAGATAATCATTTATTTATATGATTATAATATATTATTTTTTTACTTATAATTAAATAATATATTGTCTTATATGTTCATTTTATTGTTTAGATGGTTCGTAATTTTTATTTTTCTGAATATATCTATATGATCTTCTCTGTCACTTATATATTTATGCTGATATCATGATTTGGGTATAATATACAAATTATGTTATTAGTTTATTTATATGTGAAACTTTTTTCCGTTTATTAGTATTATCATTTTCAAATATAACAAGTATTTATATATAATCATTTTTGAATCTTTTATTATATAATTTAGTGTAAACTTATAATTTCTTAATAACATTAAAGCAGCTTGGGACTTTATCACTTGTAACGGTTGAACAGATTGACGCTTTATCATTTGAAATTATATGTCTGTAAACGGGCCATCCTATCTCTCCGTTGACTTTTGAGAATTGCTGTAGGTGTGCTTCCCAACCTCACTGTGGCTCCAGGCGGAGCCCCTCCTGCCGTGCTCACCGTATTTGAATCACATACGATTTCAAGTATGAAAGTTTTGGTTATTTCCTACCTCTTGAGTTATTCGCTAAGTGTCCCAAATCCACAGCTTCTTAGTGGCCCATCTCATACAACGCTTTTTCGACCTACTCACTGCTCAGAATCCATTATGCCGTTCCACTCGGGGATGCACCCCGTGTTCCAGATTGTTGCTCAAACCTTTTCCTCTAAATCCGTTCACTTACGTGTTGCCATGTGACCAGCCAAACCGAGCGTATTCTTTTCCTTTGCATTGATATAACGAGGTTGTAAAAGTCATGTGATATGCAGATATAAATGTGGGTCCATTATGGTTTTTCCCCATCTTCTCTCCATGTATTCAATGTAGGACTATAATCCAGAAATTGGGAATTTTACAATATTACAATCTCGTGGCCTATGAGATGACAGTTATGCTTTTGTAAAGTTCATTTTGTAGATGACGTAATGCCCGTCGGAGGGAGCTTGGGAGGCCATCGGGAAGCCATCACAGGCCTTCGAGTTAGTCTGTGTTTGGTTGCAGAAGTTAAGAAGGCATTCTCTGACAACATTACCTGCGGTGATCCCGCAACAATGGCTAATTCGCCATGTTTATAGATTCTTTGCCTGTTTTTGTTTATAGATTATTTGCCAGAATTCAACTTCTGGTGGGCCAAAGCTTAGCCAGAGGCAGAAGACAACGTTGCGTCCATTTAAACCAGTGTAAACTAGCATGTTTTTGGAGACATTTTTAAACTCAAAAGTAGAAAAAAATGTCAGGTTCTGTTGGGAGCTTTTGTGGTTCATCATAGTATCTGGATCTGCTCTTTCACTAGGCTGAAGAAGTGATTTTTACCTTTGTTTCAGGTCCATCAGTCACTGTACATTTCCCCTTGTGAATGAATGAGACATTGAATGGTGGTCTGTCTCTAACCCTGCGAGAACTTGGCCACTGTCTTTTTTCAGGAGTACTCAGTTGTGCAAAAAATTTACTGTAATATGTCTTTTTTTCAAAGCTTAGTTCACAATATATTGGTATTTTATTGCTCTGATTTGTCAAAGTCCAAGCAGCTTCTAAACCTCACTCTATACAAATAAATAAATAAATAATGGACTTGTTATTCAGTGCAGGAAGCATCACAACACAATGGTATATTAACCTATTTCTCCATTCCCTTTGGACTAAGCTTTTGTCCCAGACTCACTCCAAACTCTTTTTTTATCTTTTATCTACTCCCTCTTTTTACATTCATTCTCCTTCACTAATCCTTACCTCGGCCCCTCTAATGCAAAAGGCCAGCACAGAAAAAGCCTTATAAAATATAGAGCAAACGCCGCTGCCTGGATTCTTTTCTAAGTGGCTAGATTATGGAACATGTGCCTTATCCATAATTAAAACTACAGTTACAGAGGCTGCTTTTAGTGCCTCCTTCCCTCTGACAAAGTGCGGCGGGACGGGAGCGGGCGGTATTTACGTGTTAGCGTGTAAAGTTGGCGTGTTCGTTGGTGCTATTGTGTGTCTGTTTGCTTGTTGGATTACGCGGAGCAGAAGCGGAGGAAGCCGAGGCCGGGGGAATCCACAAGTGACATGCTACTAAACGCGGACGTATGTTATGTTATGTAGAAGTGAGAAGATCTGCTTTCCAGGAAATGCAGAGAACGGATTTGAGTGAACGATTTCATTGAGATGTCTTATGCAAGAAACAAAAACAGACACATATTAGGCAAAGCTGTCTTTTTATTCTTGTTCTAACATTGCTTTTAAAAACACAGCTGGAATTGTGTCTATGATGTGATACTATTCTTTCTTCTCTGAGCCTCACATAACATTGTTCTGATTGTCCCAGATCTGCAGTGTTGGACAAGTTCCAAGTAAAAAAAAGCAATTAGTTATAGTCACCTGTTACTTCTCCAAAAAAGGCAAAGTAACTAGTAAATTACACACAAAAACCTTAAACAATTATAATAAATAAAGGACTTTGACTTACTTATAGCGAACTTCGATGCAAATCATCAAAATAAACCAGCCACATGCGGACATTGCAAGATTATCAACATCTGCACGCTTAAAACTATGTAATAATACAGAAAATAACAAGATATATCCTTAAAATTCACTTGTTTGAGTTCCTGTGTAGAATTCTGACTTTTCCAAGCTGATAAATAAATATCGATAGAACTGAGCGACAGTACTCGTTAGTGCAGCCATGAGAGCTCTGGCCTCATATTAAGAAAGTCTTTGGTTTGACTCCCATGTGACCCGGGCCTTTCTACATATGGCCCAGTGTCTGAGTGGGTTTTCTCCAGGTACTGCGGTTTCCCCTACCACTAAAAACATGTCCAGTAGAGCCTCCCTCTCCAGGACTAGAGATGGATTTAGCTGTAAAGTTAGAATCTGGTACAAGCATCTCTGCCATTGTGCCTTTTGTTTATGTACATTGTCCTACTAAACAAGATCGTTAGCTTTCAGATATTGTCCCTAAACCTGTGAAGGAAATCTGCCTGTATTTTCTTTGTCTTACTTTATCGTTAAAAAAAAATAGTGGAAGAACTTAGCTCTGTGATGCTCTTGTGGTCAAATGTGTTAAAAGCTGCCCTCTTGAGACAATGTGTTCACACATTTACAAACCATTTATTAAATAAAAAGCCTGCAGAAGGCTGTGATGCTTAGTCAGATAAAGAGTGTGCAGCTTGGCCCGTAAGAGACAAAGTACCTGGTCTAGTTCATCAATTTCATTCATACATTCATTCACTTTCTACCACTTGTTTCCATTGGGACTCACGGGTGACTGGAGCCTATCCCAGTGACTTTGGGCTTTAGGCAGGGATAAAGTCTGGGCAGTGGATTAACTCACAGGATGAACACATTGGGACAGACACAGACAAGCTTTCACTCTCTCTTTCATTCATTCACTCGGGGGAAGTTTACAGTGAGGGACAATTATCCTACACATGCATGGTCTTAGAGGTGGAAGAAAGCCATAGAACCCAGAGAGAACCACGGTAACACAGGTAGAACATGCAAACTCCAACCAGAGAAAGCATGAGATTCTGATTTTGGTCAGACCCAGTAGTCGAACACTAACCACAGTACAGTGACCTGACCAAAAAAATACTTAATGTCAGAAAAAATAAATATCATATTTTTTGTATGTAATATGTTTTGTAGTCATATTTGGGTCATTTCTTGTCATTTTCTCAATAAGTTTTGTGGTTTAAAACCGCAAAATCTCCAGGTCTTGCAGATATAACTCAGGTCTACGGCACTGAGGCTCGTCTCACTCCAAACACCACAAAAAGTGATAAAATATGTTGCAAACGTGAGCGCTTTTAGGGCCTGATTTATCAAGCCAGGTGGTAAATTGCGGGTGCAAAAATGAAAAAAAATCATGTGCTATTTATGAGCATTTTGCACAAATTTTAATAATGGAAGATGCACATACAACATACTAAACAAAACAGATATGAACCACCTCAAATTCTGCATCTTTAGAGTGTAAGTGAGAGAAAAATGTCATCTCTCCCAAGGTTTTGCTCCCCCTAACCTGTTTTGCACATGAGCAAATGCTTGATAAATCTGACCCTTAGTGAGTTAAACGGAGGTTGTACAAAGCCGGGGTGAGGCAAGCCTCAGTTTGCCTCAGTTCTGACTGTGGGAGTCTGTCTTTCTACGGCCAAAATAAGATTCAGTTCAAATGTGTTAAGCTTAAGCAACTATATAAATAATCACAGGCAAAGATTTAACTACAAAGGGCCAAAAATAATGTGTTCACAACTACTGACTGAACAGTATGGTCTTTAGGTGACGTTCCAGGGGGTCGAAACTCGCGTCAGTATATGTTTTCTCACCTTTAATTCTGCGTGTGGAGACAAAATAGTTACATGAGAATATGTGCTTCTGTTTCATATTAATGTCTGCATAAAAAGACATCCTGAAGTGAAAAGTAACGCTGCTACTGTTCACCCAATACCACCATGGTTTATATCACATAATAATCTTACGTTTTGTACTTGTGGTCGTGCAGGTGTGGGCGTGGAAGGAGAACGTGTGGGAGAAGGAGAGGGGGACACTTCTGGAGCGATACACGGTGGAGCAGAGTCGTCCCAACGCAGAGGGAGGCGGAGTCTTATCCACGCTCACCATATCAACAACGTCATGGGAGTCCGACTTCCCAATCCACCTACAACTGCACGGCCTGGGAACGCCTTCGGACCCGGGACCATGATCATTCACGCTGGAGGAGACAGGTAAACCATGAGAAAAGTCACAGTGTAGACAGCGTCATAACAGTCATAACCTGTGGACAAATGGAATGAGAATACACTGCAAAAACATATCTCTTATTCCCCTTTTTTATCTTATTTCTAGCACGGTTATCTAGTCAGAGTTATTTTAGAAACATTATAGGTCAGTTTAAAAATTGAGATGGAAAAAGACAATAAAATAAGATTTAAGACATATTTTGGAAAATCTCATTTGAACCAACAACTGAATATTCTTAACATACATCAACAATTTCTTTATCTACCCTTTATTTGAATACTTATTGCTTTGTATTTTGATTTCTTAAATATAAAGGGTTATTTTTTGCATCTAATAGACCTCAGGACTTTTTAGATCCTAGATTATTGTTAAACACAATTGATGCGCGATTAATGCTGCACTTTAATATGTTTAAAGTTATGGACTAATAAAGCTATTAGGTAAAGAATAAAATCCAAATAAGTAGACCAAACACTAATATATTGATTATGATCCTAAAACTTCAGGATCTTCTGTGACCAAGGGACTTAAAATATGTTTTTTAGACTTTAAATAACTGGACTTAACCTAGATCTTGACTAAGATTCTTAAAAAAACCTAGAGGAAATAACCAGACCAGGTAAATATAATAACTGTGATCTATATACTTAGGGACTTATGAACCAGCACTTAAAATCTGGTAATAAATACAGAACCCTTTAGTATCAGCTCTAAAAATTTTGTTTTTGTGTCTCTTTTACTTTCAACTCAGATTAGTTAGGGTTTCAAGGATATTGATTTGTATACCAGGTACTAAGCCGCCGTTCATGTGGTCCTCTATTTGGTTGAACTCTTTTTTTTTTTATTTTTTAATTTGTTTATTTGTTGGATATATAATTAGTTGTTCCAAAGTTGAAATTTATGTTCCACCTTTAATCTTTTTATTGATTTACGCTCAATAACTATCTTTCGGTATACAATAATTTATTTGCATTCTGAAGTTTTAACCAGTGGACAGATTTTTTCGTGAGTCTTGCCCTCTGATTAAATTAATATATTTTATGTAGTCTTCAATACAATCTCTTGACTTCTACTTGACACTATTTGTTGAATGTATTGTGACGTTTTATTGAAGATTAAGTTTAATGAAAATAATTATTACTTAACATAACCTAATTTACTGTTATTGTTTTCTTGGACATGTAATTGTTACGCAATTCTAGATTCTCTACTGTTTATTATTATGGAGCAATATCTATTTTAGTAACATCTTTTTGCTAATTAGGTGTTCTTTTTTGTTTGTCATTTTATTTATTTATTGTTTTTAATTTTTATAATTCAAAACATTCTTGCTCCGTATTTTTTTTTTCGTTATAATTTTAATTATTAAAATGGCACTATGATATTGAGCAAATCTTTTATTATTTTAATTATCTTTTTTGTTATCGGAATCTGTTTACTCTAGCCTCTTCATCTCAGAAACTTTTTTACTTTGAGCACCTCTTTATTGAAGGGATCCACTTTTAGGAGGGGAAAGAGAGCAGAAGCTGCATTGCGTACTTGAAAATAACGAAATAAGTGGGTAGCTGGCAGATTTGTCTCTGAAGAGAGATCTGAAAAACTCAAAAAAGTGTTAGATTTGTAAAGATCTTTAAAGGCGTTGATACCAAGATGTTTCCACTGTACATAAGTACCATCAGTAAGACCAGGGGGAATAGATGGTTTGGAGTGATGGGCATGCGCACTGATGCAGAAATATACTTAAAATGTCTCCTTATTGTGACCAGATCTTGAGACTGGACTGTACCACAGGGTTCTTTGTGAAGCGAGAAGAGTTAAGTGGTAGTGGCGAGAACAGTAAAGCTTCTAAGGAGAGGACGTTGCATGATAGGCGCTCTAATTTACACCACAACAATTCTTGAGACTCAAGCCAGGTAAGTCAATTTGTGAATATGAGCAGACCAATAGTAAAACAGAAAGTTGGGGTAAAGCAAGACGCCATCAAATTTCAGTCTCTGTAACAGTGACTTCCTCACCCTGGGATGTTTACCTCCCCATAGAATAATATTATTATCTGATCTAACTTTTTGAAAAGCTTTCGGCAAAAATACAGAAATACACTGAAATAAAAATAACAACCGAGGTAAAATGTTCATTTTTACTGTGTTAATTCCGACCAATTAGGGACAAAGGTAATGAATTCCATCTCTGTAAATCTGATTTAATTTGAGTGATCAAAGGGGAGAAATTAGAAGAATATAAAGACGACAATGTACGGGTCACATTAACTCCCAAATATTTAAATCCAGAGGGGCTTAATTTAAAAGGAATATCAGACTGTTTAAGTGTAAGACTCAAGGAATTTACAGGGAAACATTCACTCTTAAGAAGGTTTATTTTATAACCCGACAGAGAGCCAAACTTGTCTAGCAGAGACACAATTGGTGGTACACTAGATATGGGATCAGAAACATATAAAAGCAAGTCATCTGCATATAAAGATAATTTTAGGTCAAGACCTGCCCGAGAAATACCATGAAAATTAGGGAGAGATCTTAAAGCTATAGATAGGGGTTCAATCACAACGGCAAAAAGCAGGGGAGACAAAGGGCAACCCTGCCTCGTGCCGCGTGTCAATGTAAAATAGCCGGATGAAACGTCATTTGTGTAGACACTAGCCTGGGGTGACTTATACAACAATCGAATCCATGAAATAAATCGGTCCTTAAAGCCAAATTTATGTAAGACAGCAAAGAGAAAGCTCCACTCTACGCGATCAAAAGCTTTCTCAGCGTCAAGTGAGATAACTACTTCTGAGCTAGTGGTCGAGTGTTTAGAAAGAATTACATTCAAAAGTGTGCGGACATTAAAAAATAACTGGCGGCCTTTAATAAAGCCATTTTGATCATCTGAGATGATTGTAGGAAGAATCTTCTCAAGGCGAACTGCTAAAACTTTAGCCAAGACTTTAACATCCACATTCAAAAGCGAAATGGGCCTATAAGAGTTGCAAGATGTAGGATCCTTATCTTTCTTTAAAAGAACAGTGATGAGTGCTTGAGACAATGTAAGTGGCAATGAACCGCGTTCAAAGATTCATTGTAAACTGAAAGAAGTAGTGGGGCTAACTTCTCTATAAATGTTTTAAAAAACTCAACCGAAAACCCATCCGGGCCTGGTGCCTTACCATTGTGCATGGTTTTGATTGCATGTATAATTTCATCTAACCTAAGGGGTGCATCTAATTGTTCAGCTACAACAGGATCTACAGTGGGCATTGTCAGATCATTCAGAAAAGAATCCACCTCGGAGGGATCAGCAAGAGATTCAGATTCATATAGAGAGGAATAATACCGTTTAAATACCTCATTCACTTCCTTTGGATCAGAAACTAAATTGCCTGCTGCATCTTTAATTTGAGATATTAATCGAGAAGAAGCCTGACGCTTTAACTGATGGGCCAGAAGCCTGCTTGGCTTATCACCATGTTCATAATAAGTTGCGCGTGCACGAAGTAAGAGGCGCTCAGCATCTGCTGTTGAAAGCAAATCAAATTCGGTCTGTAAATCAAGTCGTCTTTTATGTAAATCGGAGTGGGATTAGCTACAACTTGTCTGTCTATATCACAAATTTGTTCAGTCAAACTTTTAAGTTTGGCCTTACGGTCTTTACTGGAATGAACAGAGAAAGAAATTATTTGCCCTCGCACATACGCCTTAAGAGATTCCCACAGTAATGACCTTGTGACAGTGTTGTTGTCATTAAATAATATAAATTCGTCAATTTTAGATTTGATAAAAGTAACAAATGCCTCATCCGAGAGCAGCAAAGAGTTAAACCTCCAGGGTGAGGAGAAGGAGGACTGAGCTATGAGTTTGATATCCACACTAAGTGGTGCATGATCAGAGATGACAATTGGATGATATTCAGATGATAATATTTTTGGAATAAGGGAACCATCAACAAAAAATAATCAATACGCGAAAAAGATTGATGCACCTGAGAAAAGAAAGAATATGCTCTAGTAGTAGGATTAGAAAACCTCCAAGGATCCAAAAACCCATTCTGAAACATAAATTCTGAAATAGACTTGGACATAGAGGATTGGGTCAGGGTCCGAGGATTCGAGCGATCCAAGATGGGATCAATAACACAATTTAGGTCACCACCTAATATCAAAAGATGGGTATCAAGTGAAGGGAGGTTACTAAAGAGAGTATCTGTAAAACCTGGATTATCAAAGTTAGGTGCATACACGTTGACTAAGAGGACAGGCACATTGTAAATGCTGCCTACTACAATCAGGTATCTTCCATTTTTATCAGCTTTAATCTCCGAGGCTGTGAACTGTACCCTTTTGTTTATTAAAATAGCTACCCCCCTTGCTTTTGAGTTAAACATTGAGTGAAATGCATGTCCCACCCACGGACACCTCAGTCTAACATGATCCTTATTCCGCAAATGGTCTCCTGCAAAAACATGACATCACTTTTTAAACGCTTTAGATGTGAAAATATTTTAGATCGTTTAATCGGGCTATTAATACCCTTTACATTCCAAGTTAAAAATCTGATACCACTATTGCCTAAGGACTGACATGGAGCACTAGTCATTTCAATTTAATAAAAAATAAGTGACATTTTCCTTCACCCCCAAGGAAGGGAAAAAAGGGAGAAAAACACACTCACACACGCATACAACCAAAAAAACAACACAAGAAAAACATGTAAATGAAAAAAAAATATGAAAAATCACACAAACCCTCCCGCCTCCCACCCGCACAGCAAAAGCCCCCATCCCCAAACGATAGAGACGGCAGTGCACGCTCCTGCACGGAGCTATCCAAACAAAAACGCTCCCGACTACAAAACGGACTGTATCCAACTAAAGAAGCTCCAACGGAGTCATTTCTGAATACAATTTAAGGCACAAATAAAATAAAGTTAAAGAGAAAAAAAAAACATATCCTATTATTAGACAAATAAAACAAAACTACAAATGTTTGGCAGAAAAATAGTAAACTTAGCTCACCACAATGAAGTCGCATGGATCTGTCGCTTTTCCAAATAAAAGTTAGAATACCAGAATGTCCCATTGTGTCTTTATTGCGTAGTAATTGTCTTAATATATTCCTTAGCCTCCACTGGCGAGACGAAGTCACGTTGCGCTCCCTGGTATGTGATGCGTAACTTGGCTGGGTAGACGATGCCAAACCGAACTCCCTGGATGCCCCGAAGTTGGCGACGAACCTCATTAAAAGCTGCACGGGCCCGCGCTGTCTTAGCAGTGTGGTCAGGGAAGACAGAGATAGTCATATTATTTATCTGAACCTGCTGCTGCTCCCTGGCTTTTTGGAGAATCTTGGCACTGTCCGCGTAATAGTGCAGCCTCACAACCATAGCGCGAGGGCGGTCTCCAGCCTTAGGTTTGGGGCCAATGTCCGATGGGCTCTGTCCACGAGCGGCTCCTTCTCAAGTTGAAATGCCTCCATCAAAAGCGTGGACACGTCTGTGGTGGACAAAATGTTTTCCTCTGGAACACCAACAATCCGTATGTTATTACGTCGCGATCTGGACTCCAAATCCTCACATTTATTCTCCAACTTGGACAGCTCCCTTGACATAGCGTCCACTTTAGCTTGGAGATGAACAATATCA
This sequence comes from Mugilogobius chulae, assembly GCA_038363315.1. Classification (NCBI taxonomy): domain Eukaryota; kingdom Metazoa; phylum Chordata; class Actinopteri; order Gobiiformes; family Gobiidae; genus Mugilogobius; species Mugilogobius chulae. The sequence continues at coordinate 12,591,041 of CM076416.1, forward strand.
TCCGTGCATGTAGAAAGGGACTGCTCCATCTCCGTAACGGTGCCTCTGAGCCCAGCAAATTCCTGCCGCATGGTAGCAATATCTGAGGAAAGATCCGTCTTTAACGCCTGTATGTCGGATCTGATAGACGTGAGATTCTCTGCAAGCGCTGCCGTCAACTCCTTTTTAAATATTGCTGAAATATCTTCACGAAGTTCAAAAAGGAGTTCAGCCTTTGTGGACTTGTCCATATCGACAAATGGCGTGTCTGACGACTCAGGCAGCGGCGAAGTTTTACCACGAGGCGGGGATGCAGAAGTCGCAGCAGGCCGCAAGTTAGGCTGGGAAGTATTTGCGTTCTTATTGCCTTTTCGTGACATTATAAATGCCAAAAGTAAAAACAATCTTGTCGTGAAAATGTAAGAAACGACAAAATTTAAAAAAATAGAACAAAATGTGCCTGAAAATACTAGAAAATAACTAAACTCCGTGGGAGCTGTGCTCGATGCGACCTACTCCATGTTCAGCCAAGCCGGAAGTCCACTAACAAGAACTCTAAAACAGAATAATCACAGCAATCCCAAATCTTACAACGACCCAAAGTTCAGCTTGGTTCAGATATATGGTTCAGATAAAAACACTTCTAAACTCAAAGCTGTGAATAATTTAGATGCTTGGAAAGGATTATGTAAGTGAACAAGACATGATGGTAAACTTGATTACACTGCCTTTAACTCTAAACCTTAATGGCTGAGTAACACTGTTCCAAACAAGACGTCCATTCATTTCCTTTCAAGCTTTTAATGGAGAAAAGCCACCATACATCATAACTGTGTCATTTGAATTCTTTGATTTCACGGCATTCAAAGTATTTCTTTTACAATCTGCAACTAGTGTGAAGTGTGAGGCTAATTGGGTTTTTAATGAGGCTGAAAAATTAACTTTTTGGTGATTGCTAAACGCGAGAAAGCAGGTATCGCAGCATGGTGCCTACTTTTAACGAAAATTCATTTGAATGCCAGAGGGAATATTTGCTCGTTAAATGATCAAACACGTGTCATAACGAAAGCGTTTGAAGTCGGCGTGAAAATGATCTGCTACAGTTGTAATCGTCATAAATACTGTTGCTGTTTTGCAGGCAGAAGTGGTTCATATGCCTTTAGAATGTGCTACAGTGTCAACTTTGGGCAGAGGGTCTACATAACTGCAATACTAACTCACCGGACAAACACTTAAAGTCAATGACTTCTCATCTTATTTCTTCTACAAATGAAGAAATGCAGACAGTAAACGGCCTTGGGAAAAGACTTTTCTCCTCCAAACAGCTCAAAAGCACCAAAACAGAGACACGCGCAAGTTACTTTTGTGCACTAGACATGAGCCAAACAACTTATTTACCAAACTCACACTGTTATTTAGACGTTGCAAACATGTAGATGCTTTATAACTGCACTCATATTATATACTTAAGAAACGGACAAAAAGGTATTAAAATAGCTGCCCTTAAATGAGTAGAGAAAGTTGACATTTGCATTCACCAGACTATCCTGATGGCTTTGTGAACTCCAAACTCAAGTAGCTTTTCTTCTGCCTCCGTTTCTTTTTGCTTCCATCCCAAAAAGAAAATCTATTCCTAAAATCCTCTCGTTTGTTGTATTCTCCATGTCGAATCTGAACCAATGGGTATCTTAGACCCGCCCAGCGCTGCTTGTGATTGGTCAAACTAACTGTCAGTCTCTTTAGTAGCCAATAATGTGTTTTGGGCCAAGTGGAAATAGCCCTGGAGCTAAACTTTACTGTGAGCAACAGAACAACAGATCATCCTACATAATCTCCTGCAGTTTGTGCTGAGCTGCTGCGGACCGGACGAAACTAGCCCTGCGTTCTTTTGTTTTTAGGACATTTTTAGCAAAACGGACATAATTCAGTTTAGGGATGCACCAATCCAGCTTTTTCTGTTCTGATACCGATTCCGATACTTTGGCTTAAGTATTTGCCAATACCCGATATCAACCGATACCAGTGTAAGAATTGAAATACCTTATTTTTCTTATCAAAGCATAAGACATTTGGTTATGTAGTGTGATGTAAATATTATTTCTAGTGTAAATCACAACTTAACAACTTAATCTGAACAAAATGTCAAATATTATAACATGTTCTGAATCAACACCAGCCAATAAATTAGTCTTATTATGTCCAATTAAAGGCACAACAATGGTATCGACTGAACCGATATCATGGAGCCGATACCCGATCCAGCAAAATTGCTTGGATCGGCACCGATATCCGATCCCAGTATCGGATCGGTGCATCCCTAATTCAGTTATGAAACTATAATAGCAACACAACAACTCACAGTAATACATTTAAAGATTATATTTTTATTAAAAATGTATTTAGTTATAACCACATTTTCTTTCCTGAAATGACAGGAGGGGCTTAACCCACCTAGCACATTGATACCATCCGTCCCTGTATGCGAGTAAAACATTCCCATCTATTTTAAGCCATTGTGTATTTTTTATTTTTGTTTGACAACTTTATACAAAATTATTCCTAAAGCTTAAGTACCTGATTTCTTTGGTTGTAAATTGAGTCTTTTCTACCAAAAAGTAAATGCAACACTTTTCACCATTGTGTGCTGTCTTAATTAGAAATTACAACATTTTTATTTCTCATAAATGTTCAAAAGCAGCGTCCTGATTGGTTGTGATTGGATAGTTCACTCTACTTTCACTTTGCTGTGTCTAAAAAGATGTGTTACAGACATAATCGCCGCCAAAATTCAATATTTATAGAGCTTAATTAATTGTAAAAGCTAGCCTAGGAAGTAGTTGGACGATTTCAAGAAGCTACTTCCTGTTTTGCAGCTTGAAAATCTGGTGCCACAGCTTTAAGAACATGTGCATAAAAAGCCCAGTAGCTAATAAAAGCCTAATAAACCATTCTGCAATCTCACAGAACACACTTTCCACCTCAAACATCCTGCAATGGACAAAGTGCCTTTCTCTTATCAAGCCAAATGGCCGTTATTAACTTGATATATGGCAAACATTTAACTATTTTTAGCTTCTGCTGAAAGTGCCAAGACTGCAGGTTTCCCTCAAGGGCAGATCTCACTAAACAATTCCTAAAAGCAGAGGCAAAAAAAAAAAAAAAGCGTGGTGTCATGGTGGGTTTAGTGTTTGTCTTACCTGTTTGTTTAAGCTTTAGGCAGAGCACTGACCTTTCAGCCGTGTCACCACAGCTCCAAAAGCATTCCACTGCAAATATGTCCAAGCTCTCCGCCAGTTTACCCAATAATGCGCAAGAGATTGTCATTTTTCTAATACTATGCTTAATTTTAAACCTGGACCCATTCTGTGCACATTGAGTTTCGAGAAGATTATCGGTTGATAGCAGATATCGGTAGATAGATAAAGCTGCAGTATCGATAATAGAACAAAAAATAGGTCCAAGCACATCTGTTGGTGCCGACATGTTTGTCCTCTGCGCTGTGATTGGTCCAGCTGACTGCCCGCCTTTAACCGTACAGCGAGGTCTCTCTAAACGTGTTCTTTCGTTTTTTTTTTTTTTTTTTGTTTTTTTTTTTGTGAAAACCACCAAATCTCGTGAATTCTGCAGGTTATGAACAAAAAGACAAAAAAAAAAATCTTGTGTGTTTATGTAACGGTATAACTTGTGTAACAAGTAGAGTTGTTTTTTAATGTTTTGTTTAGAAGATCACTCAAGCATACCAGTTGTTTTAAAGTTTTGTAATCCTTTGAACAAGAATACATAGATTTTCTCTTCTCCTATTCTTTTTTTTTCTGTTTTCCCAGTCTTTTTAGTAAGCCTCAATGAAGAAAACCTCTAATAAAACACAACCACATTCAGCCAGTCCTGAAAAACCAGTGCTATTTCGGTCTAATTTGATCATTGTAGGACGGCAGCAGCTGTTAACTGAAGGCAGTCGAGGACGTGGAAGAGAAAGAGGGGATGAAAATGGAATGGCATGTGCACAGAGCAGTGTTCAACAAATGTGTAAATTGGATTATTTTTGAAACCCACATATCGATGAGTGAGGCTCATGGAGTGCTGGTATTTGAAATCTGCAGATGGATTATTCATGGATCACTGGGAAGTTTCCAAGCTAAAGGCATATGATATGGTTTTACTTGGTGAAATGTTGTGTACTTTGTTACCTTGGCTAGTATTCTCTGCAGTGTTTCTTGCAATGTTGCATTGATTTAAGTTAGTCCATCTTTCATTGAGATCTTTCTTGTACTTCTTCATCAACCAAAAACCAGACCATGGAACTAATCAAATGGCCATCTTCATTTGGGACATCCTGCACAGCTTAGTTTTCCAGTATCCGCGGTTGTTGATCCTGCTGAACGTTTTTAGCCTCGTTATGTTTTTATTTATTTATTTGTTTCTTCATGTTTGTTTGGATACAAGTCGATCAATCATCTGAAGTTCTGAAAGTATTGTAAAATTGTCTGTTTTGGGGTTTGGGGATAGTCTTCTGCTGGGTGTTTTCTGACCAAGATGCTTTATAGCGGTTGCCTGATATCGATTTTCTGACCCAATACAACAAAGCCCCGGGGATAAAAGATGGCTGCCGCTGTGTGTCAATGGCTGCGATCAGTGGCGCATTGTAGGGAGTTAGCTAGCTTGGTTTCAGGTAATTTTCGTCCATTTTTCACAAAGTCCAACCTTTTGAATGTGTAAGTGATCTGTGGCAGCAGTTTGTGATTACATTGTGCTCTAAGGAAAAAAATGCTTTCTAGACTAAGGGTGATTTTTCCAATGCATGACCAATTAAGCGGTCACTACTACAACTCGAGACGGTGTTAAGCTAGCATTATCCTATCCAGATATTTTAATAGATCCATGATACCAATATACATTCACCAACAAGAATGACACCACCACAATGAAAGAATGCAATTAAGATATTTATTGATGATGAAGGGATAGTTCTGGCTGGATTGAGAGCGTCAGGATGGGGCTATCTCTCTGATTGTCAGCCTGGGTGATTCGGAAACCCCCAACCTGTAGGTGGAGCTGTCTTCAGCAGGAGGACAGATGAGTGGAGTTGAGACAAGATGTGTTGTTGGGATTGGGTTATAAGCAAAAACTACTGGGTAATTGTGTATGTTTAAAGGGGCGTGGTTCTCTAGAGAATCTAATGTCTATTTGCACAACATAATATTTACCTGATAATTATTACAAATTGCAAAAGACATGAATGAAGCAAAAAGTTGTGTTCATAAATCAAGGTGTGTCTGTCGCTATTTCCAGAAGTTTGTAAAAACAAGACAATTATAAGACTTGGTTCTCCTCGTGTGATTAAGAGTAATTTAAAAGTTACAGACGTTCCTAGGTAAATGTTATGCCGAGCGAAAAAAACAACATTAGTTATTTATACTAACTTTCATATTTGTGGCCTTATGCTGTGGGCGATTGTGATTTCTTCTCAAATCAACATACAGTATGTGGTGCTCTAAAGACAAACTCTAAAGACTGACAGTATATGTGTACATGGACGCCAATATTTTGGGTTTAGTTTACAGTATGTTTTCAGTGACGGCAAGTTTATCATGTCATCCTATCCACTTGTCCTGAGATGAAGATGCTTGCGATGACGACCAACTGCAAAGCACTCATGTCTGGGCTCTTGAATGGTTTAATCAGCAATCAGTCTAATGCAGTGTTCTTGTTTGCTCGCTCAAGTGCCTCTATCACTCCGTAGCACACACGCTTTCCACCCATGCCAATTAGATGTGCTGTCTGGGGGCTCAAGAGATCACTTGAGCTCAGCTGTCAGCGGGACTCTTCTATTACTCTGCCATGTGCCACACAGAGCAGACCACGACGGTGACCAGTCAGTCTCCTGTCAGGGAGTGGGATGAGAACAGAACAGAGGAATCAAAATTATGACAGGACATTTTTAGAAGTGCATTGTGTACATTTCTGACCAAAAATAGACTGCATGTTTTTTTGTTATTTAGGTGAACACAAAATTGTCCATTGCTTTGCTTTGCAGTTTGTTTCCGTAAAAAGATCTTCCTTTAGCTTTATTGTTTTACATTATGGCAGAACACACAATTATCGCTATTTACAGCATGGTTTAAACTTTTTATTTTTGTTGAATTGTGTAGTTTACTTTTCACCTTCAGAAAGTTACACAGTGCACCTTTAAATGAGACCAATTCTGTTTTTTGTCACGTGTGATACTTAATTAAACTATAAAATGTGGATAAGTGTTTTGCATTTTGTTCATTGCACAACACAAAATTGATTTAATTCAGCGTCAGTTGACTTTGTGTTTAAAAAATGCAGAACAGGCAAGCTTGACCTCTTCTTTTTTAAGATTACAAGCAGCATATTTATTTAATTATTGATTCTTTTGGATAGGAAGTAGTTGAATTTTCTGCACCTGTAATAAACCTGTAATACACACTTTAAAGATCATAGAATCCATAATTAGTCATTACATACAGTATTAATGCTTTACAAGCATTTTAAATTAGTCGTTTTTTATTTTTTATATCTTGTGGGCAGAATTAAATGATCACTCAAACATGCAGGAGTCACTGTTAAGTTCATTCTAAAGAGAAAACCATTGTATAACTCACAGATCGATTTTGCATAATATACCTTCTTTTAGCTTAACATCTTAACCCTAGACTAGAGGGATGTGGCTGAGTGACTGCACAGCTGCTGTGTAATCACAGCTGAGCTGACACAGTGGATGTACAGTATAAAACAGATGGTGACAAGTTTAGTCATGAGTGACTGCTTTATTAAGTCATCTCCACTGTCATAAGTGAGCTGTTCTAGTCTGTTTGAAGGAACCAAAGTGAGCTGTCAGAGGGTTTAACTATCAGAAGCATTTGCCCCATGATAGAATTTTTGAACAAGGGTATTTGTTATATTTCTGAAGTCAATATGCATATTTTTTGCACATTCTGGTAGATGGTTGTAATTAGGTCTGTGCGATATTGACAGAAATCAATATCTCAATATTTTTCTGTCATGTATCGATGACAATATTCAAACGATATTTTATCAATCCAACAGAAATGTGTTCACTTTTTGAATTACAATGAATTTTAGCTGCTTGATCCTCATCTATTCTATTTTTTTTATATCTTGAAAACAACATCCACGATATTATCTAAAATTTGATTAATTGCCCAGCTCGCCAATTCGAAATATCATCTGAAAATTGTCATTGCTATAATGCCAACTTTTCTTTATTTTTATTAATTGAGAGATTATTGGTAGACGTCACTTTCCATTCTACTGTGCATGCTCCATGTAGAAAGAGACGCTATCCATCTCGTTGGCTCCGCTGGAGAAACTTCGATTAAAACAACAAAACGAGACAAAAGCAGCTGTTTGGATCAGGTATGAATCAGCCTTACAGACGTCTGGCTTGTTATCCCAACTGTTTTTTTCACTCACCTGAATGTAACGTTTATAGGTCGTAGGGTCGTATTTCTTTAACAGCATAACCTTTGTTTTCGCACAGTGATAAACTCTTATAGTTATAGCTGACAACAGCGCTGGCTCGTTTTGTTGTCACGACTTGTGTCAATCAGCGACAGCTCTTTGTGCATTTCAGGTATGCACGCATCCTATGTATTGATAAAGAAAAAAATCCTTCTATATTGTCCACACATTAAATCCTCATCATAAAGCTCGGGTCAATCTAATATATCCTGGTTAAACACATACTGTTGACCTGTGTAAAGATGGGACACAGCAAATTACCCCAACAAAAGAAAGGTAGAAAGTATCCATCTGGACTAGGTGAAAGCTAGAGTTTAAGATATGTCACTCACAAACATTCACTTATTCTTCATCCAAAAAGCCTTTCAGTCCTAAAGTAACTGATCAGTTCATCCAGGGGTGGTCTTTGATCTTATCCAGGGAAATGCGTGTCTCTGGGTTCTTGTCTAACAGCCTTCTCAAGAAGTCTTTACAGTCTAAACACCAAATGAAATGTATCAAAACTTTTGTGCTTACAAAGGTTTACAATGGCTAGAAAATGTACAATAATACCTTCAGAAAGATCTATTCTGATTGGAGGCTGATATGAAGAACAGACAGTGTCCACAGAGCCAAAGGGTCGTTTGCAGTTGAGCATACAGTACAAGGTCGCCCCCAGCTGCCACACTGTGGAGGAGACAGGGCTGTGACTGCACATGATGATGGACTCCGGGGAGGCGTAGATATTAGTTCCTGTAATTCAAAGAACACCAAAAAAACAGCCATGTGTGCTCGACGACTGATAAAGGTCCAAGTTTGACCACCTACCACAGGGTCCGAGGACAATGTCAAATGGAGAAAAAAATACGCCGCAGCCAAAATCGATGAACCGCGCTCGAGGTGGAGAATGACCCGTTTCTATCAGGATGTTGTCTGGCTTTATGTCTCTGTGAAAAACTCCTAGAAGCACCATGTTTATAGCAGCGTTCACCAGCTGTCTGAAGATCACCTGCAGCAAAATCAGACCGTTATCGCAGTACATCCCACGACGTTGAAGAAGAGTTTGACCGCTCACTTTAACGTCATGCTCTGATAACACTTTGGGTAGCGAGTTGATGTACTCTACAAGATCCATGCAAGGTTCAGGTCTTTCTAGCACCATGGTGATCTCGGAGCCAATCTCGTACCAGTCCAGGAGAAGAGGAGTCATGTTGTTCTCCTGTTGTCCAGGTCCGGCTCCTAGTTTGATGAGAATCGCCACTTCTAGAGGAATCTTTCTCTTCTTTCCATTTTCCATCTACGATAGAGAAAATACAGCACACAGACCTCAAACACGTCCAACACATTTGTTTTAACGCTCACCACAAGTATTTTTTCACAGTTGCATGCTCTGAGACGTTTGATGGCAACCTGTAAAACATGTATTTATTTCATTTCATTTTGCGTGACCTTTTTGTGGCGAGAGCTGCAAACAAATTGTTCATACTTACAGGTAAATTGTCTTCTCTGCGAATGCCTTTATAGACCACTCCACAACCTCCAACTTTCATCTTGTCATAAACCGTGTACTTCCGGACAAATTCTTTAGAAAAAAAAACAAAATATGAAAAGGCTCCATCCAAGATTGATTTTTGTAACAAAGTAAATGATCTTTTTGTTCAGTGCAGTGAATATCATCAATGACTGACCATCTTCCAATAAAGTCTTACCAATGTAATTCCTTGTATAAAGCTCTACTTGGTCCTTCTCAGTCAGGTCAAAAGGGTCACAAGTTGTCATACTTTTAGATTTGTTCTCCATCACTAGTAGAGCCAGTTCTTGTTTTTGTGCTTGGACAGTGTTCAAAACATGGCTGGGTCCTGCGTTGCTGTCTAAAACATGGCTTGGTGTTGCGTTGCTCTCTAGAACATTGCTGGATCGTGCTTCGCTGTCTAAAACATGGCTGGATCCTGGTTCGTTGTCCAAAACATGGCTGGATCGTGCTTCGCTGTCTAAAACATGGCTGGATCCTGGTTCGTTGTCTAAAACATGGCTGGATCGTGCTTCGCTGTCTAAAACATGGCTGGATCGTGCTTCGCTGTCTAAAACATGGCTGGATCCTGGTTCGTTGTCTAAAACATGGCTGGATCCTGGTTCGTTGTCCACTGATGTAGATGGTTTACAGAAGATAAACACTGTCTCCCCTTCTGTACTGCTGCTGCCTCCACATTCTGAATGGGTGTCTACGTAGCCGGCTGCAATGTAAAAAAATTGTTATATTCACATTAAAATGGTGAAAAATAGTGTGACATTGTGCAGTTCTGATGGGAAATGACAGAACTTATTAGTTATTGTACAGTTTCAAAATTAAAAAAGTTAACCTGGCTCATAGGGCTGACTCTGAGTGATCTGGAGTTTTTTTTTTTTTTTTTCCTAATATGATTGGTCTCGATTTTTGATTTGATTTTGTTTAATCTTTTCAAAAACTAAAGAAAAATTTGCTTTTATGAACATAAACTAAAGCTTTTAATATATCCTATTAATTACAGTTTTTAAAGGTATACATCAGTATTCTAAGTTTAAGTTTTGCTCCAAACCACTTTTACTGACAAAGAATTGCAGATCACAGCAGATTGATATGTGTATTACTCTGAATGGCACCTTAGAAATGAACTGGGCCTGTAACGCATGTCTATTTACATTAAAAAAAGTTTGAAATCGTGCTAATCATATGATATTGTCCTGTTATGTCGTGATATATATATGCTTTCTTGTGAGATCGGGTTGCCTTTGACAACCATGAATTTCTTTGGTTGACTACAATCCAGCAAATTTAGAAATTTGGCTTTAAAACATAAAATCTGATCAACTGAAACCTGCACAAACTTTCTCTTGTTGACTCTGATTGGCCATTACACCAGGACATTCTACACATCATCAATCTGTATTCACCTTATTCTGCCCCTCCTGCTTTGGTTGCCAAAGCGCTTCCTGTTTAGGTCTAAATGTTAACTTGTATGTCTTGGAGTCCATATTGCCCCAAACTGCAGATTCATGTGGATTTCTGCAAGAATGGTTGTAATTGTAAAATGATCCAGGTTTGCCTAGATCTGAAGTCTTCCTCTTTGAACAAACTTTATTTTTATTACGGTAGTTTTTTTTGCTTTTTGTATAGACTTACAGTCCCTCACCAACTTTGGCTTAGGCTGTCTTAGTGATTGGTAAGGTGGTACTTATCTTACCAATTTTAGGCTTAAGCTTCTTGATCATGGGGGTCTTCTTTTTTGGCCTCCTGTCTGAGTAGTCACTTGGTTTTGCGTCATCACTGGACTGGCTCCCAGCCCTCTTGCAGTCCTTCTGTGTCTTATAGAAATCCAATCTTCTCTTCTTTGCCGCGCTCAGCCGAGTTCTAGGACCTGAGGAGTCGTTCTCTAGAGCAGCCTCCTCAATGATTGTCCTCAGCGGAGAATCAACTGAGCTGAGACTTCGCTGGTTACTTGGTTCTCTATCATCACTGGACTCGCTCGTTGACTTTTTGCTGTCCGTCTGCGTCTCATCTGAGGGATCCAACTTTCTCTTCCTCTTCATGTACCAAATACGTCCATCTTCTCTCGGAGTAGAAAAACCGGAGATGGCACTCTCTATAGCAGCCTCCTCTGGATTATTTGCCATTTCAGAACATGGCAGCTGACTCATATCTATGACCGTCCTCTTTGTACGTCTAATTTTCTTCTAGGCCGATGAGCCGTTACATCAGGACATTCTGCAAATAAGAGTTCATTTTTAAAACTATTTATTAGGGCTAAAGAAAACAATGTAGCAAACAATAACTTACCAATCTTTGGGGTTTTTGTCTTTTTATGATGTTCTGGCATCTTGACCAACCTAATCAGGTGAACTGCAAAGCAAAAACAGACGAAGATAAATTAACTGCTCAAGTCTTAGATGAAAACTAACTCTGGCCAAGATAAAACTCTAGCAAATATAAAATTGCAAGAGCTTTGCAAAACCAATCACTAAAGATTCAACTAACTACTAGACAAAAATGTAACACGGTACATGCCTAACTAAAAGTAAGAAGAACTAGCTATGTCCGACTAATATTGTGTTCCAGTCTTCATCAGAACTTGGAACTCGGACCTCAGAGTAATGTTTTCGCCGAGTGCTGTGTGTTGCAATGGTCAAGTCGGATTACTTTCACAGTAATGGGCCAATCAAGTAAGAAATAGCTTAGAAATTGCCCAAAACAGCCAAAATACCTTGTCGGTTATTGCTGTTACATATTCACCTTATTCTGACCCACCTACTTTTCTTGGTACTGCACTTCCTGTTAACTGTGGTTCGCTATAGAATCCAGTCAATACATTTGTTTCATCTTTTTAATATTCCCAAGCAAGACAGGCAAGCTAACATATTAACTACCTTAACAAAGCTAAACAGGAAGTACAGAAATGAGCGGAGCAGAATAAAGTGAATACGGTTTGTAAAACATTGCAAGAGAATGAATTTGTGCTTTTGTTTACATTATCTCTGCGTAGCCATAAGCTACATTAGCACGGCAGCCATTAGCAACAGCACATAACATCTCTCAAAATATCCAAGTAGGAATTCCGAGTTGGAAGGCTGTTCCAGTGGGAATTTACAAATCAGAACTCAGAAGAAAGTGTACAGTAAAGTAGCAAACATTAAAGTGTGCTTAGATCTGTTTAACTTTTGATCAAGTAATATAAAACATCTTGAACTATCCTGTGTGCATTCTAAAATGTGTCATCAGTTCAGCCATGATTCCACAATCACATCCCAAGTATATTTACCTGTTGAGAGTTGGTCCCAGAAATCAGTTATTTCATGAAGCCAGTCGCTTCTATGAATAGTTTTATTTTGTTTGCTTGTTGCTATGGTGTTGGCCACATGTAGTGATATGAAACGTGTTTAACTGTTATCGGAACTGGCCGAGCAGTTATCAGTGACTACTTGGATAAATGTATTATATATTTATTTATTATTTGGGGTGTTTATAACTTTTGTTTTGTTGTCTTATTTTTCAATATAATGTTCTAGGGAATCGTATTAAAAAATGTATATGCACTAGGGATGGAAGATTTCAAAAACTTTAAAAATCGTTTGGTGTATGCAGCAATCTAATAGAAAGACCAGAATCGATCTGTTTTTCTCATGCAGCCACTGATCTATTCACACACCCTCTATAGTTGTATAATATACACCATAATACATATGTAAGAAAAAACAAAGCGTGAACTTGTGCAAGACCTGACTGAATGTGCATTATTATGTTGTGTTCATAACTGATGTACATAGTTACATAGTTTGTTACAACATTTTGAGATTCTGTAGTTTTGACATAACAAAATGCACAAATATTTTAACATCCATCATGGCATTTCAAATTTTTTTAGCTGTAGCCATTTAGTGGTTTAATCACTCGATGGAGTCGTAGTCGAACTAACATCTAAACTTAGATTTTCACAGAGGTCACAATATGATACGTATCCTGATACGTTTATCCCATAAAAATTCCCTCAAGATATATTTTACTGACCAGAATGATAAAATGTAGATGTAACTGTACAAACTAATGTAACTTATGTAGAATAACAAAATGCAGAACCATTGTACATTCGCAATGCTTTAAGTGTCTTATGAATAAGTATTTTTCAGCTAAGCAGATTCAGCCTTAAAACAGCTGTCCAGGTTCAAAAGTGTAAATGTATCAGTTTAAGTTTCACGATTATATCCCGAAACGCCTCGCTGTATCGATGTGTGTATTGCCAACAAGTTTGTCACGATACATCCCAATACATCAAGTACAGCCCTAGTTCCTGTTAAAAAGGATAAAACATTTGCCACTTCCCTTTTTGTCTACTTATTTGTCAACAGGACATGTCCCTTAGCAACACAGTCTCACAGTAAAGCATATATGCAGCACAATTTCACATTTTTTTTTGCCTTGATATGCACAATATGAAAAAGCGCAAAATAAACACGATATTTCATAGCATTTAAAGGGACTGTACTAAATTTTTTTGCAACAAGATAACTTAAAAGCAATTTCCCCCTAGCACTGATGCCTTGTTAATGTATCTATTCAGGTGGAAATTAGTCCCCAAAGTCCTGTCTATGTCTAATAAAATCCCGTTTGTGTGCAGCTTTTTCTGTTTTTGTTTTTAGCATTGTGGCTAACTGTTGTTAGCATAGTGACTCACCTCGCTGTAAAAGCTGTGAAAAAACATTAAAACTCATCATGATGAACAATTCTGAAGCTCGGAATGCATTAGCTACGTGAGGAAATCATGTAGCCTGAAGGAAAAAGGTTAAAATTAATTATTTCTGTTTGTTTACATTTTTAGGATGCAAAAATCAGGTACAGTCCCTTTAATAAAACAAGTTTTAGTTGAAGCAATGTGGGGACATTTTCTTTGGGTGTTGGGTGTTAAGTTTAAGTTTCAAGTTACTAAAATGGGTAAGTTTAGGGCCTGGGCTTGGGTAGGTTAAGATTAGCATAAGGATTTTGTAAATTATACATAAATAATAACACAGCTTAACAACCACCATAGAAATGAACTTACACATTTTCTCAAAAAAGGCATGAAATTGTACTAATCATATGCTTTTGACATGTCCTGTTGTGTGATGGTATGTATATGCTTTCTTGTGAGATCGAGCTGCCCTTTGATGACCAAGAACTTCTTTGGTTGACTACGATCCTACAAATTTTGAAAAGCAGAAAGACGACAGTACAGTGTTCCTTGTGTTTGGATGGGCAGTGATAAATCTAATGACAAACCGTACAGCAGACCTGGTCCAATGGGCCAGATTCACACAGCAGACAGCTTGACTAGACATAATGCTCTTTTGGAACGGCCGACTATTATGTGATTACAAGCTTCCGAATGACCATCTGTCAATTTGTGCCTTAATCAGAAATGAAAGATGTTGTTTTTCATTTCATTCTCAATAGCTCTAATCTTTGAGTAAGATTTATGTTGTCACAAGCGTCGTGCTGTAAGGTCGGCACCGGGACAGTAGTGTTTTTGTGATTTTACTGTTATTAAGTCAAATGTGTGTTTTGTAGATTTTTTTTCCATCGTTATCAAGATCCTGGATCACAAAAAGGCAAACTCTGGTCCAAATCCAGACCCAAGCATTAGGCTTACTCATATTACAAGAAAGACAAATGCAACTACTGTTTGTGGTTTTTCAAATGATGAGTTTTCTCCACTGTTTATCAGATCCATAGACACATAAGTTAGTAGATGCGAAATACACAAATAGCCGTATTCCTCTGGTAGAGGTGATGACGCAAATCAATTGAACACAATGACAGAAGTTGCACTTTTATGGATAAAACAAACTAAAATGAGCGATTTCAGCAAAACCATGAGCAAAACAGACTGATTTATGTCTTAAATAAACGACATTGGCGATGTTATTATTATGTTTTCCAAACTTATACATTTATAGGCAGAAAATGTTACACAAACTCCATCACTTGCTGATGTGACCTGGACACTCCTCCACAGAGAAGTGAAGCTACACTATATGTACAACTTTTATTTGGTGATGTTAATTTCATTTCTCTACTAGTAACACACAAATGATGCACTAGATCACACATGTCAAACCAGATGCGGCCCTCCATCTCATTTCATTCAGCCCTCAAGGTCTTATAAGGTCTATTTCAATTAGTTCCAGAAGTAATCTGGGTTTTAACATATAGAAAAGATTTGTCTAAAACTTAAAGAGTAAGTAACTACAGACTAGTGCAGATGTACAGTATATTCAGTAATTGTTCCTTCAAATAAATATATAATCAAACTACTATTATTTGTAGTAGGGGAGAGCTAGGATGGTTGTCACACTTTTTACTTGGATTTGAATTTCTCAAAAACAGCAAATCTCACATGAACCATTTTAACCCCAGAGAAAAGCTCAAAGTCTTGTGTAACTAATGAATCCACCTGCTGTTCTCTGTCTTATTCTGATCAAAAGTTATTGATCATTAAATGTTAATTGTTCACCTGTGACAACCAACCTCAAGTTGTCACACCTCATGGGGTTGGTTGTCACAATGTTATGTCAATAAGAGCCGATGACAAATGTGTCTTGTCTTTGGTTAGATTTTTTATGTCTGATTTCATTTTGATTCAAGAATGTTTTACATTTTCTGAATCAGGAGACGTTAAATTACAAGAAAAAGGCGACTAGAAATTAATATTATGCATTTTTGTCAAGATTCTAATGATATTGTAAAACAATATTTTTAATGTGAATTAGAAATACAGTATTTTTGAGAAAATCTGGCTTTTGTAAAAGTGTGACAACCAACCCCGCTCTGGCTGTGCTGCTGTTCTAGATAGAATCATATGTGACAACCAACCCCCAAAAAAGTGGAACAACCGACCCCGACTGGACTGTTTTACTCTCACCTTAGATTTCTTCTACATTTTTAAACCAGCTCAGAAAACAATAGTCCTAATTGTCACTCTGACTTTCCTCTTTGTAAAGTCAACAGTTTTAAGCTTTCAAAACAATTTTTTGGAAAAATAGAACATTTTTTTTCTCAACATCTGAAAATGTACTTTTTGCTACAAATTTTTTTGATGTCGTCTTATCACAATCTTGAACAAAAATGTGCACACATTTTTTAGCAAGTGCATTTTGGTTCATTTAATGAACATTTTAATCTGACTTTTTTTTCAAATGCACCATTCACAAGCTGAGATACAGTGATTGTGACAACCTACCCGTGTGACAACTAACCCCGCTCTCCCCTACTTCAAATATTAGTAAAGTTAATTTTAGTTACAACTGGCCCTTCGAGGACAATCAAGATGCCAATGTGGCCCTTTGTCAAAATGAGTTCGACACCCCTGCACTAGATCATAAAATCTCTATTTGAAGTTTGCTAGCTGTTAGCAGTTTTATACACAAACTTAGCCTATAATAAAACACTAAGAAGTTCGTAAACTCAACAGTAAGTAGTAGCGAGGCTCTGACCTTTGACCTCTACTAATTATGGTCGGTAGGTTTGTACCAGCGACACTCTTCACATCTTTTATTGACCCTATTTTGTCCCGCCTACTTTCCTAGGACATGCACTTCCTGTTTAGCTGCATTTAGCCTGTAGATTTCAGTCGATGGGTTTGTTTTAACTGTCATTATATTTAATTAAAATTGCCCCACAAGACAGACAAACAAACACGTTAGCTGCCTTAACAGAGCTAAACAGGAAGTGCATTTCCAAGCCAAGTGGGCGGACAAAATAGGGTCAATAACTTGCATTTTTTGCTGGCTAAAGCTAACGGCTATTGGAAAATAAACAGGAGAACACTCCGGAGTTCTTCAAAACATACCGGACTAGCTTAGATGCCAAGTGTTCGACAGCATCAGAGTCGGACTGAGCATCTACTAATTATATGTTTATGATGGGATTAGTGATTTATATAGTGAGTAGTTGATTGACAGGCTTGTTTTCTATTTGTCAATGTTTTACAGATCTCAGTGTGTCCACAGTTTATGTAGTATTGTTTTTGTTTACTATAAGTACAAGGCTGTTACACATCTGTACAACTATTTTTGTCCAAGTGTGATCCAAATAAAATAAGTGGACATAAAGTGGAATTAAGTCGGGTGCACACTTTTATTTGCCTTGCTATTGGAGGGGGGCACATCTTCCGAAAATCTGATCGTGTCCAAATACTACGGACTCATTCTTACTTTTTAACAGTATCTTTATTTTCAACTATAGATTAGCCATCAACTAAACTGTCTACAGACTACATCTCTCTGTGCAGTGCAGTGTACAGCCTCAGGTGGGTTTGTGCGCTGACATATGGCCAGTGGAGAGCAGAAGTTGGGATCATATTGTCGTGAGTGTCGATGAGCCCTTGTGTGGATGTTAGCACTAAGTGATTACACCACAGAGCACTCAGTCTGCACATGTTTGACTGCACTTCTTTTGATGGGTGTCATGTTAGTCTACTACCGGAGTATTTTGTTATTGTCTGTTTAACCCTCATGTTAAGCGCATTCTTTTTTCCAAGCCATTTAAAACTAATGTTGGAACATTGTTTGGGGCTTCAGACTAAACATTGGTGTTATACCTGTATTAAAAAAAAGAAAATAACTTAGATGTCCATCATGTAACTTTTAACTAGGGATCGGATATCGGTGCGATCCAGGAAATTTGCTGGATCAGGTATCTACTCTATGTTCAACCAATATCCTATGGTTGTGCCTTCAATTTGGCATAATGAGACTTATTTACTGACTTATGTTGATCCATAATGTCTAATAATGTTTGACATTGACATTAATATTAAGTGGGTCAGTTGTGACTTGCACTATAAAGAAGTTACGTAACAAATAAGATCAAATTTATTATCTTCTGAAAAGCTAAAAAAAAAAAGCTATTTCAGTCCTTTTCGGTTGATATCGGGTATCAACAATTCCAAAGTATTGAGATTGGTATCGGAACTGAAAAAGCTTTATCAGTGCATCTCTACTTTTAACCAATAGATTTAAATACTTTTATGATAAACAAATTACGATTAATGATTATTTTTACCATAAGTTATACTTTGGTTGGGCTTGCATGGCTACAAAATGGACTGTTGTCCTAGGACAGCCTTCTCCTGTTTGTTTCCAAAGAGAAGTTGTAACTGTATTTGGAAATATTATGTCATAAAACATATCCGATTAAAGTTCTAAAGCAGGGCTCCAATATTTTTACATATTGTTCAAATACAGCATGTATTTGGGTGAAAACTAGTTTGCAGTGTCCAATCTCTGTCTAGTACAGGGGTGCCCAAACTTTTTTCCTTGGTGGGCCAAAATCTGCTGATTTTTGTCTTCGCGGGCCAAAATGTATTGCATTGAAGAGTGCCAAGGGCCAAACATAATATGGTTCGGCATTTAAAAAACATTTGAGATGAGATGAAGATTAAAATATCTTTATTAACACATTTTAAGAGATTGCACATGAATTTTGTCATTTGAAAGTCTTTTCAGCACAAAATTGAATCAAACAGTTAGTCCTAACAAACCTGAACAACCCTTCGCGGGCCAAATTGAACCATCTGGCGGGCCGAATTTGGCCCCCGGCCCCACTTTGGGCACCCCTGGTCTAGTATATTCTTAGCTTTGGTATACTGGTTCAAAGTTTTTATAAACTATTCAAAACACACTGTGGTGAATTTTTGAAGGCATAGTAACATATTTTAAGTGAAATACAGTATATCTATTTTAGGGCTGGGCGATATGGCAAAAATTAATATCACAATTTTCTTGGAGCCAGATCACAATTTCAATTTTATCACGATTTTGTAAAATGTCTATTTTCGAATTGCTTTTGTTTAATATTAACAATCATCTGCTTTTTTTCATGGTCAGTGTCTAGATCCAACCGTCATAGGCTGATCAGTGTTGCCAGATTTTCGAGGAGAAACAAGCGACCAGACATGCAAATATGCTAAAAGTCTATTATATTTTTAAATCTGACCTAAAAAATAGCTAAAATCCACCTCTTTATGAGTTGAAAGTGCTGCCCAAAAAAAAAACAACCTTTAAATTCATAAAAGACTTTGAAAAAAACAAAACAAAAAAAAAACGCCTAATCTTGCTATCACGATTCGATTTTTATCACCATATTGCCGAACATTTTTAAGCTGGCAATACAAATATCAGTGTTGAGATCCCACTTTCCAATTTGTCGGACACAGAATTTAGTGTTGATTGCCTTAGTTAAGACTGATATGCGGCAAAATCCCATGCATTCCTGAACATTGTTGCTTAAACTGCAGCAGTCAGACCTTTTATATTGTAGTTTCATGCAGGCTTTATGTTGTGTCCTGAATATTGTCAATCCTGCCCACTGTTACTTTTACATAACGTGCACTTTACTGTCAATCACTGTCGACAACTATAAAAAAAAAAAAACGTGTGAGCAAAACGCTGTTAACCCTTGTCACTTTGATTCACGCTGGTATTTTTCTACCAACACATTCCAGTTGATTCATTCCCACTCTTTCAAACATTTTTTTTTCTATCTTCTGAACTCGCCAATGTCGCCATCACAGATCTGCGAAGAAATTAGCCCAGCGTTATGTAGGGAAAAACAGGTGGGACGTCGAGCGAATCCCCGTAAAACCTCGGAAAGAACTCTCTGCCTTTGATGGAACTGCCGGATGGTTTTCTAGTCAGCGTTACCATGGCGACGGGGAGCAGGGGGGATGCTGGGATGGTTCTCGGCTGGGTGTGCTGTAAATGAGTCTGCTTGTTTTATGCAGCGTTTCATTCATGTTGGGATGAATCGTGGGAGTAGGTCGCTCGTACAACAACCATGGTTATGGAGAAAGGGAAGGCCAGTGGAATGAGATTATCAGTGGATGGAAATGGAGATTGAATCATTTGAATTTATCAAAGAATCTGTTTTTAAATGAACATGTCTATAGCTTCTTATCCATTGTGCATTTGTCCAAAACTTAACTTACTCTGTTACATAATTTGATTTATGACAATCCGTTTTTGCGAAAGACTGATTCAAACATGGTTGTTGAGTGTAAATAATAGGGAAGCACTGATCCAGCTTTTTGTAGTTCCGATGCATTGATAATTTCAGACTTAAAAATTCTGTAGATACTCAATATTGACCAATACCAGTGTGTGCTGCTTCCTCCTGTTTCCTTCTTTTTGCTTAACTTACTTCCTTTGAATGTGTTAAAAAAAATGAAATAAAGGCCCTTTAATCATCAAAGTCCGTAAGCTTTTGTGTCAGTCTTATTTGTGGGGAAGGTTAAAAGAGAAACTGACAGGAAATTTGACCAATCAGAAGCAGCGCAGGCGGGTTTAAAACTTTTCATTGGTTTTGGTGAGACTCGCTTTGTATCTTCTTCCAAAACAGGAAATATGCGCCAAAGTGGATTTGTTGTTATTTGCGACTCATTTTGATGGATTAAAAGCAGAGACAGCAGTGGGAGAGTCACGTGTGTTGGAGTGTACGGAACGATAAAGAACCAGCACAGATACAGCTGTCTGCTTTTCTCGTAAGTGCAATAGTTTAAATGTGTATTTTGACAATCACGTTTGATGTACCAGACCTGTGTCTGCTGTATAAAAGCTGTTTGTGCTGCATAGTTGTGGTGACTGACTTGTCGAGGGGCAGATACTGATGCTCAAGCAGTGCGCTGAGGTGCAGGACGAGCGCTGCAGAAGGGCATCTTGTTGCTGTGAATCAGATTCAGCGGCAGGTGCGCTAGTGATTTCAGAATTCAGAATGAATGAAAATCTCAGTGTGACGTGTAAAAACGTATAAAATAACTATATCATTTAAAATGGAGTAGGAAGGACAGTTGAGTTGAATTTTAGCATTTCTAAGCCTGTATGTTCACTTATTGTGTTTGTTCCGGTTAAGGTTTGACCTTATCTAAACCCCGGTCCAAACCCCACATTTTGTTCCGGCAACAGTTGATTTACAAATGAAGCACTGGCTATATCATGTCAAAATGCCACTGCAAAATCATAATTTAAATGGGGTTGAGAACAGGAGTAGTAGTTTGTCCATTCTTTTGGACCCATTTAAAATGTGAATGGAACAGTTTTTTCTAACCTAATCAACCTAAGCAATCAAACATTGTCCAGACTGTGTTGTAATCTATTTTTCAATTGCTAAAAGATTGATTTTTGCATAGATTTGTATTTCATTTTGTGCATACAGTAACTTACACCAAATAAACCATTTTTAGCATTATACATTTTGGCACATTATCATGACAAGCAATATATTAATTTTCACTTCACTAGTTGACAGTTAATGCATTATTGGATATACGTGATTCATCTCAAATTCTTAAGCCTCTGATATTCACAAGCTTCCTGACAGATTGAAGAGGAAGACGTAGATCTAAATAGCATAAAAAGAGAAGAGACTGAATCCAGCTGAGCACCGTCGTAGACATGTCTTTGTGCGCCGGTGGAGCTGGCAGCAGAAACCCACGTGTCAGCACTTCTCACTGCGAAGGCTCTGTTTTCACTCCGCATCACAAACCCTGTCGACGCTCAAGAAAAACGCCCGGTAAACTGCACTGCACTGTGGAGAAAAGTGTGACTGTTATTAGCCTACAGCATCCCACGCTAACACCAATCACCTTTCTGGAATTAGACCACCAAAATAGCCTTCGAAAAGAGGAGGAAGGTTCTAACCCTCATTCTTGTTGGGTTTACTGTCAGAAATGGCATTGCACTAGCAGATTGTCTCTCTGTAGTTCTCCCAGAGGTCAGAGGGCTTTCCTGTTTGGGCTGCTGCTTTGACCCAGACTGACCCCCACTTCTCTGGCTGTGACTCATTTCCTTGTATTGACTGGTCTATCCTTAGAGCTCAACAGTGACCGCTCACTTCAAGGTTCCTGAAATCGAAAGTGACTTGAAGTATTTTAATGAGGACCACCTAAACCCAGTTTAATACATTGCACAAATTTGCTGTATAACTTTTTAATGCTATAATCATGAGACATTAATGAGATGAGTGGTGCTTACTAAGAGTCATTTTTATCACTTTTGCAGTCAAGTTATTTATTGTGCAATCTGAGACTACTTTTCAGATTTTTCAATACAGAGTGACCTCCCTAATATACAGTATTTAAGAGTTTGATTTTTGTTCGTGTTGCAGACGGTGTGTCTGCAAAGTAATAAAATATATATATATATTTTTTATTTTTTTATTTTAGAGTTTAGATTTTGGACCCACATTTCCTGCTTGGTTGTCGGGCAGGGCTGAGTTCGGGCCAAGGCGCAGAGCCGCACTGAACCTGTGTGCTCTGCAGATGATTGACAGCCGCTCCCGAACACAGCGCAAACCACCACGGTGACAAAATGCAAAGTCGCCAATACACCGTGAAAATTGTGTTTTTGATGCAGAGCGGAGTGAAGAGAAAGAGACGGAAACTTGTGTGTCTTTGTTGTGCATGTGACATGCAGAGAGAAAGAAGACACACTGTATACAGTACAATACACATAAGACACATCAGTAATGTGCTTTTTCTGTCATTAAAATGCCAGAGCTCAGAGTGGGCGAGGCAGGCTCGCTTGGGCTCAGACACATAGAGAATGATTGGTCGAGTTTCAACACTACATGTGTGGACTTGGGCCGGGTCGGGCTGAATTTTTTTTGCCCTATGTAAACTCTATTTTATTGTCAATATTCATGGGATCACACTTCAAGTTTTGCTGCTTAAAGCCACTTTGGGCTTCTTTTTCAAAGTCTCTTGAAGGCTATGATTTTTGGAGGGCTGTACTTACAAGTCATAAGACAATTTAAGGTGTAAATTGTCTTAAATTGTTGAGCAGACTTAAAGTTAAATGAAGGATGTGCATGCTTGTGTCAGAATATTGTTTGTCGTGTAAATAAGCGTCAGATGGAGCTACAGCGCAGAACAGAGGTGCTTCAGAGCGCATTAGCTCACTGTTAGCTTAGCACCACTGGCCTCACAACTCAACTTGGCCAAAGCAAAAGCATGGTTCACTTAACGAGCGAGTTGTAAGGTAAGCTCACAAATCCAACACACAGGCTGAAAACGTTTGACTTTGCCCATGTGTGTAATGGGCCGTGAGCCTTCCAGTACTTCCACACCACACTGACATAATCTCTGTGACCTTCTCTTCAGTAACGTACCGGTGCTTCTGGTCTGTTTCCTCTACACTTCCTGCTGTGAGGGAAGTGCACTCATGTTCTAGGTCAGACAGGAGACCTCAGAGTGGGTCTATGTCCTCATGCAGCCCCCAGACACACCCTGAGTTCCTCCATTACATCATCATAAAAAAAGCTTCTACAGCTTTTAGTGAGCAAGGATGTGTTTCTCTGACAGTTTAGTTTAGTTTTTAAGAAGTGTTGTTTTGTAAAGTATACATGTGTAATTATGTTCACAGTAATCATCCATCCAACGTGCTGTTTGTCATGTATGATAATAATAAAATGGCATTAATGGAGGAGGTTCTGTATGTGTCATGCATGCACCTAAATGCCACTGTGCTTTGGCATTGCTTTGTTTGGTGCATAAAATGTCTAGGTTTTGCCAGAGCTAAAACATTTGCTTGGAGTGAATCAGAAACCAAAGAACACTCTGCGGTACAGTGGTCCAAAGTGGAATCGATACAAGAAATTGTTATGAAGACAAATGATTGATTCAAATAATTGCACAGAAGGGAACTTATTAGTAGAGAAATAGATTAGTTAATACTGAGTTCTTGTATTGTGACACTAGTATTGAGTATCATGTCTACACATACAGTACAGACCAAACGTTTGGACACACCTTCTCATTCAAAGACTTTTTTTTTTTTTTCATGCCTATGAACATTGTAGATTCACACTATCCAAACTATGAATTAACACATGTGGAAGTATAGTACATAGCCAAAAGTGTGAAACAACTGAAAATATGTCATATTCTAGGTACTTTTGCTTTGATTACTGCTTTGCTCACTCTTGGCATTCTCTTGATGAGCTTCAAGGGTTAGTCTACTGAAATGCTCTTCCAACACATGCGGTCAGCTCCCCAAACCATCTCGATTGGGTTTAGGTCATCTGGGCAACACACCATCACACTCCTTCCTGGTCATTCATGGTGTTTATATCTTCAGTGTGAATCTACATGTTCATAGTCATGAAAATAAAGGAGACTCTTTGAATGAGAAAGTGTGTCCAGACTTTTTTTGGGATATCTTGGTAGGTATTATTGGACCAATAATTCACTGTTTGTCGCATAATACTTAATATAAATAAACACATTTTTGACTGTGAAAACTGAGTAGGATAATATTTAAGACATTTTCCATAAGACAACATTTTTTTATCCAAGGCTGAAAATCACTAGCCGGATGCATCAGTCTGCTTCATTGCACTTCACTTCTGACATTTTTAATTTAAACAATCACTGCTTTTTTTTTGTTTTGACGTTCAGGAAGAGAGCTTAAACATGTGTGTCAGTGATTGTTGGTGTTTATGTGGTAAACTTATACAGTCTTCTTCAACTCGGGTTGGTCTGATCAATACACCAGTCCGCTCCTGTTCGCTGATTGGACGCCGTACTTCCTGCTTTTTGAGAACACTTTGTCCTGCAGTACTGACCTAGTAGCTGGAGTGAAATGAAACTGAGTGGAGATCTTTACAATTCAATACAATAACCTACTAATGAAAACACCCATTTTACTCGTCAAAAAATACAAAACAAAAGTATACGGTGGTATATTAGTGCAGCTGCTCACAATATCTATATTATATTTAACTAATACAGTTTCCAGTTATATTAATATTTTACCATCCTGGCGCACTCCTAATTTCTATGTTTTGCTTCGCCCGCCCACTTTTTCTACCGTTACGCCAGACTCGGAAACAAGCTTCCGGTCAGCTCCTCCCCCGTTCATTTCATTGACGTAACCTGCTGAGACCAGAAAATCATGTTCCGTTATTTTTCAAATAAGCTATGGTCATGGGCACCAACAAATAGCAGGCATATGTCTCTGTCTGAATCGTTTGAAACGACCGTTAAAGTGTTTAAATAATCGTTTGCGGGGATTGCCGTACGGTAGCAGTTATTCTTTTTGTTAGTCGCTGGGTTTGTTTTAACTGTCAGTGTATCTAAGTGAGACTAGCATACTAGATAGCGCAGCTACAGTGTTAGCTACCTCCTTCTTTTTGTTTATCTCCTTTATGGAGCACCTGAAACACTGTTTATTATGCGTGCACTAACAGTGTGATTTTATTTGATGTGTTTGCCGACAGCTATAGTGACAAAAAAGCACAAACTGTGTAAAAGAGTGTAGCTAAAAGGGATAAACAAGAAGGTAGCTAACGCTGTAGCGGCGCTATTTCATAGTTTTATCTCATTTAGATCACTGACAGTTAAAATAACCAGTGATGATTCTACGGATCCTAAGCTTCAACAGTACCATGTGTTTTGTCTGTGTGTGATCATTTTGATGTTTTTGTGGCTATGTCTGCACAGGCTAACACGTTATCCGCGATCCGACAGGCAAACGATTATTTAACCGTCGTTTTCAAGCATCCAGAGAAAATATGTCTTGCTTTTTTGTTGGTGCACATGACCATAGCATTTTTGGAACCATTATCCTACCTGAAATATGATTTTGCAGCAAGTCTTTTCGCTGTTTACTTCAATGAAATGCACAGGGAGGAGCTGACCGGAAGACCAGAAAAGTGGGCGGGGCAAAATAAGATGGATACAAACTGTTATTGCGTCCCTTGAAGCTAAGCGGGGATTTTTTTTCTCACCTAACTATAATATTTAACTGGATTATAAGGTCATACGATTCAACAAAACTTATGCATAGAGGCAAAATCTTTCATTGTCATTTTGATTTAATTTTGGCTAATCCATCAAAACTACTCAGGACATTTTAATGTATTTTGTGTATAAATTTGACAACCAAATCTAAATGAGTCTGACTTATTAAAAAGCAGTTTCACGCACTCTACTGCCTTTTTAAGACAAGTAACTCGGAACATTCTCTTCACTCGATCACCTCCAACAGCCCATCATATCACCCTGCACATCCTGCTCTTGTGCTCTCCTTTGCATTCTCCTCGTGTCTTATTATGCTTCTGTGTCCTTTCAGGAGGTTCAAGTGGCTTTCAAACACAAAAAGAGGGCGTACTTCAAAAGACCGGAGACACAATGGGCCGGGTTCAGATGTGTCGCCCGCAGTGCACTAGAACTCCCTGTGATCTGGGACACGGACACGACCCGCCGTGTTTTTACTAATCTCACATGTCACTTTACGCTCCCCCCTCCGGCCGAAGCTTTTATAGGCGCCGTCTCGTATGCCGTCAATCAACATTCAACAAGTCGACGCTGCTATGTGGGCGTTGGCTCTTTTCTAGACTTTCTATTTTAGTGACATCGTTAGTTATGTTTGTTGGTAGCGCTGTCAAAACAATGGACAGTCAGATATTAGAGATGAGACGAGACAGAATTTTTCACAAAACGAGCCACAAGATTGAGAGATAGAGTTTTAACAAAGCACATTACAAAATTAAGTTATTATTTATACTTGATTTCCATTTCATCAGTCTTCTATGACTTTGACTGAACTCTGGCTCATGCTCCGCCCCCTTTCTCTTCCCCTCCACTGCTGCAGACAGAAAATGTCATGGAAAATATAATGTTGTCCTGGAATATGATTTAGTCTATCATAAAATAATGCGCAAACTATATCTTTACTACCATTTCTAATGTAAGGTGAGCAATAGGGATGTTCATGGTTAAGATTTTATTTCATGAGAGTGTTTGGAATTTGTGTTCCTTGGCAGCACAAGCTCTTTCCAGTTCGTTGATGATTGACAATTTTTCAACAATGCAATGTTTGGAAAATGATTGCCTGAAGGAGGGAGTTTTTGCGTCACACAAAACCATCCGAACAATGTAGCCGTCTTCACAGTGTTAGAACATATAGTAATATTAGTGCAAGCTTCATTCTAAAAAGTAGTCTTTATTTGTAATAGGGATGTAGCTAATAATAAACTCAAGGTATCCAACCTTTTATGGCAATCACTGCAAATCAAATGATTTGTCTGTCAATGAGACTTGTGCACCTGTCACTGGTATTTTGTCCCACTCCTTGTGAGCAAACTGCTCCAGTTGTGTCAGGTTTAAAATAAGGCTGGGCAATCTGGGAAAAAATATAAACACGATTTTTTTTCTCATAATGATTAATCTCGATTTTTATTTGATTTTGTTTAACCTTTTCAAAAATAAATTTAAAAAATGCCATTTATGAACATAAACAAAACAAAAACTTTTAATAGGTCCTATTTAATAGAAATTTTTCCAAATTACATATCAATATTCTGTCTCAAAATTTGAAGTTTGCTCCAAAAAACACATTTTTACTGACAAAGGGTTTGATTTTAGATTCAAAACCCACCACCCAATGAATAACAATTCGATTTGATCTCTCAATTTTTCGTTTAATGGCCCAGCCCTACTTTGAAATGTGTCTTCTCCAGATGAATGTTTCAGCTCCTTGCACAGATGTTCAGTGGAAATGAGATCTGGGCTCAGAGAAGGCCACTTCATTCTTGGGTGTTTTTGGCTGTGTTTTGTGTTCCTGTTGGAAAACCCATGACCAAACTTTCTGACTTTAGGCAGCTCATTTCTCTCCAAAATGCCTTGATAATCTTGAGATTTCATTGTGCCTTGCACAGATTCAGGACACCCTGCAAAGCAGCCCCAGAACATAACTGAAGTCTCTTTCATGTTTTACTGTAGGGACAGTGTTCTTTTCTTGGTATGCTTGATTTTAGAGATGCACCGATCCGATACTGGGATCGAATATCGGTGCCGATCCAGGAAATTTTGCTGGATCGAGTATCGGCTCCATGATATCGGTTCAGCCGATATCCTAGTTGTGTTTAATTGGACATAATGAGTCTGATTTATGTCTGATGTTGATCCAGAATGTCTCATAATGTTTGACATTTTATTCTTTCTCTCTCTCTCTCTTTTTCTTTCTCTCTTTTCTCACTTTCCTCTCTCTTCTTTCTCTTTCTTCTCTCTAATTCTCTCTACTATTCTGTCTTCTCTTCTTTCTTTCTCTCTTTCTCTCCTCGCACTCTCTTTCTCTCTCTATCTCTTTCTTCTCTCTCTCTCTCTCCTCGCGCTCTCTTTCTTTCTCTCTTTCTTCTCTTCTCGTGCTCTTTCTTCTCTTCTCTCGCTCTCTTTCTCTCTCCTCTCATTCTCCCTCTTTCTTCTCTTCTCTCTTTCTCTTTCATTCTTTCTTTCTCTTTCGTCTCTTCTCTCTCTCGCTCTCTTCTCTCTCTTCTTCTCTTCTCTCTTTCTTCTCTTCTCTCTTTCTTCTCTTCTCTCTCTCTCTCTCTCTCTCCTTGCGCTCTCGCTTTCATTCTTTCTTTCTTCTCTTCTCTCTCTTTCTTCTCTCGCTCTCTCATTCTTTCTTTCTCTCTTTTCTCTCTCTTTCTTTCTTCTCTCTCTCTCTCCTCACGCTCTCTCACTTTCATTCTTTCTTCTCTTCTCTCTCTTTCTCTCTCTTCTTCTTCAGTTGTTCAGTTTTGTCTTGCAGTATAAATAACACTATTATGATCAAAAGTCTTTTGTTTTGAAAAGGAAAAAAGAGCTATTTCAGTCCTTACACAAGTATTGGTTGATATCGGGTATCGGCAGATGCTTCATTCTAAAGTATCGGGATCGGTATCGGAACTGAAAAAGCTGGATCGGTGCATCCCTACTTGATTTAACTGAGGGGTACCAACAATTTTGTCCACGTGTGTATACTCACCATGGTAGCCGAGCGGTCAGAGTCCTGGTTTCCCAATAAGGAGATTGTGGGTTCAACTCCCAGGTTGAGTCATTATGTCAACATCTCACAATCTCTCTGGGTGGAGTTTGCATGTTCTCCCCGTGTCACTGTGGGTTTTCTCTGGGTACTCCGGTTTCCTTCCACCTCCAAAAACATGCATGTTTAGGTTAATTGAGCATCACTGTAAATTTCCCTGTGAGTGAATGAGAGAGTGAATGGTTGTCTGTCTAACCCTGCGACGAGTTGGCCACTGTCCAGGGTGTTCTGCCGCCTAAGGCCCAAAGTCACTGGGATAGGCTCCAGGTCACCTGCAACCCCTAACGGGAACAAGCGGTAGAAACTAAATGAATGAATTTTTTTTTTTTTTTTTTTTTTTGCGCATCTCAAAACCACAATATTATCTAAAATTCTATATACTGTCCATCTCCAGACTTGAAGAAAACATGTTAACCACTTTTTCATTGTTATAGCTCATTATTATGTTGCCTTCTTCTATGGTAAAATACTGTATCATCGTCGCACTATCAAACCTTTTTTTCCAGAAGCCCAAACACCGAGTTAATGCCTAAGCCGTGTCACAGTGGAGTGGACTTGTGTCAATAAACTCCATGCCTAATGCTGCTCCTTCAGGATATTAAACGACCTCTCTTTGCCTCCATAAACGTCGTGAGCCTGGTACGTTTTACACCATCGCTGTGCAAACAACACAGCCTGTGATGTGATGCCTGCAGGTCAGAGTATCAGACGACTTCCCCAAACCAAAGCACTAAACTAAACACTCACCCACACGTTTATGTTTATGGATGAAGCGTAAATCAAGGCACAGAGATAGAACAACTGACTGATGTAGAGTGAAAAAGTAGGTTATGCAAAAAAACAACTTTTCTTACACCAGAGTCATACTAGGCAATGTGGGGTGACGTGTTTTTCCTAAGGACGCAATATTTAATCCTCCAGTCAGCTTCTGAGATTTGTAAATGATAAATAAGGGATACATTGTACAGTTAGAATATTAAAGCTTTCTCACCTGGACAGATAAATGCTGTTGTTGTGTCCTAATCCATGCCTCACTCACTCAGTTTCATAAGATACAATTAAAGCATCTGCAAAAATCATTGTGTCCGTTTGACATTCAACGATCTCAATCTACATGTTCTTCCATTTCCTGCATAAAAGCCAGTCCTTATTACCAAAGCAAAATACATTCTGTAAATGACGGAAACTTGTCAGTTAATGTAACTCTGGGGCCCAATCTCAGATTAAATGTTTTGTATTTTAGTGATTGTGTGGCCCTCATGAAGGTGCTCGCGGGATAACTATCGCCCCAGCCCTATGGTTAACGCCTCCCGTACACAGACTGCGAGGCGAGTTCGGTCCGAGACGTGTCCGAGTTTCTTGCGACGTGCCTTGTACATCAGCAGCAGTCCATGCGGTCCGTTATTGCCCAAAGCCGCGCAGATTCATTCTAATAATACGAGCATTCTCGTGGATTACCGCGAGAATGCTCGTTTTATGAATTTAAAGCTGCATCCGACCGCTGCGACGTTCGACAAAAATCGACTCTACGGATTCTTTCCGCAATGCACCGTGGTAATTGTAAAAAGGAAGCATTGTTTAAAGCACTTTCTAATAGAGATGCACATCCGATACTGTGATCGATATCGGTGCGATCAGAAATTTTGCTGGATCGGTATCGCTCCATGATATCTGTTCAGTCTTCATAGTTGTGCATTTAATTGGACATAATGAGAGTTTTTTACAAGCTGTTGTTGATCCAGTACGTCTCATAATATTGGCATTTTATTCAGATTACATTTTAAATAGTGACATGTTGTATCTTAACAGTACATACATAATATGACCAATTTATTATGTTATTTAAGAAAAGAGCTATTTCAGCCTTACACTGGTATCGGTTGACATCGTATCAACAGATAGTTAAGCCAAAATATCGGATCGTATCGGACAGAAAAGCTGGATCGGTGCATCCTACTTTCTAAGTCTTGCGTAGTCGAATAATTGTGATTTTTGACTGTAATTCTAAGTCTGTTGCGCTCTTTATGTTTTCTTTTGAGAATAGGTGTGTTTATTTCAGTGAGGTAATTGTATCTCTTCACTCTCTAAATCTAATGGCACTGACGCTCTGCTGCAGTCTCGCCAAGTAATCTTTGAATAATTGTGATTTCAATTATTATATTATCGATTATTATTATTACTCACCATCATGTGGCATCGTGCGACTGAAATCACTGTTGAAACATTGTCAGATATAGAAAACAACTACTAAGCTGAACCCTTTGAGTTTTGATCTTTATTTTTGCATCACCTCGTACGACATGTTTACACTGCATGACCATTAGAGATGATCCCATATGGTTATTTTGAAAACTTTTTTTTTTATTTTATCAGCCAATATCCAATATTTGCCTTACTGTTAAGGCCATTTTTTGCCTTTATTATAAATATTAAGACCACAACTTTAAATAAGTACAAGTTTTCACATTAGCTTTTTGTATAGGGATGCCAATATTCAAAACATGGCTTGCTGCTATGACCAAAAACATCAAAATAGAAAGTCAAAATAGAAATATCCATATAGCCAGGCATGAAAAATTAGCTCACAAATTCACTTTTTGCTTTTGTAAAGAAATGTATGAAATGTATTTGCCTGCGTTATAAAAAAAATTGTACAATGCACTGGTATATTTTTATTCAAAATTCTTTCCAGTTTATATGTTCACTCACTTTTGTGTTTAAAACGCTGATGCTCTGTATGGACAAATTGAGAAAATACCAATTCAAATGTATTTGTTCCAAAGCTTCAGATTACATAGCCTTTTTGTGATTTGAATGACTATAATTAGCTTGTTCATGAAAGTCTGATGCACTAAGGACCAATACTGTCTGTCATTAGGCGTTTTCCCACATAAAAGTACCAAGAACTAGTCCCACATTTCTCCAGTCTCTGTTTGGTCAGAGGAACTACCTTTGTCCCATGTTTGTGTTCACACAGCAACAGTTCCTGAAAGTGGGTCTAACTAGCTTTAGCATTAGCATCTGTAAAGTCTGGAACATTTAAATAATTCGTAAGTGGTGTCAGGAAAACAAAAGTGTCATAATGTGCAAAACTTAAAAACATCACTGGAATTAACAATAAAACAAAAATATTCACTGTAGTTCCCAATAATAGTATTATAGGCTACTATTTACAAATTAAATAAATACATTTTGGGAGTTACTGCCTTTAAATAATTTTTCTTAAGGATAAAAAAAGTTTATCTAAATGTGAGAATGTGTAAAACATGTTTAAAAACAAAGTTAGCAGTGTAAATGTGCTTGTGTCACCAAAAGGTTCCTGGTCTGACTGAAAGTACCTGCCCAGAGCAGGAGCTAAAAAAGTCCTTAAGTGTGGCCCAGTCCATAGTTCCTGCTCAGTGTGAATGCTCCCAAAATGGGGACAGGAACTAAAAAAGTACTAGGAACTGAAAAAAGTTCCTACAGTGGGAAAGGCCTAATTAATGCACAGTCCTTTGCAGAGTTGTTTTTCTCCTCTCCTCTGCCCTACACTTCCACTTTGACACATGCAGCTGGTCATTAGCGCTCTGTTTTTACCTGCAGCAGTGAGTGTTGGATGTGTAAACACGTGGAGGAGGCGTCATGTATAGTGGCTTCACACTGTTCTAAGGCTAACGCCGCTGCAGAGACTGATCTGTGCTACACAGATCCATACTTGGCTGCTGCTGCTGTTGTGTTTGCGTAGAACATCGATCCGCAAATGGACGTTTACACAGGAAGCGTTTTACTGCTGGCTCACATAAGGCGTACGTTTTTGCATGGGTTTGGTTAATCTCAACTGGAAGAGAACATTTTGTGTGCAAGTCGAAGATTAATTCAAAAGATTATTTGCAAAAACATAACATACCTTTAATAAAATGTGTCATGTTTCAGATTGTTAGATTGCAATCTGAGCTTTGGTGGTTCTCTTTTATCGACTTGAGCATTTTTTTCGACAAAATCAGACATTCATGTAGCAGTAAGAGCATGGCCATTTCATGTTGCCCGGGATCCAGAGCCCACATTTCAGCAAACTGTAAAGAGTAGGTCTGGTCACCACTCCGCCTGCCGGCTTTTCAGATCATCTCCACGATGTACTGGGTAGGGCTGGGCGATATGGCACAACATTTCTATCACAATTTTTCTGGAGATTTAGATTTTTGCACAATTCTTGTAGACTGTTGTGTTTTTGCCCTTTGAAGTAAATCATCTTCCTTTTCTGAAAGTTTCTACTCTACTGTGATTGGTTAAATCCAGCTGTCACTCACTCAGAACAAAGACTGACCAGTGTTGCCAGATTTTCTGAAAAAAAAAAAAAAAAAAAACGCGATCAAGCCTTTGAAAAAAATCCCTAAACAAGCAACCTCAGCCCATAAATGAAGTTGTTTAAATAATCGAGTAAATAAAACGTTGTGTGATAATACAATTTTGACATTTCGAAAACAAATAACAGCTTTTGTAAATACTCTGAAATCCATGTTTAACTCATAGATATAATTGTGTAAATCAAACTTGAAAATTTGCTAAAATTCGCCTTGAACTTGACTTGAAACTGCAGCACAAAAGACCTCAACACATGACCTTCAAATGCAAAGACTATTAAAAACAGACGCTAAAATTTGTCATAAAGAATTCAACTTGGCAACTCTGAGGCTGAGAGAAGTAGGTTGGAACTAATTGTCTGTATTTTAACAAACAGATGCATTAAATACAATATCACCAAAAAAAAGCAGATTGTCACAACAGTGAGCTCACGATTCGATTTTTACCACGATATTGCCCAGCCCTAGTACGGGCAATCAGATTAGTTTATTTGTGTGACGCAGATGAAACAAAGGAGCTGATTGGTCGTCTGTCATCTAGACCAAAATCTAACTTCATTCACCTCAAATTAAATCATTTTTGGCTTCGCTCATTGATTCTGTAGAAATCTGTTGTGTTCAGTTCCATTATATTTTTCTATATCTCCTTGTATTTTTATTTATTTTTTTTTGTCATAAGCAGCCATGTTGGTTTTCGTACGGGAGACGATGTGTGTCCCTGATTGGCTAATTAATGTGTCAATCACACCCACTGGTTGTCATTTTCATGTGTTTTCAATAAGAGAAGAAAATAAACTTCATAATTAAAAAGGAAGAGAGAAAAAAAAATCTAATTACTAATTGATTATTGGAAAGAATAATCACTAGGCTACACTAATCAGTTTGCTATTAATAATTATTAGTTGCAGTAAGCCAAAGGAAGAAAGTGTATGTCAAAGTATAATCAATAATCAATTTTTCATATTGATCGATTTTGATTTTCCATTCGATTTTGTTTAATCTTTTCAAATACGAATGAAAAATGCCATTCATGAACAAAAAAGAAAAAAAAAAAAACGTTTAATATGCCTCATTTAGTAGTTTTTTTACTTTTGCTCCAAACGACACATTTTTACTGACTAAAGATTGGTTTTCGATCTTTCGATTCAAAACCCACCGCCAAATAATTGACCATTCATTTTGATTCGATCTCTCCATTTTTCAATTAATGGCCCAGCCCCAAGTCAAAGTAAATATGTTTGAGTTGCAAACTTCAGCAACAAGGACACAAAAAAATCTACTTTTTTTTTTTGGTTGTTGTTGTTCAAAATACTAAAGTGTCATAGCTTTTGATCAAGTACTATCATGTCAATATTGTGTTCTGTGGCTAAACAAAGAGATATGTATCATGTAGGGCTGTAGTCGACCAAAAAAAATGTCAGTCCATTGTAAAAAAAAAAAAAAAAAAAGTGACTTCAGTCAGATTAGAGAATCAAGTCTATTCAAAATCAAGTTTGAAATGTTAGTATGGTAACAACTTTACAAGAAACTTTGCTCAAAAAGACCAAGAAGAGAGAAGAAGAATGATTCTGCTGCTGTTGAATACAGTCCTTACAATCTAAATAAAAGAATTAGTCGACTAATAAAAGTTTGGTCGACCGAGACTACATCGACCGATTAATTGACTAAACGACTAAAGAACTACAGCCCTAGTATCATGTGAGTCATGAGTAAAAAACAACATGGTTTGAAGATGATGGTGACTTTCATACAGTGCTTCAAAATCTACAAAGTTGTTTAAAGTGCACGTGTATTTTAGTATGTCTCAGGGTCCATTTCTGAACTACATTTATTTAGAAGTTTAGGATATTTGAAAAATTTTACTTTTACAACCTGTAACCATTTTTGTTGCTTGAACCAAGAATGAAAAGTGTGATTCTATCTAACATGCATTTGTGTTGTGTTTCAGATCTGCCTGTAGAATACAACCCCTCGGACCATCCCAGGGCCAGCACCATCTTCCTCAGCAAGTCCCAGACTGACGGTGAGTGTCTGCACGCAGAGTGAAAATGTACATCATTCATGAAGTCATTATTTATTATTAATACAGTAATTACTACAATCATTTGGGTTCGTCGGTTGTTTTTTTTCAGTAGACTGATTCTAGTACCTGCGATTTTTTGATTGAGAAATATTGAGTATTAAAAAAGAAAGATCACTCACTAAATTCTAATCAGTGTTAAAACTATGTTGCATCAAAAATAGACGTCACTTGAATAAATATAAATACAGAAATCAGAAGAATGTGTTCAAGTGCAATGGTAAATAAAGGAAACTACCAATATTTTTAACAAGTGCTATAACATTTAACTTTTATTTGGTCCCAGTGATAATTCAATGTAAGTATATTAAACATTAGTCATCGTTTGTAGAGCACTTTTGTATGAAAAGTGCTTCGCAAAAAAAAAAAAAATAGCTCTATCAGCTGTGCTGCTCACAGTTAGGCCTCTACAGTGGTAATACTATACAGAGCTATAGGAGGTCACAACTGCAGGTTGGACACAACAAACCAGAACCTTAAAACACAGTTTTAACTGTTTCATAAATTACTGATTATTTTACTTGAGTATAATAGTACGTATCCAAACAGAAGGTATGATAGGCGGTCCGCTGTAGTTCATGAAGGTGTCGAATCTCATTTTTGAGCAAAAGGGCCCACTTGAGCATGCTATTCCTGGTTGTCCTCGAACTAGGGCCGGTTTTTGATTATACGAAGAAGTACATTCCTTAAATTCTTTTCACTACGATCAAATTAAATAGTTTTGTTAGTTAGATGAACCAATTACCTGAATATATACATACACAATTGGTTTTGAAGAAATGGAACTTACTCTATTACAGTTTCAGACCAATGACTTCACGTAGGCCCAGATATTACTCCTGGATCTTAATTAAATTATATAAAGTAAATATTATAAGATTTTCTTGAGCGGGGCCACATGAAATGAGGTGGGGCCACATCTGGCCGACGGGCCATGAGGTTGACACACTGTGGAAATAGAGATATTATTCATCAAAATCCAGCATTAATAAATACGAGTTTCGATTTAATATAATAGCATGTTGGCTTGTAGTTGCTTGTGCATAAAAGTATCGGTACGTTTATTTGGTTATTGTGTTATTTATTTAGTATTGTCCCCCACTAGCCCCTCAAGCTCTCACAAACTCATTTTGGCGCGATCCGTTAGTTAATCATCCTCATTTATGTAGAGCAAAGTGTGAAGAACTCCATCTATAGCCACAGCCATCCAGAAATGCCAGCTCTTCAGCTGTCTATGAGAAATAAAAATTGTATTGCTGACTTATTATGCTGCGTCACTTTGTAATTACATCGCGCAGATTCTCATCATTTATCGATTATCTCGTGTATCTGTCTCAATACACAAAAAACCCCTGCGTTCACTCTCCTCATTATGGAACATGTATCTCTATAACAAGTGGTTCATAAGTGTGTTAATCTCTGTTGAAGTTTACAACAAAAAAGGTATGCTCTCCCTTAGGCGGTCCCAGACAGACCTCCTCTGAAACTGTAATGCAACAACGAGAAATGTTTTACAAAAAATCTAAAAACTAAAAAAAAACCCACAAAAACCTTTTCAAAACAGTTTTCTTTGAGCCTAAATAATTGTTTGATTTATTTATCGATTGAAATAATCAATCATCATCCCCTATATTTGTAGGAGCTCTAGTTAATATGTTGATTTAAGTACAGAAATGACAAAAATGCTTCTACTTCTACAGTTTTTTCCAGACTAAAATTCTACAGTCCAAATCTTCTTGAATCAAAATGTATACAAAACAACCTTTTTGTCAAGTTTCAAAAGTCTTAATTTGTAATAATACTTGGATCCATGATACCTTTTTTTAATGGTAGCTTAGCTCAATTACTGTCAACACTTAGAAATAAGGTTCTTAAACATCAACTTTCTGTGTCCTTATTTCCTTGTTTCGTTGTGTCGCATCTTAAACAGGACTCAGCCCCCCTGTTCTTATGCGTCATCTCATGAGGATTCATTGATGTTGTGTCGCACAGTCAGACGAGACTATCCACATTTACAAAGAATCATTTCTTGGTTTATTTTTGCTCGGAACGAGTGAGGGAGGTTATAAAACGACTTCAACGTTGTGCTCTGTGCTAATCCCCTATGATCTTCTAGCTATGTCTGCGCGTAGCTCGGTCGCTTATCTTTTGGACTCGGTCTGCCTTATCTCTTATGTGTGATTGTCTCTGCCTCTGCTTTTGGTTGTGCCCGCCCCGCCTCCCTCCCCCCCCCGCTCCTCTCCTCCCTCCCTCACCCCACCAGCTCGCCCTCTCTCTCCACCCATAAACAGATGCTTGTTCTACATCCCAAATTATATTGCACGTTGCCAACAGATATTCCAGGCTTTATTGACGTCAAATGCCTTCAAAACTATGTATTGTGTGTTAGCTCCAGCTCCTCAACATAACGAGGTGGTAAAGAATGTCTGGCTCGTTAGGAAGCCAGTCAATGTTCGTATAAAGTCATTAAATTATAATAGGTCCAGCCTTTTTGTTTGTTTGTCTATTAATGAGCGTCTCAATATTCTGACTGTAAATTTACTTCTCTAATCGTCCATGTTTATTTGTCAGTGGAATGGTTGCCTTCGTAATGGACAGACAAGGGACTTAGAAAAAAAAAATAAATAACCTAATAATAAATCGTGCATTGGTTTGCTCATGAGCATGGTTGTAAAAACTCGTTTAATTAAACTTAAAAAATAAAAAGGTTCTGTGTCGTTGCTTTTTAGGCTATGAAGTACAGAGAAGTGTCTGGGAGAGAGTGTCGTGAGAAGAGAGAGTAGAAAGAGAGGTACAGGGCAGAGAAAGAGAGGAACAGGCAGGACGAGAGAGAGAGATGAGGACAGAGGTCACGACGACACGAAGAAAGAGTACGGCAGAGAGAAGAGATGGATCAGCTCCCTCACGAAGAGAGAAAGAGGACAGCCGGCAGAAGAAGAAAACAGAGAGGGAGGGAGGAAAGAGACAGGCAGAGAAAGAGAGAGCGGATGACAGTATGCAGAGAAAAGAGCGCGAGAGAAAAGACAGGGCAGAAGAGAGACGAGAGAGACAAGGTCAGAGAGAGAAAAAGAGCAGCCGGCAGAGAAAGAGAGAGGGAGAGATGAGAGGAGAGAGAGAGAGAGAGGGCAGAAAGAAAAGAGAAGAAGAAAAGAGACCAGGTCAAGAAAGAAGAGAGACAGGGCAGAGAGGAGAGAGAGAGAGAGAGAGAGACAGGGCAGAGAGAGAGAGGAGGGCAGAGAGAGAGAGAACAGGAGAAAGACAGAGAGACAGGGAGAGAGAGAGAAGAGAGAGAGAACAGGGCAGACAAAGAGATGAGAGAGGACCGCAGATTAACGAGAGAGAGAGAGAGAGAGAAGAGAGAGAGGACAGGGCAGAGAAAGAGACAGAAAGAAGGGAAAAGAAGAAAAGAGAAATAGAGGAAGAGACAGGGCAGAGAGAGAGACAGGGCAGGAGAGAGAGACAGGGCAGAGAAAGAGCGAGAGAGACAGGGCAGAGGGGAGAAAGGGAGAGACAAAGGGCAGATAAAGAGAGAGAGAGAAAGAGACAAGAAAGTACAAGGATAGAGAGAGGAAGACAAAAAAAATGGGGGTGAGAGAACAAAGGCAGGGAGAGAGAAAGAGAGGAGGAAGAGAAAAACAGACACAAGAGAGGACAAAGAGAGAGATTAGAAAGTGTGAGCAAGAGAGGAGAGAATGAGCAAAGAGAAAAGAGATGATAAGCAATAAGAAGAGAAAAGAGAGACAGTGGACAGAGAGGAGAAAGAGGAGAAAGATGGAGAGAGAGAGAGAGGACAGAGAGAGAAAAGAGAGCGAGGAAAGAGAGGAGAGAGTTTAGAGAGTGTGAGTAAGAGAGGAGAAAGAGAAGAGACAAGTGAGAGGAGAGAGGACAAAAAGATAGGGAGAGAGAACAAGAAAGACAGAGAGCAAGAGAGGAGAGATGATGGAGAGAGATTAGAGGTGTGTGTGTGTGTGTGCAAGAAGAGAGAGAATGAGCAAAAGAGAAAAGAGATAACAAGAAAAAAGCGCAACAGTGGAGAGAGGGGAGAAAGAAAGTGGACAGAGAGAAGAGACCAATGTGAGAGAGAGAGATGACAAAGAAACTGGGAGAGAGGGAGAGCAAGAGAGAGGACAGAGAGACTGAGAAATAAAGAGGAGAAAAAGAGGACAGAGAGAAAGAGAGAAAAGGACAGGAGAGCAGAGAGACAGGAGAAAGAGGGAAAACAAAAAGAAGGGCAAGAAAGTAGAGAAGGAGAAACAGAAGATGACACAGGAGAGAAGAGTGGGGAGAAAGAGAGGAAAAAGTGCAAGAGAGGGAAAGGAAAGGGAAAAGAGAAAGGAAAGTCAGAGGAGAGAGAGAGAGAGAGGACCAAGAGAGAAAAACAGGAAGAGAGACATCAAGGGAGAGGACAGGTGGGGAGAGAGAGAGAAAGAGGAAAGTGAGAGAGAGAGAGGACAAAGAGACAACGAGAGAGAGAGAAAAGTTTGCCTTGTCTTGTCTTCTTTCATCCTTTTTGTTAAATAAGAGGTGAATATAAGCTTGAATTATATTGTTCATCGTGAATTAAATCTTTGCTCATGCTTTATTAAGACCAGGTTGGATTTTTATTTTTTTTTTAAGACTCGTTGAATAGTAAATTTCAAGAATTCAGGAAGGATCAATACATTTGCTTCTAAATGTATCAAATATTCAAACTGCAGAGTCACTGACGTTTAGGGATGCACCGATCCAGCTTTTTCAGTTCCGATACCGGTCCCGATACTTTAGAGTTAAGCATCTGCCGATACCGATATCAACCGATACTTGTGTAAGGACTGGAATAGCTCTTTTTCCTTTCAAACATAAGACTTTTGATCATAAAGTGTTAAAGAGAAGAAAGAGAGAGAAGAGAGAGAGAAGAGAGAAGAGAAGAGAGAAAGAAAGAAAAGAGAGAGAATAGAAGAAAAAGAGAGAAGAGAAGAAAGAGAGAGAGAAGAGAAGAAAAAGAGAGAAGAGAGAGAGAAGAGAAGAAAGGAGGGAGAAGAGAGGAGAATGAGAGGAGAGAAAGAGAGCGAGAGAAGAGAAGAAAGAGAGAGCACGAGAGGAGAGAGAAAAGAGAGAGAGAGTGAAAGAAGACAGAGAAATAGAGAAGAAAGAGAAAAAGAGAGAGAAAGAGAGGGAGAGCAAGAGGAGAGTGAGAAAAGAGCGAGAGGAAAGAGAGAAGAGAAGAAGAGATAGAGAGGGAAAGAGAGAGCGCTAGGAGAGAGAGAAAGAAAGAAAGAAGAGAAGACAGAGTAGAGAGAGAGAAAGAGAGAAGAAAAGAGAAAGAGAAGAGAGTGAGAAGAGAGAGAAAGAAAAAGAAGAAAGAAGAGAGAGAGAAAGAATAAAATGTCAAACATTGTGAGACATTCTGGCTCAACATCAGCCTATAAATCAGACTCATTATGTCCAATTAAACACAACTAGGATATCGGCTGAACCGATATCATGGAGCCGATACTCGATCCAGCAAAATTCCTGGATCGGCACCGATATTCGATCCCAGTATCGGATCGGTGCATCTCTACTGACGTTTTTTCCAGTCCTTTACTGTCCACACATCTATAACTGTGCTTTGACTGCTGGATTTGCACTGAAAAAGAAGTTCCTCTGTGACGCTTTTTTTTTTTTTTTTTTTTTTTTTTTCACCAAATCTTTCCAAACTCTTCTTTACTTCTGCGCGTTATTTTAAAGTATTTGAGTACAACATTAACTTATTACTGTGCTGCTTTTGCTGTTTCAATCTGTCTTTTCTGTGTTGTGGGAGTGAACAGTGATGGTGGACGAATGCTGCCTCCTGTCTGTGAGGGCACAACACTGCTCTCGGCTCAAAGCATTTCTGACTCAAACTTTTTTTGTTTTTTGTTTTTGTAGTTCGGGAAAAGCGCAAGAGCCTTTACATCAACCATGTAAGTAACAATAACTGGAAAAAGCGTTTAAATAACTTGAAAATGTGGTGTTAATTGGGTTTGTTTTTCTTCATAAGTTTACACATATCACGGAAAGTAAGGTAAAGGAATGTCGGCCGTGTCTGTGTTTTTGTTTATTCATTTTTGTGGATGTATTTTCAATTCACGGTTCACTGTCCTGCATTTTACCATTTTTAGTAGAATAGCATATGATATCATTTTGCTAAAAGATTAGATTAGGCAAGAATTAATTTATTTATCAGGTAAGTCGTCTAGAACTCAAAAGCCACACAAATAAAAGTTATTTTTATTTTTTTTACAATTTGATCCAGTCAAAGCTTAAAATAATGTTTTCTTGAAGACATCCTGGAACCACCAACCACGCTACAAGTCAGATCTGTGGAGAGGTGACGTCGCTAATAGTAAAAAAGGCACTTCTCACAAGGGACGCTTGAACAATATAAACATCCAAAATTAAAGAATGCTACGTACTTTAGGTACTGTTAATGCCAAGAGCAGAGCTAATGAATAACATTATAATGGAGGCAAGATTCTGTCACTTAGTGTTTGGGGACGATTCACTTAAGTAACGGTTCGATTCAGTTTTTTTAATTTTGCAGCCACGATTTCCCATTTTGTTAGATTTTTTTTTGTGTGTGTGTATCTATATTAGCAAACAGTCATATTTAGTGTCCATATTTAGTAGAGATGCACCGATCCGATACTGGGATCGA
Source organism: Mugilogobius chulae (assembly GCA_038363315.1). NCBI lineage: Eukaryota > Metazoa > Chordata > Actinopteri > Gobiiformes > Gobiidae > Mugilogobius > Mugilogobius chulae. Next base: position 12,632,946 of record CM076416.1, read on the forward strand.
ATATCGGTGCCGATCCAGGAAATTTTGCTGGATCGAGTATCGGCTCCATGATATCGGTTCAGCCGATATCCTAGTTGTGTTTAATTGGACATAATGAGTCTGATTTATAGGCTGATGTTGAGCCAGAATGTCTCATAATGTTTGACATTTTATTCTTTCTCTCTTTCTTTCTCTCTCTTTCTATCTTCTCTTTTCTTTTTCTTTCTTCTCTCTTCTCTCTACTACTCTGTCTTCTCTTCTTTCTTTCTTTCTTTCTCTTTCTCTCCTCGCGCTCTCTCTTTCCCTTTCTATCGCTTTCTTCTCTTCTCTCTCTCCTCTCGCTCTCTCTTTCTCTCTCGTCTTTCTCTTTCTTCTCTCTATTTCTCTGTCTTCTTTCTCTCTCTCTTTCTCTTCTCCCGCTCTCTGTCTTTCTTCTTTCTCTCTCTTTCTCTCTCCTCTCATTCTCCCTCTTTCTCTCTCTCTCTTCTTTTTGTCTCTCTCTCTCCTCGTGCTCTCTCTCTTTCTTTCATTCTTTCTTTCTCTCTTTCTTCTTATCTCCTCGCGCTCTCTCTCTTTCTTCTCTTCTCTCTCTCCCTCCTTCTCTCTCTCTCTCTTTCTCTCTCTTCTTCATAAGTTGTTCAGTTTTGACTAGCAGTATAAATAACACTATATGATCAAAAGTCTTATGTTTTGAAAAGGAAAAAAGAGCTATTTCAGTCCTTACACAAGTATCGGCCGATATCGGGTATCGGCAGATGGTTAATTCTAAAGTATCGGGATCGGTATCGGAACTGAAAAAGCTGGATCGGTGCATCCCTAATATTTAGAGTCGTTAACACAACACAATAAGTTCACATTTTGTTTCTTCAAAAAGTGTGACTTTTATTGTATTATTGTTTGTATTATAACTACAGAGTGTGTGAAACTGATCGATTCTGGTCTTTCGATTTGATTGAGTCTTTGATCAGTTTTCCATCCCTAGTTGTCACGATACTAACTTTTTAAACTTTAAGGCTCAATACTGATTTTGAAGCCATCATAATACATATGTCGTTTTTTAGTAATTTGGAGAAGATGGACCCGACTGTTGTTGTGTCCTTAAAGGAGACCTATTGTGTTTTTTCCAACTATTTAGTAAGAGAACATATACAGATCAGTAATTTACCTTTTGTTCATTGTTTAACACAAAATTGATCAAAATGCTAAATGCTATGAACAATACATTTTACATATTAGGACTCCTTTAAAGTATTTGAGTACAACATAAACTTATTACTGTGCTGCTTTTGCTGTTTTAAGCAAGATACTTCATCCACATAGTATACATTTTGTGATGGATTTAGTGCAAAGCAATAATCTGTTGTTGGCGATATTCGCGCAATGAATATGTTCTGTCATTGGACACATTTTTACCTATCTCTTTGAGTTATAATTGTGCTGTTTATCCTAACCACTGGTGCTATAAAATAAACCTTTAATGTGTATTTAAAAACCAAAACCAGAAGCTCGAACACTAAACTAACGAAATAATGATGAGTTCATTATGTGTTCATTATACGTTCTTCACAACTAAGTTTTACTAAAAGGCTAGATTATGTTTTTGTTTGATTCTTTGGTTAAGGAAATTCATGATGATTTTCATGCAGGACGTTCAAAAGTCATGATGAATTACTGTTTTTGGATCAAATATCTTTAGAACATGTGAATTCCTTGTATTCATAGTACCGTAATTTCTGGATTATAAGACGCTACTTTTTTCACGAGCTTTGAACACTGCAGCTTATAAGGCAATACAGCAAAATTCTAGATTCTCATAGACTTACTATTGACAAGTGAGGCCTATATATGTACTTAATCATTTTTCTTACTTAAATCTAGAGGGTGCGACTTATATTCAGGTGCGCTCAATAGGGCAGAAATTACAGTAGATCTAAAAGTCATGCTTAACCAACATGATTTAATGTTAGTTCATTGGATGAATTATTTGTGTCATTCATGAATGAATTCATTCAAGAATTACACAACAGAGCTTAACTAGAACAAAATACAAATGTATAAATGAAATATTTGAAATGACATGCTTAGGTAATCTAGGATATGCAGTACAAATATTGTATTTTATATCGTAATAAGAAATGTGCCATATCACCCTGCCTTCGATTGAATAACTGTTGGTTACACTGTGAAGCTCATATTTATCTATCTTCTTTAGGAAAGCTAAATTTGTGGCATTTTAATTTGTTTTTGTTTAGTTTGTTTTTGTCTTGTTTGACTGATGCTTGCTCAGATTAGTATCTCGTTTTGGGGTTTAATTATTGGTGCTTCTTACAACCTTATTAAGTGAAATTTTCTAATATTTGCGTACGTGTGTGTTTGTTTTTTAATCGTGCTAATTTATTTATTTTACTCCAAATTTTGCATGAAACTACTAGCTAAAAATGCTAGTATATACTGACATTTGGCATGATTGAAATGTGACCTTAGAAGAGATATTTGCTGTGTGATAATTAGACTCACACACACTGGTCCTAGCAGATGCAGAGACAAACTCATGCACAGCACATAATATAACCTGTGTGTGTTTCCGCGCAGCACCACCCGGGCCCATCAGGCGGAAGTACAGCTCCTGCTCCACCATCTTTCTGGACGACTGCACCGTGAGCCAGCCCAACCTCAAGTACACGATCAAATGGTAACGCGTCAGAGCAGCAACAGATAGTAGAGATACGCATGTGCTTGTGTGTTTAATTAACATGACTTTTTATTTGTTTTTGCAGTGTTTCTCTCGCAATATATTACCACATAAAGAACAGGTAAGAATTACGTTTGGAGCGTCTGTACAAGTCAGTTGATTATTCTCATGTGTCTTACTTGACCAAAATTTATTCTGTTTTTCTTTATGAGTATGCAGTTCAGATCAGATCTTTGGTCCGAGGCTAGTTTCACTTTTAGTTGACTAATGTCTTCAAGAATGTCTCCAGTCAACCACAACTTTTACCAATCATTGAACTTCAACTGATGACATACTTGCTTCGTTTGAAATATCTGAATATCGTAGTTAGGATATGTCCAAAAATGATCGAGATATTCATTTTGTCAATATCGCCCAGCCCCAACAACAACCAATATCTAATCCTTTCAAGTTAACTGTCAGACACATCACTTTTCATCAAGTTTGTGACCGGCTTTATCAAATGAAACTTTCTCAATGTAAAAATCTTGATGTGCCAAGCATTGTTATATAAATGTTGACAAAAGTTACTTTCATATCACGAATTGACTGTGCATTGAAGCTGTTCACTTTCAAATTGTCAGACTTTAGCGTTAGCATTGACAGACAAACACATCTTATTATAAACACACTTTGATCCTTTGGTGAAATATTCTCTTCTTTTGTAAAGTATTTAACATCTTTTCAGAGAAAATCATCAACTGCTCACTGTTCACTGCCTGATCTTTAGTCATTTTTCATTTTAGGCTGAGGCAGTGAAAACCTCATAAGAATGAACTAAACAGGAAATGAACCTGCCGGCAAGATGTTAGCATTATTGAAAAAAAATACTCTTGTGCACACAGTCAATTGCATTGTTATTTTTTTGAAAACAACACTTCAGAATCAAGTGTTTGTTGGCCTAAAGATGAATAAAGTATTTTTAGAAAAAATATTTTGTGAAGAATGGTTAATATTGGTCTTTGCAAATGTGTGATTAGCTTAAAACAACTCAGAATAACTCAGTTACATTTGAGAAAGGAATATACAAATAAATTACATTTTATCCCTGTAACTAGTATACTACAGACTCAAGCTTATTTGCTTTACTATGCAGCTCACAAATCACTAACTTTAGTAAAAACTTTACCTGGTATGTGATAGTCATGGTATTAAAACTAGGGATGCACCGATCCAGCTTTTTTAGTTCCGAAACTGATTCTGATACTTTGTCTTTAAGCATCTGCCGATACCCGATATTAACTGTTACAAGTATAAGGACTGAAATTGCTTTTCTTTTGAAACATAAGAAATTTTGTCTTAAGTGTTATGCAACTGTTATTTAGAGTTGTTAGTTTGATTTATTTAAATCACAACTACACAACTTAATCTGAATAAAATGTCCAATAATATGAGACGTTTTGGATCAGCCAATAAATTAGTCTCATTATGTCCAATTAAAGGCGCAAAAATAGTATCAGCTGAACCGATATCATGGAACCAATACCCGATCCAGCAAAATGTCCTGGATCAGCAAAGATATCCAAACCAAGTGCCGGATCGGTGCATTAAAACTATATATATGTATAGATTTTACTTTATTTTAGTTAACAGTATTTCCATTCTCAGCAGGTCAAATTCACTTTTTTGTGATTTATTTACAGAGAAGCAGACGGAAGAATGCTGTTAGAAATTTTTGACGAGAGACAACATCCACTATCGGTAAAGTCATGCATTTACTTAAACGGTGATGACAACACGATCAGGTACATCATTAACCCTATCTGTGCAGAAGTCTGAAGTCCCTCCTGACTACGACAAGCATGACCCGGAGCAGAAGCAGATCTACCGTTTCGTCCGAACCCTGTTTAGTGCGGCGCAGCTGACTGCAGAGTGTGCCATTGTCACTTTGGTGAGTGTGTGTGTGTATGAGCTGACGACAGGGGGCAGTGCTGAGTCCTGTCCTCTGATTAAGACTGGGGCTTCATCGAGGATCACAGTTGAAGCACAGACTAGATGTTTGTGTCTGTAAAAGCTTAAAACCACAATAAACCACAACAAAATGCTTGATATTGACTTCAAGAACTTGTAAACTCGTTGTAAATGCATTAGTTATTGCGTTTAGGCCCAATTCTTTTGTATATTTGGCAGCCACCGTTTGGGCAGTTACAACATTCCTGATAGATTTAAGATACAGTATACAGTCGCTTTTAAATATGTCACGAGAATCAGTTTTACGTATTACAGTATCACAATTTAGCCATCATTCACTATTACAGTTGTCATAATCAAACAGCAGTAAAGTATTTACTGCTGCACAATCTCTCTGGGTGGAGTTTGCATGTTCTACCTGTGTCACCGTGTGTTCTCTCTGCATACTCCATAAACGTGCATGTTTAGATTTATTAAGCGCGTCACTGTAAATTCAATTCAATTTATTTGTAGAGCCCAAAATCACAAGAGCAGTTATCTCCCAGGACTTCACATGATTGTTGATCTAGCACACAAAATTTGTCAGAAAATCAAGCAACGAAACAGAAACAGAAATACTGGAAAATCAGAAACAGTCATTTTTCTAGGAAATACAGGCAGATTGTTCAACAACAAAAAGGCAGATGGATAATTGTCCCAGAGCATCCCCTGTCCTTAGACACACAGACACACCTCAAGGAGAACCACAGTGAAGTAGAGATCCACTCCCATGTGACCAGGACCTGATGCATTTTTTATTTTTGAAATTTTTAAATCAGGAGAGTCAGAATCACTTTTTAAATGTCTCTTAGTGAATGAATGAATGAATGAATGAATATGACTGTTTGTCTCTAAACCTGTGAAGTGTTTGCCACTGTTGCCTTAGGCCCAAAGTCACTGGGATAGGCTACAGTTCCTGCCACACCTATCAGGAACAAGTGGTAGAAAATCAATGAATGAAAAGAGAATGAATAGACCATCTGGGCCAAAAATCTATTTATTTTTCTGTAAATCTGCTCCTTGTCAACTGGAACTTTGCTCATCCTTGTTTCTAAAACTTGAAACAAAATGTTGCTTCTAAATTTATTGCGATTTTATACTTTTGTTCTTATGACCATTTTGTGATTTGAATAATGATGTATTCACCTAATAATCTCGATGTCCGCTGCCACAGGTGTACTTGGAAAGACTTCTGACGTACGCAGAGATCGATATCTGTCCTGCCAACTGGAAGAGAATCGTGTTAGGAGCCATCCTGCTGGCCTCTAAAGTGTGGGACGACCAGGCCGTTTGGAATGTGGACTACTGCCAGATCCTCAAGGACATCACTGTGGAGGACATGTAAGTCTGAGGCTTTTTACAAAGCCAGATGATACAGCTGGAGAAGCAAGCTTAAGATAAAACTCATAAGATGTACAATAAAGATTGGGTAGCACTTTATGTTACAATATATTAGTTAATCGGTAGTTTTGCTAATACTTCGTGATGCATCTTATGGTAATATCAGTGGTATCTATATTGCTAATTGCAAGGGTACTTAGAAGGGCACAAAAAGTTGTAACTAAAAATATAGTTACTGGTGTGTTTATAAAAATTCTGCAGGCTCTTTTAAAATCTCTTAAATGGAAGCATTTGAATTTACTGCGTTCACAAGTCTTAAATTAGCTGTTTTCAGTCTTAAAATGTTTGCCCATGACACATTTTTAATGAAATAGTGTCTGTTAGATTTCTCAATCTGTTTCATATTACTGCAACTTTTTCTGTCAGAAAAGTCTCAATATTATAACACAACTGGTGTTTCTTCTACTGCAGGCCTGTTCAACTTAAAGGTTGTATGAAGGATTTTCAAAAATTGTTTGTTGTCAATAACAGTTGCATTGATTTGTATCAGCCTTGTACTTATGCTAAACAAAAACAATATTATAAAAATATATACACTGTGGACATTATGAGGCAAGTAAAACATTGACCAATAGATAACGAGGTACCCTGTTATCTATTGGCCTGTTAACCTGTCAAACAAACCCTCAGTGTTCCTAAGTAACTCATTGGCCCAGTTACAGTGAAGGGCGTGGCCCTGGAAGGAGAAACACATGTGCATCGTTTGAAAAACAGAAAGCAGTTGCTGGATTTGAAAAATCCTCCATACAACCTTTAAGGCCCTGGGGCCAAATTGGCCCCCTAAGATTTGATCTGGATCTCAGCCCTTTCCCCACTATTATAAAAAGCCCAGTTTAAAACTGTACTTGTGTTTAGATAACACAAATACTAGTACCACCATAATTACCATCAAGTACGACTGTTACCACAAGACGTACCATTAAGTGTTACCATAAGTACATATTAACTAAAGGTCTTATTATAAAGTTCTCTCAACAATTGTGTTATTTAAAATCATGAAAAAATGTTTGATGTTGATTACTTTAGTTCCAGATAAATGCTTCAAAACCCAAACTTGCCCAAAGCTCGGAGTGTTTTTGCGTGCAGTCGAGTGTTCTTTGGCTCAGGCACATGTGTAGGAGGAGCAGGAGTACATGACTCCATACAATACTGTGCTGCTGTAAATATAAATAATGGAGGTAGATGCTGGGGCTATTTTAGCCTTAGTTACGTTTACCTGACAGAGATGCACAGCACTTATGTTGAACTGTATGTACCAGTGCTCATGGTACAGGGAACGAAAGTCTATTTTTACATACTGTGTTCAGTTGCATAGAAAACCCTATTATAGTGATGCACAAATACGATTGTGTATTGGCTATCTGAGAAATCCAAATCAAATAAAAGCTCATTTGATTTATAAAGCACTAAGTAAGTCGTTGAGAATGACCATACTGTCCCCTGTCTCTTTCTAGAGTCTCAGGTTGGGCCTAATTAATGAGTAATTTAATGAGCTCGCCTAAACCTTTTTAAGTCAAGTGTCAAAATCCTAAATAAGCCAATCTTGTGTCATTCTGTCCCAGGCTTGTACACCAGTTATACTGATTTTCACAAATAAAAAATAAAAAAATGTAGGCGAACTTAAAACCTGATGTTCTTTTGTGCAGAGCTTCTTGTCACGTATAACTAGAGTCAATCAGACATCAGAGGCTAAAACTACAAAACCTCAGCTTCACAAAGAGTCCAGACAATTGTTTGTGCTCCAAAGGGTTCAGAAACAGTTTCCTTTGAATTTTAGATTATTTTAGTCAGGCGTTTTAACAAAAATTACCGTCTCTGTAAAATCTATTTTCTGAGTTTTTAGTGTTATTGCGGTGTTCTCTCGTCATTAGTTTACCCAAAGTTGTACTTACGTATGTTGATTCCTGCATGTTTGAGTAATCTTGTATTGTCCTGCAGCTGATGCTCCAGTGCTCAGAAAATCCCCGTCTTCACCTACCACCTATCCCCGCCACTTGTCTCTATTTACCTGCGATTACTCAAACATTAGGATTCCAGGTAAAATATGTAGGGTTCAAAATTGTCATGTGGACACTTTCCAAATACAAAACATAGTCGTTTTTTTAATCTGTGGTTTATTATTCTACCGCTTATTCCCGTTGAATGGAGCCTATCCCAGTGACTTTGGGCCTTAGGCGGGGGAACACCCTGGACAGTGGCCAACTCATCGCAGAGTTAGACTAGAGCTGTGCAATATATCGAATTTTAGATAATATCGTGAAAGTTGCTTTTTTTAGTGTGTACTGCTATGTATATGTATATTGTATATTGTGCTGTAAAACATGCTACAAAAAGCTAATTTACATAAAAATGAAATAGAATTGTACGCTAAGTAATTCAAAGGAGATTTTCCGCACTATTTGACAAAAACATAAATTAATAAATAACAATAATTAGTATTTAGCATATTTGTGTAGATTTTCATTGGCTTGAACTATCGTAGTATTGCAAATGGAACACGCATTAAAGATCTCATTTCACATAAAATAAGAAAAATACACATTCGTGGAAATATAAAAGAAACATAAATGATTCTGTTGTTGAAATCTGAGCTAAATTTACTTGTTATTGTGAAAGTCAGAACTGCTCAATCACAATAAACACTAATCAATTTTAGCTTTTGCATTTAAGGTTGTTTTTTCCAGTGTACTAACAAGTTGGAAGACAAATTATAAATGTTTATATTGGACTGACAATATCGTCCACTGCTATGACTCTTATGCATCACATCAGCTCCAGTTTGCGTTGTAGCTGGGTTGACTTGCGCGCAGATAAATCACAAATCTATTGAATCGTGACTTGTAATTTGCCGACGCTTGACTTTTGACACTTATTGAAAAGAAGAGACAAATGAACTTGTCGAGGGAAGCTACACGTGCGAGGCGGTGGAGCTTTTCTAAATTTAGCCTGTCTGTTGCTGCTGCTGCTGCTGCCTCCTAAGTGTGCGTGGGCGTGGAACAAAAGCAAAGAGGAGATGGGACGGTGGAAGACGGGAGAGATCAAAGTGTGAGCGCTGATGTGGTCGTGTGATGTGATGGATCAGAGGAGCACAACACAAGGCGGTTCAGGACAATAGCAGCGCAGTGGAGGAGGATTATCCCAGGTCTGAGTCTGGATTGCAATTTCCCGGGTGTAATGGGAGGTTCGGGTTGGATAAGCTCAGGGGTTGTGTAAAGACGGGAAGCGCATCAGTGGGAAAAGGGTTAAGATGAGATTTTTGTTTTTGGTGTCGTTGTTGAGAGGAGGAAAAACGAAACAGGTGACAAACTTACTATCCTCGCCCAGTTGTCTTTACTTAGTTGTGATTGTTCAAAGTTCTGATTCACAATAAAGCATGTTAGTTCGAAATACATAGCCACTTTACAACAGTAAAAAATTTAAATCTGCTTCTTGTTACATTAAAATCTTACAATGAAGAGGCCGGGCTGATCACTATAAAGAGGCGGGGCTTATCCGTTTTGCACAGGAAGTAAATGGACCTCTTTCTATTCCTAAGCTGTTTTGCATTCATTTTGTGTTTTGCAAAATGTAAATTAATGTTTTCCATATAGTTTATTTCTTATTAGAAAAAAATCTAAAGGCCCCCTTTAAATGATTCTGACATAATGAAGTTACAAGAGCAACAGTTGTATTACAAATGTTTTGTTGTTCAGTTTTAGAAATATAAAAAAAACTTACTACAACTGAATAGTATTTCACATGCAAACATAGTATTTCATCCATTTTGTCCCCTAAGCTCATGTTTTTGTGTGTGTGACAGGAACGAGCTGGAGCGACAGTTCTGGGAACTCCTACAGTTCAACATAAACGTCCCGTCCAGTGTTTACGCCAAGTACTACTTTGACCTGCGCTCTCTGGCAGAGGCCAACAACCTGAGCTTCCCCCTGGAGCCGCTCAGTCGGGACAAGGCCGTGAAGCTGGAAGTGAGACCATGGATTCACACACGTTTACACTCACTTCACTGAGCATGGAGCTCAACTGTGACTGGTCACCTCTTGGGTCAACACGCACAGGCTTCCATATTAAATCTCCATAGGGGTTTGAAAAAAATGCATTTTAAAAGTTTTAAAAAACCTCCTCGGGGGTAATCAGCTTTATGTTGAGTCAATGAGCATAAGACCTACATTTTGTTTAAAATCTGTTTCTGCAGCTTTATAAACTACAAAGTTATTTAGACATTTTTGCTGAAATTGAAGTTATAGGTGTGCTTTTTAGACTAAAAACAACCACAGTGTGGATCTGAGTTAGCACATAGCCGGTTAGCCAGCAACATGTCTATAAACTCTTAATATTTGAATTTTTTTTGAAAAGTCCATGGCACTTAAGAGTGCGGCAATTTACTTCTGGAACCAGGATGATCTTCCACTGTTGAGCTCTATTCTGGATGTATGCACATCCACAAACATTTCACCAATCACAGTGAAGCATGTGTAGTTGGCAGTGTAAAAATATAAGTTTACATGAATCATTTCTTTGCCTTGAATGTTCCAAAGTAATGCCTTTTATCCATCTCCATGGAGACCAGGCAACCAGACATTGATTTTCATGATACATTTATCTAGTAAAACCTCCTTTTAATAAAAGAACATTCTACAAAAAGACAAACAGGTGGCACCAGCAGAAAAGTTACTATCTGATTACATTTGCTCCTTTCACAGACCTGTGTATTGATTCTTCTTTCTCGTGTCTCCAGGCTATCTCCCGACTATGTGACGACAAGAACTTGAAGAAATTATCCAAGAAGAAGTCAGTGAGCGCAGACAATCTGACTGTGGTGCGGTGGTGTCCAGCCATTATTTCCTAACACTGTGGGTCTATGGAACTCTCTGGAACTCCATCAGTCTACTCCCACTGACTGCTTGCACTGGACCTAAGAGACACAGAAACAATCTGAAACCAATGGAAGTACAAGTGGGATTTTTAATGTGAAAAAAACACAGTTCAACTGTGTACATTCCTGTTCTTTTTGTCTTTTTAAAATAAGACATGTTATGCTTTGTCTGTTATATTTATAATCTCTGATTCTTGTGGAGCTTTATTTTATATTTATTCAAAACATATTATTGAAAAGAAAATAATAAAATTGACTTGTCACCACGTCATCACAACAAAGTGCCGCTCTGTTGGACCAGGCTTGACTGTGGACATTACCAGAGAGAGCAGAGGACTTTTCCCATTTGTGCCAAAGTAGCTAAAGAATGCTGCTCAAATCCTACACGTATCACCGAAATCTGAGCACAAGTTGTTCAGAACAGTGTCCTGCATTTTGACGGAACAATACTGAAGAATTTCTTGCACATGAACCACTGAATACAACTGTGAGTGAGCAAAGAAGATGAGAAGAACAAGTTTAAAATCTCGTGGAAGTCTAATCTTGGATAATTACATTTTACATTCCATCAAGTGCAGTGTCTCAACTCTTTATTTTGTGAGTCTAAATCAGTGTTTTTTTAACCATCTCATGCATAATCAAAGCAATACTCATCTGTTCCCTAATTTAAACCACACGGAGGGACTATTTACCGTGGAAGGAGACGATTTTGTGTGTGCGGTTGCTGTCTGTCCAGTATTGTTTTCTCATTCACTGCCATTGTCCTGACCTATGTGCCTGCACCGAGCCCGGACGTCGCCCTCTTGTGGTCTGACAAAGTAGAACAAACGTCATTTTTCTGGACTTTTTCTACAGTTTCTTCAGAACGGCACAAACGATGATCTTTCAAACCACTAAAAAGGCATGAATCTTCAGGGTTTGTACGTTGATGTAGAAAAGCATAAGATTGTAATATGTTTCTACTGTGTAAATAATACAGCGTCTCTTCGTATGCTACTGTAAAAACAAACAAAAAACGTTAGAATATTTATATTAGTTTTTATTGTACAGCAGAGTGCAGAATTAAAAAGAAATGGAAGATACTTTGTTTTTTTTTTTTGCAGTGCGTTTCATGTTTCAATTGTTCCTTTTTGTGTGTTTGTTTCCCGCTGTATAGTAGGAACTTTTTTGGTCCCTACTAGTACTTTATTTATTTCCCTAACCCTAACCCTAACTCTACTGCTACATTTGGTTTATGTGGAAATAAAAATTACAAACTAGACTAGACCGAATCGAGCCAGGTCTGAACAAGTACAAACCTTAAAATGTACCAGTAACAACAAAACAAATACATTTTTTTCCCGATGTTTGGATGATGGTTCAGGGGCTCGATTTATTTGGCACATAATAAATAAATAGCCCTGGTTTATTCTGTTGTATGAAAAACAAAATGGCTGCTTATGTGGAAAAAAAAAAAATTTAAATTTTAAATATTCTGGGGTACTGAAAAACAAATGCCGATTTCTGTGGAATCAATGACTGAAACAAAAACAATTTCATGTGAGCTGAGTGAAGTTTGATTTTGTCAGACGACCAATGAGCTTCTTTGTTTCATGTGCGTCATGTAAATAAGTATATTTGATTGGTTGGAGACACAGCATTGGAGCGGTAACCAAACTAACTAATGGTACTGGCTTTAGGTAAATGAAATAAACATGTATCGACCTGACCCTAAATGTGGTCATTTAAGAAGCTAAATTTGATATTTCTTTAAACTATAGATTTTTTTAAACACTCATGCATCTAAATTGCCTGTTTTTTTATTCAGAAACTTTGATTTTATAAGACCAATCAAAAACTTGTGGCCACAGCTGTCTATCAAAGCCTGATCTCGTCAGATCTTAGAAGCTAAGCATGTTAGGGCATGGTTAGCACTTGGATGGGAGACTGCTTGAACCCTTGGTGCCACAGTGGGACTACAAGAGAGGTCTGTCGTTGTGTCTTTGAGCAAGACACTTAACCCACACTGCCTCCGTGTCTGCGTACACTAGGTGAGTGGATTCTTGATTGTAAGTGGAAAAGCGCTATATAAATAGAGATGTGTTAGACCAGAGGTGGGCAATCATTTTTCCCAGAGGGCCACATTCAAACCCAGAAAAATGGTGGAGGTGGTCATTATCACAAGCAGTCGGATTATAATATTAAACTTTTTATAATAATCGATTTTGAGATTAAGGGTATAATTTCAAAGGAAATGTCAAAGTTTTAAAATGTTGTAATTTATGAGGAAAAGGACAAAACAAAAACATGCATATGACTATAATATCATATTATAGTCATATTTTTTCTGAGAATAAAGTTGAAGCCATCAAAAGTACTTAAGATTAAACGTGAAGTTTTACAAGATTAAATTTGTAATTTTGCAGGGAAAGACTAAATATTATAAAGCTTGGACTTAATTAAGTCAAACATTTGCATAAAAATGCACTTCAGACTTTATCATTTTGATCTGTATTACAATATCACACCTGTGTGTGTTTAGTAAAATTATGCTTTTAATCTGGTAAAACTTCCAGTATTGACTAAAAAAATTGTGTGGTTAGTCTCAGAAAAATTCAACTTTTTCTACTTTTAATACACGTTTATGTTGTGTATTTTCGTCTCGTACAATTACAAAGATCTAAAGCATACAGGTTTATTCTCTTTAACATTGTAAGAAACTGGAAATGTTTATTCTTGTGTTTACTTGTCCCTGATATTTTGTCAAACATTGCGGTTTCCCCAAAACACACCAGGGGCCTGATTAAAACATGTCGAGGGCCACATCTGGCCCCCGGGCCGCAGTTTGCCCACGTCTATGTTAGACAATGAAAAGAAAGGGGGGTTTTACGTTTTGATCCTGACGAGTATAATTGTGAATAATCGTTTAATCATGATATTTTGTCTTGCAATAATTGTCAGACTGAAATTGTTATTGATATTATTATACTTAATGATGAAAAATCTAAAAAGCCATTTCTCACTTTTTCAATCTGGTTAATTGTATAAATGACCAAAACCATTTCCCAAAACTACACCTAAACAATAATGCCAAACATTTGGATTAAATATTATTGCCATGTGTTGTATCTTTTGACTTGAAATTATAGCCTTGTTGAACCGGATTACTTGTTGTTCTCCTGCAAGGACAACCAGTGGCACCAAAATATCCGCGCAATGCCAGGAGGGCAGCGTGCCTCTCCGAGTGGGACAAGAATAGCTCCACAATGGGCCTCACTGGTGTCTTCTGTTGTCTCAGGACTGGCAGTTGTTTGAGCCGCGACGCAGGAGGTGACACACGTCTCCCAAAGGTGCTCTCACTCACTCGGATTATGTTTTACAGGAGAAAGCTGAGAATGGATGCGCGCGGAGAAAGACTGGATAAAGTTTACAGCGCTGTGTGAATCTGCAGGAGTCGGCGTAAAGCGGATGTAGGTGTTAACGCAGAGTCCAGGAGATAAGAAGTTGGGTTTGGAGCGGAGGAACAATGGCGGAATCCAGTGCGTCAGAGGTCATCTTCATCTCAGTCAATCAGAGCGTCACCATGATGGGTAAGGAACATGTCACATACAGGTAACAGAATACAGTTTAAAGCTGTAGTGGCTGATTGTCACGCTTGCGAATCAAAAGTTCTTGCCTAATCTGTTGACAAAATTTAGTTCTATAGACAGCAAAGTGGATAGAACTACCTAAGCAATAAAGGAACTACTTTCAACTATGAATGAGGACAAAAAAAAACAACGGTATTATTCAGTTCAGACAATACACAATGATTTTATTTAGTTTACAAAGTGCTACATATAATATATGTTTTGTTGGAAAAAACAATATTAATTCATTTGCAACAAAAATCATATAGCTCAGTTTTAAAGTAACTAACTTAAATTAAAAAAAAAAAAAAAGTGCATTCCTCTAGAAAGAATATGATAAATGTAACATGTCTATGAAAAATGCAACCACTGAGTACTCTCTGAACTGAATAATAAATCATTTTAGTTCAAATCAGGAGCTGTTCTCTGATTGGCTGAGCTTGGGCGGTCCACTGAGTAAAAGAAGTTTATAAGCCATAAATGCAACCAAAAGTAATATGTATTTATATTAATCATGTGTCGAAGGATTTCTGAGAGGAAGTTGACAGATTTAAAACAGTGTTTGCAGTGGGAAAGTCAGCTACCCCATCTTTAAGAGGACCAACATGCTTGGGGAATCTAACAGTGCTTCCAAATATTAACCTGCCCTTTGTTCTGTAGTGGTCTATCCTGGGATAAACAAACAAACAAACAAAGCTACAATAAAAACATTATTTTGAATGTGCTGAATATAAAGAACATTGTCTTGTGTTGTTTTTATAAAAGGCTAGATTCCACACGTACAACATGTCCAATGTGTGACACTTACATTTACTCATATATGTATTACTGAAATAATTTATATTTGAAAATAAAACACCTTTTTATGTTCTGCAATGGAACGTTGTCATTAAATTATATATTTGAATGTGTTCTGCAACATTATCTTTCACATTATGTAATAAATGATAAATAGCTATAAAATGGTCATGGTGCTACTTTTAACAGTTAGACCTTTATATTTAATAAAAAATGCAGCTGCAAGACAATGCACACAATGACACAAGTCAGAACATTTTTTTTAGAATCTTACGTGACTCTTTTTTGAGTCTGTAATTTATTTTATTTTATTTTTTTTTTTTTCACGTCACTCTGAAGATCACACTGAGGATTACAGCATTAAACTTCAAATTAAGGTTTATTTGTAAAGATTTTTTCACAGAGAAAGTCACAAAGCGTCCCACAGTTGAACATTAAAGGAGCACTTTGTAACTATTTGACCTAAAACTGACTTGAATGAAAGCGAGTTTTTGACATTTAGGTTGTTGCACTAAATAAATAATAAAAATAGATTGTTGTTTGATCTAGAGGAGGGCCATGAAAAAGTGATTCGCTTAGCTGTATTTTTTCACACCGTGGCATAAAACATATGTGTCCTCATTCAGAATGGTTTTAAGTGGCTATTTCTACTGAATCGTGTAGTTGACTTTTCACCTTCAAAAAGTTTCACAAGGCAGTTTTACAATTAGAAAAGTGAAAGTCAAAATAATAAGTGAGGCCATGTTATAAGAAATAATGCACATTTTCCTGCTATGCGTGTTTATAAATCAATGAAAGATAGATAAGATAAATGCCTCAAGCAATAACATAATGTTCATGTGAAGCTCACTTCCTAAGCTCCACCCACAAACATTTCAAACACAGCAAACTCACTGAAAGGCATTGATCATTTGCACCTACGTCACTTGATCACTGTGCTCAGTTTGTACTAAAAACACTAAAAAATCACTAAGAACAGGGTATCACTTTAGAATAATTTCCAGATACAAATCATTTACAAATGTTAGTTAATTATTAAGATATTATCTAATCTTTACTAAATAATTAGATAGTATTTACTAATAATAAATAAACATTTACTAAACATTTACTTCCGGCTCTATTCTAAAGTGATGTGCATGTAGTTGTTAGATCATCTACACTTTTGAGGTAAACCATGAGAGATCAAAGTGAGCACCTTCACTGGTTCTGTGACTGTTTGTGACGTAACAACCTTACATAGGAAACGTTAACAACTAATTTGGCTACGTTTAGGAACAATTCTATGGTTAATTTAGGATTGGGGTTTGGGTATTGGTACTGATATCGGGAATCAGATAACAATAAATACATTTTTTTGGAAAGCCTATAAATGGTCATCACTTTAGAATAGTAAATAGTAAGTAAATGATTAGGAAATGTTTGCTCATTATTAGTAAATACTATCTAATCTTTTACTGATGATCAGGTAAGGTTATCTTAAAGGGACTGTACCTGATTTTGCATTCTTAAATGTAAACAAACAGAATTATTTCATTTTAAGCTTCTTACTTCAGTCTACATGACTTGCTCACTTAGCTAATGCATTCTGAGCTTCAGAATTGTTCATCATGATGATTTATGTTTTTTTCACTGCTGTTATCGGCGAGGTGACTCTCTATGCTAACAACAGTTAGCCACAATGCTAAAAACAACAACAAAAAAGTTGGCGACAAACGTATTTTATTAGACATAGACAGGACAGATGGAATCATTTCCACCTGAATAGATACATTAACAAGATATCAATGCTGGGGAAACTGTAAGTTATCTTGTTGTGAAAAAAAACAAGTATAGTCCCTTTAATGGTTAACTAATATTTATAAATGATTTGTATCTGGACATTATTATAAAGTGTTACCGACAAGCAGGCAATCAAACCGCACCAGAAAAATACCACAGTGCACCTTTAAAGTGATAATGCAGAAACTCAAGTCACATCAAGTGCCTAGTCAAAAATAAGCAAATATTTGCCACTTTACATTTTGAGTCATCTAGATTTCCTTTCACTTGCATAGGACTTTGACTGTGGGTATTTAGTTGTTTAGTCAGTTAATTGGTCGGAGTTTTAGTCTACCAAATTTTTACTAGTTGACTTACTGCTTATTTTATTTAGATTATAAAGATTTATATAGAACAGCAACAAAATAGATTTGGGTTTGCTGAAAGTTTGGGAGCAAATCATAGAATATCTTCTGTCGACCAAGAATTTCTTTGGTCAACCCCAGCCCTAACAGGAATGAAAGTGCTTTGCAAAGACTGTACACAACAACATAGATGCAAAACAATGTATGCATGTATGTTTGTACTTTGTTTGTCCATTCATTCCCAAACCTAACCTCGCGTTTTGTTTTAGGTAAAGCCTGGCTGATCGTGATGCTCCTGCTCCGCGTCTTCCTCCTCCTGTTCGCCGGTTTTCCTCTGTACCAGGACGAGCAGGACCGCTTCGTCTGCAACACCATCCAACCGGGCTGCGCCAACGTATGCTACGACATCTTCTCACCAATCTCGCTTTTCCGCTTTTGGCTTGTCCAGCTCGTCACCCTTTGCTTACCCATAACTATTTTCATCATTTACGTCGTGCATAACGTCACGAACTCTCTCAGAGTCGACCACAAAACCTACGAACTCAACTTGCAACACCTGAACACGAAATTCAACGCTGCGTATTTCTTGCATCTTCTCTTCCGGACGTTGTTGGAAGCTGGATTTGGCGCGGCGCATTATTACCTCTTCGGTTTCTACATTCCGAGGAGATACTTGTGCCAGCATCCGCCTTGCACAACCCAAGTCGACTGCTACATTTCCCGGCCGACGGAAAAGACGGTTATGCTAAACTTCATGCTAGGCGTTGGAGCGTTTTCCACTTTTCTCAACGTTTTGGATTTCTTCTGCGCCGTTAAAAGATCCGTGAAGCAGAACGCTAAACAGAAAGTCATAGTGGAAAGAATATACGAAGAAGAATGTATGATTTCAAATTCTTCGAAAGCAAAAGAGCAAAACGCAACGGAAGTTGAGCATTTTCGGAAGCGACACGGAAGCAGAAGTTCCAGAGGAGGAGATCCAGCAAAGATTAATCCAGAATCTCGTCCTTGCTCGCCGGGAATTCCGTCAAGCAACACCAACGGGAACAATGGATATTCAGCTAATCATGAAGACGTTTTGGAAAGACAAGGAAGCGAGGTGGCTCTGTGTCCGCCGGGAACGCCAAGGTCTATCCGAGTTAGCAAACGCAGCCGACTCAAACCTCCACCGCCTCCTCGACGTGATCTTCCAGCAGATGTTCCTGCTCCGGTTGTGGATGCTTCCAAAAGAGTAGGACAGAGTAGTTTGGTAGAGTTAAATGCAGGATCAGATGCACAGCCAAATGAGGAGGAAAAGAGGTCGGAATGGGTGTGACATGGGGGAACTTTTTTTTATCAAATTTTATTTTGAAAGTTCTGGAAAATTCAGAATCTTGAAAGCAAAGAAGAGACGATCCAAGGCAATCGAGCTTTCAATCCAAGTCCTTTTTTTAGGCTACAGGAACATAAGTATTTCCATAGATTGGACTCCTAAAAGGCCCCAGTCCCTCATTTTCTGATGTATGCATATCGTGGATTTCAAAAAACTGAACCTTTATGAACAAAAATATAAAACTTTCAGTAAGTTCTCTCAAACTCCTTTAGAGAGGGATTATACAGCAAAGAAATCAAAATCCAAATTCAGATGGACACTACACACTCCCTCAAAACTCTGGGGCATAAATACAGACAACATTGTGTGGTGGTGTGGCCTGCTGTGGGGGAAAGTCTTGGGGCAAGTTCTATATTAAGGCAAATGGAAAATACACTTTTTTAAGATGTTGTCTGGCGTATTAAGTGAATTTTTATTACAATCAATTCAAGTCGAGTCAAAAATCAATTTTTAATAGTGGTTGTTACAGTGGCGTTATCACCGCCAGGCGATGATAGCATCATGTTAGCAGTTAGCTCACAGTTCCTGTTAGCAATGCTGAATGTATTTACATATTTGGACTGTTGGATCACTTTATTTATGTCCATGTTTTGTTTCTATATTTGACATATTATATTTCATTAGATCCATCTTTACTGTTGAGCAGTCAGTAGCTGCTATGATGGATTGTTCATGTTACGTTTCCCCCACAGAGGTCTGTTAGTGGGCATTCCCTCTGTTTTAGCACATATATGCTGTTTGCAGCACAATGTGCTATGTACAGTCCCAAATGCTTAGCTGTGTGCTAACACTGAGCATGTGGGATTGTCCTGTTATTGTGGCCAGTCTAATTGTCCTGTTATTGTGGCCAGTCTAAGACACACTTGTGCAATATTCATGCTGTCTAATCAGTATCTTTATGTCACACCTGTGAGGTGGAATGGAATATCTCAACAAAGCAGACATGCTCAGTAGCACAGATTTGTGAGCTAAATGTGAGAGAAAGTGATCTTTTGTGTTTATGCAGAATGTGTTATATTTTTGAGTTGAACTCAAACAATGGTAGTAAAATATTTTTTTGTGTTTGAATGCTTGCTCTGTGTATTATGACTCGCCAGTTTCCATATAATTTTGCCAAGAATTTTCAGGATAGCTTGTTTTATATAAAGTTGAATTGGCATTTCCATTGGAAGAACTTTAGAACTGCACTTTTTTTAGACTTTGAGCCAGTATTGTAAATGGAATCAGCTTTTTGGTAGTTTATGGTAAGTATTTTACCTTTAATACAACACATCCTAACATATGTATTTTGTATTTTGTAATGAGGCACCCTTTCAGAATGTGTTTCCCATCACTGCCTTGGAATCAAACATGTCCTTTTCATTGTACTACCATCTTCAGTATGTCATTCACATGTTTTTATTTTCAGTAGGAACCAAGAAGTGGAACGTATTTGTTGCAGTAGTGTTATATCTTCTCATTTGACAACAAAAACCAAGTATTTCTGTGTTCTTTTCTCGCTTCTTACATTAAAAGCTTATTCATAAATTGTCAATGTTTACTTATGACAATCTGTACCTTGTTTATAGTCTTATCTGTCAAAGTACATGCACATTAGAAACAAAATTGACTCAACAAATTGTTCTTTTTCTTGACTATCTATTTTGCCTACTCTACCCATCTCTGTTCCATCAATCTCAGAAGCTTAAGACCTGTAGCTTGGTGAAAGAAAATGACAGGAATCTTAGTCATGCCAGTGCTGCATCTAAACAAAACAAGAGTTCTATAAAGAGAGCAGCAGAGCCTATGCCTGAAGTGTCCTTGGGCTAACCGCAGCCTTAAGGAAGCACCTGTTGGGTCTGTTAGCGTGCCTCCCCCACAATGTCACTGTGCTGCTGCTGCTGAGACAAAGACCAGCCTTGACCTGGGCTATATCTGCCTCGCTCTGTCCATTCTGCTTTACAGGAATCAAAGGTCAAGGGTTAGGTGTTGGAGCCAAATCTTTATACAGAGCTAACTCAACTGAGTCAAAAGTCTTATTAAAATCTGCACGTTTATCTTGATTTTTGTTCATTTTCACCAGGCAGGATGTATTTACTTAAAGAATCTAGATTATTTGATTTGTTTCAAGGTGAATTCCCATCTGTTTATGATTAAAAAGTTTGCATTCTGATTTTTTTATATATTGCTAAAGGTAACTTTTTGATTGGCTAACTATAATGCTGCATTCTCTAAAGACATCATTTTAGGCATCAGAGCCTGAGGTGGAGACGGTTTTCATCATTTTTGGCAGCGGGTAAGCTCAAATAACAAGTGTATATTGATTCCTAACCCTAACCAACTGAACTATGAAGCCTAACTATTGTAAATTATTAAGTTGTCATGTAACAAAAACAAAGACATTGCTTTTGGGCACTGGTTGTGAAAGGGTGGAGCTCAACTCAGCAGCCAATAATGACTTTTGGATTTCAGTCCTAAAAGTCAGGGGACACATTTTCTTTTTACCAAGTCTCCTAAACTAAAGACACATCCACTGCAAAAAGTAACAAGCTCAATAAGTTATACAAACGTAAATATTTGAGTTGATATAACTTGATTATTATGAGAGAGAGAGAGAGAAGGAGAGGAAAGGATAAAGAGGGAAAAGAGGAGAAAGAAAGAGAGGGAGCGAGTCACAAGAGAGAGAGAAGAGAAAGAAAAGGAAAGAGAGAAAAGGGAGGGAGAGAGACAGAGAAAGAGAGGGAAAGACGGGGAGAGAGAGAGAGAGAGGAGAGAGACAGAATGGAAAGAGCAAAAGTAGAGAACAGAGAGGAAGAGGAACCAGAGAAAAAGGAGCAAGAGTGTCAAAGAGAGTGTGATCAAGAAAGAGGAATGCGAGAGGAGGCAAACGTGAGAGAAGAAAAGACCTGAGTTTAATTGACACAAAACTTTAATAGGCGGAAAATCAAATTTTAGGCTAAACAGCTCTGTTCATTTTAATGTAGCAAATTGTTAAAAACTTGATGACAATTACAACATGAAAGTTTTTTAACCACCGTTTATCTTCCTTATTTTAACCACATTCTTCATCTAAAACGGCTTAATAGATATTTGTTCTGACTCCTTCAGACAAGCAATCTGTCAACGCACACACTGACGTTCGTATGTCTTATGTGTGTGACAAGATGTATGCCCCCTCATCTCGGTTCATGCTTCTTGGATCTGGTTTGTGGATCTCGACGACCTTTCTGATTCAGCGATGATATACAGTATGTTGCTTTCAGCCTGTTTGATCCTGTCATCCATCCAGTCAGTGGTTTGGTTTGTCTGTTGCAGGTCTTTTCCGGAGGACCAGATTATACCAAAGACTACAGACTACATGAGAATGCACCAATTCTTCACAGGACTAGATAGTAACTATGCGACAGTCTGATTTTATTGCTCTACAAAATGTCCTAATCAGCATTAAACCACATCTAAACCAGGACTAAACAATGTCTAAAGCGGAATTATATCAAACTAAACACTTACACTATCTTAAATGACATACTGAGTAAATAAATGCTTAAATCAGGTCAGATCTAAGCACATTTGAACTGTCTTGAAACAAGATTTTGCCATTAGAACAAAAGCAAAATGGATTGTGGACCATTTTCTCACTGGAAAATTAGTCAAAAATGCAACTGGGAATGAACAAGAAAAAATACGCTGGATCCACTGGCAAATCTTGCTTTCAAATAATGACAAATAGAGAAGTTTAGGTTGATTACAGAGAAATAACTCACAATTAAATCTGCAAAAGAGAAAAGGCTGGATCAGATTTTTGGAGGGCCTAATTGAATAAGTCTGGTCTATTGAATTGATCTGAAATGTCCAATTTACCCTACACAGGCTGATAAATGGTAGTTGATTAAAGCTGTGGTGCCTAACATTTTAGTTGTACATGTATATACAGTACTTTCTCTTTTTAACTCTGAAGTGTGATGTCATTACAGCACTTTGTGACAAAATTAGATTACTGTGTTCTTCTAATTGATAGGCAAAAGTAGCGTTCTGATTGGTTGTGTTTGAGCAGTCCCCTTAGGTACCCCAGCTTTAATGTTTGATGTCGTTGGCCCCTAAATCTGAACCTCTTTATCACTTTAAAACATTAGGCAGCAATATTTTAATATTAGTGATTATGTGCTGTAATTAAAACCCTTTCTCTTTTCAGTGACTGCAGTCCTCGCGCCCTCTGCTGGAGCTGAGTACACACAGAGCTGGTGGGACAGTACAAATTGGGCTAATCTCCTGTACTTTCCTTCTCCTTCACAAGGCGCAGTATTTGTGGAGCGGCTTGTCACTCTATTTCAGTGGTGACTGTGGAGATTAGGAGGAGCTTTCTCATATCTGCACTTTACATTCCGACGCTCAGCTGTCATCTTATATAAACCAGAGGAGTAACGCGCTTCTTATGAGATCAGAGCCTAATTATAGACTTGAATTTGAATTGATTTTAATGGAACCAGTAAGTAGCTGTAAGAAAAATGCCTGAATGTAACGTCTGATTTACAATGTGACGTTAGTACACTGTAAGTTTAAAAAGACCACTATTTTAAACGAAAATGCACTAAAAACATGTGAACTCTCCCAGTGCTTATCAAGAAAAGAGATTTATTCTCAGCAGAGAAACTCAAGTTTTGTACTTAAGTAGTTTTTTTTTCCTGTACTTTACTTGAGTATTAAAAAACGATATTTTTTGCTAAATATTTGCACTTTGTACTCCCTACAATTGCAAAATAAGTTAGTTACTTTTTTAAGTCTACAGACAGTTTTATCCATCTTAAAGGCGGAGCAGATCTGTTTATATCAAGACAATTTTCTAGTTAAACTCTTTAAAAGTCCACAAAACTCTCTCATTTCTATGAATTTGAAATTGTATTACAAGTGTCTCACTGTGAAGCCCATTTTATTCTACGATGCAGCTCGACCAGGGGTCTGCAACCTTTCCCAGCAAAAGAGACAATCCAAACCAAATCAAAGTCAGAAGGAGCCGCGCTGTATTTTGTCTAAGAAAATGTTTTGACAGTTAAGTGAATTTACTAAAATGAAATGAAATCATTATGTAAATTCACAAATGGTGAGACCAAACCGTTTGTTTGTTTGTTTGTTTGTTTGTTTGTTTTTGAAAGAGATGAAATCCAGTTACGGCCGTCAATACATTTTGAACTGATGAAATAACCGTATACACAAACTAAAGCAGTGATTTTAACCAGTGTGTCAGTTAACTCTGCGATACTGTCAGATGTGCCTTAAAATTAGTTTTGAATACTTCACTTTTTGAAATCAGATTCAGCAAAGAATTTGCCATTTTGGTGTGTCCAGAACACCCTTTTGACTAAAAATGAAAGCAACCAATCAAGATTTACACATTTTAAGTGTACTAACATTAATTGTTTTCTGTGTATCATTAAAAAAATGTTGAGAAAAAAAAAGTGTGCCATGACTGAAAAAAGGTGTAAAACACTGCATTAAACAACATTTTTCATAAACTCATTCTAGAATAATAATAAATGTTCTTTATCTTTATTATAGTCTGGTTCCTCATTCCACTCAAATCTCAAAGAGCCACATGTGGCTCTCGAGCTAGACCATATTTTCAAAATTAAAAACTGGAACATGCTCAAGTTTTTGCAGAGGGTAATGAACATTCAGTGAAAATAGCAGATAAATAAGTATATTCTTACACACTTAATCAATTCATGCCTCTTTCACTCTCATGTATATTCTCTGAAACTTCTGTCAGTGCAAATTAGTGCATTTTTTCTCGTGTTTTGGTAGTTTGCAAGCACGATTTTCTCTATTTTGACAAAAGAAATAGCAATATATTCCTTTCTTCACTGTTGGAAAGTGTCAGAGCGGTTAAAAATTAGGACAGCTGGGACATATCTTGTGTAAAACTGGGAACAAATAAATGGATTTAGGTACATGTGCTGGGACAGGGGCGCGGGTTCAAAATAGGGACTGTCCCAGGTAAACATACCATAAGCTAACACCAACGTTGTAATTTTACTTTTATTTTGTTACTTAAGTAAAATTGCAATGTCTTATATTTGTCTTTCCTTAGGTAAATGAGCTTCAGCTAGACTTTTACATGTTTTCAGACATGTAACTATACTTTGTACTTAATAAACTTTGAGTGTACTTTTGTCATCTGTGTTAACATGGCACTATATAACTTTCCACAGCTTTTTCAGGTGAAACATCATTTGTCATCAACATACGAAAGTTTCATGCCGTACTGTGAAGCTAAAGAGACAAGATTTCTATGGAAACATGCAAAAGGACACAATTTTTTTTTTTGTATAATTTAACCTTAATTTTTTTTTTATTATTATTCTTGTTTCCTCGTTATTGACATAGATTTAAGACACAAATCAAGCATTTCAGCCAAAGTTCTGCTCTTGAACTAAAAATAATCTATTTCACAATATGACGTCATTAAGTGTTAACACAGAAAGTGCCCCAACCCCACAAAAGCACTATTTCATTCTTGTCATCCTTGTATTTGTATAACATAGAATCTACAGCTTGTGATAAGGTGGAATGAGGCATTTTGAGATCTGCAGATGTTCAAAACCTAAAAAGAGATGTTTTTTTTGTTTTTTTTTTTAATGTGGGAACTGCATTAACTCTCATATGAATCAGTTTTGTGCAATCATATCTGAATCATTGGATCTTTTCCTGCACTGCTCCTTTAATGCCTTACATTCAGATGCTGCAGCAGTAAAGTTGACATTAGTGTTACTTTTATTTAACCCACACACATATGGAAGGAGGATGGACTCACAATCCATTTTCTCCTTATTCTGCTGTCTAGACATGCTGATGCTTCAATTGTGAACTTAGACAATGCCGCCCTCCAGTGGCACCTGATGAGAGATGCATGATTTCTGATATTCTTTGTCAGCAAACACTGCATAAATGTCCAGATTAGTAAAGTCATAGATCTCTGAGATTTTTTCCATTCATCATTCAGACTCTTTTTGAGTATTTCTGCAGAATAGAATTAGAATTAGATTGGTTTGGTGATTTCCTCTGTGTAATACCCACATAAGAAATCACACATCTCATTTTTGCTTTATTAACTTACACTTTTTGACCTTCTAATTGCTTAGCCTGCATAAAATGTCAAAGTAAAGCTTTTTATGAAGACAAAAACAATGTAAATACTACATAGTGTTTATCCTAAAGTAAGGACTAAAGGTTCTACCTGACCACAGACAAGTTTTGGGTTGAGAAAAGCCACTTGCCTTGGATTGAAAAAAAAAAAACTGACTTTAAAGGAACTGGTTTTGGAGCCAGTGTGTCCTCCTGGGTCATAGAGCCTCCTCCTTGTAGGACATGCCCAAAACATCTGAGTGAGACTTTTTCCTGCAGGCCAGAATCATCAGCTCTTCTGGACAAGGTGAACAATGATGTGCACTGGCTTTTCAGTGTAAACAAAATCATGAATTTTGGCTTTGATTTGTCAGGCAAAGTCTAAAAATCATGATAAAACTATTTGAGATCATTTATGGTACAATCAATTCTCTAGAGTTCTATATATTTAGGACATATTTTAGCGAAATAACAGAAATAATATGTTTTTAGATTAGATTTGTATCTTTTCTAAGATGGGCCTATCCGTGAAAAAAAAAAAAAATGGATAGGCCCATCTTTTTTTGTAAACATGCAGTGTATTCTGGCGCGCGGGGCGTAGCGGCAAGCAAACAGGTGCTAGCATGAACTACTCTATTAATTAGGTGTTATTTCTTTATTGTTTGATGAGTTATTTAATACACATTTCAAAACTGAGAAGCACGTCCGTGCGTGGTTGCCATAGTAACGCGCTGGACGGACTATAAAATGCGCGGCGTTGTTTAAATCGTCACTTTTCACTTGACTCGAGTGCTGAACGCTGTAAGTGACCGTGATCTACAACACTTATTAAACTTCTCAGCTGTATTCCTGCAGTATCAGTGCACTTTGTAATCCTCTGTTTTTGACACTTTTGTAGGTTTGAGAACGATTCATACGATCAACTTTGAACCATGGGTTTCAGTCTGATGTCGGCTGCAGGTAAAATAAACCACTCAAACATACATACATCTGGAAGAAATAAGCTAAAGGTTAGCCTACATGCTATTAATAGTTTTGTCCGTGTGCGACTGTTTCTGATCGGCTAATCTTAAAGTTTGAGTCAGATGGTGACTTTTGTGGTCAAGTTTCAAACGGATTATTTTAAGTGTTCATGATTTTCACTCGACAGTTTCTTCTTGTGGCATGATTGATCCTTACTGAAAACCTAGCGTGTATATTTATCCAGAAGGCTTCAAAGTAAAAAGTTATCGCAGTATTTTCAGGAAAGTTGCTGCATTTAATCTTGTGGGCATCAAAGTTTATCAAAGTTTTAGTAATAACATTAAGTAAAGTATTGGTTGAGTTCTCAGGTCCACAGTGTTGGTAGTTGTGTGAAGATTTTTACACAAAGCACAAAGTGACACAAACTAAAACCAAGTTAATGTAGTAAGTTTAACCAAATACAAAGACTTAGGACATGATGCAAACAAAAACTCCTCTCCTTCAGTACTGTACTGGCCAGGAGCAGCTCTTTAGTGTGGACATATGTGTTTCTGTGTAGAAGTTTTACTTGTATGAACGAGTAATTAACCTGGTCAAATGTTACAGAGGCTTTGGACCACGAGGACCGGCCTGCCGTTGACATCGTAGACGACGCAGGTGAGCAGGACGTAGTTTTTCAGTTTTTCTTACAAGCTTTGTTTCAGTTCAATGAGGAAGAGAACTGGGACAGGGAGACCGTTTCACTGAGGAGGAAGAGGACAGGGACAGTGAAGACACTTTCACTGAGGAGGAAGAGGACTGGGACAGTGAAGACACTTTCACTGAGGAGGAAGAGGACTGGGACAGTGAAGACACTTTCACTGAGGAGGAAGAGGACTGGGACAGTGAAGACACTTTCACTGAGGAAGATGAAGATACAGACGAAGAGGTTGAGAGCGAAGAGGACGACCAGCGCTTCCCTCCAGAAGAGTTTTGGTCCGGCTGGCGCCAGGAGGCTCCTCCTGCTGTTGTTCTTTATCAGCGAGCAGAGGCCCATACTCGGACATCCAGCCTGGATTACGAAGAGGAACGTCTGTCTTCTCCTGCTGATGCCCTCCCGGCACCCTCCTCTCGCCCTGCAGGTTCTGCTCTGGATTTTCAGCCTTTTTCAGCCAAGCGCCGCAGGGATGAAGATGAAGAGCCCAGCTCCAAGAGGCAGCGCACTGAAGACACCTCAGATGACCTCGCCCCCTCCACCTCTGCTAGGACGTCCTACCCCTCCACCTCTGCTGGGCCCTCTGACCTCGCCCTCTCCACCTCTGTTGGGACGTCGGGCATGTAGGAGCTACTTTGACTACCCCTCCCTGCTCCAGGACTTTGAGTCAGACGATGACTGAGCTCAGTCTCTGAGACTCTGGTCTTGGTCACATCAAATCGGTCACATTGACTTACCATCTTCAACAACGCCGATTTGAGCTTATGTACATAGTTTTGTTTATAGAATCACAAAAAGGAGAAAGCAAGGAATACTATGCCGGACTTTTTAAAATTTATATTACTAAATTAAACAAATCAAAACCACACCAAATGCAGCCAGTTTCTAGATTGTAATTGATGTACACTTAAGCTCATGACTACAAGCAGTCTCAATGTCCTTCATAGTACACCTGGCTTTCTACCTTATAGTAGTTAAGTAGTAGTAGTTAAGTAGTAGTTAAGAGGAAAGGAATACTATGTAGGAACGGTATAGACACATACATTTGGACTGTAAGAGCAAAAGCTGTAGGCCTAAATGTAACGAATGACTAAATAGTACTAGTGAAAAGAGTGGATGTGAGCTGAGCTGACACTTGACTGTAGTTTCCTCCATAGTACGCCTCGCCTTCAAATCTAATCAAACCAGATTTTGAGCTGGTTCTGGCAGCACGGAGTCTGAGTGGCTAGCACTCAGCAGCAAGGTTCTGGGTTCGACTCCCGGGTCTCCTGGTTCTTTCTGTGTGGAGTTTGTATGTTCTCCCCCGTGTCTGGGTGGGTTTCCTCCGGGCACTCCGGTTTCCCCCACCAACCCAAAACATGCACCATAGAAATATCCTCCAGCTATACCTGACCAAACGTAGTAAGAAGTTCCCATTCCCATTTTTAACAGTCTAATTGTGAGTGTGTTTACTAATGTTTTTTTTTTTTTTTTTTTTAATTTAATCTACTCTATTTGTACAAGAGATTTGAGTTTGTTCACATTCTCTTTGTCTCTTTTTAGTTCCATGTGTTTGTACTAAAATGTATTCAGTGTATTTAATGTTTTCTTAGCTCTTTTTTAATTCTAATTGTAAAAGAGATTTGGGTTTGTTCACTGATCAGGCAGTTGGTGGGACACTCCCTAAGGATCTTTTTAAATCTATGTGTTTGTACTAAAATGTAATTCACTGTATTTATACATTTTTATTCTTCATTCTAATTGTAATTTCAGTTATGTACAGTAGTAACATTGTCACACATTGCACTTGATTGTTTAGACTTATTACTGGGAGGTAAATGAAGATTTATGAGGTAACTATTTAGAAATGAGGAAAAGGTTGAACAGATTATACAAAGAGGTGTGACAGAGTGACAGAGTGGGCTTAACCTTTTGCCTCATAGAAGGAGGGGAATGTGCTTTTAAAGCCTTCCTCTGTGGACCAAACTGTAAAACGTGAGACGCTCCACCGGATGGACAGCAGCAGTGTAAGTGTGTATTCTACAGTGAAAGGTGAGACATGTCCTTGTGAGTTATTTACATGTTCTGAATATATTCATAAAAGGTTTATTTTCATTTGAAAATAGGATCCTTGTGTGTCGTGAGGGGAGCTGTCCATGGTATCACCCACACACTGCAGTGAACCACCACTAGAAGGAGCCCTGGTCCTGAAGTCAGACTCAACACAGTCACAACCAGGTATTCTAACCTATTCTGTAGTTTGGAAATGTATTCTTCTGTCATTGCCTGAAAAGTCTGAAATCAAACATATATTTTTATAACTATACTTTTCCTTTGTTTTCATCTATAGAACCCAAGTCCAGCTTCCAGATCACTTCCTGTCAGTGTCTGCGAGAGAAGAAACATATCCAGATTCAAGGCCATCTCACTCAAGTTAAACATGTAGGTTTTAGAAAACTCTCTAAACTCTCTATCATTTAATACTCTGTGATGATGTTTCCAGCTGGTGTCTGCTGCAGTCAGAAGAACACAGATCCACTGGAACCGGTCAAGTCCGAGGCATTGTGTTTCTGTAAGTTTTAACTGAAAATAATTGATTGTTTACTGTAAAGAACAGAGCTCATCAAATGTGTTTCTTTAGATCCAGAAGAAAATCTTGTGCTTGATTGTGACTGTCGATCTCGTCGTCTAATCAGAGGAAGAGATGAAGTCTGGTCCAGAAAGAGACTTTGCCAGCCAAGTGAAAGCCTTCTGTCTGTTTAATCTGATGTTTTTTCTGAGGTTCAGTCTAATGACACTTTATTTACTATGTTTAGGACAGAAACCTGAAAGACCACTCTCCAGAGGAATCCAGAGCCACAAGAACAATGAGAACGTCAACAGTGCTGAGAGAGAAAAACTTGTACCACAGCACCAGGAGAAGCATTTTGAACCCGTGGATCTAAAAGAAGTCTGACCCAGAGAAACACACCCTCTGGGAACAAGAACAAGTGATGGAGGGATGAAGACAGCTCATCAAAGCTACACTGAAGCTTTAAAAGAGAAACTATAAATCATGTTTTCCCTCAGTCTAACTGTATATTTTTTCTTTTGAACTAGAGGTAGGAGAAACTTACAATAGTACTTTTTCTTTGGTAGAAATGCAAAATGAGAAAAGTAAGTATATTTGGCAAGTATTCTTCAGTAATTTATAAGTCCAAATCAATTCATTCATCCTGATTTTCTCGTAGTAGAACCTATGAGTCCACTATTTATTATATGATGTTTAGGAGAAAAAAAAACTGTTTGACACTTTGCTATGACAAAAGATTTTTGTGTGAACCAAAATAGTAGTGAAGAATTTACATATCTGCTTCCTTTTTTCTCAAGTTTAAATTCAGTGCCCTATGGAGTAAGAACAAATACTTGTATATATAGTCTTAGCTTTCTTTTATTTTTGGACATGCTCTTCTTGAGTACTGAGAAATATTGATTGAAGAACCTTAAAGATAAATGGACTTGACTGTTTTTAAAGGTTATCTGTTACACCCTAAACTCCACTTTCTGCTGGAAAAGCACGAGGGAAAGGTGAAAGGAGGGCTCAAAGTGGACAGCAGCAGTTGGATTGGTTCGACAGCAGGAGTTTGTGTCCAGTTAAGACACCATCCTTTTTCACTAAACACCTCTGAAGTCTAATTATATAGCAGAACTAACCTGTACACAAGACACTCAGAAAATATTTCTGGCCAATACAAGCAACAGTCATAAAGCGGTGGCTGGAATAATAAGTTTGAAGAAATTTGGGGTTTTGACAATTCCTCTTCATAAGCTAAAGGTAATTTTAGTTTGAAACTGTTTTAGGGTCTAAAAAAAATAATTAAAATAAATAGAAATTAGGTGGAGCCCATTGAAAAGTAATTAAAGGAGACCTATTGTGTTAGGGTTAGGGTCCATGTTGTTATTTTAAAACTATAGCATAATTAGATTTGTCATTTACATTTTGTTTATTGTCAAACACAAAACTGATCTAAAACGGTTTGGAAATACAGTATAAACAGGTCCATTAACTTCTTGTTCAAAACTGCAGAACTGATAAGGCCTGTAAACAATATCTACAACAAAAATGGATATAAAATAGTTTTTATTGTTGGAAAGGAGCTGCTTCACACTTTTGAACCTTCATTGTTTTACACAGAATCCTAAAACTTCATCAGTAACTATAGGAAAGTGGGTGTGGATAAGTGGTTTGTGAAAACAGGGATTTTGGAGCACTGGATCATCAGCTGCAGGACAATAGAAGATTATTCAAACATGCATGCATCAATTCAGCTTTGCACAAACTAATGATGAGAGAACACCGTTTCAACACTTCAGAAAGATTATTTTACATTATAGGTTCTTTAAATTTTAACATATTTTATGAGTTTTTTTGTTCATCAGAAGAACATTTGAACTTAGTAGCCTAACTATAAATACAGTGAATATAATAGGAATTTTATTTTATTTTTTGTTCATTTCGGTGATGTTTTGACCTTTTTTACACATCATAGTTTTATGTGGAAACGAAACTTTTGTTTCTTAGCACCACTTAATGACTTATTCAAATGTTCCAGATAAAACAAATGCTAATACTAAAGTCAGTTAGACCCACTTTAATGAAACTGTAGCTGTGTGAACACAAACATGCAGGGTAGTTCCTCTGACTAAACGGGGACTGGAGGAATGTTGGGACTAGTTCTTGATACTTTTATGTTCGAAAACGCCTGCTGGGTCTTTCTACAGACACTGTGCCTTTTGTGGTCAAACTTAGAACAATTTTATCACAAGTAATCCTATTCTTTACATACAACCAAAAAGACAGAAAATCACATTTGTCCACCTCAGACAAGGTTTATGTGATAGAGTGGTATGTCAAACTAAAATGTGTAAAAATATATATATTTTCTTAAAAAAATGACATAATCAAGTACATAATCTGACACTAAACACTCCAAATAAAACATTTAAAAATCAAAGCACACACTTCCTCTAAAGTCTAAGGACACAAAAGACACTGTAGAATGACCCAACTGAGTCTCTCCAGAAAAGCTTATTTGACTGTAACTCACATCTGTTTTTTTTTCCATTCATTCATTTGTTTTCTACTTTTTCTCATTAGGGTTCGCGTGTGACTGGAGCCTATCCCAGCAACTTTGGGCCTTAGGTGGGGGAACACCCTGGACAATGGCCAACTCGTCGCAGGGTTAGACAGACAACCATTCACTCTCTCATTCACTCACTAAGGGAAATTTACAATGATGCCATTGCCCAGTGAACCTAAACATGCATGTTTTTGGATGTGGGAGGAAACCAGAGTACCCGGGAAAAAAAAACTCCATCCAGAGAGATCATGGGATGTAGATAAGGTCCGACCCGGGAGTCTAACTCACGTCCTCTTTATTGGGAAGTCAGAGCTCTAACCACTCTGCTACCGTCCACCCATGCTTTTTTGTTTTTTAGTTTGAAATATTCAACAAAATTGAAAGATTAGTGAAAAATCGGAGGCACTACACATGTCCCCCCGTTTTTTTAGTGTCACTCTTTTCTCTAAACCTTTTTGACCTCCTATACGTGCCTTCTTCAAATACGTTACAAAATCTGGTAAAAAATCAGTTTATACTTCACACATCATCCATCTGCATAATCTTCATTACACATGTCTGCCACCTTCTCTTCTCTCACCGTCTTCTCTTTCCCTGTGCAGAGCTGATGTGGCAGGGAGCATTGGCCTTATTAAAGCAGCCTCCCCCTGGCAGGTGAGCGTGCGCGTGGTGTGTTGGTGTGTGTGTGTGTAGGTTGGGTGGGGGGTACAGTACATGTGAGTGGAGGTGGTGCACAGGAGCAGCTGTTGCGCGGGCACACGGCTGGCTGAGCAGGGATAATTGCAGGTGTACCAGGCTGTTGCCATCTCCTTCATCTGGGCCTGCGAGGGGAAAAAACTGGGATTTATTTTGGAAGTTGAGTGTGGGACTGGATTATAAACAAAAAATGCCTTCATAGTCGATGAAAAATAACTGAAATGAATTAAGATTTCAAAATGGCAAAGAGAAAGGCAATGGGCAGACATAAGATACCTAGAACCTTTTGTAAAGAAGACATGATTCTTAGCGGACAAATGTGATTTATTTTTTATTTTTTATTTTAGCATAACAACTATCAGCAATTAATCGATCCTGTATCTTCTCTAAAGAAACTTATACAAAGAAAATAATAAAACCAATCTTGACTCATCTGCTAATGACTAAACGTCCTTCGTCCGCAGCTCACACTTATAGATATACCGTAACTTCAGTGGCTAATTTGCACACTCTTCCTTTGTCTCTGAAAAAAGCCCAAAACAAGCAACTTCAGCCCCTCAATAAAAGGTATTTAAAATAATAATAATTAATTAAACATTATGCCTCACTGCAAAAAAACAGTTACTGATTTGGACATATTTTAAATAATATTTCATCATCAGTAAAAACTTTAAACATTGAAAATATGCTAAAAGTCCATATTTATATAAAAAAAAACAAAAAAACAACTTTGAGCAACACTGTTTTAACACAAATATATACAAATATTTTACATATTAGGTCTCTTTTAAATTTTAGCACATTTTTTAGGATTTTTTTTTCTGTTCATCAGAGGCGCATTTTTTTTTTTTTTTATTTAACCTTTATTTAACCAGGAATGTCCCATTGAGATTCGAAGATCTCTTTTGCAAGGGAGTCCTGGCCAAGAGGCTTCCACAACACAACACTACATAGACTAAAACAAACAAAAGACATAATTAAAAACAGTTAAAAACAGTTACAGGTTAATGACTGCATTTCCAGGTCTTTCAAAAGAGAGTCAAAACTAGCCATAGAGACAAGAGTTTGGAGCTTAAAAACTCTCTGTAAAAAATTCCAATCTGTGGGAGCACAGTACTGAAAAGACATTTTCCCTTTTTCTGTTCTAACATTGGGAACAATCAATGAGTAGACATCCTGAGAACGCAACTGATGAGGTCCATCAGGCCTACGCTGAAGATACACACTCAGGTATGAAGGAAGTAGACCAACAAGTCCTTTGTATATAAACCTGTACCAGTGTGTGAGCCGTCGCGTGGCTAAAGCAGGCCATCCAACACGAGAGTACAGGTCACAGTGATGGGTCCGTGCACCACAGTTTGTTATAAAGCGCAAAGAGGCGTGAAACACTGAATCCAGTGAACGCAAAGCTTGGGCTGGAGCATGCCTATACAAAAGGTCTCCATAGTCCAACACAGAAAGGAATGTTGCAGCAACAAGTCTCTTTCTGGAATTGAAAGAAAATGACAGCTTGTTTCTGAAATAAAAACCTAATTTCAAACGCAGCTTTTTGACAAGAGATTCAATATGTGGTTTAAAAGACAATCCATCATCAATTATGACACCCAAGTATTTAAAAGTATTCACAACTTCAATAACTGAGCCGTCAGGTGTAAAAACTGAAGGGACATTTTGTGTAGCTCTACTTCTACTAAACAGCATCAACTTTGTTTTGTTGGCGTTAAGAGAGAGCTTTAATTCAGAAAAACTATGGAAAAACTATTTGAAGAGACACTAGGCCTTTTCCCACTGAAGGAACTTTTACTAGTTCTTAGTACTCTTTTTTTAGTTCCAGTGCTCATTTTAGGCGTGTTCACACAGAGCAGGAACTATGAAATTTGTCTTTCAGATCGGGCAACAATAGAGAGGAAACAGACAACAATAGAGAGGTAGCATACAATAGAGAGGAAGCAGGCCACAATAGAGAGAAAACAGGTACCAATAGAGATGAAGCAGGCTACGATAGAGAGGAAACGGGTACCGGTATAGATGGAGAAGGCTACAATAGAGGGGAAACAAACAACAATAGAGAGGAAGCAGACAATAGACAGGAAGCAGGCCACAATAGAGAGGAAACAGGTACCAATAGAGATGAAGCAGGCTACAACAGGGGAAGCAGACAACAATGGAGAGGAAGCAGAAAGCAATAGAGGGGGAATCAGACAATGACAGAGGAAGTAGACAACAATAGAGAGGAAGCATTTAACAAACAAGAGAAAGCAGACAAGAATAGAGGAAAAGTATGTACCAATAGAGAGGAAGCAGACAACAATAGAGGTGAAATCGACAACAAGAGAGAGGAAGCAGACAACAATAGAGTGACGTCTCGATCTTTAAATACTTTGTCCTGGTGACCACTTTGAAGCTTTTCTACTATGGATTACTGCTGGACAAATGAGGGATTACGCCAACATGTTTAAGCATGTGGATTAAGAGTGCATGGGTGGCGTCCTTGTCCATCCTGCAACTGTGAAACACATAGTCATTAAAATATCATAGAACTTTTTTAAACGTCTTAAAATTCAAATTTTCTTACCTCTCTGAACCAGTGCAGACATGGCTTAAACTACCTGAGTGACTAAATGAGTGTGTCTCTGAAGTCTTATAATTTCCCTGCTTTCCCCCATATCATTCCTAAACATCACTCCCAAATTGCTCAATTGGTATGAACGCTTTAAAGATTACTCTCTAATCATCTCTGACACAGGAAATTGCCTTTTTATTACCCAAAGCAAATGCATTTACAGCGCGTCTTCTCCCATTCTCCACCTGTATCTTAAGTGTTTTGTTGCGTGATCAGTGGTGTGTGTGTACGTGTGTGTGCTCAGGCTGCTGTAGAACAATGGGCTTCCCTGCTAATGACCTGCTCTGACATGGATTCTGGCCCACAGCCTGAACCAGCCGGGTGTGAGAGGAGAGAGAGAGGAGAGGAGCGCTAATGAACGTGTCACCCACATCATCATGGCTCCCGGAGTAAAGGCAAGGAGCGCATCTGCATGGGGTTTGTTTTCGACGCTGGGCTGTAAAGATAAGTGACCTGCCAGTTCAACCAGGGAAGACTTAAATAGGCTGGGAGAAAAGAGTTATTGTGATGAATAAGTGCCGAACCGATAAAGCTGCTGTTATGGTAAGGATGCTAAAAGGTCCTATATTATTCTCAATTTTCATCTTTTATAATAATGTTTCAATATCATAAATATACTGAGGTTGTGTTTCGCTTAATCCACAACTATTTTAACACATAAATCTAACATGTTTAGCCTATATTCTTTCCTTAGACTAAAAACACGCAGTTCCTTGTTGTGATGTCATTAAGTGATGAAACAGGATGTGCTCCACAGTGTTTTAAAACTGAACAAACCTTCATTACAGTCAACTGATTACTTTCAGCTTTGGATTTGTCAAACTTTGAGGAACACTTTATTGTCCCCTTAGAAAAATTAGTTAGTCCTCTGCATTTGAAATAGTTAATTTTAAAGTTCCTACATCAGTCCACATGTTTACCTCACTTACCTAATGCATTCTGAGCCTCCACATTGTCCATCACGGTGTGTTTTAAGCTTTTTAACAGCTTTTAGGAGCAAAATGTGCTAGTATGCTAATGGCTGTTAGCTACATTGCTAATAACAACAATAGATGAACATATGAAGATGAAATCATGGTGATAAAAGGACATTACACTGCAAAAAGTGTTCAAAGTGCTTGATTCTAGGATTTGAAGCCTAATTTCAAGCATTTTGACTTATTTACGCTATGTTTATATGAAAAATTTCAAGACATTACTTTTTATTTCAGGACAAATTATTTGCCAATGGGTTAGGAAAATTGTTCTTATCCCATTGGCAATTTTTGTTCTTATTTGAAGCCAAATTCTCTTAGAACAAGTCAGAAAAGGCTTTTCTTCATTACATAAGTAATTAACTCTAGTCCAGTTAAAAAGATTCAAATCTCAATTAAATTTTTAATCCAAGTAATTTTAAGCAAGTCTAGATATTTAGTTTTTGCAGTGTAGACATAGTCAGGACATTGTGGAGTCATTTATACCTGAATAGATACTTTCACAAGATATCTGTGATGGATTTTAAGCTAATTTATTGTGTAAAATTACAGTATGTGCAGTCCCTTAGGTTCTTCTAGTGTATCGAGTTCAAATGAGCTCTTAGCAATAAAATTACCACTTGACATCACAAGGTGGAACAGAGCCTTTTCATCTTTAGAGATTTAGGCAGCGTAAAAATCCAGAATTACTTCATTTTTGTGAATGAAACTAAGCAGGGATGTTTTTGGAGAGGTAACAACATTCTAACACGGTTAAGTTCACAAAAGTAAGTTTTACTTATGGGACCTTTTTACCACTTTTTGACTCAGCTTAATAATACTAAAAGTACGCTTGTTTTCAGTCCAAGAGCACAGTTATCACCCAATTTTGCCCAGGCATATTGAAAATGCTTTAGTGCATATTTCTCACATATAGTATATAGTGTGCTTCCGGGACCTGTTCACAAATGTAATAGAGCAGAACTTGATATCCTCTTGAATGCTTTAACGTAAAACACTTCGTTTCGAGGAGTGGACTGATATAATTCTTCTCCTGAACAAAATCTAAAACATTTGTCCTTTCTCACTTTCTGTTACAAAAACATGTTACCTCTTTGACTACAAGTACAAGCCCTGAAGCAGACTTTATTCACAATATTCTTACCCAATAATCGTCCAGGTAGAATGTGATAATATCATGAGGCAGTTTTTCATATTGATAGCATGCACTTTGCTTAAAGTTAATTTAACACATTGTCAATCTACTCTGTTGACTTTACACCCATATTCATTTTCTGTTACAACAAAAACTGCTTATGAACATTTGTTCATTGAGGCTATCTGTAGACCTATTCAACTAAACAGTATAATAAAAAGAAATAATCATAACAATTATTACTATTAGGCTATTAACTTTTTTTTTTAAATATCTTTGATAAGACAAAGCAGTTCAAAAAGGTCAAAAGGTATCGTAAATGTTTAGACCCCAAATTTCATACATATAAATGTCCAGCAGATGCAGTATTCATTTAACACTTTCTGCTTCGAAACAGGGTTTCATTTCAAATCAGAATGTTTCATAGCGATTCAGTGGTTCACTGGGCTTCAGTTTCTCCAAAACTATCCACTAGCCCTATTTAATGATTAAGGGATGTGCAACACCTGGTAGGGGGAGTGGCCTAATCAGGCAATGCAAATAGGTAAATAGTCAACATATTTAATGTTTATTTTCATAAGAAAAGGTAACAATGATCAAAGAAAATGTTTTTTATAAAAAAGGACTAAAGTCAATTTTATCATTTAATCCTGGCCACTGTTTTCCCAGGATTAAATGATGAAATTGACTATTGCTGGGTTTCCAATTCTAGCATTCTTTTTCCCAATAACAACACTGGACTTTGCCATGAAATATTTCAAAAAATATTCCACAAATTTAAAAAGTGATGATTTCTGGGTGACTGGACCCATTTAATTTTTATATTACAAAGAAAAACAAGGTTCATTTTATCTGATTGAAATAACATTGGTCTTCCGAATGTTGTAATGTCATCTGAAACCCAGCAATAATCAATTTAATTTATTTTAACAATGAAATAGCCGAGATTAACAAATGCTTTTTAAACTTTTATTGTATGAAGAGTGCCTTGAGTTTGCCCCCCTTTTTAGGCATTTAGATTTGTCAAAAATAATGAAAATCAGATTCAAATTTAGTATCGAATACTATTGAATCAATAAAGTATCGATGCAAAAAAAGGCCTTTGAGTAATATTTTCTGCCACAAATATCAAAGAGTTCTTGTATGAAAGAGCTATACCACAGCGTTTAATAAATTGCACACTATTATTTTGTGTTGAACATGACTTGAAGAATGATATTTTTTCATAAATCGTGGTTTCAAATGAGATATGGAGAAACAAGTATTTTCTTTGGTTTTAGAATCAAGTTTGAAATTTTAGTGCCATAACAACACTACGCCTTCCCATCTCTGAATCTTCCTCAATTAGACAAAAAGCATATAGATTACCTTCAAGGTGAAAGACATTCGCTCCGCAAAACCGATTATCTCTAGCCTCAGTCCTGCTCCTGGCGACGGGAAGAGCATCCATTTCAAGAAAAAAAAAAAAGGCAGATAAAAGACAGAAATCAATGGCTGTGAGATGGACGCGTGTGAAATGAGATATGATTTGGGGGTCTCAGAAGATCAGCGGCTGACAGATGAGTGACAGGGGTTAACCACCACCTGGCTGGACGGACACAGCGCTGTCAGGTGCGATACTGACCCCGGCGCGCTGGACTTGTGTGGGGAGAAGAGGCTAAGCTCGTCCTGCAAAGGGTCGACACTTTAATTAATGTTACACAGTTGAAGCAATAGTTCAGGCAGGATTCTATTTCCGTTCTTGATGTCACGTCTGTCCCTGTAGCCGCAAGTGATGTGACATTATTATTTTTGGTAAAAGTCAATGTGAAGTAATGTTTCTTTCAAAATATCACTTTGTTCACAGTTTCCATTTACAATAAATGGTGGACGCATGTATACAGGCCTTGGGGTTGAACAAAGCAGATTTTTTTATTTATTTATTATTATTATTTTTTGCAGATGTGCTGCGACAACCAATCAGAAACTGTCCTCAAGCTACATATTTAATTATCCGGACATTAAGCCAAAGCAAAGTTAGACCCGCAGTAGCAATATGAACGCGTTTTCTTCTATATCAGACAAGTATCGTAAGAGATGGTTTATTACCTGACTAGTTTCGACAAGCACTTCTGTCTTTGTCAGAGGCGTCGCACGTCGCCTAGGTGACGTGTCTTATCAGCTGCTGTTCCCAGGCGTGGCCAGCCCGGCGGACCCGTAAGGTCTACCGGGCTGACCACGCCCCCACCGCTCGGTGATCGCTGGAGAAGGCTGCTCCATGTACAGGAGAGTTGGAAAGCTCCCTCGTTTCAATTTAAAGTGCGTGGGCCTCGCTTTCTTATTTCTATTGCTTCTTTGATCCATCGTTTGTATTTGCTGGTTTCATGATTGATAATCCGTGCATTGTCCCAGTCCTTTATGTGGTTTTTGAGGGAGCTTTCCAACTCTCCTGTACGTGGAGCAGCCTTCTCCAGCGACCACCGAGCGGCGGGGGGCATGGTCAGCCCGGTAGACCTTAC
This sequence comes from Mugilogobius chulae, assembly GCA_038363315.1. Taxonomy (NCBI): domain Eukaryota; kingdom Metazoa; phylum Chordata; class Actinopteri; order Gobiiformes; family Gobiidae; genus Mugilogobius; species Mugilogobius chulae. The sequence goes on from CM076416.1 coordinate 12,673,558, forward strand.
GGGCTGGCTACGCCTGGGAAGAGCAGCTGATATGACACGTCACCTAGGCGACGTGCGACGCCTCTGACAAAGACGGAAGTGACCATCGAAACGAAACCATTACCGATACTTGTCTGATATAGAAGAAAACGCGTTCATAAATACTTTAAGAAGACATGATGAACATCCCTAACGCAGTAGCAATAGATGATAAGCTGATCTTTGCTGTGTGCCATCACCAGAAGCTGGCTGGCTTTTTTCATGTTTGCGATTTCTTTGAAAATGAAAACATGACATTATAAAAAACTTGTAAACTCCATCTAACGACGATTGGATTATTGTCTGAAAACTGTTTGGGGAAAGATGGCAGATTGCTCAAACATGCATGAAACCATTTCAGGCACGTTTTTGATGAAGGAAGAATGTAAAAAAACAGGGTAGAAAACTTCCTTGAGTCGTGAGCTGAGTTCACATCTACACGTTGCGACGAATATCTGAACAGCTCATTGCAGTGATCTTACCTGATGCGTTTTTTCCTGACCTTGTCTTGTGTGAAAAGCTGTTTGTGCTGTCACTTTGTTTCCTTTGACTCATCCAACTGTGAGTCATAATCGACAGCTATTAAAGAAGCGCCGCTCATGCAATGCCTTCCTACTAGTACTGATGATGACACACATTACTGACTGAATAGTGTCCGCGTTGAGTCACAGTTTGAAAAATTGACGATGTCATTGTCCATTTTTTATCCAGCCGCATGCAAATCCGCAGTTTCTCTGAGGATAGGGTACTACTGATCCATTCAAAAGCAGTTGTGATCTTCAATAGCATTTGATAATATCTGAGAAGAGGTTGGACTATTAGTCAGTACAACCAGTAAAATGATTCATTGAATTGTTTTGCTAAATTTGTTGGCTCACTTTTAGTTCACTGTAGCTGCAGAAATCGTCACAATGGATCTCAATGCTATTCGACCAAATTTTCACAAGAATCAGATTTTTTGAAGGGCCATTACCTCTGGGCCGTGACTACTTTTGACTAAATTTGCTATTGTACATTGGAAACTGTAACTGCTTCTTTTATATACTAATAAATACACAAAATTATCTTTCATTTTGCTGTTTTGAATCTACAATCGCTGGTGATTGGTCAATGTGTTGTTGTGGTCCACACTTCTTTGTGTGTTCTCAGCTGTGCACTGGTTTTGATCCTTTGCACATGTGGTCACTTCGAGAGAACGCCCACTACTCCATGATGGACTGCAAAAGCGCTGTCTGTGTGCATTACAACTACCAAAACCTGCCTGTTTCTACGTTACATTTATTGATTTCAATTGTAAAATAGCTGTAGATTAGGAAAAGGTTGGGTTAAGATTAGTGTTAGGAGGCAGTTTAGTTTTATCGCTAGAAGACCATTTGGGTTAGTTAATGGCGTGTTGAAATCATGCAAAAAGAATGCTAAAACAATATAAAAATAATGTACTGTGTTTGAAAGCGTCCTTTTCCTTACATTTCTTATGCATTACCATTATAACCAGCAAGGATGGAGAAATAGCAAAAACTTTGATAGCCATCGGACAGTTCAAAAAACACTGCCTCTCTGTTTATTTGCATTTCCAAGGAAGCAAAGTCAGGTATAGAGGTATGAAGGCAGGCAGACAATGTGCGATTTTTATCAGCGGTGGATATATAGCGCCTGCTCAGACTGTACGAGTGAATATCTAGGGTCAAAAGTTAGCAGCTGCACGATTCCTGTCCTCACACTACACGCCCGGATGGTCTTATGTGTTCTGAATGCTCACACCGTACGTTGACCCACGGCGCATCTCCTGTATCCGGAAGCACAACATAGAAGGTAGAGAAGGAGAAGAATTAGGAAGTGGAGATGCGTTCGTTTCCCTGTTTAACCACAAATATTGTTTACCCGTAGGCAGTGTGAGAGATCGTGTCAAATGGGCTTGTGGCACCGCTTCTACAGTGGCGTGACCTTGTAAGTGTCCGCAGAACAAATCCCTTTCCCGCTTGTGACAAGCTAGCTCAGAGAGCTGCTGGTTCGGAGTTCCCTAGTCTTTCTTAACAATGTCAGCTTTCTTGAAAAGTCCGTCTTGAAAAAGGCTTTACCAAAGAAATTGCAACAAAACTCTCTCCCTTTAGCCACTGTGACAAAACTGCTATCAAAACAACAATAAGCACAGACAGCCAATCAAATGCCGTAGTATCCTGACGTTGCGGTTGCCTGCTAGAAGTCTTGGCATCGTTGACGTAAAATCTGATTGGTTGAGCAACAGTTTGATACGTGCTTATTCTACATACGATGCTTCAAAACTGATTGTGAAGCCTCGGGCAGATTTCATGACCTGACAACAATTGATGGCTTGCTCACACCATAAAGACCTTAAAAAGCTGCCTGTTCTTGTCTTTTTTGTTCCTAATATACCAGACAATGGCTGTGTTATATATGATAACAGACATTTATATAATTAATTTGATTATCTTGACAACTGATTTGAAAATGGACACACTTATCAATAACTGGTATGAATGGGACAATTACCAAGCAACATATGTCAGACCTTATCTGGATGATTCATAGCAGCTACACTTGTTTTGTTGTCTTGTTTGGGGTGTATTTGTTGCTCTTTTAAAATATAAATGAGATATATGAATTTAAACAAAGGAAATGGTTGCCATGTGGACCATTTATCTTACTGTAACACGCAGAAGAACTCTGACCAGGCCTGGTGAAAGGTTATTTTGAGAATGTGTGTGTGTGTAGGTCTACGTCATGGAGCACAGATTAGCCCAAAGCAAACTGACCAGCGCACCGTCAGCTCCTCTGTGAGTGCTCTCGGCTGGCTTCTTTGCTCTCGCAGCTGAAATAGCAAGTCAGCTCCAAAATAGCATGGAAGCGCAGGTGCAGCGGACTTGTCTCTGAGGCGACGGATTACGGAGAGATTCTACTCAAACGGACCACATTACCAAACATTTTCTGTGGCTTATGCTGCGTTCCAGTCGAGTTTGTGTGTTTCAGTGGTCGAGGCAGGAATATTTTCACAGTAATGAGCCAATCAAGTAATAAAAACTTGGAAATTGCTCAAATTAGTCATAATGCAGATCGTTTAAGTGAATTGATTAGGCAGAACGTTTGTTTTCGAATTTCATTGATTTTTACTCATTGAAGAAATAAGCCATGTTTTTCCGTCTTTTTTATGGGTGCTCACAAGATTTAGCCTGTTTTGCCAAAAAAATATTTAGTTTCACAGTGGTAGTTCCAACAGTTCTCAAACCTGGCACCCCTTTTCGGTAAGCAAATAAGTTAAAGGTGCACTGTTTAACTAACTTTCTGAAGGTGACAGGTCGTATACACAATTTAGTAAAAATAAAAAGTTAAAATCATACTTTGGGACATTCTGATTGGGGATATCTTTTAAAACAAGCAGGAAGAAGCCCTCCTCTAGGTCAGATAATTGTCCATTTTGTTGTCATGTTAGCCCACTCAAAAAGAAAAGGCATAGATTTTCATTATTTCTTTAGAGCAACAAAGATGTCTAAATGATAAAAACACGCTTTTATTCAAGTTTATTTTGGGGGCAGAAAGCGACACAGTACCCTTTCGAGGACCACTGTAGTTCTCCAGAATAGCATCACAATACAATTCTGAAATTCAAACCGCAATTTTAATCACATTTGAATGATAGATGATTTTATTTAATTTGTGTGGTTGTTTATCTAAAGAATTGTGCCTTTGAGTTTGTTTATCATAAGAAATTAAAGTGATGGCTGTAGTTGTTTAGTCGATTACCGGTAATCAGTCAATGGAGCATTAGTCGACCAAAATTGCTATTAGTTGACTCAGGTTTTTAAAGTTTCTGTGGAACACCAACTAGGCTACTTGACTAACACCAAATTCTGAATTTTAGGTGGGAAAAAAACTTGGTTAAAAAATTGCCTATAAAAAAGGTCTTGGTTTTGGAATCTATTTTATTGTATAAAAATGTGCCAAAAATACAAAAAGGAACTTGAGTAATGGACCAAATGGTTTTATGTAACTATACTGAAGGACATTTTGCTGCAACACATAAAAAAACAAAACAAATCTTAACATTTTGTGCAAATAGACAATTCAAAAATGATTTTACAAAATGAGACATCACTAAATAAAGCTGTGTCTTTAATGTTGAGTGGTCTTGAAATCCTGAAGTTAAAATCAAGATTTTAAAAAGAACATAAAAGTCTTAAATTTGACTTGAATATAGGTACAGGAACGCTAAAACTTAATATTTCTTTGACTTTTTTTTATATTTGGTTCAGAAGTTTGCACTTTCTTAACTCAAATTCTACATTATTTCAAGACACACTAGTGTTCTTGACACATTGGTTGAAAATCACTGGTCTAGTAATACTCAATATTAAACTTGTGGCAATCTCACCTGAACAAAAAGTAAAACTTTCATATATATTGTTGAGTATACCAGTTCAAAAAAGATGCTAACTTTAACATTTTAATGTATTGACATTTTTGAATCTTAAAATGAACAATAAGCTTAGTTAAACAACTTCTTTTCCCTGAATACTGAGTCACACACAACATGGTTTGCACTTGAACACTGTACACAGGTCAGAGAAACTAGCTGCTGATGTTGGGGCCAATAAATCATACTGTGATTTAGAGCCGGAGGTACAAACTAACTGTCACACGCTGAGTGCTTCTCAAGCTACGGGCCACGTCCACGACTCACATGGCTCTTTATCAATTTGACAGAAGCAGGAAGGAATGGTCTGGCTGGAAATAGGACATGATTAAAAAGTCATGCAGACCACCAGGATTTTCTGATTGGATATTTCACAATGGAAATAAAAATTGACGCTGTGCCTGATTTTATTCGTACCATTAGCTTTACTTCTTTTACATTGTTTTATTTGTATTGAAATTTTAATTAAACAGCTTCTGCTCAGTGGCGCATCTGCGCCAAAAAAGATTTTTTCTTCTGCGTTATTTCCTGAATGCGGACTAGAGCCTCCCACTATCGTGACGTCAGAAAAGTGACAGCGTGATCAGTTCTGACCAATCAGAGCGATGGTGGCCTGAGCGGGGGGAGAGCGGGCAGAGCGGTAAGCTAGGCTAAACACCGTTTACTGTAAGCGTTTGGGGCATTGAAAAAATTGGAAAATTTATGTTGTGAAACTAAAAAAAAATACCTTCAAAATGAGACCTTAGTTAAAGCTGTAGGTGCCGTGTCCGCGGAGCACGGACAGTTTGAAGTGACAAAAATGCATTGACGGTCTATGGGGAAATTTTTCTTGGGCCCAACCGCTGCAATACTGCGGAGCGGCCACATTGCCACTCGCGGGAAAGAGGGGGCGGAGTCCAATCCAGATAATATAATACATCCATGGTCTGAACCAACATGTTCTGCTCACATGCAGACAGTTCACAAACCAGCCGTGGGACAAAAAATATGTTAAAAAGTAACACTGTAACTAACGATCATTTTGCTAATTGATTAGTTGGGCAATTATTATATTTGATTAATCGATTAGTAGTTTAATTACAATTTATTATTTATAAAATATATCAAACAGAGGACGTTTTGGATGTGTGATTTATATTTACAGACAAATTTGTGTTTCACCGACACTGGGGAAAATTAGCCTAAATCTAAATTAGACTAGGTGTTTATAAATGACTGAATTAAGATTCAGATTCATTTGTGCTCAAATCAAGATTAAATTTGTGTTTACTAGTCACACTGACTTATTTAAGATTTGATTTTTTTTCTAGTAAAAACAGCTACTTAACTTATTTTCTTTGTTATTTTCTATGCCCAATTGGAGTTATAAAATTTTTCGATTATTAAATGTGTTGACTCTTAGTTCAGTAATTGATTCCAGCTGTGAGAGTATAAACATTTTTAAAAGATATTTTGGTAAACCGCAATAGAAAAGTGCAGAATACAAATGTTAAAGGACAATACACAGCAGGACTGAACCAGTATAGACTGTTGGCGTGCAGACGGTCAAATGAAAACACCAACTATATCCTAACCTTAATAGGTTTAGGTAAAAAACACAAAACTCAAAGAAAAAATACATTTTTATTGAAAATTATTATTATTATTATTTTTTTTTTCAATGAAGAGCACTGATAATTTATTTTTAAGTTGGCTTCTTACGCTTGGAGCAGTATTTTATCCTGTAGTAAACCAACTTGTATTTATTTGTATTTCAGGCTTCGCTTCAAGCCGTATCCAACTCTTGTCTCATGGTTGAAGATGGCCGCCCTGCCCATCGGCTGTGCCTGTCTGAGCACTGATGACATTCTTGATTGGATCTATGTGTGATGTGCCCCGACAGTCCCTCCAACATGCCTGTGCTGCTGCAGATCTATTACGGTTTGTAACACGTCCCTCCAACTCGTCTTCATCTGTTGATCTGTCTTTACAATATGTGAGCAGCATTCTGTCGAGCTCAGAGAATCTATTCTAATGTTAAAGAGTATTTACGTAATATTGTACTGTCCTGCAGCTGATGTTTTAGTGCTCAAAAAGGTTCACACGCTTGTACTTGGATTTAAATAATTTACTAGTAGGGTTGTAAAAATGCAAAACAAAAGCACCACTTTTCAAAAATAACATTTAAATGGCTAAAATAATGTTTTGTTTGCATTGTGGTCGTCTTAAAAGCCTTTACTTTGACTTCTTTTAACACAAGATAAAATTCTATTGGTTGTAAACAAAAAAATAACTTGATCTCACCTGATATGCTAATGCCACAATGCTCAAAATCAGTCGGGATAATTTGCAAACATGAAAATAGCACAGAAAATCTCAGCGCTGTGACATTTACAAAACTCTGAAATGTGTACTGTCTGAATAGATTTTGAAATTTTAGCTTGCAGCGTTCTGATTGGCTGCGCTTGAATCCACTCCAGGTTCAGTTTGCCTTGTAAAGAAAACTGTTCTTAAGCTGCGAGTTTGACCAAAAAATGAATGCATGTGGCTATTAACCCTTTAAGCGCCAAAGTAGCCATTTTTCACCAAGCCGTTTCAGCCTCTCCGCATTCAGACTTGAGATTCTCTGTTTTTGATAAGATTCAGAAGCTTGAAAAATACCAAACGCAACTCTGTGCCAGTGATTTTAGAAACTAATACAGAGAAATATTAGTCTTTATTCCCCAGGTGACAGTTTTAAGACTTTATATTACCAGAAACGTATTTCATCTGAAGAATTGCGGGTTCGATTCCCGTGTTGAACCAAATAACCTCTCACCACCTCGCTGGGCCTAGTTTGCATGTTCTCTCTGTGAACTCTGGCTTTCTCCTGCCTCCAAATACATGTATAGGTTGACTGGTATAGTAACGCTGTAAAATCCCCTAGTGAAGAAATGAGGCTATTGGACATGCGCAGTTGTGTTCCCCCATAATTTTTTGTATGGTATACTTTATTGTCCCCGTAGGGAAATTTGTCCTCTGCATTTGAACCATCTTTCAATGCCTCTGGGGCTTCTGATCGCAGTGATCGCCGCAGTGCAGCGCTCGGGACCATCTCCAGATGTTGTTGCTAGCTTGGTCAGGACTACCGTAGCTGGAGGATTTACCCTAAGTGCATGTTATTGGTTGGTGGGAAACCGGAGTGCCCGGAGGAAACCCACCCAGACACGGGGAGAAACATGCAAACTACACACAGAAAGGCCCGGCCCATGCGGGAATTGAACCCGCGACCTTCTTGCTGTGAGGCAAGAGCGCTAACCGCTCAGCCACCATGCCGCCGTTTTTTTTTGTACAGGATGAGCTCGAGCCGAGTGGAGCTGAACAAAGTCGAAAGTGCCTGATCATTGTGACCATTCAGAGCAGGAGTTACAGAGCTTAAAAAGTTTATAATGTGAAAATAGATAACCATAGGTTACAAAATCCGACAGTTTTTAAAGTTGTAAATGCTGTTTCTGCTGAATACGAGCAGTTTGTGTTTCGCTCCCACTGCAGTACCAATGGAGCGGCCACTGAGGCTGGTTTACAATGGCTACAAGCTAGAATGTCCTATTCAGATAATATAGTAGATCCATGCCCTCGACCCTTTATGTGAAGAAGTGTTAGAGAATGATGAATATATATTTCTAGTTTTGCGACATTAGGTATAGACTCACTCAATAAAATAGGATTTACTTTTATATGTTTTGCCATCACACCAGAAATTGAAAAACGACACTGTCCATCCTAACAGTTGTTAGAAGTGTCTTTCCTAAAGCACAGTGTTTTCCCGCTGACTGAAAGTGTGTTTTTGGAGGAGCTGAGTGGAGCTGGTGCCAATGCTTCACACCTTCAGAGTGTGATGTTCTGCAGCCTCCTCATCTGGATCCGCCTGCAGTCCGTCACTCGTTCTGTAAAGCGCAGATATAATCCTTCTACTACAGCCATATAACAACTTGTATGCTTTGGTTTTTAGGGTTTTGTTCTTAAAGCCTGCCAAGCACAAACAATTTTTTTTTTTTTTTTTTTTTGGTTCTAAAAATGTCTAAAAACTTTACTGTGAGTGGGCTTGCATTTCCACAGACAAATTATCTTTTACAACAAATAATTATTCTTGCTCTTTTTTCAATAGCTGAACTCAAAGAAAACACAAAGGGCCCATTTATATTGTTCAAAAATGCACCAAAACAACATGAGGGTTGTAACACCTACATATGTTGAATGGCACAAAGTCCAGACGTGTGTTAGCCTTTAGACTGCCCACAATAAAAGGACATGTAGTTTTAGCACACAGCACTTTGCCAATGCTGTTGCCTGTGCTTCATTAGGAATTTCTCTATCATAATTGTCTCTAAAAGCATTTCAAAAACATTTGTATACAGTATTTGCGTTGCTTTATCTGCAAACCAAGCCTATAAGAGAAAAGCATTTTCTTCTATATCAGACAAGAATCGGTAAGAGATGGTTTATTAACTGACTAGTTTCGACGGTCACTTCCGTCTAGGGCTGGGCGATATGGCAAAAAATTAATATCACAATTTTTTGGAGCCAGATCATGATTTGATTTTATCACGATTCTTGTAGACCGTTTATTTTCCTATTGTCTTTGACGTAAATACAATTCACTATCAACAGCTAAATCCAGCTGTCAAAATCAGATCAGTGTTGTAGATTTTCAGAGAGGAACAAGCAAACTCAGCCCTTTAATAAAAAGTTAATACAATTATAGATTAATTAGAACATTGTGTGTGCTGCAAAACAAGTGTATGTGTTTTTCTTACTTAGTAGCAACTTAGACATGAACACATGCTAAAAATTGTGTTTCTGTCGTATAAATTGATATATTTCCATAAATCAACCTGAAAAATTGCTAAAATTCATTACTTTTACGAACTAAAAACGCAGCCCGAGGTCACATAAAGATTTGGATTTGGCAACTCTAAACTAAGAGTAATAGTTTGGAAAAAAATTGGTCTAATTTGAACAGACAGATGCATCAAATAGAGAAAAGGGAACAATATATATCACAATATTGCTTAGCCCTACTTCCGTCTTCGTCACATTGCCTAGGTGACGTGTCTTATTAGCTGCTGTTCCCAGGCGTGGTCAGCCCAGCAGACCCGTAAGGTCTACTGAGCGGACAACGCCCCGCCGCCGCCATAATTAGGGTGATCAGATGTCCTTATTTACCTGGGACAGTCCCTATTTTGAGCCCTGTGTCCCGCCATGTCCCAGCAAACGTATCCAAATCCACTTATTTGTCCCAGTTTTACACAAGACATGTCCCAGTTGTCCTGACTTTTGACCACTTCGACGCTTTCCATCAGTGAAGGAAGGAATATATTGTTATTTCTTTTGTCGAAAGAGAAAAAACAAGCTTGAGAATATATGAGGGTGTGTCACAATTATCTAAATAAAAAGCGTAACAAAGAAGAAAAATACCTTTGAAATGCCACGTACAGCCCACACTTTCCATCCCAGCCGTTCTGCGATATACTGTATGTGTGTGTGCGCGGCTGTGGACGTTTAGTCGGTGTGTCCTGTCAGGCCCCGGTCACGCCTGTCTTCTCCCCGGCTCTACCCCCGGAATGTGAAGTCTCTGGCCCACACACACCACACGGCCGACGTGACAGCCACCGAGCGGGGAATTCCAAACACTAGCCCGTTGCCTCGTAAATGTTCTCGCGCTGATGAGATCGAGGTGAACGCACCGGCGGGGGTCAGATGATCTCATGACACTAAGCCGTTTATTTCTCAAGCATAGGCCTAAATCTCCTCTTCCGCCGCTTTAGATTATTTTACGTGGCTTATCCTATAGCTCGTTCAACTACTGTCTGTATTATTAAGTAATTTTGTTCGTGTAGCTTCAAATGTGATAGAGGTATTGTAATAGAATAAAAAAAATAAAAAATACTGATAGTGGACCTATTAATCTTTTATTGCAGTAGGATATATATTATTCATATTCACACAAAACAGCACAAAGTTAACAGTATTTTTGCCCATTATGAACAAATGATTACTAGAAATTAGTGAATTTTATTTTGTGTAATGTAATGATAATTTGTTTTGGTTTTTTTTGCCCTAAACAGAAATATAGAAATTTTCCTTTTTCTTAACTTTAGGGTTGTCATTAATGATAAATGTAATAGTCGATTAGTCGATTATTTTTCAATACATTTTAACCAGTAGTAAGGAGACAAGAGTAATGTTTTATTGCTAGAAATAGTACACTGCAAAAAAGGCCTTTCAAAAAACAATAAAATGTTGCCTATTTGAGGTAAAATGTCTTAGACCATGTGCACACGTAGGCAGGTATTTTTACAAACGCTTATCTGCTGTCCTCCATTTTCTAAAAACTATTGTGTCCATCCACACATAACTGTTTTAAAGAAAACATTCCACACAAAACCGATAAACGAACATTTTTTCTACGATTCGCCCTGTCATCCACACTAAACGTAGAATTCCTCATAAAACGGAGCTTTGTTAAACTCCGACCAAGTGAAGATTTGGCAACTCAGCTTTCGTTTGAGTGTGATGTGATAACCGGCGTTTACTTTTTATACGTCACTACTGCACATTTGCATAGACATCATACGTGCCTTGTTTAAGCCGTGATCGGAGCCATTTATGCGGGTTTGTGTGGATGTGATTTTCTTAAAACAGTTATGTGTGGACACAAGAGTTTTTATAAAACGGAGGACAGCAGATATGCGTTGTAAAAATACCGCCTACGTGTGTACATGGTCTAGTGACTTAAAAACGTAAAACGCCGATTATTCACATCCACACTCAAACGCAAAGCCAGAGTTTTGACCAAATCTTCACTTTGGTCGGAGCTTTAATAAAGCTCCGTTTTATATGAGGGAATCCTGCTAAGGACTTATTTCAAGTGAAATAATCTGCCAGTGCAGTAATAAAATGTGACTAACCTAGTTGTTTTGAGCAGAAAATGCTAGTTTGAAGTACTCTGGCAAGATTTTTAGGCAAATCTAGTTTTGATTCAAGCAATCATGTTTAAACAGATACAAATTTGCTTAAAATAGTTTTTATATCTAGATAAGGTAAATCAGGATATAATATCTTAAAACAAGTCCAGATAAACTTAGTTAGACTTGGTCTTATTAAGTGAAAAAATCTTAGTCTTTTAAGATTAATATGCTTAATTCAAGTCAAATAATGATTTGAATTAAGCCATTATTTGGCTTAATTCAAGTCATCGAAGTTAGATTTTCCTTTTTTTCTGCAGTGTAAAAGTTTGTTTTCTGATATTTTAATTTAATAATGCGGCAGTCTGCGTTTTCTGCATTACATTAGAGTTAGTTTAGTCTAGTTAAAGGTTGTATGGAGGATTTTCAAAAATTGTTTGTTGTCAGTCTTGGTCAAAAACAGTTGCATAGATTTGTATCAGCCTTGTACTTATGCTAAACAAAAAAAGAATTATAAAAATATATAAACTGTGGACATGATGAGACCAGTAAAACGTTGACCAATAGATAACAGGTACCTTGTTATCTATTGGCTGTTAACCTGTCAAGCAAACCCTCAGTGTTCCTAAGTATCATGGTCCAGTTGTGTGCGTGCCTAAGCATTCATCATTTGAAAAACTGCAAACAGTTGTTCGATTTTGATTTTTTGTTTTGATAATTACTATTATCAAAAAACAATTACTTTTTATAATTGACTCGTCACGATTAGTCTCTTTGAATCATCCGAATATCGTGATATGCTCAAAATATCGAGGTATTTATTCCCGTCCATATCGCCTGGCTAGCCCTAGGTGCACTGTGTAAGGTGAAAAGTCAACTACACAATTCTGTAAATCTGCCCACAACCAAATTTCAAGCAGAGTTGGCAAGCTAAGAATGAGAGAGAGAGATTATAGTCTGAAGGTAAAAGAAGAAATGTGATTGGTCTAGCAGCCAGGATTAACTCACAAGAATGGTGAAAAACTTGGATTTTTAGAGCAATGGTGTGTTGAATGCGGAAAAATAATCGTTTTAAATAAGCTACAACTTTGATAAATAAGAGCGGGGATAAGAATAGGAATGGTAACCAAAGATCAAACTCACAGTCCCCTGGTACTCATGTACATTGTAGCCATAAATACCTGCATTTCTTATCCCCTGAAAAACCAGCAACTCTGATTTTCTCCTCTGTCAGCTTGTGGCACAGTTTGATGGGCAGCTGCGGTTGCCATGGTGATGCACTGTAGGCGACTCTGCTTGTTTGGTTAGCTAACAAGCCTACATATGCAAACATCTTTCCGTTTAGCTTTTTCTTTGGGGACTGTCAGAACACATGACCTGCTTTTTTTGGTGCGTAGTCATTTGCATATTCCCTTTGCATTTAAAACAGCTGTTGTACCGGATGCCCTCCTTCACAAGATCAACTCAACTGTCTATAACATGTAGCAATCGTTCAGAGTTGTGTAACAGAGTGGGATTTGCTTGAATGATTATTAGGAAAATAGAATTAAAATAGCCAACAATGCCACTTAATGGATGTCTTAAAGGTGGGGTAGGCAATTTTCACGCTGCAAACACAATTTAGGTTTTAAATCTGAAAACTTTCTCTCATATATCCTTCAACATCTTGTTAAAATCAATATGTAAGTTTTGGTTGTAATTTTTGACTTGGAACTCTCTTTTTTTTCTCTTTTAAAGTGAAACTGGAGTGGACCACCCAAGCTCAACCAATCAGAACGCTGCATTCTGCCCTTGATTGGAACTAAAATCCTTTATTATTCAATTTAGAGAGTATGCAGTCATCTAATTTTTTCACAAAGTGCTGCATTTATCATAGACTTTTTGGTATAAATCACAAAATTTATCTATTTACAACTAAAAAAGTTAGCTACCCCAACTTTAATTCGACTCACTACAGATGCATTATTTAGTTTTTCTGCCCTTCCACCTACTTTCTCACAGGTCAGATCTGCGGACTGTAAGTTTCCATGTGAATGCATGTTTATTGTAAAACAAATACAGTGTGTTTATGTTGTTTGCACTGAATTGAAGCAAAGGAAAAGACCTGTTTACTCTATAATAATGTATTTTTTCCCCCAAGTGAATTGGACAAAGATGTAGTTTGACGTATTTATTCACTAACGTCAGGTGTACACTGAGTTCGAGTCAGGTGTGGACCAGGACTCGTGCGGGTCCTGCAGGACTTAGAGGGTTTGTGGAAATAATCTGTAAGAAGTCTTTTTTTTCTCAGAGACTACGGCGGTCTGATGTGACTTTAATTATACGAGTGTTTTCACAAGAATCCATGCAAATTCACTTGGCTTTTGTACCAGCTGGCTTTATTCTCTATGTATTCCATATAGGGAAAGTCATTCTAGGAGTGGAGGACAGAGGTTTGAATGCTTGGGAGAAGTCTGATGGTGCGACCAAGCCAACTATTTCAATGCTAGACCTATGTGGAGAGGCATTAACACGGGCGGTACGGACGTCTTTGTGACTCATTGGCACAAAAACGACCAGTTCTACAGCTTTCAACGTGATCAGTAACTCAAATTCTGAGTTAATAACGTCTTCTAATCAAAAACTGCAGAAACATAACACAGAACAAGTGTGACTGGGAGTGTGACCCGGTCGCTTCACTCATATTCACAGTTTATCCAGGGTTTCCTCTTGTTTGCGTGTTCTGTGCAATCAACGTCTATAATTCATAGAATCCCTCGATTGTGACAAAAACACAAGGCTATTTTGACAATAAAATGCAACAAATGAACTTTATGTTCACAACAAAACAAATATGATTCTGTAATAAGAAACAGCTGTTGACACGATGAACCTGGATCATATAGTGTCATTTCCGCAATTGTTTTTGACGCGATGGTGTAGCTTGCAAAGCACGGTCAAACAAAAACAGAAAAAGTGGACACAACAGGATTTTTTTCGACATAGACATGACTTTGTGGACCAATTTCCACCTGAATAGGTACTTTAACAAGATATCAGTGCAAGGGGGACATTGTTTTTAAGTTATGTTGTTGCAAAAAAAATCTAGTATAATCCTTTAAGTGATTATGAATCTGTGCACTTTTACGTTTAGTAAATTATTGTGATAATATCATTAACCGTGATTATTTTGGTCACAACAATCGTGAGTGCAAATTTTAATATCGTCCCATGTTTGCTGTGGATGCATAAACGCGCCGCGGTTAACGCTTGAAAGCTGGAAATTGGTCGCATTTCAGGACAAGGAATCACGTGGGACTAGGCCTGGGTGATACTGACAGGAATGAATATCCGATAATTTGTTGACATCTCGATTACGATAATCAGACGATATTTCAAGCCAAGCATCAAACATGTCTTTAAATGTATGAGTTAAAGTTTAATGATCAGAAAAATTGGGCTTGACTGGGTTGTCATTGACTAGGTTGACAAGTATTGACATTCTTGGTAGACAAAAATCAAATCTAGTCTCTCAATGATCTGACCAAATATCTGATCCAAACGGCATTTACAAGACACAGGATCAGGTGTTTGCATGGTAATTAGCTACTGATGAAGAAAACAAAAAATCAAAATCAATTTGCAATGTGCTTTCTAACTAATAAACATTTTGGTCAACCAATGAGTGATCAGTTGACTAAGTTCTTATTTTGTTGTTTTTTAGCAACCTTTTTGCTGCATTTTTACTACAAACGATATACTCGATGTTCTGTTCTTGCATATCCTCAAGACGACAATCGCAATTTATCTAAAATTCGATGTATTGCACAGCTCTACGTGGGACCAATTTTGAATGATCAAGCGATCAATGCCGCATGTCTGGCACTAATTTGACGCTCCATATGTGAACACACCATTACCGAACCAATCACTGTATGAGGTTTAAAAGTGCTGCGTTGCATCATTTCAACAGCGATAACTTGCCGCAAAACGGTCAAGATGGCAACCGTAACTGAGCAATCATTAACCACATTTGTTGGATCTACATTGAAATGGTTGATTGCTTTTTTGCATCCAAAATTGTCAAATGTGTGTCACAATTCACACAAAATATGTTACATTATTTTCTCGTTTCATTCTCGCGGACTCTCGTCTCACGGAAGCTGTGCCTCGTTCCACCACAGTTAGATGATTGTGAAAACCAAAACGCAAACATGAATCACCAGCCACTTGTTGAAACACTTAATTGATACATCTTTATCAGGCGCATTGAACAAACACGACGCCCTCTTGGCCAATGACGCAGGGATTTCCACGCGGAGCCTCCTCTTTCTCCAAACACACAAGTGAGCAGCTTTCCCCGCGTTTTGCCTCTGAAGCAGCAGCAGCAGACAGACAGACTACATCGTTGTGTTGCATCTCTTGGTAACTGTGCTTCACGTGTCTAAGCTCCAGGGATTGACAGACAGCTGGAAGCCCAATCAGCTGTGTGCAAACACCAGGCTTTAAAGGCACTGGAGTGAGGTGACTCTGCAGACCTGGAGGCTGCGCTCTCAAGGACCTAAGATGTCCTGTCTTCTATTTCGATGAACATTTTGGAGAATAGATCAAATGTGCGGCACATGATTTGTCTGCTTCGTGCGCTCAGCTTAAAGTCTCTGTAGGCTGTTAGGCGTACATGTGTCTGATCATTCACAGCACATAATCAAACAGACTGCACACAGTTTGCGACCTCAAAACACAATCCACATCACATAAGTTACTATGAAGTTACTATAAATAAACTTTGCGCGCTTTCTTGGATATTACAATGAAATGATGAGTTGACTGTTGTAATTTTGTCATCACTTTTGGTGCAAACTCTTGGCAAATAAGCTAGTCAAACTAAAAATGTATATATTGATTTTTTTTTTTTTAATTTCTTTTTATACACATTTTTACAACAATTCCAACTAAACTGTTTTGTAAACCTCTAGACTCCGCTATGAAATAAGATTGTTTCGCATTATGAATGAATGAATGATGTATTTATATAGCACATTTACACAGACACCTGGTGGCTCTACCTCCAATCAACACCAAGCGTTCCCTAACCTGCATGTTGTTGGTTGGTGGGGAAACTGGAGTACCCGGAGGAAACCACCCAGACACGGGGAGGAACATGCAAACTCCACACAGAAAGGTCCGGGCCGTGCGGGAGTCAAACACACGACCTTGCTGTGAGGCCAGAGGGCTATCACACTGAAAAAAGAGTTGAGTTGGCTAAACTTGATAAATGCTCTTCAATTAGGTAACACCCCATTAAATAAGTAAATGCAAAGAAAAATGTCATTGTGAAAGGATTGAAATTTCAAGTTGGATCAACTTACATTTTCATAATAGCACAACTTGCATTTTTCAAACTAATTTTATAGAAATTTCAAGTTGGATCAACTTACATTTTCACAATACTGCAAATTGTGTTTTTCAAGTTGGATCAAATTGGATTTTTATAATAATGCAACTTGTATTTTCTTTTTTAATTTATTGAAAGTTCAAGTTGGTTCAAAGTACATATTTACATAATACAACTCAGTATCGGAAAAGTATCGATTCTCAAACTTACACAATTCAAGTTGGTTCAAAGTACACATTTACAAGAATGCAGTTTTGTATGGATGAAATACAGATTCTTAAACCTGACATTTAAAGTGAATGAAACACAGTCTTTAACAAACTTGACAAAGCAAATATTTGAAAAAAATTTGTTGAAGTAAAATTTAAAACAGAACAGCTAAACATCATAGTGCAAAAAATGCATTGTTGGACTCACTGTTACGGAGCAGCTTTCGTGTAAGCAGAAAGTTCATACTTGTGGAAAACACCTAATGCTAAAGTCTTGCTGTCTAAGAACAAGTGCAGAGCCCAATGAGACCTAAGTCCCCAAACTCAGCCCAGACATTCAAGAGCCCTTAGTCCATAGTCAAATGTCCATATTGCTTGTGCATTGTTCGGAGTCTTCGTGTCCACTTGCTAGACCAGTTCGTTTGTCTCCATCAGGAAAACTCTAATGAGCTCAGCACCATTTCTCTGAGCTGCAATGAGACATAAACCAAACCAAATGATTTTAGATAACAAAATAAGAAACACATCCTGAGTATGAGCACATCTTACGCACTTATTTAAGCTCAACTAATACTGTTTTTTAGTTAAACATACATTGACAAATCCTTGACTTCAGGTCATAGCCATCTTTCTGAGACTTTTCTGCTTCTGTTTTAAGTCTATAAATCATTGTCAGACTCAATTAGCATTCTGACAACATTTAGTACATCAAAGGCAAGTTTATTTGATTCCTTTTCAGTCAGTAGTGAGCTCTAAACTCCAATCCTTGATGTGTCGGCAAAAACACCATGACTTCTCATGTGTGCTTTAACTACTTTCTTAATAGTTCTGGGCATGAAATCCATAGAGTCATGGGTGCTCTAGGAGCATGTTTGCGGAAGCAATAAGAAAACTACCCTACATACTCCATCCGCCCATTTCTAAATTTGCCTTTTAAGAACATAAATCACTACGCTAAGATAATAAGTACGCCATGTGCAAAATTTGTACTGTTCTGAACACAACATGCTTTAAAACCGTGACTCGCTCTCTATCTCTATGGATTCTATACATCTATAAAAAAATATAGCTAAACACTGTGATAAGCTCTGCTACCTGACAGTTCCTGCAGATGAAGCTGAAGACGACGTCTTGCCGTTTCCACTAAAGCCGACTCTAGTGCAACCGCCATGTCAGCAGGACGCTCTTGAACCCAAAAGTCAAAAACATCATTTACTCACTTGGGAAGATACCGAGTTTCACCACTTAAATAAAAGTACATTAAAACATGTTACAGGCAAAATACATCGCTTATTATTTATTAGGATGGTATATATATCGATCCCCTGAAAAATATCTTGTTAAGTTCCGATCTGAAAGTCGCAGAAATCGAATCGTTAAGTCAGATATCCGTATCCCCTATTCCTTCGTTGTTCAGCAGCCCCTAAACTGACTTCACACACACTCTGTATTTGTATCAATACCACTAGACTGAACCCAAAAATAGCTCACTAAGTTCTAGAACCATGACAAATCCAAGGCAACCGCACAGACCTGACCTGAATGTGCTATCCCAATGTTGAAGTTAACAACTGATGTGGACTATGTGGATCATCTTAATATTATCTGGTTTACTGTCTCTTTAAATGTGTTCCGATAAAAACACTTAGATCTAAGCTAATACAGTGTTTTGTTTTAAATGTCATTGTATAATGTGTTGATTTTGTGTCTTAAGAACAAAAAGTTTAATCATACGCCATTAAACTTACAGAATTTTCTGCGATATCATAAATCGAAAAATCGTTGGCTCACTACATATATCCAAAACTGTAATCGATCGTGACTTAACGTCGAATCGTTCCATCCCTAATCATTTATGCTCCATTCCAGTCAGTGCCTCGGTGTAAAGTAACGTAAAGATTCATTTTAAAGCGTAGAAGAAAACCACTGTTAAAACTTGCTATCCTAGAATGCATTTTTCCATTACACAATATACCATAAATCTCATAAAATATCTCAAACATCCCAGATAGATGATTCTCAAAGACAAATTATCTTACTAAAGCCATTCCCTGCCCACCACTTAACAGATTTACAACTACCTCAAACTAGAATCTTCTAATACAAATTCAGTTACAAATCAAAACACTGTTCTGTCCATACAGCGGAGCAAAACTATCTAACTCTCCTAGTAAATCTCAGAAAACATTGAAGCCAACTAAAAACAGTATATCAAACATTACTGTATTTTCCTCTGTCCTTGCCCAAAACCCTCCCTCTGTGTTTGCTCTGTCTATTTAGGCAGCTATACAATAATATGATATCTCTTAATCTTCATACTGTATTGTCCCTCTATGTTAAATCTCCTCTTCTCCTTTTTTCTGAGTTCTGTGTGGCCACGTATGTAAATGAACAACATCTTTACCTGCCCAAGCGAGCGGTCCGCCCTCACGTCTTCTCGCTGCTCCTCTGATCATGTCCCCAAGTGTTTGTTCTATCAACTTGATGCCCCACAGCCTGCCACAGAACACATTGATCATTTTTGCTTCTCATAATGTTTGCGGAAACAAACCAGTTATTATGTGACAAGTAGACTAAGTGTAAATGATTAACCTTGATAAACATGCATTTTAGTTTTCCTTATCATACTTATTAATTTCACCTTATTTCCTATCCTCAGTATGCCCACACCTTTGCTTTTGAAGTCTCACATTGCTCCAGTCTCATCCACAAACTAAAAAAAAAGAAACAAAAATGAACAAATCAATTCTTATTTTTCATCAGTCGCTGCACAAAATGTAGCTTATCTTTAAAACCAAAATAGCCATGAGTTCATAAATATAATAAAACAATTCTTTAGGAGTCTTTGACTGAAGCTGAAATAGAGAAATACACACATTGACATTAAATATTGGCTAAAACTGATGAAGATATATCTGTCTGTCATATTATATTTTATAATGATCAAGATAAAATGTACTCATCTGGTTTAAATGTTAGTTTCATTTACGTTATAAATCCAGCACACATGCAGTTGGTCTTTTTTTTTTCTTTTTTTTTTTGCAAATTTATACTTATTACTGTTGTTCTTTTTATTAACAATATTAGTCCTAGTTTAGTCCTGCTTTAGTCTTGTTTCAGTCCTGCTTTTGTTCTCTCCAGACTCTAGGTTTGAGACAAAGCCTTAAGTGCTGGTGGTTTTGAGAGAAACACACGTTTTTGTCACTGCAGAGACTCCAGAATTACGACAATAAAGATTCAAACCTTTCAGTCTTTAATTCCTCATTACGGGGAGAACCAAAATGAAATAATGTGTGGACATAATGTAAAGACCGACAATGCGCTCAAACTAATCTTTATTTGTCCATGTTTAATACCTGTGTTAGCTCCAAGCCTACTCCTCCTTTATTTCTCCCGTTCACCGCGGCTCCTGCCCGGGCACGTCCGCTCGCCGTGAGGCCGCCGCAGAAACACTTTCCGGGACTCCGTCGTGTTTTCAGACCGTGCGTGAGCTCGGTCTGTCTTCTCTTCTGTGTCGCCATTACTATACGAGACAAAAACACATTAAAAAAGCTACATTAGCGGACAACAGGAAGCAAAGAGCGGGCTACCGGAGCACAGCATTGTGGAAATGAAGTTCGATAAGCGCCCCGGTCCAGGCGGCTTTTACCGGCCCGGGGCCGCTGTTCAACCAGCAGCCGGGGGTAACGTGAGGCTAGACTGCGGATTTGGTAATAATACCACTACTTTCTCGCCTCAAATGGTCTCAAAGTGTAGATTTGACGCTTATAAACAAAATTATTTTAACGTTTAACTTACGCCGTAATGGCGGCGCCGCCGGCGCAAGGCAAGACATCCAGCCGCGGAATAGAGCTCGTCTAGCGGCTACAGTCAGCGGGGGCAGCCGGTGAAAGCCTGGTCCAGACCTGTAGCAGAGAAAAGTGAAAATGACAGTGGATTTGATAATAATACCCACCATTTCTCGCCTCAAATGGTCTCAAAGTTTAAATTTGACTCTTCTAAACGAAAATATGGCAACTTTTAACTTATGCCGTAATAGCAGTAACGTTAATTAACAGTAATTTTCCACTTAGGCTATATTACAAAATAACGTCATTTTTTACCAACGGAGCTATAAACAATCACTTAAGAAAATAATTTACAGTTAATAACGTAACATTTCTGGAAAAACTTACCCTTAATTCAGCTTAATCACTGAGCACCGGTCTTCAGTGCAGTCAAATTTGAATTTCTCTCCGGTTGCTACTGGCAACTGCCAGTCGAAAGGCGGAGGATTACGTGCATACGTCACACATCTCACGCAGTCACAAGCCTAAACTTGATAAATGCACATTGGATGGACTTCTTATTGCACTTTATCAACAAACTTGGGAAAGTCAAGTTGATTTGAGACATAAATGTACTTTACAGTGAGAAAACGACTATAACTCAAAAATGTACTTTTAATTCCTATTGAATTTTACTTTACTCCAACTATGGCCCAGAATCTCTTTTTTCAGTGCACGGTGCAGTGCGGAGAGCCTATTATGTTTAATGATTATTTAGGTTATTTTCTATTTTCTAATTGACTAAGGTGCATTTTAATCTAGGGTCTCTTGGGGTTCCTCTGGGGGCTTTGGAGCCATTGCAGCTACCTAGTTTACTCACAGAGTAAGGCCGGCCCTGCTTGACAAATATGATGTAGTAAATGGTAAATGGTCATATTTTTATAGCACTTTTCTACCTTTCAAGACACTCAAAGTGCTTTACAATGAAGGATCCCCTCATCCAGTGTACGCAGACACTGAGGCAATGTGAGTTAAGCGTCTTGCCCAAGGACACAATGACAAACCACTTTCATCGTCCCACTGTGTTCCAGCAGTCTCCCATCCAAATACTAACCAGACCCTATCTTGCTTAGCTTCTTTAGTATGTTATGTAGCCTATTAGAACCTAAAAACAGTTAAACTAAACGCACACATGACGGCCAAGTCAAGGAATTGAGTTAAAGCTCCATCCCTTGGCAGCAAAGAAAATATTTAACACCGATCTTGCCTGATATGCTAATTCTACAGAAATGCTCCAAAAGAGACTGGATGATTTATGGACTTTGGGCAACTAACTTTCTTACTTGTAAATTGGCAAACTTTGTTTCCACTAAAAGGTGTACAATAATTGCAGGACTTAGTGAAAAAATTAGACCACTGAGTACTGTCTGAACTGAATAACAAAACATTTTAGTTCTCATCAGGAGTCGAATACTGCGCTCTGATTGGCTGAGCTTGGGTGGTCCTTTCCAGTTTCACTTTGTTGTTACTAAAAAGAAGTCGGAATTGCATCCACAATGAATACATGTTGATATGAACTATGTCACGAAGGAGTCTTGAAGAATTTAAAACCTAAATCGTGTGGTGTAAAAATCATCTACCCCACCTTTAAAAGAAGAGTGACATCCAAGTGCGGCAGACAACATCAGATTGAGGCTCTCAAAAGTGCAGCCTCCGGGTTGCGGATTCATATTGGGTAAATCCGTCTGCTCCTTACGCGTTCTGCACATCTTTCCCCACTCCGAGCGCTACTGCTGCCGTGGAGAGGGCGGAGTGCGCGAGCGAACTCTCCTCTCCGCGCTAAAAATACTCACAACTAGCTATATATTTATCATAACAATACGTTCGCCCGTTATCCCGCCCCTTTTGTGTCGCTGGGAACCGCGGAGGAGGCGGAGGAGGAGGAGGCGACGCGTCTTAAGAAGCATCAGCAGCAGCGGCAGCAGAAACAACGAGCACTTCTCTCACATCAACAAGCTGCATGAGGCGTGCGCGGAGACGGATTTGAGCACCGCAAAGGCGATTCATCCTCGTAATCAACATCTGTGTGGTGGTCAGGGAAGACATGGATGCACTTCGCCCGTCGCTGCTGCTGCTGCTACTGCTTCTGCTTCAAGTCGGATTCACGCTCGCGTCAAACCGCAAAGAATTTCTCGGTAAACGACTTAAAGGAAAAGGTGGAGAAGAAGAAGAAGAAAACCGGATATTTGCCGCTGGATATCATCATCTGGCGTACCTCAGCAGCGCGCCGCACCATCATCACAACCAACAGACGCAAAAAGCAACCGATGTGGAGCCCGGAGTGGCGTTTCTGCACACCGGCGACACCAGCATGTTAGCGCACGTAAACTGCAGCCGCCGGTTCGAGCTGTCCACGCTGCGGGGAAAGTCGGATTCCGTGGGCAGCGTCTTGGACACGGTGCTCCACGCCACAAACTTCTTGAATATGATCTTGCAAGCCAACAGGTCCAGGGAGCGGAGCGTGCGCAGCGACGTGGAGTGGTACCACGCGTTGGTGAGGAGTATTTTGGAAGGAGACGACAAGATCCACCGCGCCGTGCTGACTTTCCACGCGGATTCGTCGACGTCCGGGCCAGATGTGCTGCTCCAGGCGACGCGAGCGGGCGGAGAGATCGTCCTGCGAGACGTAACCGGGGAACACAGCCTGCGTAATCGGAGTTCGGAGACGGAGTGGTACCACAGCGTCAAGGAGAGGAAGAGGAAGTTCCGGAAAAGAGTGCTCACTCAGGATTTTATGGACAATCAGCTGAAGCGCGGGGAGAGTTACGTGCAGGATAAGACGCACGTGAAGTGGTCCTCGCCGTATTTGGAGTGCGAGAATGGGAATTTTGTGCCGCGCTGGCTTTTGACCCTGTCCGCGGGGTTCTACGG
Organism: Mugilogobius chulae; assembly: GCA_038363315.1. NCBI lineage: Eukaryota > Metazoa > Chordata > Actinopteri > Gobiiformes > Gobiidae > Mugilogobius > Mugilogobius chulae. The sequence goes on from CM076416.1 coordinate 12,697,212, forward strand.
CCTCAAAAGCGAACAGGCGCCCGAGTTCAGGTGAGTGGACAGACTTGGTCACGCTTGAGAGTCCACAGTTTGCTCTAGTTTAGTGATTAAAGGTCCTATGTTACCTTTAATCAAATAGCTTTAGCAATGTTAGAATGTTGTTTTCTCATCATAAAACACAAACACTCGTAGTTTAGTTTAATTCACACGTTTGAACAATCAATTATTTAGGTTGGCAACTTAGTCACATTTCAAAATCTTCTGTTCCAGCCTGTGATGTCATAAAGTCTAGCCTCAAACAAAAGCTCAAGAATGAAACCAAATGATTCCTGTTTTAACATTTAATGACATGAGAAGAGCACAGTAGTAATAATAAGTGTGTGAATGAAACAGACTATCACTCCAGCTAGCATATGTTTGGAATTCATATATACTGAACAATGAGTGCAGTAAATGCCCTTCAAGTAAGTCCAGGTTTAGCTGGTCCATTAAGAGCTACTTGGACTAATTCTGCCTGCTTATGTCCGGTTCGTAATAGGTTTGTAATAGATCCATCCAATAGGTCAATAATGATGGATCTAGATGTTTAGCAGCTAAAATGACTATTGTTTCAATGCAGGTTTGTGTTCTTGTTAAAAGTGAATGGGTCTACATACAGTATATTCGCTAGTTATTTCGTTGCATATTACAATTAGGTTCAACTGACGAATCGATTAGTTGCACGATTGTTTTTTTTGATTAATCGATTCGTTGTTTAGAATGCAAAAGTGACTTGAATACAAGATTATCGGCAAAGGTGGGTTGAGGTAAGTCGCTTGATGACATCATGGAGATGTAGATATTAGGTTTATCAAAAGGATCGAAAATCAGATTCTCATCTGCACTAAAACTGATACAGACCTAGAGCCGCATTTGAACCAAAAATTACTTGCGGGACAAAATTGTACTTTTTCTGAGTCTAATTTTAGAATAATCCTAAACCCAATCAAAACTATGTTATAACCAAAATGTTTAAAAAGAAAGTTTTTGTATTTTGTGTAGAACTTTGACGTGAAAAGAACATTTTATATATCGTTGTAGTACCATAGTAGTCTAAGTCTATTCCTTTATTTAAATTTTGTATCATAACACACGTTTTTACATCAAAAACACTGCTGAATCTGTGACTCGTGACATTATTGGAACATACTGTATATAAAGACAAGTTAAAGATTATTCGATTGCTAAATTAGTTGATGGTTATTTATTTCAATAATCGATTAGTTGTGAATAATCGATTCACTTGTTGCAGCTCTACTCACTAACTGACCTGGTTTAGGCTACAAAAAGTATGTATTTGGACTGATTGATTTGTGTATGTTTGATTAATCTTGTATTGACTTGAAGCTGATGCTCGAGTGCTTAGAAAAGTTGTTTTCACTCACCACCTTTCTCTACAAGTCTGGTTTTGACCAAGTCTGACATGGAGATCCAGTAGCTAAGTTTTTGTGCAGTTGGAGATTCATTACTAGTTTGTTCTGATTTATTAAGATCCAATTAAGTCTGATTGAGTCCCAAGGTATATTTTTTATATTCTTGGACTGCTGTTTTTTTTCCTAATATTATCTTTTAGCATAATTGGTTGTCAGATACTTGTCAGTCATTGGCTCAGCTCAACTTTGGAACCCTTGAAACCTACAAGATCCCTTTTGGACATTTTAGCATAAATACATTCACATATTAAGCATCACGTAGGCCCTCACACAGGCTTTTGCAATGTCACTTTGCCCTTGACTGAGGTAAGATAGTGGTTCCCATGTGTAAAAATAGCAGCAGTGGGGCTCTCCTTAGTGACTGCCCATAATAAAGAAGACTCATTTTATGCTTTCAGACTCCCAACAGATCCTATTATAAAATAAATCTGCATTTTACAACAATATTACGAAGATTACACTAGACTTTGATAGTGTTGTGTCATTAAAGGTGCTCTCTATGATATCTAATTGGTGATAGACATTACCAGACCCTGTTACACATCAAATCTGTGAAGAGATGACTGCTCACCATAAAAACGCATGCCTAAGTTTTGAGCCTTAAAGGACATGTATGCCAAATTGATTTTTTTTTTTGGAGTTAAATAATAACAATAATAATAAATAATAATAAGAGAGTTGCAGAATAATAAATAGACATAAAATATACATGAACATTCACACTGACATACATACATGCATACAGGAGCCCATGTTTAAAATGCAGTTTTACAGTGCTGAAGAAGGGATGGCTCAGCATTAAGAAGCTGGATAACTGAAGGCACGAAGGTTGCCTTCCTCCTCTGTGTCCTACAACCAACACAACGCAGCCTGCGCCCTGACGGCAGCCACTCAAACGCAGGGAACAAGACATGCAAAGAGTCCCTGAGAATCTTAAGACCGACCCTCACAGCCTGCTGATCACACAGAACAGAGAGCTGTCTGACTGGTTGACCAATTATTTTAGAACAGACATTTGTAACTCTGATCAACTGGGACCTGTTCTGGACACTGACAGAGTAGAACCAACATACACATGAAAAAGACAAGATGCTCTCAATAAATGCATGGTAGAACATCATCATGATATTTTTACTGACATCAAATGATCTTAGCTTTCTTAATAAATACTGTCTCTGATGGCATTTCTTCAAGAGATCTTCAGTATTCAAGGAAAACTTTTTTTAGCTTTGCTTCCTCCAGCATATGTGTGGGCAACCAACATTTAACCAAATTGAACATTCTAAAGTAGTTTTGCTTGGTTAATAATGAAAATTAAGAAAGACGATCTAGAAACAATAGTTAGTAGGACTTACAAATAAAAAGTATATTGTAAAGTATACTGATATATTCAAAGGCACATTTTCGCATTTTGCTTAAGACGATTTGTATAATCCTAAAAAGGCAAATTCATACATTCATACATGAAACAACTTCAACCCTAACCCATGTAGATAAACTAGTCCTGCGTGTCAGATTAAAAACAAGATTAACATGTTTATTCTGTATAAAGTCTTTAGTTCAGTCTTACACTTTCCATAAAGCTGCTTGAATGCAGCTCAAGTGTTTTTCTGTTGGTCATCTCACAGGTTCGTAGTACATGTTATATGTTAATAAAAGCAAATCCGACTCGTCTAGGTTTTGTTTAGTTGGTTTTACGTTGCTCTGTGTAGTTGCGATTATTATTAGCTGCTTGTTATCACGCGTTAGTCAATTTTAGCCACTGGTTAGCTAAATGACATCAAAACATTCAAACACCTGTGCATCTGTGGTGTATTAGCATCGACATGATTGTACCTTTGTCTTTGGGGCATAATCTTGTTAATCGTAGACCAAGATGCTACCTGTAGAAGTAGGTTAGCTTTGTGCGTTTTGATTGTTTGATTTTAAAGTTTTGCAGTTTATTTCAAGAATCTGGAGATCTGGAAAACGACTCTCCGTGTACTCCTTGTGCTCTTCGGGTCTTTGATTCACCTGTCCTTTTTCATTTCGGACTAACTTCATTGTTCAACTTTTGATACTTTCTAAGACCCAGCGGACATCCTTGTCTCATCCAAAACAGTCTGTGAGATACTTTCTTTCCTGTCTGAGCCACTGGTCTGAATTTCCTAGTTTTGTCTTACCTTAACCCTTCACTGTATCATGACAATCTTTGAAATCCTCTTCACGACTTAAATATTTTCTGCAGCATTTACCTGTTTGGTAAGATTGATTTATTTATTTCCACACTTGTCATTTCTTTTGCAGTTGGTTGGTGGTTCTGTTGCATGACATGCCAAAGCAAAGATATGTTTAATAGACAAAAAAAAAAAAGTAAAAATAATACACAGTTTTTGTGCTTAATGTGATATGATGTTGGCTCGCTCAGTCCTTAGAATTTTTCCCAGTCCAAAGGGTGTAAGTTCAATTCAGTTTTGGACTAAATAAGTGATTGTATCCTTAGACTAAGTGTGTATGTGATAGGTGGTGATCGGAGAAGGCGATGGAGCAGTTTGACAGTCGTGTGTCCATTAGACAGTCCTAAGGCAGCTGTGGCTACATAAGTTCCTTGAATATAGACCACTGCTCTTTGAGGCTTTCTCAAACTTTACAAAAATAAAGAATATAGCTTGTACCTTATTGCAAGCACCGATGACCTTGATGTTCAACAATTACAGACAAGCCTGTAAAAAGACCTACTTTCATTCACAAACTCGGTGAATAACGTCTCTGAATTTGCATATTCTTCATCTGGGGATCCGTGCACATTATGCCACTACTATGACTAGTACTACAGCGTGCACCCCCGCTCCCCTCTCTCTCCCCTCTCCTCTGTGGTTTCCCTTGTTATCCAAAAGGCTGGGGGTGGGTGAGTGGGTGAGGTAGTGGGGTTCTCTCTCCGCTCCTCAGTCTTGACAAGGCAGCCGTCGTGTGGAGCTAAAAATAACCCCTTTAGTGGATGGAGCTGCGTTGGAAACCACTGGCTGCTGCAGGCCCTTAGAATTCATTTTTCAAACCTATGCTCTTCTTCTGTTCTGTTTTTTTTCTTCTTCCACTATTGGCTTTTTCCTTTCTTTTTTGGCGCACGGAGGCTCGATCTGCGATGACTCATAGCCCAGATGAGAGACAAGCAATTAAAAAGGAAAAAATATTGCCGTTAGTGTTAGCAGATACAGTGCCCGACGACATTACAGGCAGACTGACAAGTATGAGCAAAGAAGGAAAAGATTTTTCTATGGAATACTTTACATTTGGGGTTAAATTTATCCATCTGGTATTTATTCAATTGCAGTCTTTATAAGTTTATGACGAGATCATGGTGGTACAATGGTCTATGTTTGAATTATATTTTATTTCATGCAGTTTTTGGAGCATAAAAGTCACTTACTGCCCCTAATGATCAAAAACATTGCTTACAGATTAAATATAACACCTCATCTGTGTTTATTGCATTGCTACCAGCTTCAAGTAATATTATATCCTCATCAGTCAAATGTTTTAGCCTATGGGGGGCCGCAATAGTCTCCTCTATGAATGGGAAACACTGTGAATTATATCCACTTACTTCTCATTGGCTTAATGAAGTAAGTTAAAGTCAATAGTAAATTGTCATATAGTTTTCCTGAAAGTTCATACTTCTCTGTATTTGCTTAAACTGAGGGCCAACTACAGTTTTGGCTATTTATGGTTAACGTGAGGCTAAATGCACTTGAGCCAACTGGTCGATGATGTGATGGTATAGCGAGTGACCGCTTTACAACATGCCAGAGGAGCGGTGTCAGAAGGAGGAGTTTAAATAACCCATCTGGGCGGCTCGTCTGTCGCGTCAACTCGATGTGGCGTCGGGGTGTACTGAAAATGCACTGACAGCGTTTGACCATCGTGGCAGCACAGTCGCAGTTTATGCACACATAACTGCAAAATTAACGATTTGCACAAAAATGTCCAAAAAAAAAGCCAAGAAAAAGTAAATAGTTCAATTTGACCCCAAACACACAGTTTAACAAGGGGAAAAAAAGTTGCTTTTGCGCTTATTTTTACTTTCACGTTTTGGCACAAGGAGAAACTTTTGAGGTGTGGCTCAAAATCTCAAGGGTTCACTGGTCTCATGTAGTGTTAGCTTCTGCTATTCGATAAAACTCACCCGATATTGGTTTAAGACTCTTCGGTCATCTTGTAATCAGTATTTTTTCACTGCAGACGGCCAATATCATGCAGTTGACATCCACCTTAAATTAATGCTGTGCAAGACTCTTTCTGTCTCCATAGAGACAATTTTGTTGCCCAATACAACTTTAAACTTTAAAAAACATCATCTTAGTAGCTCCCATTTTGGAATCCCATACAACAGAACCAATAAAAAGTGTATTGAAGCACACTTGATATTCTAATGCTCAGTGTTTTTGAGGCTCAGTGAAAGGAACGGAATATATCTCACAGACAATGCTTCAGCTGTCATTAATCTAATGGGCTACACAATTATTCAAAATAAATCGAAACTGCAATTTTATTGAACGCAATTGGCAAACCACAAAAGCTACATCTTTTAAGTACAAGAGTTTCCTTCACACACTAACATTTTCTGTAATAACCTGCATAAAAACAAAAAGCATTCAGTTTTTATTAGCTTGTCAGTTCAAGGACATGTTTCTATTAATATGGCTTAAAGTGCAAACTTTTTTAAACAACACACTTCATTTTCTTTTCAAATAAAAACTGTTCACATAGTTTTTGCTTGAGCTTCTTGTCATTTTGAGAGCGTTTACCACCACAATATAACTCTCTTTTAATCTTATTGTTGCTAGAAATTTCCATAAGTCCCAAATGTCTCCATAAATCGCCGTAAACTTAGTCAGTTAGACGTTGGGATCATAAAAAGCAACCCTAAACGACCCCACACTCGCAAAGAATTCCCCCGAAGTATAGCCCACGGTATCATCGACTCACTAACATTTATCTGCGTTGTGTTGATTGCCAGTCAAGTGTAAGCACCCGTACGATCCTCCGCGTTGGTAAATATTTAATCTAGACGACTGCTTGTGAGTTCCGCCTTGAATGAACCTCTAATTGAAACAGCGGAGTCGCTTACAGGCGGCACAGATTCAAATGAGCCGGAGAGCCGTGATGGAACAAGAGGCTAGCACCACAATCACATTAGAGAGCTTCAAAGTTTAACGCAAGCAAAGTGGCTGTCAGGATGAAGCATGATTCAGCAGGATACTTCTGTGGGCTCGGAGAAGTTTGCCGTTCTTTTTTTTTTAAAGGACAAGTGTATATTGAGAAGGGTTATTGGTTTTATCATTAAAGTGCGCTAACATTTGTGTTGGATGGTCTGGCATCTGATTTTCTTCATGAAGTTGTTGACCTTTTGTGAGATAACACTGTACTCTCATCATTAGTTGGATTGGTTTTTGCATGCTTAGGTAATATTGTATTGTCCTGCAGCTGTTGCCTCAGTAAAGTTTTTACTTGTCATTACTTAAAAAAAAAAAAAGATAAATAAAACACATAAGGCTAAAAACTGTCATATAGCCAGTTTCCAAAAAAAAAATAATAATAAAATAAAATCTGCCTCTTATACAGTTAAAATTTGCAATAAAGAGAAGGGGCTTTTTTTGCAGTTTTGAACAGGAAGTCAATTAACTTGTTTCTACATCTAACTGACAAGATCAATTTTGTTTGTTTTTTTACAATGAACAAAATGCAAATGACTGATATACATGCTGTATATCAGTATGTTTTAGTGTGTTACTAAATACATAAAAAACTGATTTTATATTCATTAAAGTTATCTAACTGCATGGAGACAAGCAGGCGTCACCAAGTCAGATCTGTGGAGTGATGACCCTGCACACACATGTATGTTTATTTGCATGTGCGTGTATTAGAGAAACACTTACGAAACTGCAATCATTATGGCTACATTAGCTAAACTTTTTTTTTTTTTTTTTTTGCAGAAGCGGCCATGCTCAGGCACTATGCCCAATTTCTGTTGATAAAATAACTAATAATTACGTTTTGCTTCAGTACAGATATACTGTCAGTGTATATCTGTCAGTCTACATACTACATCTTAATATAATTTGTCCACTAAAATCCTCGAACTGTGCTTGTTAATAGCTGCTCTTAGCTTACCAACACGACAAGACTCATGTGAATAATAAGAATTGTAGACTCATAATGTGTCAGGTGAACAGTTGTAAAATGTTTAAAATTAAGTTAAATCCTATATGTTTTTAAAACAAGCAGAACTCGCACCTTCTAATTGCACCAGTAATTGAGAAAATATGTGTGCTGTAGTTGACCGGAAAAATTCGTGGTTGACTAAAGACATGTTCCATTGACCGATTAGTTTGACTAAAAGGGGCGTGGCTAGAGCTCTGAAGCTAAAATGCTCAAAGAATTTGAGAGGCGTCTGGTTTTAGACTACTTTTGTTCTGCTCACTTCTCGCTGTAGGCCAGGAGAAGCTGTCCGGACCGGACACATTTGGCAACACAACTTTTTTCACTTACCCAAATTTTGTTTTCTAACCCCAGCCCTAATCCTAACCCTAACCTTACCTGTCTTTGGAGTATGTTGAAAACTACATTTGCCACGCATGAGAGGTAACTGTGAATGGGCTTCTGGTCTGTACGATGAGGTGGTTCTGGTCTGTAGATGGAGGTGGACGATATGTGTCTGCAGCTAGATGCTTTTGAAGATTTGTACAAAAAAAAAAAAAAAGAAAAATATATTTTTAAAAAAGGCCAGGTCGGTCAAATCTTTTGCTTGTCGTTGAATAGAAATCCTTAAATTCTATATAAAAGAATAGTCGACCAATACAAATTTTGGTCGACAAAGATGCACCGACCAATTAATTGACTAAAGGACTACAGCACTACGCAGAAAATACATGATAAATACATGATAAATACGTGATAAATACATGATAAATACGTTATAAATACGTTTGTGGAACACTGTATTTCAATGGAAACAAACAGGTGTCACATCACTATCACAGAATTTCCCTTTTTCACACAAAGAAATACGCTGTTGGTTTTTATCACAGAAGCAATTAAAATACATTTCCCAGCGAAAGCACGGTCGCACTTGAACCATAAATCACCCAGCGCTAGCCCCCTCCCATTCATAAATCCACTACGGCTGGAATCTTTCACCTTGCCGTGTCCTCTCCACCCGGCTTAATCTTAGTGTTTCCGCCGTGGTATCTGGAGTATCGTGAGTCTGGCGCAGATAACATCAGCCCGAGGGGGAAGAGGCGGCTAATGTAACTGCCTTCCTCTCTCCTCCACGTGAATACACAATCAATACGCTGCTGATGAATTAATAATGAAAGATGTCCAACAACAAGCCGGCATGGGGCATCTCCACTGCAGCCCCGGAGAGCTCCGAGTCACTTCCTGTTTGGAGGGAAAGAAGGATGCTAACGGCTAATGCTAAGTTGGTGTTCAATACTAGCGCTGAACTGGGATGTGAGGAAATACGACACAGTTAGTCATTATTATCACGGAGAACATTTTGTGACCAAGACATTAAACTTTCTGAATGGCAAAATACAACTACAGACAACAAAGACAGCTATAGTACAGTTAATTACCACTTTGTATAAATGTAATTGAAAAAAAAGTAATCTTGAATGAAATGTTAGCTTTCTTTGAACAGGTACAAACAAAAAAAACTTAAATTTTATTCTAAAATGATCTTTGACCGATGCTGTGGCCTGAATAATCACAGTTCTTGACGCAATCTTGACTAAATCCTTTGCTTTGCTGAATTATCCGTCGCGTTTTAGAAGTTGTCTCTTTTCACATCTCAGCACTGTTTCTTCCGCAGTGTTCCGGACATTTTGGGAATTCTTTTGAAGTCATACACGCTGAGAAAACTGCTTTATTGTGCCGTTACAGTCGGAGCCGTTGTCGGGGTATTTTCAGACCTCTCTGCTAGGTAATTGGCAAACCGCTTTCACTTGGCTCCTAAAGCGGCTGCAACACTATAACAACATAGGATGCTAGAAAAGACTTCCTGGTTAGCTTTCCTCAGGGTTTGATTGTTTTAGGACTAATAATTGGTGGACTAATTAGAGTAGAATTAAAAAGTGCATGGTAGCTGGCACACTCAGGTGTTTGTTCTTACCAAGCTTGTAAATGAAGGGCAGACAATGCATATGTTTGTTTGTTTTGTCTGCGAATATCCCTATATTAATTTGAACATATCATGTAATGTCTTGGCTTTGGCTGTGGTTAAATGGACTATGTGCTTCATTTCACCGTGATGTGTAGCTCCTTTTATACTATTGTGTTCTTTACTGCTTTTGAAGTTAGCCCACAGAAACAAAGAGAAAGTGTCAGCAGTCATCACCTTCACTCTCTCTCTCTGAAACCTTCAAGTCAAGTTTGAAATCTGAGGGTGATAATAGACTCAGACATCAAGTCAATAACATCAGCAGCTTTTTACCATCTAAAAACCATTGCCAAAATCAAAGGTACAGTACAGACCAAAAGTATGGACACACCTTCTCATTCAGAAACCCCTTTTTTATTTTCATGACTATGAACATTGCAGATTCACAATGAAGGCATCCAAACTATGAATTAACACATGTGGAAGTATAGTACATAGCAAAAAGTGTGAAACAACTGAAAATATGTCATATTCTAGGTTCTTTTGCTTTGATTACTGCTTTGCACACTCTTGGCATTCTCTTATGAGCTTCAAGAGGTCGTCACCTGAAATGCACTTCCAACAGTCTTCAAGGGGTTCCTAGAGATGCTTAGCACTTGTTGGCCCTTTTGCCTTCACTCTGCAGTCCAGCTCGCCCCAAACCATCTGGATTGGGTTCAGGTCTGGTGACAGTGGAGGCCAGGTCATCTGGCGCTGCACCCCATCACTCTCCTTCCTGGTCATTCATAGTTTGGATGCCTTCAGTGTGAATGTACGATGTTCATAGTCATGAAAATAAAGAAGACTCTTTTAATGAGAAATTGTGTCCAAACTTTTGGTCTGTACTGTAACCTGACTTGGAGAGACTTCCATGCATTTTCTTCAGTAGATTAGACTACTCCTGTAACGACCTGCTCACCGGCCGATCCAAACGAGCTGTAAAACAGCTGCAGTACATCCAGAGCTGCTGCTCGAGTCCTGACTAGAACCAGGAAGTACCATCACATTAGTCCTGTGCTTAGGTCTTTGCACTGGCTCCAGTGGCTCAGAGAATAGGCTTTAAAACACTCTTTATTTCTTTAAAAGAACTTTCATGATGATAAATTAATATTGTTGTTTTACATTGTGATTTTGTTGTATCTTTCCTACTTGAACAAATTGTGCTATAGATATACAGTAAATGTGCCTTGCCTAGTACTTCACAAAGGTCCACTTTGGATCAAGCTGTAAGGTGCACACAACTTTTCTTTTGGCAGGTTAATATCCTGCTTTTCTTCTGAGAATGTATTGCTTTGACCAGAATGTTCCACAATAACTTACATTTATTCAACTTCTGTTCTTTGTAGTTCCAAAAATACTTCACTTGTCTCTATTACACTCTGCTACGGACGTTCTAAAGATTATGAAATTATAATTGATGTATTTCCATTTGTAATCTATAGAATAAATAATAAATGCGCGCCTGTGCTGATAGAGCGCCTTGAGTTAGCTGCATTGATCCTGCTCTGAACATTAGATTAGACAGTCCTATCGAGCCGAAAAGTGATACAGGAAATTCTGCAATGGCATTATTGACCTGTTCTGTACGCTACTGTCTCTTCACTTGATTGTACAACTTGTCCCTATTTCTCTAGTGACAATACTGCATCCATCCCACATTAAGCACAAGCCAACTCATACGCCGCCGCACAGAACAGTGGAAGGCACCAGATTGCAAATGCATGCTTCATGGTTACGCTGCGAGACTTCAATGCAATCATTTCAGCGTAAAATCTGAATATGCTCTCCAGAGATGCAACATTGTAATGAAAAGAGATGAAATGTAAGTTAAACTAAAGGAAGGAGAGGATGCAACTCATGAGAAGGTTTTTTATGTATTAGAACACAGTTAAAAATAAACATTACAAACCGATCTAAACCCGCAGAAACTCTCCAATATGCTAGATGATCAAAACGTGCTCTTGGCCATTCAGAACAGTGTTTTTTGAGGCTCAGAGTGGAAAGAATAGCATCTCACAGACAGAACACCACCTGTGTTTTTGATGAGTAAGCAATGTAAACAGGTTTAAAAAGTTGTCTTCTGTAAAGGTGGTGTAGCTGATTTTTACAGAGCAAACTTGACATAGGTTTTAAATCTGACAAACATCATTCCGGCCTATTTTCTCTATCAGTCAGAATAAAATCATCTAAAATTCAAACTAGAACTGTTTCTGAACCTTTTGGACACAGGTAAATGGCTGGAGTCTTTGTGAGGCTGAAAAGTTAGTTATTAAATAGAAATGATTGAATGATTAATGATTATAAGGATTGGTACAGCTGAGACCTAAATAATTGGCATCATTGGGATTTGACAATTCCTCTGCAATAGCTGAAGGGAATTAAGGTAAAAATGTGTTTTAGGGACCTGGAATTACTCAAAAAATGCAGAGCCTATGCTAAAGTGCTATTAAAAAAATAATACTTTTTGGGGAATAGTTTTTTGTTTAGACTAAAAAGTGTTGAAAGTAGACACTGAGTCAAATTCGTCCCAGAAGGGATTATTTGGCTCTAAATAAGAGGGTTACAATATTGAACAAATATTGGAAAAAAAGGAATCAAGAAAAAAATGGGACGTACCTCCGGAGGGACACGTAATGATAGAGGGTCCCTATTTCTCTAGTGACAATACTGCATCCATCCCATATTAAGCATGAGCCGGCTCCTACACAACCGCACAGAACAGTGGAAGGCACCAGATTTAATATCAACATGTATTCATTTTTGGTTGAAATCATGGCTTAAAAACACTTGTGCAAATAACACAGTGAAACTAGAGAGGACCACCCCAGCACAGCCAATCAGAGTGCTGCATTCGACTCCTGATTAGAACTAAAATTCTTTATTATTGAATCAGACAATGGTCTCATTTCTTCACAAAGTGCTGCATTTTTCATTTACTTTTTAATGGGAAAAAAATGTGTAACCCCAACTTTAAGAATCCCTTATATTAAAGGGAGTGGTTGTTACTTTTCATATGGCATAACTTTCACTAGCTTCCAAAAACCTGAACATCTATTTGAATCTTTGAGGTGAAGATTGATGAGGTCTTGGACTTATTAGCTGCTCATGTTTGGAGTGGACAGACTGGGACAGGCTTGGACAGGAGGCCGGCAGCAGGGTGTCCAGTGTCTGTAGCAGTGCGGGACACCTCAGCCTGTGCCGGTGCCACCACATGTGCTCAGATGGACCCAGCCAAAACTATTAATGAGGAAAGTCCAGGCAGCAGGGGTGAGCACTGAAGAGGAGGAGCTGGAGGAGAGAGGCCATACACCGCCTGGAAAAAGACCAAACTAAGATGACCTTATGTCCTCTTTTTTAAAATCTAAATTATCCTTAAGTGTGCTGAATTTTAACTCTCTGCCAGCCAACAGCTTTGTGTGAGCAGCTTTATACAGTATATTTTGAAAAATCTGCAGCTTCTGAAACTTCTTTCCCCTCGTCTTTCCCCTTAAAGATGAGAGTCCAGATCTCATTAGAATGCTGTGATTAAAAGGGATTAAAGTGTTAAAAATATCTCCACACTCCAAACTAACTGCAACCGGTCACTGAAATTTCACTGAAAGTCGTTAGAAAAGACCTGACTGTTATTGTGAATATTTTTAGCTGACACGTTGAACCGTCACAATACGGAAGGATTGAGATTGAGTTTAAACATACAGTGGAGTCTCTACACATGGATTCTCAAGATTTTGTGAGGAGACTTTTGGTTGATCCAGGTTAACCTACACAGAATCCCAAATCAATACATTTTCATCACTGAAGGTATACTATGTCATTACATCTCAGTCATTGTGACCTACTGAATGTTATATTAACCAAGCTAAATATCGAGAACAAAAAAAAGTACCTACTCTGGTATTAATCAATATTGTGTATGAAGCTCAACAGTGACGCCCATTCTTGGTACAACAAGCGTTGGGTCCCATATTAAATCTCTATAGGAGTTTGGAAAGAAAATTACATTAAAAGTTTGAAAATGTCCTCGGGTTAATTAGCTCTGTGGTGAGTCAGGAGCATAACGGCTCCCATACACTGACTGTAAGATGAGTTTGGTGCAAGACTTAGCGAGTTTCTTGCAAAGTGCCTTGTACACCAGCTCGAGTCCACTGCGGTCCGTCTTTGCCCAAAGCAAACTGCACACTCTCGTGACTCTCGGAAGTGCACTTGCACTGCTTAGAGGTCTTTGGTTTTAAACCATTTCTAAGTCTTGCTAGAGTAACGTGAGTCCTGCCTTGCACCAAACTTGCAGTCAGTGTACAGCACGGGTTAGACCTACATTTTTGCTTATGATCCATTTCAGTAGCTTTAGAAACTACAAAGGTATTTAGACATTTTGCAGAATTTTTAGTTATAGATGTGTTTTGTAGAGTGAAAACAACATGTGCACATGGTTAGCCTGCGGTATGTCTTTAAACTCTTCATATTTTCTTTTTTTTTTTTTTAATCGAAGGCTTATTACAATGGATACAGTCGGCATATTTGCGGGCGTGGCCTGCTGAGGGGGAAAGCGTCTCATGCCTTACCATGTATGGGAAGCTAAACTCTTTACCTCTTTTAGACGTTTTCTGAGGAATTAAGTGTATTTAAGTCCAACTAATTTAAGTCAAGTTACAACTGGGTTTAAATGGAAGTTGCTGCAATAAAATGTAAAAAGAAAGAAAAAGTAAACAGAAAGTTAAAAAAGATGCTAAAAGATGCCAGGCGGTGCTAGCATCACGTTAGCATTTAGCTCGCAGCTACGTTAGTATTGTTTAATATATTTACATACTTGAAAGGGTGAATTACTTTATTTATCCCCATGTCTTCATGTCTGTATTAGACACAATATACTATATCCTAAAGCCCACATTTGCTGTTGTAGTTGTTGAGCAGTGAGTTTTGATTCACTCCCCTTGTTAACTTCCCCCTTGGAGGTCCGTTAGTGGGCGTGGCCTTTGATGCCGACTGTATCTATGGGCAATTTACTTTCAGAAGCAGGCGATCTTCCACTGTTAAGAAGATACTGAAGCCAAAGAAGCGAAATCGGCAGCAATGTAACGTTCGTGTAAAAAGTGCCATTTTGATTTGACTGAATTACAATCTATATCAAAACTACTGTGCTGCATTTATTCCATCAAGCTTTCCTCTGCATGCGAAGGGTTAAGAGCTCCTGAGGTGCTGTGGCTGCTGTCGTCATGGGGACTCCTCTGCTCACCAGGGGGTCTGTCAATATCACACCTCATGTGGAAATGTCAGCAGCACCAAGCACAGCGCTAGCAGCCGCTCCACATGCTAAGGAAGTCCACTAGCTTCTGCATTACAAGAACATTTGGCAGCACTTTGGAATAACTACTTTAAATACACTCAGACCATGAACAAAATATTTAGGATAATGAACAAACAGTTTATTAAAAAGGATAAGGACTTAGTAACTACAGTATTATGTAACATGTTATCTGTATTTTAAAAGGGGGGCAACATGTATTAAACTTCACCAGTCATTTACGTTTTGTTTATTGTAAAGAACAAACTGGATTTAAACCGGCTTACGCTGATTCTTTGAGTTCTTGTTCAACAATTTCACAAATCACATGAAATCTAAGGTAAATACAGACAAGGAGGCAGGGATAGGTGCTAGGTGAAAACTGACATTTTTTGAGCACTCAAGCATCCGCTGCAGGACAATAGAAGATTATTCAAACATGAATAAATCCAAATACAACTTTGAGTGAACTAATGATATTCCTATATTTAACATGTGGAAAAAATTCAGGGACCTTTTTAGTCTCAAACCCAAGACCTTCCTGTTGTGAAGCCAAATTTGTAGGCTTCAAAACAGCTCAGTCTCCGAAGTAACAGAAGGTTTTTTGGGGGTTAACAGCTAAGTTTAGGTCTGAAGTTACAAAAATTTGGAGTTGGTTAAGGTTAGGATTAGGATTGTGTTCGTATTCGTGAATAATAACAGGTCTTTATGTTCATCATAGAAATGAACTGGGACAAAAACGCGTGAAATACACACGCAAAAGATACAAACTACTTTCATATGACACGCTGTTTCAAATTGCGTGGTGTTGACACGCTTATCTGTGAGAACAGGCTGGTTTAGACGTAATGACGTGCTCCCTGTCCAATCAGAACTCTTCCTAACCCCCAGACATAAAGCAGAATCAAAAGCCGATTTAGCGTGTTTTCCATGTAAACTTTTATTTTGAAAATTAATATTTACATTGTTAACATGAAGGAAAAAATTTAATAACGAATTACAGTATTTCAATACGAAAAATTAATTAGGAATTAAGAAACTTCATGTGCGTGACCAATGAGAGATATCAGCTTGGAGTTTTCAGGATTAGGTTTATAGTCTCTATATTTATTGGATGTAAGATTTAGTCATTAAACCCCAAAAAAATGTCTCCATGTGATGTCAAAAATGTAAAAAAAAAAAAAAGTGAAAACATGCTTATACATTTTCACGTTGCGTTGTAGCACTTTCAAACAAAAGCTATTCTTTCAAAATCTGCTGCTTTCAGTGCAGTTACATTTAACAATTAAGTGAAATGAATAGAAAAAATATTGATCTGTTATAGTTTATTGCCATTTACATAGAAAAAAATACATTCCGACTCTTTCAAAATCCAACTTTCACATGTGATTTCCCCAGCAGTTGTAATTCAGTCCACTGGGGTTGACTCTCCCTGACCTTTTCCCCGTGATACATTCATAATATAATTTAATGACAGCACCATGACATGCCTGACTCTGATATGATATGCCACGTCTATGAACACTTCCAGTTTGATCTCCATTTGCATATTAACACAAGTGTAACTCTGCTGTGGCTCGACCTCTCAGACAACCCATCACTCATCTTCAGGCGAGTTTTTATATTATTGAAGGCCATGTCAAGAGTTAAGAAAGTATGAGAGATGTCCAGAATATATATAAAAAACACTGGGGCTAGCCTGGTATATGGACAGCTCATAAAATTCCGCTTATTCCACTTATTTGTAATTGCTTGTCATCAATTCAGAGTAAAACATTTGCAGTGTTTCCTACAGTTTGTGCAAAGACTATGGTGATACAACTGTGACAGCCTGGGTTGTCCAAACACATGGCACATCTCTGGAAAAACAAACAAAAAACAGTACAACCCATCATCTCTTGCCATGCCACTGTAATACCCCCGAATGTTTTATACAGGCATGCCCATCCCTCTTTCAGCTCATTCATTCGTCAACTCTTTTGCATCAATCATAAGCCATCCCCTTCCATATCTGGCAAACTGTTAGTAGACTCGTCCAGGAAAACAATCACGAAGATCATGACAACTGGCTGTTGCCACATTGTTAGAGGCCGTATAATCCCTCAGCACTCCTGCACTCGCTGTCAACTCTTTGCTTCCCAGCAAAAACTTCTTCGATGCTTCTCCACCACGGAAAATCGACTCTTCCGCTTACGTCAGCGAATCGCTACGCAATCGACTGACTGTGTTTTATTTCTTTAATATAGTGAGTTGAAAACGTTTTTGGTGGTCAAAATATAGTAAGAAAATGCTTATGCAAAAATATATTATGTTTAGTTTGGCTGTACGGGAACGTGGCTCATCCTCATGTTTGCATCATTGTGTACGAACACATTACCTACACGCTCCTTCTTTCTCAGTTTCTCTTCGTTTCATTGGTCCGCGTGTATGAAAGACGTGCCTTCCCTTCTGTCTTTCTTTCTGATCACCTTGCAGATCAAACACACACCGCCCCTTCTCACGGCGTATAGCTGGCCACTCGCATTTGGTCACCGCGGTGGTTTTGCGCTATATTCTGGCGTGGCTGTCAATCATCTGTAGAGCGCATGTGTACAGTTGCGTCTTAACCCGAACCCGGCTCAACAACTGAGCGAGAAATGAGGGCGGTCGGCTCGTGCTGAGTTGGGCTTGGGTCCAAAATCTGAACTCTTGCACACGCTACGTGCCCCATGGATTGGGTCATTTATTGAAAAAAAATTGTATTGTTTGTATTGATTTGCAGCAATCTGACTGCCTTGTTTGTCCATTTTAGATGTTGTGGGGCTTATATCTGGGAGGCTTTTTCCCATCAAGTGGAGACCAGAATTCTGTTTTTTTAAAGGACATTTATGAACTGGGGACTCAATGTTGAATTTTCCTTTCTGAATATATGATGAAAGGGTTTACACCATAAAGTGTTAAGTCCTTGTGTGAGACCTGGCTGGCACCTCTACAAACCAAATTGTCACACAACTGATCCATGTTTGAATGTATTTATTGAAAACAAGTCTGAAGTTTTGGCTCTTTGACCACTTCGCCACCCCTGATATAAATAATAGTGACGATTTTTAAAAAGCAATTTTACTGAGTATGCCTGTGTCATAAATGTATACATTAAGTTAAGTTGTTCACAACTAAATGCAATAGTTTACACTCATAACTGTTGATATGGCATCTCGGCAGCTACATAAAGTTAAACAATCAAAACTGATATCAGATTTGAAAAAGCTTGATCAGTGCATCCCAGGTCTAAATTGTTGACTTTATGTAATTATATTCTTTTTAGTTTAAGTCGAACGTCTGACCTCTCCCAGCCCATTCGCCCTAAAGCTAACCCGGCGTCTCCTCCTCATAAAGCCCTTCCATCGGCGCACTACTCTACTCTCACATGGCTCATTGTTCCATGACACACCCGTCCTCCAGAGCGCAGCTTCAGCCTCTCTAAGGACAGCCTGCATGGCGTTGGAAGTCTGCGTCGGAGCTGTGGTGTGCAGCCTGCTTTACCGGGCCGTACGGCGGAAGAGCTCGCGGCCAATCTTCAGAACTACAGCGGAACACGGGCTTGTTTATGTTGTGTGTGTGTGTGTGTTACTGCTGCTCCATTTACACCAGCAGGACGATGAAAAGACGGCCGCGCATGGAAAAAAAAAAATCATAGTAGTCTTTAGGTGCTTGCATAACAGCATAATACAGTATATAATCTTAGGGACTGGGGATGGTTTTATATGTTTATTTTTATAAAACAAAGTAGAACTGCAGCAAGTTAATCAATTAATCACAGCTAATCAATTAGTAAAATAATCGAATAATTCGATTCAAAACTTTTCTGTTCTAAACAGCGATTATGGAAACAATAATTGTCCAACTAATCGATTACCAAACAACAAGAATATCGTTCCTTCCTTTATTTGTCCCACAGTGCAGGACATGTGCAGGATAAATAGATAAAACGGCATCAGTACACAGTATTATAGTATTATGTACAATATGTGACTGTGATTATGAACAACTGCAGCAGATGGACAGAAGAAATAACCAGTGTACAAACATGAGTTGAGGCTGGAACTAACAATTATTTTGGTAATCGATTAGTTGGTAGTTTTTTCTTTCAATTAATGGATTAGTTAAAAATGCAGAAGTGACTTGTAAGGTTCTTGCCTTTTTTAAATTTTTATGTTTGTCAAAAGTATCAAAAATCGGATCTGCATGGAATTGGTATTGAACTAGACACTATTTAAATATCGATAAAAAATCAAGAATAATCAAGAATCAAGTCTAGAACAGAAAGATTTATTGTCATTGTCACAAAGTACAACAAAATTACGTTATTTTGTAGTGAGCCTCTGGGCCGCTTCACCTTTTGCGCGCCGCCACTCGCTCTTCCGAACATGAAATGCAAAGCAAACATACAGAAAAATGTATTCCTTTGTGTTAAAATTGAGTTTAAAATCTAGTATCATGACAACACTTGACATAGGCAAACAACAACAACAACACAAAATGTACACGATCTCCACGTAAGGCCGGGTGATACATCGAAATACTTTGATTCATTTGGGTCTTTAAAAATCAAAATGTGAAAAATTGTAAAAAAAAAAAAATAAATAAAAAATACCTGCACCTTGAGTGGACAACTTCAGCAGCTTTGCAGAACTCTCTCTTGCGACTTCTAGAAATCTAATAAATCTTTTTGATTTGCTGGGCAATATCATGATAAAATCGAACCGTGAGCTCATCTCTGTGACAATCTGCTTTTTGGATGAACTCGTCATATCGTGATTTGTTTTTTCTCTATTTGATGGATCTGTCTGTTCAAATATACTATTTTTTCCAACCTGTTACTCTTGGTCTCCGAATCTTGCCAAATCCAAGATTTTATAGCGAGTTTGGGCTTCTTTTTTTAAAGTTCTCTTTTGGACGGCGCTTCAAAGTCATAAAAGGCATGAATCTTAGCAAATTTTCAGATTTTATTTATTAAAATACATCAATTCATACAACTGAAACATGGATTTTTAGCATGTTTTGTCGCTATTATTTTAAGAAAAACACATGATATGTCCTTAACCTTTATTGACTTTTTATAGAATAGCCGAGGTTGCTTGTTTCTCTCTGAAAATCTGACAGCACTGTCAGCTTTTGACAGCTGGATTTAGCTATTGATGGTGAATTGTGTTTACCTAAAAAACAATAGAAAAATAAAAGGTCTACAAGAATCGTGATAAAATCGAAATTGTGACCTGGCTCCAAGAAAATTGTGATATACATTTTTGCCATATCGCCCAGCCCTAATTTTGTGTGTTGCTAGAGCCACTTGCATGTGGTTTTTGTGAGGTTTTCTTTGATAAAGTTAAAGTTTGGGTCCACTATGTGTCTACGTCCCTTTCCCCCTCGGTGTGTGAATAACTATGGCTACACAGTTTGAGTGACGGACACATGCAAACGTAAAACTTTAAGATATGAAACAACAATAATAATGATGATCCAATAGGGCCTAATCGATGCAAATACTAACACGTTTTGCTCACTTTTAATATACTTAATCAGCCCAAATCTAAATCAACGAACTTATCAAACACAAATGTATCTTTCAGAACAGCCACTTCTGCAGACTTAAGCTCGTCGTCTCTTGGTTTGTGGGAGGTAAAAGTCGAAAGTAGCTGTCTGCTGTGTACCATGTTCAGCGCGCTTGTTCTTTAGCGCTTTAGCAGTGTCTCTGTCACCATATGTGCGCCTGGCGTGAAGCTAAAGCCTGCCTGGGCAAGTGGAAGCAAGCGGCCAACGGAGATTCAGACATTCTGTTCTCGAGCTACTGCCGGTGTTTGCTTAATTAACCGCGTGGTACTAGAGGTGGGCAATATACAGTATGGTGAATGTTATTTTCAAGATAGGCAGAAATTCAGTATTGAGTATGTCTTGTAGTTAAAAAAGGCTAATAAACAAACTTCAAAAAAGACGAGGCAAGTTTATATATAAAGCAGAATACATACAGTAAGTAATGTAAAAGTTGGGCTTCATGAAATGGGAAATAAGGATAAAATGAGAGATTGCTGCATTTATCCACATTTGGGTTTGTTTTTATTGTCTTACAAACAGATTTGCCAGTAGAATGTATTTTGTCCATGTTTCAAGTCTAGTGGCCCTTTTCTTTGCATTCTCATTTTAAGACCAAATAAAATACACTGAAGCAATATACGTACTACTTATTTGAAACATTATTTCACTTGTTTTCTTTTATAAAATTCCAGTGGTTGTATTGACAAAATGTGGCATTTGTCTAATAACTAATCTTAAAGTAAACCATTTGAGGACATGTTTTAACAAATTTATGTTGACAATATCATCCAAATATTGGAAATTAGATACACCCAAGATACTTTTTTCCAGTATTTCCCAGCCCTATTTAGTACACCATGTAACACCACAGCAAAATAATATAGATGTCTGTATTCATTTCAGTTTGGGAAAACAATTACAATTTGGTTGAAATGCATTTATTTTAGTGGTTTATTGCAATATATGACCAAAATGCAGTCAAACATGATGCTTCCAGTTAAAAAAACAGATTCAATACCACGTCACAATTGTAATATTACATCATGAAGTCATTTCGCGAACCCCTGGAGGGGTCCTGACCACCACATGAAAGAAAACACTCAATCATACGCACGCACTAGAGCTGTACTGTATCGGGATATATCGTGACAAACTTGTTGGCAATACAATACACATATCAATACAGGAAACGTATCGAAAGACGTATCGTGATACATTTTATATCTCTGAACCTAGACTGCTGCTTTAAGGCTGAATCAATTAAGCTTTATTTATTTGTTATTCTACATAATCAAAGTTACAATCTTAACATTGACATTGACTGTACTCAAAAACATGTTGAAAATACAGTATTTAAAGTAGAATGCTATAGTTTTTTTCTACATTCTCATTTTGGTCCGTAAAATATATCTTGTTGATGCTTCTTGTACTGAGGAAATTGTACTGGGAATTTGTAGTGGGATAAACATGTATTGGGATACTTATCGTATCGTGACCCCTGTATCGGCATATGTATCATATCAGAAGGCTCTTGGCAATACCCAGCCCTAGCAGGCACTGTTTTCCACTCGCTGCTGAGCTCCTTAAGTCTGTGTCGTCTCTGTTTTTTCTGCCACTTGATGCAACTGTGAGACAAATAATCTTTGAAGTAGTTCTTTTGTCTGTGACCTGTTCTTTTTTATTGGACTAAATTATTCAAATTATTATTATTGTGTGTCAAGTGTAAATATACAGACGTACATTGATTTTATTACGAATTATTGTGTTAAACAAGTATGATTTATAAATGTTTTACTATAATCCTGAAAGCTAATCTTCCATTTAGTCCTCATGAAGCTTCTGATCTGGAGCTGGGTCACTGATAGCCAGCTGCTCTTGACACTGGGTGAGGGATGGGTCAAATGCAGAGTACACCATTTTCCAACAGGGCCAATAAAGTAGATAAATACATATAATAATAGTTAGTTTGATTCCCTAAGCAGTCGCACCAGTGAGGCCCCTCAGTCTGACCCCAGCCCACATAACGGTTCAGACCATAACTAACTATAACTGCCTCAGGACAAAACGTTTGATAAGTTCAGAAAATCTATACTTAAGTCTACTGCAACAACTTTACAGGCCAGGTCTCCACTCCCACATCAACGCCAAGATTATATGAACAAGTTCGAGAAAAAGTTTTTGTCCAACTTTGCAGGGAACTTTATGAAATACATTTGTGCAGTAGTTGTATTTTTGGATTGAATCTTAAGAGGGTAGAGGAATAGTTTGGAATTAAGATCAAGTTGCTACTTTGGTAGAATTACAGACTACTGTGGACAGGTGGCACATACAGTATTTTTACTCAAGTATTGTAGAGGGTTGCAGAGAACATTTTGTTTTTTGGTGCAGATGACTCCTTTGATGGTGCTTTCTGGTTCGTCTCTACCCAGCCTATTTAATGAAAGCAAAAGTGTTTTACATTTTGAAAAGCGCTTTATAAATAAAGTTTGATGTGATTTGTACTCATGTTGTTTTTTGAGTATCTGTGCTTCCTACTCCCTACATTTTTTTTGTGTGTTGACTATGCTTCGTGAACAAGTTAGCCACTTAAAATCCCCCAAAACTTTATCATTTCTGACAATTATTTATTTATCACATGATGAAAGTCAGATGATTTATAATGAATTCACTATAAATCCCATCTCACACTGCAAACCAACTTGTATTTTGTACTTGTGCCTTTTTACACAGGTGTACTTTTGCACTTTTTCTCAAGTAAACAAGTTTCAGCAGGACTTTTACCTATACCAGAGTCATCTTTTTTTTACCCGAGTAACTATACTTTTACTTAAGTAATGATCCTCAGTACTTTTGCCACCTCTGCTAATGTGTTTAGATTAGGGATGGTAGGATTATTCGGTTATAAATGGACAATAAATCGATTCCAATTGGTACTTCCCTGTTTTGTGGAATGAAAAGGTTAATATTTGCTGCAGACATTCTATACACAGTTTTTAACATTTCTTATACCCAGCATCAATAGCATACTTGTTGTCCATGATCTTACCCACACTGATATGTGTCCCACCTCTGTCCATGTAACTGCGCTGTACCTATTGTAGCTCAGTGAAATAAGATCCCTTCTGATTCCAGCTCTTGTGTGTTGCAGAGGCGTGGTGCGAGTGGACATTAACCTCCAGGATGTGGATATTGACCAGTGCTCCACCGACGGATGGTTCGCTGGGACTCATCGATGCAACCTGACCACGATGGAGGTGAGTTCACTGGGGCAAAAAGGAGAGCTGTGGGTTGGAGGTCATAGAAAAGTGTTGTGAACGCAGAAGTGCTGGAAGAGTCTCCTCGGGTTCTAAACTATAGAATGTCTTTGTATTGCTTATTGCTAGGGCCGTGCATTTAATTATACTATAACTGAAGATGGCAGTGCAAAAGTATGTTTGTTTTTTTGTTCTGTGATTTTTATTGACCAGTCATGTGATTACATTGCATTGAGATTTATGATTTGTATTTTAATAATAGTTCACATTTTAAACCCACCCAGACAGTTTACAATACTTGAAATATGTCAAGCAAATGACAATCTACCAAAAATACTTGTGTGTACATTGGCTATGTACACCAGGCATATCCAAACTACGGCCCATGGGCCAAGTAGACCAATTTTTGTTGACCCTCACACTGCTAAAATGGCTCAATTTACAAAAAAAAAAAAAACAACACAACATTTTACTATCATAATTGAAAAAATGTCAATATTGTTCCTGATTCTTTGATTTGATTGTCAAGACTGTTCCATACTTGAACTCCTTTTACAGCAATGCTTCGTTCCATCACTTTTGTTCTAAATCTGGGTTTATTCAAGATGTCGATTCCTTTTAAATTATAGTGACTTGTTCTTCTTTCAAAGAATTCTTGAACGTTAACAGGTAATGCTTTGCATTTAGCTTTATACATTACTTTGAGGACACTTACATCAGCAACATCATGAACTTTTAATACTCTTAAGTTTGACAAATAATGGGTTAGATGGTTCCCTATAATGACTAGTCCTTCTCCCACTGTAGGAACTTTTTTCAGTTCCTACTTTTTAGTTCCTGTCCCCATTTTGGGAGCTTTCACACAGAGCAGGAATTATGGACTGGGGCCACATTTTAGGGACTTTTTTAGCTCCTGCTCTGGAGCAGGTACTTTCCAATCAGACCAGGAACCTTTTAGTGACACAAACACATTTTACACTGACTTTGTTTTTAAAGATGTTTTACACATTTTCACATTTAGATAAACTTTCCTTATCCTTAAGAAAAAAATATTTAAAGGCAGTAACTCCCAAAATGTATTTATTTGATTTGTAAATAGTAGCCTATAATACTATTATTAGGAATTACAGTGAATCATTTCGTTTTATTGTTAATTCCAGTGTTGTTATTAAGTTTTGCACATTATAGTTTAATGTGGAATCGAAAAAGACAACTTTTGTTTTCCTAACACCACTTAATGAATTATTTAAATGTTACAGACTTTACAGTCTGTACCATTTAGCTAATGCTAAAGCTAGTTAGACCCACTTCCAGAAACTGCTGCTGTGTGAACACAAACATGGGGACAGGGTAGTTCCCCTGACTACACAAGGACTGGAGGAATGTGGGGACTAGTTCTTGGTACTTTCATGTGGGAAAACGCCTACTGTTAGTAACTATTCTCAAAGCTCTTTTCTGTAAAACAAACAGCGGTTGTATATATACTGTATGTTTTGCATGTTGAGCCTCATATTTCAACACAATACGTCAAATATGGTCAAATTAAAGCATTATACAAAGTTAATAAAGCTTCAATATTCAGTAAGAACTTGACTTTATGTTAAACTGCAATGGCTTTAAATATTTTTCCTTTAGTATAATTTCATTAATGTTTTCAAAATTCTGCCCCCTGTGGAAACATGTACACTTAAAGGAACTAGACCAGATTTTTACAATAAAATACAGTTAACACTCAGCATGGATCTATTCAGGTGGAAATTAGTCCTCAGTGTCCCCACTATGTCCAATAATGTCCCGTTTGTTCACTAAACTCCACTAGTTCAGTTGTTGTTGTTGTTGTTGTTGTTAGCATTGTGGGTAACTACCGTTAGCAGCTTTGAGAAAAGTTTTAAACACATTATGCTGAACAATTTGGAGGCTCAGAATGCATTAGGTAAGTGATTAAAACATGTGACTGACATAGGAAGTTTAGGAAGCAAAAATCAGGTATAGCAACTTTAATAACAGATATTGCTTTTTACTGGCATCAGTTGTAATCATTTATTGCTATCATAATCGACTGAATTTATTGGGATCACTAACATGAGTAGTTCTTATTTTTGTTTTGTGAAAGTAGTTTTCTAGTCGATAAAAGACTGGTCTTTAATGATTGACCAACACGAGTAGAGATGAAAACAGATCTGACAAGAAAATCATTTCTCATCAAAGTCTGACTTAATCTTATAAAATTACACCATAATTATTATTTGTAAGAAAAAAAATGTCAAAAAATGATCTGCTAAACCCAATTACTACAGAAAAGTTTGGTTTGTTTAGCTATCACTCTCAAATATTTAACTATGCTTTCTTTTTTTCCACTGTTAGACTTAGATAATACAAGCAGTCAACTTCATTAACTCACTAAGCAACTAAATCAACAAACCTTTTCTCTTTTTAAATTCTTTCCAAACTATAGACTTGGTTAATTAATGACAGTGGCTAGCACCTCTGAAAAAAGTTCATATTTTTCCATCCATCTGGTTTGTCTTTCCCCACAGGGCCCATTCCCAGAGCCTATAGATTCTCCTCACTGCTGCCCTTCTGCTGTCAGCTCAGTGGGAGAATATTTGTCTGAGTTAAATTCACCTGGCCCCGTCTGAAGGTTATCTTTTATCATCTGTGACAGTTTGTTTGTCCAAAGTCTTGTGGTGTGAAATGAGAGGCAATAAGCTTCGACGCAAACCACACAGGTTCAGCGGCGCTTCAGCCGACGGGATACGCGTCCTCCCTGCGCCTGCATGTTAGTGTTGTTCTCATAGTTCTACCATATCTGTTGTTACTACGGTTAGAGTTCACAGCAAATCGTCAATATTACATTTGTAGTCACACCAATGAAAGTAAGGGCGAGTAGTTTGGAGCAGAGTCTATCGTTTAGAGAAATGTTGGTGTAATTTGGAGTTACTTGTGTATTTATTTTAGTCATTTGCCAATCCAGCTTTTTCAGTTCTGCTACATATTCATTCATTTGTCATTTGACTTTAAAGGACACATATTATGCATTTTTGTGTTGTTTTTTTTCCTTCAAACCTGCTCAGAAGCACCTCCACTTTGGAATCTCATGCACCAGAACTAATAAAAAAAGTGTAGTACAGTCACACAAGGGTTGTGTGTTTTTCTACATCAAAAATTGAGTTAGAGCTCTATTTACTCACTCCAAACAAAATTACAGAGGTTATACAATCAAACCAATCTGGCCTGATATGCTAATCCTGCAGAAATGCTCAAAAGAGTCTGGACTATTTATAGACCTAAAAACAGATCAGAAGATGTCAGAGATCTATCTATGACATCACAGATCTGGGACATTCAGAACAGTGTTTTAGGAGAACAAAAGATATCTCACAAACAAAACTTCAGCAGCATTTTTGGTGAGGAAGCAACTTTACAATAGGATTAAAAACTCAAAAAAGTTGATTTTGCATAACATGTGTCCTTTAAGAGCCTCATTTATCAATCCAATTGGTGATTTGCAAACTGGAAAAAAGGATGTCATTTGTGTTTTGCCCTTAAATTCATTATTGTGTTTGCTCTCCCTAAAACCAGAGCCAAAGGTAATGATTTTAGAGCTGGGCTATGATATATCGAATTTTAGATTATATTGACCCTATTTTGTCCCGCCTACTTTTCTAGGACATGCACTTACTGTTTAGCTGCATTTAGCCTGTAGATTTCAGTCGATGGGTTTATTTTAACTGTCATTATATTTCATTAAAAATGCCCCAAAAGACAGACAAACAAACACGTTAGCTACCTTAACAGAGCTAAACAGGAAGTGCATTTCCAAGTCAAGTGGGCGGGACAAAATAGGGTCAATTGTGTGTTGTTTCCAAAATATCCAAAAACTGATTACTGAGTATTTGTTTACAGCAAAAATACTGCAAAAGAGTCAATAAAAATTGTCCTGTAAATGTTTAATTAAGAGCATAAATGTATTATTTTTGAGCTTTTGTGAATCATTTGCCAACTTCTCACATTTATCTGGGAAGAGTTCTCATGACATCAACACATTGTTGATATGTAAGTTAATAATAATGAATACAAACGGGGATCAAGCAACAAAAATGTAATACAAAAAGTTATTGGGTCTAATCAAAATGGTTGAAATTACAAAGTTATTAATAGGCTCTGTGCACAGAATTTCAGTTGGCTGTGTATGTTCAAAATAGCTAACTTCTGTATGTACGACCACTTCCTGTTAGCGTTAGCATTTAGACACAAACACGTCTCTTTTTAAACACACAAGTGTCCTCTAGTGAAATATTCCTCTGATATGTAAAGTCTTTAACGTGTTTTCTGTAACATTCACCACAACTGTCTGATCTAAAGAATATTTATTCGATTTAAACTGACGTAGTGAAACCTCATAGAAAAAACAAATAAATCCTCTCTAGATTAGACAGTTCTGGTGAATGTTACTGAAACATGTTAAAGACTTTACATATCAGAGGAATATTTCTCCAGACACATTGTGTGTTTAAAAAGAGACAGAATTGTGTCTAAATGCTAACGCTAACAAGAAGGGTCGTACATACAGAAGTTAGCTATTTTGAACGTACACAGCCAACTGAATTCTGTCCACAGAGCCCATTGGATAAACTGGCTTTTGCTCACCATCTGGATTTATCACATCACATTCTACAGTGTGAACGCAACCTATTAACATGAACAAATTGTCTAAAGACATTTTTGGTTGGATTGATAAAATATCTCTTAAATATCGTTATCGTTATCGTTATCTTTATTCTTGTCCATATCACACAGCCTAGATTTTACACGGTCATCGGATGATTCTGATTATTTTGAGCAACAGCCGACCGCTGACTAGAGGAGCCACATAGGCCAGAATGAATTATAAGCCTATTGAATTATAAGGCTTATATTGCTGAGATGTAGCCATAAACCCTAAAATGCACTGGAATGCAATGCACCAAATTGCATACAGTTTGTTAAATTATTAACCAGATTAGAATACAAATCAATATAACTGCATCCAAATGAATGTAAGTCTTGACTCACTTCTTGTTGGCTTAGCTGCACAAATGTACTTTATTTATCAAAATGGCGTCTTTCAGCTCGCGGAAATGGCCAGACTTTATTTTGTCTTTGATATTTTGTAAGTCCTAGTGTGCAAAAGTAATCCACATTCTGTAATACTCTGATAAAGTTTGATAATCCTTGAACTGGAACCGTCACTGTCGGCCCGGGGATACGCAGTGCATGCTGGAATAGCGTGACGTCAACTGCAGGAGCTCTATATAATGATCCTGTATTGATGTATGTCTGTTAACTACATCTTATTATTGAGCTTGTTAATAAAACGTTTGCAAAGATTGTTTAAGCTTTAATAATGACGACCAATAAAAAAAGCTACAAAAGTGAATACGATATTTTTAGTCAAGTGACATGTTATTTTCAAACTCCTGTGTACGGCCCTGACTTCGCACAGTTGTTACTAATAATCCGGTCTCTTCTTGTGCAGTGTGTGTGATTTGCGCGGTGTCCGGCATCGTGCGGCCCGTGTGCTGGTTAGCTGCTTGATCAGGCTGCTGCTGTATAATGCATGCGGTGTAATGGATGGCAGTGAGCTGTACTTAATAAAGCATGTTTCTCTTTGTCTGAATACTTCCACATTGCACTGGACACTGGACGCACACACTCTGACACGGAGGAAGTCTACATTAAGACACGTACGCTTATATGACTATAGTATTCAGAAATATTGCTTTATAGAACAAAATAAATATGTAATCAGTGATATTTCTTAAGTTTAATGACTGAAAAATACCTGAAAAACATGCTAGTGAGCAGGTGCACTTGGGCCTGCTCGATTATGGAAAGGGAACCATGATTACAGAAACAGTAATTGAAATCAGCCTCCCCAGACAACTATTTGCCTGAATAGGCTGTGGGAGAACCAAGGCAAGCCTACAGTGATTAAAAGTGGCCTACAATGTTGTGCTAAGTTGAACTAGTACCGGTGACCTTTTTGTGTCCTACAGAGTCAATACTTTACCAGTGTATGTGTCGATTGAATGTATTAGTTGACTAACTTTTTTATATAATAAGGTTTATCTTGAACAGGGCAATGAGTAGTGATTTAGTTGAGGATTTTGGAGCAAACCATTGGTCTAATTTGTCATTTTAAATAGTATATTTTCTTTTCTTTTTGTGTGTAAAATTATGTTTTTGCTTGAACCTAATAGGATTTTTTGTTTTATAAATAGAAAGTTAAAGCCATACTTTAGGACAGTGGCCCACCATGGCAAAATGGGCCATGAACTGGAGCACATTGTAAAGAAGCCTGGGAAACACTCCGTATCTAGTGAACAGTGGTGGATACACAGCAACATAAGGCTGATCAATACAGCCTGGCCCATCAAAGTAAAGTGGGCCACAGCTGCTCTAGTCCCGTTCACTTTACTTTTACTTTTAAATCAACTGAATCAGCTAAATGCCACTGATCCGTTTTGTTCTGGTTCACAAATTGTGCTCTAGTCTTGTTTCAAATTGTGGTTCACCCTTGAAGTAGCACAACTGTAGATCTAGAGACATATAGTTGGAATAACTCTAGGTTTAGCCTAGTCCTTCATCTGTTGTTCTGATTTGCTCATGTTCTAGTTTTGATAAGCTTTGCTAGTGTAAGCCTGTTGTAGGACAGAGCAGTTTGGTCTTATTTACAATTTACTAAGCATAAGTTCTTGTTGGTAGTTCTGTTGTTAGGCCCACAGACCACAGTCCTTTGAAAAATTTGGCCCGCTATAAAATATAATTGAATGGCCCTGCTTTAGGACATTCAGAATGGGGATAAATATGTGTTATGCTAGAATGTGACAAAATGCAGCTAAAGAAACCAGGTTTCCATAGAAACATGACAGTGGATTTCCTCCTCCAAGCCAACTAATAGACCATGTGTGGCCCTGCAAGCCTACTCCAAATATTTATTTAAGTTGAGTTAGCTAACTTTTTTTGTTGTAATTTAGTAAATGTTGTGTTTTCCACCAAAATGTATATGATACGTGCAGCACTTTGTGAAAAAAAATAGCCCACAGAATACTCTTTGAATCAAATAATAAAGAATCTTAGTTCTAAAGTGAAGGACGTTTGGGTCCGGGGGCTGCCTTCGTATGGGGATGATGATGAATGTTCCAATCAATTAGCTTATTGAGGAGAACAAGTTACAGGCCCGGGGGACACAGCATTGAGACGTGAACTGACAGATCACTTCTCACCACAACCACAGCAGAGGCCAGTTAAACAGGGCTCAAAGTCAAGCAGCGCTCAACATTTGTTATGAATGGGCTGGGCAATACATCAAACTTTATCTATGTGTTGTGAATGATATATTTAGATACCAAAATAATGTTATCTTGAGTATACAGAAAGAAAATATGCAAAAAGAGCCAATTTAAAATATAAATTAATACGTTTTGCAACATACCAGCAGCTACGGAGATAAATGTAATATTTCTGCACTTTTGTCATCATTTAGCAAAAAATTCAAGTTGTCTGAGGAAAGGCTTTTATCACGATAGTTGGCAACTAAAATGAATCTGTTTAGAATGTCAGTTGCTTGTTGTAATACCAAAAAAGTGAATGGGTCTAGTCCAGGGGTGGCAAACTGGCGTCATCCTCCTCAAGAGCCACACTATGAGTCGACCTACAGTCCATGTCCACAGTTTATATATTTTTTTTTTGTTTAGCATAAGTACAGGGATGTTACAACTTGAGTCCGAGTCTTGAGTCCCCATTTCTGTCTTTTATAAACTCATTGAAAAAAAGTGAGAATCTCAAAGTGGATAAGAAAGCGTGAAACACTTTGGAACTACCATTTTTTAAAATTCTGCTTTGAATTTGGCAGCAAACAAATCCAATAACAGGGCTGCAACAGTTCATTTGTAATGTTACTTTTAATAGACTACTTTGTAACAAAATGAGAAATCTGCTTGCTTTCTGCAATATTAAGCTAATTGGCCAATGATCAGAAAGGGGAACTGTATGCTAGCATGCCAGTTAGTTATTGTTTTGTTTGTTGTCAAACTGACAGTCTGACCTCGGAAATTTGTAAAAAAAAAAAACAAAAAAAAAAAACACAATCTCACCACGCCGAATGCTTGGAATGATTTATGAGTTGATAAATAATGTTTCCCATAGCTTTTTTCTATGTTTAAGTTGGTAAAAATTGCATAGATTCCAGCATGTTTAAAGAAACATGTCAAAATCTTATAATTAAGCCTTTCATTCAATATCAAAATCAAGTTTGAACTCATCTCATAGTATTTCGTTGTGTTTCCAGCAAACTGCCTGCCCAGATGAGTTCCGAATGCTTCAAATCAGGACAAAGATGTGTTTACTCTGGTGATTACTGGCCCTTCCAGCCCCGTGTGTAGTAGCAGTTGTCTTGTCTTGCTCCATCTTGACCTTGGTTCATAACGCGTCCTAAGCGCCGGCTCTCATCTCCATCACAGGCTCATTACTGCAGCTCTGAACCCAGGAGGCCACACTTAATGACATCATCAATACGAGCCAGCAGATGTTGGATCCACCTGGGTGTACAGATCATGTAGCCTCACCTGCTGTCGCTAAGCGCTTTATGCTAATAACACAAAAGAGGACAACATTTACATACTTAAGTGGTGCAATGTGTTTATCAAACTAATTATTTCCCCCCCCAAACCAGAACCAAAGTACAATTATTAGCATATTTACCAATGATAGGACAAAAAGATTGATATTGGTTTGTTTATGTCTTTAAACATGTTAACTTACCAATGTTGATGTTAATGTTGATGAGATTTCATTTTTGATCTTGCTCAGCGAGACTGAGTTCAATGATGATGATGACTATCTTATTTTAAGTTTTTCTAGATGAAATGATCTTATATATGGTTTCTGGTCAAGCTTGGTTTTCCGTGTTTCTTATGTCTTGGTCTTATGTGTTGTGTGTCTTTTTTACTCACTGCAAACCAACTTCCTTACAAGGACAGTAAGTCTACTGCTACTATTACTATATTACTATTACTACTACTACTACAACTTCTGTTGTACCATTTCTGCTACTACTTCTTTTACTACTACTACTACGACTACTATTTCTGCTACTACTTCTGTTACTACTACTACTACTATTTCTGCTACTACTTCTGTTACTACTACTACTACTACTACTACGACAACTACTACCTCTACTACTTCTGTTACTACTACGACAACTACCACTATTTTTGCACCTACTTCTGTTACTACTACTACTACTACTAGTACTACTATTACTACTCCAACAACTACTAATAAACTATTACTATTCCAACTACTACTTCTACTAGTACTACTAATGTTTCTACTTTTACTAAATGCACTAGCCTTGCTTAATTTATCCCTTACACAAATATGTTGTCTTTTCAGATGATAATGAGTCCACAATTTTCTGTCTCAGTCTAATAAAGTCGTGTTTATAGTTTGTCTATAAACAGTTGTTGTCTTCGCCGTCGTCAACTGACGTTAGCACACAGGCATGCCAGTCCTTACAGCTGTGAAAAAAAGCTTAAAACACATCGTTCTCATTAATTCAGAGGCTCACAATGCATTAGGTTAGTGAGCAAAAACATTTAGACCAGAGGTTCTCAAACTTTTCAGCACTGGGGCACCCCTAAGCTTTCTTGCCCTAAGCCGAGGCACCCCTTACAATTTGACCAGTGTTTTACTTTAAATATGGTGTTTTTTACCTTTGTAAAACGTTCACAGCTTATTTAGATTTCATTGAAATACGCAATAAAAACCTCCACCAAACATTACAGGAAATTTTATTTATTTCAATGTGATATTCTGTATTCTGAAATATTTTAAATTATTTTTTCCTAATGCATTGAAATGGTATAAAACATGTTTTAAAATAATTTTAAAATCAGAAACTCTCATGGTGCCTCAATCTAGGTCCGCCCCTGTAAACCAGCGTTCAGAAGCTTCAGTGTGATGACGAGACTGTAATGTGTGATCAGAGTGGAGAAAACACAGCTGTTCCGCAAACTTTTGTCAGGACAGGACTTCTGTTTTGCAAATGCAAAGATCACTTCTGTTTAGCAAATCCAAAGATCACTTTGACGATTCCCGCTTTGCGCCGTTGCGCGCCGCATAGAGTTTCTAATCCAGTATGTTTTATTTCACAATTTGTTTCAGACCTTTCCTCCGCAGATATAAGACAGATTTGCACAAATGAAGCACCAATATGAAGCTCTAGTTTCGTAGAATATCACTGGGAACGCTTCTTAAAGACACAATCTGCAGCTAAAAAGCTCGGATATGACACAGACACACACAGTCTCTCATAAGTGAGGATGGGAGAGAGGAAAAAGAAACACCGTCGGAACGCAAATGTTTCTTGGCTACGTGACGCAAAGAGCGCTCTGGGTGTTTGCAACTGCTGGTCTATTTGAAAACCTTTATTTGTAAAATTCTATCGGACCTCAACATTTCCCGCGGCACCCCTGGACTCACGTCCCCATTTGAGAACCTCTGATTTAGACTGATGTAAGAAGTACAAGTATACTTTTTTTTCCATTTATTTACATAAATAACGAAGCAAAGATTGAGCACAAGTTTTGTTCTAAATGACAGGAAACCAATGAGCTCTTTTGTTTAATGTGCATCACTAATTTGATTGCGAACGTGATTTTGAGTCTCAGGAAGTGTCGGGGTCACAGTTAGGGTTAGTACGTCTGAAAGTAGTGAAAGGTGCTTCTAAAGGCACATGGACTTTAAAACAATATTCAATTCTGTAGATTTAAGTGGCGTGTCTGTGCTTACGTCAACAATGGCTGCTTTGAGCAAACTTGTCGAGCCAGATCTTGTAACACTAGATCCTGTTCCATGTATTTGTCATTTGTACTAAACCCTGTAAAAACCCTATAAACTTCAACTAAATCTCTCCCCTTTTTCTCCAAGTTGACTAAAAAACGCTTGAATATTCCAAGAAAGCCTTTTGTCCGTGACCCCCGCGCAACCTTCAACCTCTGCTAAATATAGCCGTTCTTTTCTCATCTCCATTTGAGCTCCTCTCTTTGTTTCCCAATCTCGGCTGGCAGATGCAGCTAACTCA
Source organism: Mugilogobius chulae (assembly GCA_038363315.1). NCBI lineage: Eukaryota > Metazoa > Chordata > Actinopteri > Gobiiformes > Gobiidae > Mugilogobius > Mugilogobius chulae. The sequence continues at coordinate 12,732,082 of CM076416.1, forward strand.
CGCTCACATGAAACAAAAGAAGACAGGCTATCGACGGGACCATGCTACAGCGGGCTTTAGCTCTGCGAGTCTGGGGAGGAAGACTGTCCCGGTTCAGCGCTGATAGGAAAGGAAGGCGCTGTATGATGTTTGGGTCTTCATAAAAGCTGCGGTAGTCATTTAGTCGGCCGATTATGTTATTTAGATCAGTCACTGCACAAGATTTAGTTAAAAAGTAAAGCATTTCGTCTCGATCTAGTTGGTTTTATGCAATCTAAAAGCTGATATTATGAGCTGTCCATGGTGCTGAAGTGCAGGATACAATGAAAAGATCAAGTCCAAATGATTGAAATAAAAATAAGCAAAGGAGCTACAAAAGACAGCCTATTGTTCCCTTCATGTCAGATCTGTAGAGTGCACACGTCGTGAACAAAGCATGTGCACCAATTAGAGAAGTTCTGAGCACATCCCATAATATACATGCGTTCTTCTGTGTTGGCCGCAGGCACTGTTACGCTGTGCTTTTTGTTCTTCGGACCATCAAAACAGAATGTTACGGATTCTGTTTTTGCTCATTTGAATGATGAGTTATTTTTATCTAGAAAAATTTGGTGTAAGCTCTCATTCATCAGGAGTGATCCATAGTCAAATCTGGTTAAAAATAACTTTCGATTGGAGAGTTGAAACGCCTCAAATATGTTGTCCAGATGACAACTTTGACGCCTTTCTACAATAGAGAAAGTGTGTTTTTAACTGTAACTTAAAGCAAACATTTTCATTAAAATAAAATGTCTTTTTATAAAAACACAACTTATCATCTAAACTAAAATAACTAATGTGGGTGTTTCACCATTGTACATAATTGCACGCATTGTAACCGAATACAATATTTTCCAAAACAGCCACAAAAACAAAAGATTCAAAATCCAAGAGCTGCTCAAAGATGTTGAATAGACGATCCACAGTAACCCCTGCAGTACACTCAGTGTGAGTTTGGTGCGGACCCAGTTCGGACCCATGCGGGTCCTGTAAGACAGAAAGTGTGCTTAAAACCAGTGTGCCCTCGTACAGGGACCTTGGAGCAGTGCAGACAAACATTTAGGACTTGCACGAGTGAGCGGAAGGAATCCATATTTTTGCCGGAGACCACGGAGTTAGCTTTAACGTCATATTACGAGCATGTCTCCCGAATGGAACCGGCCTCACAGTCAGTGTACGGAATTAAAAGAATTCTTGTTTAAATCTATAATGTGTGGCCATGTAGTGATAGAACATAAAGTGACATGATCATGATCATTAGAAGTACAATGTTGTAAACCGTGTGTCTTTAGCATAGGACAGATGGATCTCATCTGTTCCTAGTGTCATGTGTTTCCATTTTAATGTAAGAATTTTTTACATAGAGCTTTTAACCTCTAAACTAAACAAGTTAATTTTCACCTTTTTGAAAGACCTGGGAATGCATTCATTTACTTGTCACTGTTTCTAACTATGTTTTTTGTTGCTGTTGTGTTGGTGCACCTTCTTGGCCAGGACTTGTGTAAAGTCCTTGGCATATTTGCTCCTAAAAAGAAAATAATTGATGTAATAAAATTATAAATACAATAGTTGTATTCTTAAGTTAAGGCACATTGTGAGGCCATACACTGTGCCTTATGTGATGTGTAAGATTTTTTCTTATTGTGCCTTTGTGGTTTTGGGGTAACCCACCAGGCAGACTCAGAGAGGAACATGCATCCTGTGAGAATGCTTGCCATCCAAAACTGGATGTAGCAGTGTTGTTTGGCACAGTTTTGAAAATGTTCTAGTGGTCGTAAAATGTCTGGGAAAACAGCCATATTTGATGTTTTGATTTGGAGGACAGTCTGTAGCAGTCGTTTCATTAAATTTAAAACTGAAACTTTACTAATTAGAAACAGAAACTACTCTCTGTATTGTTAATGAGCTGGAGCGCCGTTTCAGATATGTTGCTGCTTGTCTAATTTGTGGAAGAGTTCATGCAAGAGAGACCGAATCGAATTGTCAATTGATTGGTTGTGGGTTTTGAATCGAAAAATCAAAAACCAATGTTTTGTCTGTAAAAATGTGTGATATGGGGCAAAAATCAAACTTTGATGCAGATAATTCATTTTTTTTTATAGTTTTAAAAAATCTAATAAATGGGTATGGCTGGGTGACAGCGTCTGGTATGGGTGAGTCGCGGTGGGTGACAGCGCCTGGTATGGGTGCGTCTTGGTGGGTGACAGTGCCTGGTAAGGGTGCGTCTTGGTGGGTGACAGCGTCTGATAAGGGTGCGTCTTGGTGGGTGACAGCGCCTGGTATGGGTGCATCTTGGTGGGTGACAATGGCAGCTGGTCTCCTTGAGTGGACTGTGACACAAGAGACACAGAATAGATATAAAACACTTTCACAGTGCTCAGTAGAAATGTTACAATATGACATTAAAAAGAATCTCTTTTTCCATTTCTTTGTGACCATCCATCTATTTTCTTCTGCTTTATCCGGAGTCTCAAGCATAGGTCTTGCCCAGGGTCTACTCCTGCTGGGACAGGACTGAAACACCTCACCAGGAAGTTGTTTTGAAGACATCCGTATTAGATGCGTGAACCACCTCAGCTGGCTCTTCTCAAGACATAGCACCGAGCAGCGATATGTTTATAAATGTGCAGACCCCGAGAATGCAAGCGACAAAAATAACACAGACAATGTTGTTACCATATTGTTCTCTTCTTGCCCATGATTGGCTAAAAGACAAGCACTGATGATTATTCAGATTCATAAAGGCTTAAATGTCACAAAAACATTTTTGTGTTTGGCTTGTGTATCGGCTGTGAGCCCTCAGCAGCAGCTAGAGCACAGGTGAAAACTTTCCAACAGGAATGAAGGACTGGCTTTTACGCACGGGAAGATCAAAATAATACTCATGGAGTTTGGGCAAAATGAAGTGTTAATTTAGCGGAAACTGAAGGTTTAACTTTATTTTTTCTTGTAATAAGACAGTTGTAATAAGCTAAGTGCTCATTTACCTGACAGTTTCAATGGCAGGACTTCCGCCTTCATCAGAGGTGACATCTGGTGTTGTGACGTTTCTTTTATAGAATGTTCCTAGATGTGGCAATTTTGACAGATTTGTCAGACTGACCACGTCTGCCCCGCCTGGTGGTCTCTGGAGATGTGAGTCCCATGTGTGAGCCACGTCTTTGTTGATGGTCTGTGTGCCTCACTTCCTGATCTCAATAGCCTAATATTCTATAAGAGACACCGGACGTCACCTCTGACGAAGTCCTGCCACCGAAACTGTCAGGTAAATGAGCACCTAGCTTATTACTGTCTTATTACAAGAACAAATAAAGTTAAATCAATCAATCATTTTATTTCAAGCTTGTTTGTCAGGATAATTACACCATTTTTTATATTACATTCATCAAATTTACAAATCTGTTAAATAATGTATACATTTCTTAAAGGTGGGGTAGCTAACCTTTTTAGTTGTAAATAAGTAAACTTTGTGTTTTCCACCGAAAAGGTTATGATAAATGCAGCACTTTGTGAAACATTTAGACCACGGAGTTCTCTCTGAATCAAATATAAAAGATTTTAGCTCTAATCAGAAGCAGAATGCAGCGTTCTGATTGGCTGAGCTTGGATGATCCTCTCCAGTTTCAGAGAAAAAATAGGGTTCAAAGTCAAAATTGCAACCAAAACTCAATACATATTGTTGAAGGATTTATGAGAGTAAGTTGTCAGATTTAAAACCTAAATTGTGTTTGCAGTGTGAAAATCACCTACCCCACCTTTAATCAATACAACTGACAGTCAATAAGCTCGAAAAGGAGTGGGAAGAAGTTAAAAAACGTATTTAATCCCACCCACATTGCTACATAATTCTTATGTGGTTGCACAAAACATTATCATGATTGACACATTAATGTGTTCTATACGTTTTTAGAATGTGGATAATACTTATATACGTAGTTAGATAACATGATCTAACAGTATTAAGTACATTGTGCATAGTAAATCAGTGAGAACAATACAATCAACAACACACTAACCAAAGCAGTTCTGCATGAATTCAACCTCATTCTATTGTAGTATATTGAGATCAAATAATTTCTTTGTATTTAGCATTAAATTAGTAAATTGTTAAACTTTTTTAAGCTGTGGCTCTAAGCTATTCCACAGACGAACACCCCTAACAGATACACACATACTTTTTCTTGTGGTTCGTACAGCTTGTGTTTTAAATTGCCATATTCCCTTAAAAAGTAGCAGCTCTTACTTTCTTTGAAAAGATCCTGAATATTTACTTTTACTAGCTTTGTACATCAACTGAGCAGTATAAAATTTGACTAATTGCACACTTCTGAAGTATTAAGGAAGATCCATTGAGGTGGATCTTCCAGATCTAAAGCCATACTGACCCTCATTTAGTATACTGGGTTTTTCTATGAAATGTTCGAGTCTATTATTAAAGAGTTTTTTAAAACTGTGGAAGGAGAGAGGCCGGTCTATAGTTTGTGAAGATGTGCGTATTCCCAGATTTAAATAATGGTTTAACTTTTGCAGTTTTCATGTAAATGTTTCCAGTCTGGAGTGAACGGTTTTTAAAATGGAATCTATTACTTGTTAAAGGGACTGTACCTGATTTTTGCATCCTAAAAATGTAAACAAACAGAATAATAAATTTTAACTTTTTTTCCTTCAGGCTACATGATTTCCTTACGTAGCTAATGCATTCTGAGCTTCAGAATTGTTCATCATGATGAGTTTTAATGTTTTTTCACAGCTTTTTAACAGCGAGGTGAGTCACTATGCTAACAACAGTTAGCCACAATGCTAAAAACAAAAACAGAAAAAGCTGCACACAAACGGGATTTTATTAGACATAGACAGGACTTTGGGGACTAATTTCCACCTGAATAGATACATTAACAAGGCATCAGTGCTAGGGGGAAATTGCTTTTAAGTTATCTTGTTGCAAAAAAATCGAGTTCAGTCCCTTTAATTAATCTCATGTCTATGTCAAAAGACATGAGATTAGTCAGTAGGGAATTTGAGAAATGAGAAAGTCAGTAGGGAATTTGTTTTTAAACTTACTAACAACTGTTTTAATTTCAGACTCATTCACTCCAGAGAGGAAGATTGTGTCAGGATTCCTTTCTATCACAATTTTGTCCAAGTAATCATTGCATTTTGGGATTTTTGTTGCTAAAGCAGGTCCAACATTTACAAAAAAATCATTTAGCCTGTTTACAACGCTGCTAAAGTTATAGTTTTGTCATTCCCATCAGTAAAATATTCAGGGTAATTAGTTGTGTTTTTAATAGTATCTTCAGGAGATCATTTAGTATATTCCACATTTCTTTTATATTGTTTTTTATTTTGATTAACATATGTTCATAGTATAATTTCTTGCTATTTCTTAATATACTTGTTAGTTTATTTTTGTAAACTTTATATTTGTTTTCAGAATCCTTAGTCTGCAATTTCATAAATTGTCTAATTTCCATTCCAAGATTCCCAGTTCCAAAAGCCCTCCGTAATCCTTGTTCTTGATTTTAATTCATAGGTGGTGTCCTTAATCGTATGTGCACGTTGTAATGCCCTAGGGCCGTCATGCAATCTCCATGTTCACACACACACACACCAAAAGTCAGGACTCGACGGGACCAGGTACACGATAGGCGTCGTGATCAGGCGGGAAAGGTCATAGACGCAATCATGAAAAACGTCCTCGTCGTAAACAGAGAGACCACCACCCAGTCCACCAGTCCAATGGTACTGTCCCAGTTTGCCACGCTATGTTACAGGAGCATGTGAATCAGGACGATCAAAGAACATCAGTTTGGGGCTATTTTGAGCAAATCTACTTTTGTTTTCTTAAGATTGTATTAGAGCTTTTTGCTTTTAAAAGTTACATTTTTGTATATGCTGAACACAGAACTATAAAATGATCACTTTTATGGACGGACGGCCTGAAAAAAACAAAACAAAATAATTATTATAGAGATATCTGCAAATAAATATTTGTCGTGCTGATAATAGGAATTTGATTTAAATTTACTTTTTATGAAAGCCCAAACTACAAAGACAATGCAATTATGTGGGATAAAAAATATCTTTACCAAAAGCCGTTTTCTTCTTTAAACCTGGCTGATGCCAAAACAGATACTTCTAAAATTGTCACAATTCTTCTTTAGTGGTTATATTGTGACTTGAACAGTATCTATTAGCCTAATATTAACAGCCCTCTCATCATAAAAGAACCAAATAAATAAATAAATAAATAAATAAATAAAAAAAAATTTAAAATCTTGTTAAAAATGTTAGGCAACTGGTGAATGTTTGGTGTCAGGCCAAAGCAGTCTTTCTCATTCTAAAGAGGACCGAAGCCATCCATTTCTGGCCCTGTGCAGTCTGTGGTCTCAAACCAAAGAGCTCCTGTGTTAGCTGCAGTCACGGGACCAAGGGGATCCCACTAAAACAAAAAGACTCTTATTGGCCTCGCCACTTGTTTCGTTTGGTTGTCATGCCAACCATAGACCTGATTAAACAACCATCTGTGTCAGTTTCTACCTGTAGTTGAGGGGAAAGTATTATAGCTGAAGGCTTAGCTTCTTAGAAACCTTGGGAAAACTGTCAGCTAGAGGTGGGCAATATAGAATTTTAGAATATAACGTGAATATTGTTTAAGACATTAAAAAAATAGTAGGCCTATATCATTCACACTCAACAATCTAAAAAAAAATGGACTATTCAAAATAATAATGAACACAAATGTTTGGCCAGCTACAGTAAATAAAATGAACCTTGTTCCAATGTAGTTTTGTTGTAATACAAGAGAATAAGTAGTCCCTGACTGAATCATGTTGACCTGACTTTTCTGTGTTCACTTGAGTTTTGTGTTTAAGAATTGCCCACAAGAAACAATGCTACACACTTAATCAAAACTTAAAAAAAAAAAAAAAAAATTCCATTGCAGAAACGTACTTTGCAAAAGGTTTGTGGAAATGGATGTAGTAATAGAAACTGTAGCATCCCCAGGAGTGGAACACAGCGCCTGGAATCAGACAGCTGCCCTCCTACAATCTTTTCAAAAATAGGGTTAACAACAAAACAAACATATAAAAATTAATCTGTGGAAATGTTCTCACCTATATCAGTAAAATGCCGTGTTGAGTGTTTCCCCACAAAGATGACTTCAAATTAATCTGATAATCATGTTGGCCTGTTTTAGATGTGATAGAGCTGTGCCAATATTGTACGTGTGTTGCATGTGCATGTGGAAGTTTGAGTGTGTCAAAGCTGACCAGACTAGAGACCTGCATCGGGCGGGAATTCCCGCGGGACCCACGGGACCCGTGAGCAAACCCTCGGGATCGGGCGGTTTTAACGTTGCCTCGGGCGGGACCGGGCGGTCAGACCAAACACCTCGGGTCCCGAACGGACTCGCGCTCTCTCCGCTGTCTTCAAAATATTACGTAGCAAGAAAGAAATACCGCTTTGTGCGCGCTGCTGTTCAACAGAGAGACGCAACACGGACACCTGCGAGGTGCAGACACGTAAACTTGCTGCTGCATTTCCTAGTCTAGCGTGCGTATCATCTGTGCGTCCTCGCGCCAGCAGCAGCCGCAGCACGGACGCAAGCTTTCCCAGAGGAGTGAATGAAGGACTGGCTTTTACGCACGGGAGATGGAGATAATACACACAGAGTTTGCGGCAACTTTCGGAGGCGGAGCGGAGTGCAGCTGTAGTGGGATCCCTGCGTAAAGTGTTTGCTTAGCAGAAACTGGAGGTGTGAGGAGCTTGTATTTCAGGTAAGAATACACATACATCATGACTTTATGATGGACACTGCCCCTGTCTCTCAGATGCGGCTTACCCAGCATGGCATGCATGGCAACACATTCCGTGACCATTCCCGAGGCTTCCCCTTGATCCCAATACACCTCAGGGAGATTCTTCAGTCCAGCCAGCACTCATTATCCCATGAGAAGCTCCACGCGCGTGCTATAATGGTTCTATTCGCCTATTCATTTAAAAGAACGCAAGAAATGCACCTAGACAGACATTTCGTATCATTTCATAACTAATGCTTTAGCAAATTAATTGTAATTTAATATTAGTCAATAGAGGTTAAGCAGAAACTTTCACAAAGATTCATAAATGTCAGAGAGTCAATGATACAAGAAATTACCTTTTCTTTTGTAAAAAGTCAAAACACAACTTAAATAGGAATAAGCAGCAACAGACTATTAGTAAATAAAACAAACCCACAACTACTGCTAATTACTGGTTTGTATACGACATGTAAAAAGAAAAAACAGTGCAGAAAAGCAGAAAAACAACAGGAAGCCTTCTGCCTAGGGATGTGGTATCGAGAACCAGGTTCTACTGGGACCGGTTTCTATTTTTAGGCAATCACTGGAGATTCGTTGTTCTTACCTCTCTTATTCGATTCTTTATTCTTATCGATGCCCTTTCGGTCCGCGTGTGGCTTTAAATGCTGCGTGAACTTCAACATGTCACGCTGGGCTGTACATTCAGTTGCATTACAAGCACAATTTTAAGCTTTGGCAAAGCCCTAAAGCCTCCACCAATCACGTGGATATAGCGCGTTTACGCACAGGCGCGCACAGGAAAAAGAGAGAAAAACGGCGATACACCATGTACATGTGGCGCACATCAGCTCACACACCAGCGCAGTGGACAGCGGAGGTAAGCTTTTCTCCGATAAAGTGAATGTTTGGAGGATAGGCACATGTATCTACTACTATCTATACACTCTTTCTTTTCATGTCTCCTAATGCGGACTTTGTTGTGTGTTGTTATCTTCGAGCCAGGGCGACCTCTCTCTCACTTTCCCTCTCTCCTCCGGGTCCCACAACTGTCAGCTGTGTCCGCGCCTCGGAGCGCACGAGTTATCGGTCTCAAAGGGAGCTGTACCCCCTACGTAGCGTATATGGACAGTCCGTTGTGCTGTGACGCAGGCACAGTCCGGCTGTGCATATCCCGGATGCCGGTCCGGTCCGGGAGACGCTGTGCGTTCGCCTCGGACTGAAGCGCGCTGTTCCGCCTTCTCCAAGCACAGACCGTCACCAGAAGCGACTTTCTGGATCAAACTGCTACAGTAGCACAGTTTGAGGGATATGGAGAAAAGAGAAAGGCCTGGTGAGGCAGGGAGAGTGTGATGTGTGTAGAACCAGGGCTTCACGTGGCCAAAGTTACATCCTTGCATAACGTTATTAGTGTTATCAATATATCAAAATAGTTTATGCCTCTAGCTCTGAAATTAAGCCTGAAATATTATTTCTGCTCTTCATTTAGCTTTTATTTAATTAGTAATCGTCATAATATAGTCTACATCATTGTCTAATGTATTAAAATTAGTTAAAATACATTGTTTTATACTAGATACATAAAACACATAATTTAAGAATCGATAAGAGAATTGATAAGGAATCGGATCGATAACAGGAATCGATAATGGCATCGATATCGATAAATCTTATCGATACCCATCCCTACTTCTGCCTCTTTCATATTTCTCACTGACACAAACTTTAGGACCACACACAGTTAACTCATTACATTTCATCCAAAAAAGACGTTTCTGAATCATTTTGATGAGTGAATTATTCATTGTGACAGTAAAAATGTCCTAAATCTTCAACTGATGTTAGCAAACAAGCTAGTCTGTACTGTCATCGGGACAACAGAAAATGATCTTCAGAATGTTGAGGAGCATTTTTCAAATAAAAAAAAATAAATGCCTGTGCAAAACCTCTAGGCTGTTTGCCAAGAAAGTTACAGTGACAACAGGTATTCAAATGTGATATTATATGGCCTGTTCTGAGTGTCTGTGGGAGTCTTTGGTCTCAAACCCTGAGCACACTCCCCCCGATCACACATGCAAACATACATTAGTCTTTAGAGCCCTGAGACAGAAAACTCCAGCAGCTGCACACTTTGGTCTGACGTTAATGGACAGAGCCACGAGAGGCAGAGGAGACATTAGGATGCAGACGGACACATGGAGAGATCTCAACAACACAACGCAGACCAGAGGAGCAGTGAGTGAAATATGTAAAGGCTAAGATATACTGTATAACCTTTAAAAGCAAATGTAGTGAGCGTTTGCCCATTCAAATAGTTATTTACATCTATGAATGAGTGTGACTTAGACTGGTAATTTCACATTCTGGAAAAAGATGAAGAAAATGAAGTAGAAAATTTTTTTTTTATTTCCATCATACTGGGACAGTTCGCGTTGTGATTTTTAAATAATGATTATTTTAACATGGGTGCACGGTGGTTAGAACTCTGGCTTTACAATAAGGAGATTGTGGGTTCGACTCCCAGGTTGTGCCAAATTACCATCTCCAGCTTCCTGTCCCTCCAAAAACATGCATGCTTAGTTTAATTGGGCATCACTGCAGAGCTCTCCTAGTGAATGAATGAGAGAGTTATGGTTGTCTGTCTCTAACACTGAACTCAGACTGCATCCAGTCCATACTCTGGTTCGGCATCCAGAGGCTTTCCGTATTCTTAAAAGTTTTGAGAGGCTCTCACTTTTTTTTTCTTTGAAAGGAACTGTTTCCGGAACGTTTCGGAACCATTTTGGGGAAGTTGTAAAAACAAGACGCGACAAACAGGAAACGGTACTATTACAGTACTACTACTAAAACAAATGTGTCGAAAAATGCTCGAGATATACACGACTATATAACAACAAGAATGTAAATAAATGCTTATCTATCGTGTGGCAAAAATCTAATAGAAAATGAACTGACGTGAAACCCTAAAACTCAGCACTTTGTGTTCTTTGTTTACATACACGTGCTCAGTGATTGCACGAACACCCAAGTTGAGCGTGGATCTCCGTGAACTCGTAGTCTTGCGATGCCGGCAGAGTTTGTACATACACATGCATATTCTGGTCGCAGTGTGAGTGACCACCGGACCTCAGATAGATCCAGTCAGGATCTGAATCTGGATGTAGGCAGTGTGACCCTGGTGTTACAATGTGATGAGTAGGACAATAGCTCCAGTCACTCCAGTCACAAGCAGTAGAAAATGAATAAATAATTTTAACCTGACTCTGTAAATTTCCTTAGGTAATGGATGGATTGGATAGGTATGAGCCACAGTGTGAAAAGAGCCTATAGAGCTTGAAAAAAAATTGAACAATGTGATAAACTGCTGGGTCACGACTAGTAAATAATTTATCACTCTAGACCAGGGGTGCCCAAAGTGGGGCCCGGGGGCCAAATTCGGCCCGCCAGATGGTTCAATTTGGCCCGCGAAGGGTTGTTCAGGTTTGTTAGGACTAACTGCTTGATTCAATTTGTGCTGTCAAATGACAAATTCATGTGCAATCTCTTAAAACGTGTTAATAAAAGATATTTTAATCTTCATTTCTTCTCAAAATGTGTTTTTATATGCGAACAAAATATGTTTGGCCCTTGGCACTCTTCAATGCAATACATTTGGCCGCGAAGAAAAAATCAGCAAATTTTGGCCCACCAAGGAAAAAGTTTGGGCACCCCTGCTCTAGACACTCCAAATAGACCTTAACATGTGCATGACTAAAGCAGTGTACCGTTTCGGAGAGTATGACGGCTTCTGTGGGCTGCTGTGGACTTTCGGCCGCCTTCAGCTCTTTGTCGAACATTTCCTGATGTTTGCTGTTCTCTTCTCTTTCTTTCTGTCCTTTTGTCCCTCTCAGGCTCCTCTCGGTCCAGTTTGTCCGTAGATTGGTGTGCAGTTTCTTTGGGAGGAGCGGCTCTAGTGTGAACCTGCAGGATTAAAATGACAAAGACAGAGGAACTCACAGATTGTACAGTAAAGTGCAAGTGATGATGAAATAGAGCTGATCCTTAGAAATCCTTCAGGGATTAAAATAAATGAAATCTCATGTTGCGCAGTAGTTACCCATCAGATCCAGGTCTGGAGGGAGAGTTGTCTGAGGAGATGGAGGTGACGGAGGCCACAGACAGGGGGCGCTGTGACGAGGGCATGGTGAAGCAGCGCACCATCGACGGAGCCGGGACCCTCGCCGTCGCTCGTCCGCTGGGGCTGATGAGGAGAAAGAGAGAGTGTGAATATTCAGCAGGAAGTGACTGTGAGGTTAGATTCAGAGAGTGAGGGGTTTACACCAGAGACACAGGAGTTTGCACCGAGATTAACATGAAGCACCTCCCGAAAATATTATGACAAATACAAGAAAAAAAGACAGCCAGCTAAAATGAATGGACAGAAGTAAACAATTTTAATATTGTTAGATATTTGTGTTTTTATTTTTACTTAAAGGACACATATTATGGTTTAGTCTCAGGTGTGACATAAGTGAAATACAACTTTGAATATAGTTTCAATTTTGCATAATATACGTCCTTTAGATTTAGTTTAGAACAGATGTGCCCAAAGTGGGGCCCGGGGGGGAAACTCGGGCCTTTGGCATGTGAAGAGGTGCTCTGATTTATAAAAAGTGTCTGTCTGATCACATTTTGAGTAAAATGTTAACATGTTAATTACTATCTTATTGCAATAAGCTTATTGGATGCAACATAAAAGTTTGGCACTTTGCAAAATTGTTCATACAGTGATTGACCAAAAATAATTCTCATAAGAGATTATAAATATTCTCTTATGAGAATCATTACTCAGACCACACCTCCCTGAACCTGTGAAAAGTCAAATGGAGCTTGAAAATCAGGCCAAAACTCACCAAGTGTGCAGAAGACTTTAAACGCAACAAATATAGTCTACAGATTGTTTCATGAATAACTACAACAAAGATAACATTCACAAAATAAAGGTCTGACTTGATACAAAACATCTCAACAAATCAAAACAATTGTACATGATTACATACTGTACATGCAGTGTCTTTTCCTGATGTGTTTTCTAATATATAACATCCACAAGAACATACTCCATGACATTTTATTGCATGATGTATTTACACAAAGTAAATGCCAAGTAATAAAATATGACATACCAGCAGTTTGACAAATGAAAACTTTCATTTTGAGCAAAGAATGATCACTCAGCTGACTGAAAGGAACTTATTATCAGACTCGGAGAGTGATGGGCTTTTCTCTGCTCTGAAAGGTCACTATAGTCCCTTTAAACCTACCGCTCACTGCAGGAGCACATTAAACCTGTGAGGAAAGAGGGAAGAGGAGCCACAAGAGCTGAACTCAACTAAAAACACAGACCTTGCATTTATGTGGAGTAGGGGTTAAGTTTTCAACAACAAATAATGCATAAAAGAGCGATGTGTCCACTGAAAAAATAGATTTATTTATGTTTAATTTGTTTATGTCAGTGCATATTAATCACAGAGTTAACCAGACACCTATTGTTTATTTCTGATTTTGAGTGTCATCTGAAAAGTAAAATTAACCAGTATTACAGTGTTTAAAATCAAACATTGTAAAATTCCAGTCTTTCACGATAAAGTTTCCAGGTGGAGGCAGCGAGAGGTGGATGTGTTAATGCCCACTTGACTGTCAATGAGATATGTTTAAACTGTACTATATAGTGATGATTATGATAATGTCCCTCCAGTCTTGAGCAGCTCGAACAGAAAAAGTTGTTGCTTTGATAGAGTTTTCCTGAATGAGATGATCCGTCCCCTCTCGCTGCTCCTTTGCTTCTGTTGTGTTCTCAAGTCCAGATGTTAATCAACTGTCTGAGTGGAATAGATGACAAACCATAATGAGAAATGAGTGTATTTGACTAGGTTATCTTGGAAAGTGAATATGTTGGCATCTGTTCATGTTGGGCAGATGATGGACAAGAACAAGTTATTGTAGAAAAAAACTAAATTTAAAGGAGCACTGTGCGAAAAAAAAAATATCTGTAACCATAACTTTAGAACACCAGAGATAATAGTTTTTGTGCAATTTTCTACATCACAAGAGCCACTGTTTTATTTCCTTTGAAGGGTGTGTCCAGGTCTTTCCTGTATGAAAATGAGGGAACCATTTGCCAAGTTTTCCTTATATAGCATTTGTCTATCCTGTAACCAGTTGCATAACGTAACACAAAATGAACATATTTTTTTCAACAATAGAAGTCATGTTGCTATTTTGGGATAGTGCTCATTGTTTGTAAGATTTGAATTGTGATTTACAGTTCAAGCAGCTTTCCTATACCAAGCCAACCAGTTTATTCCTGTTTCCCAGTTTATAGGAAGCTAAACATGTAAGAATCATTATCATACAGGGTAAGGGGCTGGACACAATGACAAAAGTATTAATTTTGTTTTACGCTTCATTAAAATTAGTGGTAATATGGGATCAGACTCTATGCACATTCTTTAAACATCAATCCAGAAAGACTCTTTATCAAATTGTAAATTACAACAAAGAAAATCTAAATATTTAATATAAATGTTGGGTTTTGGTTTTAAATTACAACACTGGTAAAATCTACAAAGTAAATCTAAAAGCTGTTGTAAATAGCCTACATAGTAATCCCCAAAGTCACATTAACATTGATACCGGCCATCGATACAATATTAAAGTGGCTTACCAAAGTCTTGACACCGTACTGTTTCTCCACTTTCTCTCGGAGCTGTTTGAAGCAGGCCTCCATCCGGTCGTGAAACGGTCGCAGCGCTTCAGTTACTTTGTCTCTATGGATACGGACTCCTTCAGCCAGGTGGGGATCTGGGAAAAATCATTACAATATAAGAGTCAATTTTATCAACAAAGACTAGTATATGGGTTTCAGNTGTTTGTTGTCAAACTGACAGTCTGACCTCGGAAATTTGTAAAAAAAAAAACAAAAAAAAAAAAACACAATCTCACCGCGCCGAATGCTTGGAATGATTTATGAGTTGATAAATAATGTTTCCCATAGCTTTTTTCTATGTTTAAGTTGGTAAAAATTGCATAGATTCCAGCATGTTTAAAGAAACATGTCAAAATCTTATAATTAAGCCTTTCATTCAATATCAAAATCAAGTTTGAACTCATCTCATAGTATTTCGTTGTGTTTCCAGCAAACTGCCTGCCCAGATGAGTTCCGAATGCTTCAAATCAGTACAAAAATGTGTTTACTCTGGTGATTACTGGCCCTTCCAGCCCCGTGTGTAGTAGCAGTTGTCTTGTCTTGCTCCATCTTGACCTTGGTTCATAACGCGTCCTAAGCGCCGGCTCTCATCTCCATCACAGGCTCATTACTGCAGCTCTGAACCCAGGAGGCCACACTTAATGACATCATCAATACGAGCCAGCAGATGTTGGATCCACCTGGGTGTACAGATCATGTAGCCTCACCTGCTGTCGCTAAGCGCTTTATGCTAATAACACAAAAGAGGACAACATTTACATACTTAAGTGGTGCAATGTGTTTATCAAACTAATTATTTTTTCCCCCCCCAAACCAGAACCAAAGTACAATTATTAGCATATTTACCAATGATAAGGACAAAAAGATGTGATATTGGTATTGTTTATGTCTTTTAAACATGTTAACTTACCAATGTTGATGTTAATGTTGATGAGATTTCATTTTTGATCTTGCTCAGCGAGACTGAGTTCAATGATCTAATCTTATTTTTAATGTTTTTTCTAGATGAAATGATCTTATATATGGTTTCTGGTCAAGCTTGGTTTTCCGTGTTTCTTATGTCTTGGGTCTTATGTGTTGTGTGTCTTTTTTACTCACTGCAAACCAACTTCCTTACAAGGACAGTAAGTCTACTGCTACTATTACTATATTACTATTACTACTACTACTACAACTTCTGTTGTACCATTTCTGCTACTACTTCTTTTACTACTACTACTACGACTACTATTTCTGCTACTACTTCTGTTACTACTACTACTACTATTTCTGCTACTACTTCTGTTACTACTACTACTACTACTACTACGACAACTACTACCTCTACTACTTCTGTTACTACTACGACAACTACCACTATTTTTGCACCTACTTCTGTTACTACTACTACTACTACTAGTACTACTATTACTACTCCAACAACTACTAATAAACTATTACTATTCCAACTACTACTTCTACTAGTACTACTAATGTTTCTACTTTTACTAAATGCACTAGCCTTGCTTAATTTATCCCTTACACAAATATGTTGTCTTTCAGATGATAATGAGTCCACAATTTTCTGTCTCAGTCTAATAAAGTCGTGTTTATAGTTTGTCTATAAACAGTTGTTGTCTTCGCCGTCGTCAATGACGTTAGCACACAGGCATGCCAGTCCTTACAGCTGTGAAAAAAAGCTTAAAACACATCGTTCTCATTAATTCAGAGGCTCACAATGCATTAGGTTAGTGAGCAAAAACATTTAGACCAGAGGTTCTCAAACTTTTCAGCACTGGGCACCCCTAAGCTTTCTTGCCCTAAGCCGAGGCACCCCTTACAATTTGACCAGTGTTTTACTTTAAATATGGTGTTTTTTACCTTTGTAAAACGTTCACAGCTTATTTAGATTTCATTGAAATACGCAATAAAAACCTCCACCAAACATTACAGGAAATTTTATTTATTTCAATGTGATATTCTGTATTCTGAAATATTTTAAATTATTTTTTCCTAATGCATTGAAATGGTATAAAACATGTTTTAAAATATTTTAAAATCAGAAACTCTCATGGTGCCTCAATCTAGGTCCGCCCCTGTAAACCAGCGTTCAGAAGCTTCAGTGTGATGACGAGACTGTAATGTGTGATCAGAGTGGAGAAAACACAGCTGTTCCGCAAACTTTTGTCAGGACAGGACTTCTGTTTGCAAATGCAAAGATCACTTCTGTTTAGCAAATCCAAAGATCACTTTGACGATTCCCGCTTTGCGCCGTTGCGCGCCGCATAGAGTTTCTAATCCAGTATGTTTTATTTCACAATTTGTTTCAGACCTTTCCTCCGCAGATATAAGACAGATTTGCACAAATGAAGCACCAATATGAAGCTCTAGTTTCGTAGAATATCACTGGGAACGCTTCTTAAAGACACAATCTGCAGCTAAAAGCTCGGATATGACACAGACACACACAGTCTCTCATAAGTGAGGATGGGAGAGAGGAAAAAAGAAACACCGTCGGAACGCAATGTTTCTTGGCTACGTGACGCAAAGAGCGCTCTGGGTGTTTGCAACTGCTGGTCTATTTGAAACCTTTATTTGTAAAATTCTATCGGACTCAACAATTTCCCGCGGCACCCCTGGACTCACGTCCCCATTTGAGAACCTCTGATTTAGACTGATGTAAGAAGTACAAGTATACTTTTTTTTCCATTTATTTACATAAATAACGAAGCAAAGATTGAGCACAAGTTTTGTTCTAAATGACAGGAAACCAATGAGCTCTTTTGTTTAATGTGCATCACTAATTTGATTGCGAACGTGATTTTGAGTCTCAGGAAGTGTCGGGGTCACAGTTAGGGTTAGTACGTCTGAAAGTAGTGAAAGGTGCTTCTAAAGGCACATGGACTTTAAAACAATATTCAATTCTGTAGATTTAGTGGCGTGTCTGTGCTTACGTCAACAATGGCTGCTTTGAGCAAACTTGTCGAGCCAGATCTTGTAACACTAGATCCTGTTCCATGTATTGTCATTTGTACTAAACCCTGTAAAAACCCTATAAACTTCAACTAAATCTCTCCCCTTTTTCTCCAAGTTGACTAAAAAAACGCTTGAATATTCCAAGAAAGCCTTTTGTCCGTGACCCCCGCGCAACCTTCAACCTCTGCTAAATATAGCCGTTCTTTTCTCATCTCCATTTGAGCTCCTCTCTTTGTTTCCCAATCTCGGCTGGCAGATGCAGCTAACTCACGCTCACATGAAACAAAAGAAGACAGGCTATCGACGGGACCATGCTACAGCGGGCTTTAGCTCTGCGAGTCTGGGGAGGAAGACTGTCCCGGTTCAGCGCTGATAGGAAAGGAAGGCGCTGTATGATGTTTGGGTCTTCATAAAAGCTGCGGTAGTCATTTAGTCGGCCGATTATGTTATTTAGATCAGTCACTGCACAAGATTTAGTTAAAAAGTAAAGCATTTCGTCTCGATCTAGTTGGTTTTATGCAATCTAAAAGCTGATATTATGAGCTGTCCATGGTGCTGAAGTGCAGGATACAATGAAAAGATCAAGTCCAAATGATTGAAATAAAAATAAGCAAAGGAGCTACAAAAGACAGCCTATTGTTCCCTTCATGTCAGATCTGTAGAGTGCACACGTCGTGAACAAAGCATGTGCACCAATTAGAGAAGTTCTGAGCACATCCCATAATATACATGCGTTCTTCTGTGTTGGCCGCAGGCACTGTTACGCTGTGCTTTTTGTTCTTCGGACCATCAAAACAGAATGTTACGGATTCTGTTTTTGCTCATTTGAATGATGAGTTATTTTTATCTAGAAAAATTTGGTGTAAGCTCTCATTCATCCAGGAGTGATCCATAGTCAAATCTGGTTAAAAATAACTTTCGATTGAGAGTTGAAACGCCTCAATATGTTGTCCAGATGACAACTTTGACGCCTTTCTACAATAGAGAAAGTTGTTTTTAACTGTAAACTTAAAGCAACATTTTCATTAAAATAAAATGTCTTTTTATAAAAACACAACTTATCATCTAAACTAAAAGTAACTAATGTGGGTGTTTCACCATTGTACATAATTGCACGCATTGTAACCGAATACAATATTTTCCAAAACAGCCACAAAAACAAAAGATTCAAAATCCAAGAGCTGCTCAAAGATGTTGAATAGACGATCCACAGTAACCCCTGCAGTACACTCAGTGTGAGTTTGGTGCGGACCCAGTTCGGACCCATGCGGGTCCTGTAAGACAGAAAGTGTGCTTAAAACCAGTGTGCCCTCGTACAGGGACCTTGGAGCAGTGCAGACAAACATTTAGGACTTGCACGAGTGAGCGGAAGGAATCCATATTTTTGCCGGAGACCACGGAGTTAGCTTTAACGTCATATTACGAGCATGTTCCGAATGGAACCGGCCTCACAGTCAGTGTACGGAATTAAAAGAATTCTTGTTTAAATCTATAATGTGTGGCCATGTAGTGATAGAACATAAAGTGACATGATCATGATCATTAGAAGTACAATGTTGTAAACCGTGTGTCTTTAGCATAGGACAGATGGATCTCATCTGTTCCTAGTGTCATGTGTTTCCATTTTAATGTAAGAATTTTTTACATAGAGCTTTTAACCTCTAAACTAAACAAGTTAATTTTCACCTTTTTGAAAGACCTGGGAATGCATTCATTTACTTGTCACTGTTTCTAACTATGTTTTTTGTTGCTGTTGTGTTGGTGCACCTTCTTGGCCAGGACTTGTGTAAAGTCCTTGGCATATTTGCTCCTAAAAAAGAAAATAATTGATGTAATAAAATTATAAATACAATAGTTGTATTCTTAAGTTAAGGCACATTGTGAGGCCAATACACTGTGCCTTATGTGATGTGTAAGATTTTTTCTTATTGTGCCTTTGTGGTTTTGGGGTAACCCACCCAGGCAGACTCAGAGAGGAACATGCATCCTGTGAGAATGCTTGCCATCCAAAACTGGATGTAGCAGTGTTGTTTGGCACAGTTTTGAAAATGTTCTAGTGGGTCGTAAAATGTCTGGGAAAACAGCCATATTTGATGTTTTGATTTGGAGGACAGTCTGTAGCAGTCGTTTCATTAAATTTAAAACTGAAACTTTACTAATTAGAAACAGAAACTACTCTCTGTATTGTTAATGAGCTGGAGCGCCGTTTCAGATATGTTGCTGCTTGTCTAATTTTGTGGAAGAGTTCATGCAGAGAGACCGAATCGAATTGTCAATTGATTGGTTGTGGGTTTTGAATCGAAAAATCAAAAACCAATGTTTTGTCTGTAAAAATGTGTGATATGGGGCAAAAATCAAACTTTGATGCAGATAATTCATTTTTTTTATAGTTTTAAAAAATCTAATAAATGGGTATGGCTGTGCAATATTGACAAAAATTATTATCACTTTTTTTTTTGTATGTATTAATAACGATATTAAGTCAGTTCAACAAAACAGTGTTCAAACATATCTTATTTAGTGACTTATTAGTTCAGCTTTTCACAGGAAAATAACCATCTTATGTGGCAAATGTTCATAAATGTCTGCAATCAGTGAACATGTTCTTTATTTTGACCCTTTCAAAATATGATTTTCCATTAAAACAAGCATAAAATATCTAGTTTGACCAGCAATTTCTAACTTAAAATAAGGAAAAAGTCAGAACGTAATTTCATTTATTCTGGATTCCCATTAGTTACTAATAAAGAACACATTTTTGTCTGACTCAATATCATTTTTATCCGTAGCAATAATTTTAATCAACAATCCGTAATAAAAAGGATAATGATGACTTTGAGCTTGTAAATGTTAGATAATTGTGAAAATGTCACTAATCTAATCACAAAAGTGTAGAAAGATGACTTTTTTTCTATTAAACAATATACTCAATATGCTATTTTTTATCTCCCAAACAATATTCACGATATTATCTATAAACGGGACATATTCAAAGTATTTGTTTTGTTTATGTTCATGACATTTTTTTGAAAAGGTTAAGTTACAAAATCGTGATTCTGATTTTTCCCAGATCGCCCAGCCCTACTGTCCTGTACACAAGCAGTACAAAAAAAATGACACGCTACTACACATTTAAAATCCCTACAAGTTAGCCTATCCAAATGCCCGCTGTCCAACTCTTACCATTTGACCCTCTTTAAACCGACCCCCTCCTCTCTCTCTCTCTCTCTGTCTTAAGCACACACACACACACATCTCTAAGCGTGCAGAACAGTGCGTGCCCGGGGCTGTGAAGCGGTGACGTCAGTACGCTCTTGCTCTCTGGCCTCTGCTGTTCCAGGCTGTGCACTCCTCTGCTGCTGCTGCCGCCGCCGCCGCTGCTGCTGCTGCTGCTGCTGCTGCTGCTGCTGCTGCTGCTGCTGCTGCCGTCTCCATCTTAATGACACATAATGAATTCGACTGAAGAGCCGCGTGCTATTTATACAACGGCGTCATTAGTGAGCTTATATGTAGTGTTTACCAGTCAGGGATTCTGCTGATGGCGCACCACTTCTTTTACATTCTTGGGAGAGACATTTTTGGGATTTGAATTCAGTTGGAAATAGTATTAAACAGACAATGCAATCCGCTTTTGTTTGAGGAGCAAAAAGTTGTTTTCCAATCGTGAAATCCAGGTAGATGTTAGTTTTGCTCGGCTTGGAGAAAACATTTAAAGTGACAAAGACTGTGCTTTTCAGTTAAATGTAGTAAACATGATTCTATTTATAAGCCTCTAATAAAGTCTTTTTGCATTTGAATATGTCTTGTGGATGGATTTAGTTTTAGATTTCAGAATACTTAATGTCATTTTCAACTTTTTTTTAGTCAGTTTCTTCATAAATTGCAACTTTTCTATTGTAAAATTACGATAAACACGCAAGTACACTGCCGGCATCAAACTAGGAGCTCCATACCACAGAAATAAACTGCCAAACATTAACACCAACAACCTAAGCTAAGATCCAGTTGGACCTTTACAACAGAAGCATCTGGTGAATCTGTCCTGTGTTGGCGGGTCTTAAAATGTCAAAGAAGTAAGAAACATTGCCTCGTCATCTCTAAAGAAAGTGTAGCGCTTTGTGCTTGTAGTCAAAGTGCAGGATTTTTTTAATGAGCTGTACGCATTTCATCTCCAACACACCTGCTCCTTAAATGATTTGCAAAAAACATGACCAACACTGTTTGTTTAAACTTTTTCATTTGACGCCTAATGTGTCTGTTTAAAACCCCTTTACATTCCGGCCCTCCTACTTTTTCTTTAAAATTTGTATTTTGTTCAGTGTCTTAAAAATGCATACTATGAAGAAC
Source organism: Mugilogobius chulae (assembly GCA_038363315.1). Lineage (NCBI taxonomy): Eukaryota > Metazoa > Chordata > Actinopteri > Gobiiformes > Gobiidae > Mugilogobius > Mugilogobius chulae. The sequence goes on from CM076416.1 coordinate 12,753,952, forward strand.
CTGGATATGGATTAAAATATAAAATATAAAAATCCCATTGTATCCCTTTTATTTAGAGGAAAATCAGCCTCTGAGATGATCCAGACTCAGATTTCTACTGTAAACCTCCAAATAAAAAAAATTCAAAAATGTTAATAGGACTTTTGTATTGGCTCCGCCTAGATATTTTGAGTAATTTTGGGTCCCTGAAACTCATTTTTACCTCAATTACCTTCAGCTTTTATAGAGAAATTATCAAAAACCCAAAATATTCCAAATCTAGTGTAATTTATGTCTCAACTTCAACACCAGCTTTACCATTCTTCATATATACCCAAAAAAAATTTAGGCGGGTTTTAGATTGTGTTTTTCTTTTGCTTGGAGAAAGTTCTCACTTTCTGATGAGAGCCTGTTGAACCTCAGAAGCAAAAACTACAGAGACACCGCTTTAAAAAGACCCCAGACATTTGCTTGTGATCCAAAGGGTTCAGGAACAGTTTTAGTTTGAATTTGTACCGATTTTAGTCAGACGTGTGAGGGAAAAAAGGCCGGAATGAGAAGGCGTTTAACAACTCTTTACCTCTATTGACCCTCCACTCTCCTGTCATCTTTATAAACCTGGTTTAATCAATTGGCGTTTCATCATTCTTGTTGTTTCATTTTTATAACTGTGCACATAAGTTGTTACTATTAATATAGTGATTGTGAATAGGGCTGGGCACCAAGGACCGAAAATATACTGGAACTGAACACAAGACACACTTAAGGTGCCATTTTTGGGTCTGATTTATCAAGCCAGGTGCTAAATTGCGGGTGCAAAAGTGAAAAAAATCATGTGTTATTTTTGAACAATTTACACAAACTTTAATACTGAAAGATGCACGTACAACAAACTAAACAAAACAGATACGAATCACCCCAAATTCTTCATCTTCAGAGACTATATGAGAGAAAAATATTATCTCTGGTTTTGCTCCCTCTAACCTGCTTTGCACATGAGCAAATGCTTGATAAATCTGGCCCTATATGTATTGTGCGTTTTAAAATAAAGTTTGACATGTGTAACATCGTTAAAGGCTGAAAAAATTGTTTTGGGCTTATAATTAACATTTTAACAGCAAAAACTGAAAAAAGAACCGTTAAGAAGCCGGTCTCAAAAAGTATGGTTAAAGTACTGGTATCGAAAACGGTACCCAGCCCTATTTGTAAATATTACTTGATATTTGGGTACAAACGTATTGAGTAGACGCACCAGTCCACTCATATGATAAACGTGTGTGTGTCATATACAGGTATGTGTGGAGGCGGACAGCAGCAGGACACAAGCTCTCACTTCCGGTCGACCGCAGGGACAGTCACTGAGAGCACAGGCTGACTGACAGGTGCCACAGCTGGGGATGTGGAGAGAGAGAGAGAAGGGGGGTAAAAGAATGATGAGAAGAGACAAGAAAGAAAGGAACAGAATGATGGAAACAGAAGAGAATGAAAAGGAGGATTGAGAAAAAGAAAAGCTTTGTTATTATAAGAAAACACGACACGCTAAAACTATTTTGTCCTCGCTTTATACTTCACAGAGCAAGCCTCCTAAATGTACGTTTTTCTCCTCTCCCGCAGTGTCCGGCCTCATTACGCGCCCGACACTTGAAGTCTTATCCTCGGTAGCTTTCGCAGGAGCGGCTCTTGTTAGGGCAGTGGATGACAGCCGGCTCAGGTCCAGACTCGTGTCGCGGGACGTTATTCCTGTCCGCGGCCCACAGCGGCGGCGGTGCGCTCCCCGTCTCCAGGCGGGACGTGTCAGAAGAGCACAGGTGATTGGGACAGGCAGACAGGAGCAGGAGCATGCAGTACCTGTCCTTAGTGCCAAACGTCAAAGGACCACGCAAAGCACCGAGGCCCGAAATACACTCACAGGATTTTTGCAGGTTTTTTGTCTCTCATGCAGCAGTGGTGATATAACTGTTTTAGGATTTGGTGTAAAAACATAAATGCAGAAGAATATGCTGAAATATTCACATTTTTGAAAAAGCTAACATTTTACCGACATGTTCATTTTTTGTTAATTTTTATGGGGTTTTACTAAAATAAAAAAAATATTGATATACTATGAGATCAGGAAGTAAACTGTCAGTTGTGATCAGTTATTTGGAACATATTAAAGGACCAATATGTGTTTGCAAAAGAATGTGTCACTGCTAACGCTAATGCGGCACAATTTGAAGATAAAAAGCTTACCTGCACACAGTCGAGTAAAAATGCACTGCTATGCCACTCGAACTGGTAAAGATCACTTGTGAACTGGGACCTGGTCGAGAAAGTTCCACTTCACATAAGAGATCAACAATCAACAAACATAAAAGTGAATCTGAGGAGTTTAACTGCCACAAATACAATGCAAACACTAGTGACAGGTTACTTAACGTTATTTTTGTTAGCCTAAAGGTTAGCATTAGCCATAATGTTTACGAATTTATTATGTTGGAATGCTTTGAACTCGGAACTGGTATTTTTCAACTTGGAAATATCCCAGTTGCCTGGAACGCAGCATAACTACCAGTATACATAATTAGCCTTCTGGCAACACGAGTACAGATACTCACATTTTTGAATAACAGTATGCAAAACTCTCTATATGAGCTTTTAACCACAATATAATGGGATTTTTTGTTTATCAAACACGGGCAATGTGAGAGCCACTGCTCATAGACACAAACAGTAGAAATAAGTCGAAAAAGCATAGTTGTTCAATAGTTTATCACTGCTGCTAAATCAACATTTGTGAGTGAAATTTGACTCTACGACCCTTAAAGGTTGGATTCAGATGAATGAAAAACACTGTCTCAAGCTTCAGGAGACAGACGTCTGTCAGACCGGTTCATACCTGATCCAAACAGCTGCTCTTGTCCCGTTGTTTTATCCAAAGAAGTTTCCCCATGTAACTAGACCAGTACTTCTCAAATAGTGGGGCGCTGATGCCAGGTGGGGCGTGTAACAGTCCACTAGATGATAAGCTCTAGCCCGATCGATCCTCCTATCGGTCCTGAATCAGTGTGTTCCATAAAATCGGTCCCTTTCACGTGCCTTGTCTGCCCTGCTTTGATCGTAGTTTTCGGCACATTTTCGTGTTTGCGTCTCTCCGCTTGTAATTGTGCGCGAAATATTTTCTCTTTCCTAGGAAGGGCTCGGCAAAAAATAATTGAGAAGCATTGAACTAGACGGAGAGGAGCTATTTCTGCATAACACATGCGCAGTAGGGCGAAAAAATAACATCGACCGAAAATCTCTCTTTAACATTCCTTATCAAAACATATCTAGAGTTATATTTAGCTTCATTTGAAAAACAAACCAATTTAATTCATTTTAATCTTCCTACATCCGTCCACATCTTTTGCTCTCTACTTAATGTTTGGTCGTTTATTGTGATAATAAACAAGGAATCGCAATGACGTCACATCCGGCTGTACAAAGACCGGAAGAAAACAACAGCAGCAGCAGCAGCGATCACTCGTATCGTTAATGGTATTCTGCATTCTGAGCTCTTACCATTTAAATGACTGCGCAGTCGTCTGCTACAGGTAAAGTGTAGTGCTAAAGCGATTAGTGCTTAGAATAATACTTATATAATGACATAGTAGGGCTGGGCGATCTGGGAAAAAAATAGATCACGATTTTTTTCTTCATATCGTTCGATCTCGATTTTCGATTCGATTTTTTTAATAAAAATAATCTAAAATGGTAGTATTATGCAAATTATATATTATACAAAAAAAATGAAACTACATGTCTTTTCAAAAAAGCTTCACTATTATTTATTAATAGGTGAAAGTCTCCCTAATTTTAATGGTAAAATTGACCAGAAAGAATAGACTAGACGTCCCAGGTCAGCTTGATAAATAATAAGGCTAATAAATAAACAGTCAAAGAAAAATAAACATGATTTACTGGAGGCTATTTAATTATAATTATTTGTTCGTTTTGCGGTCAGTCCGTGCGTTCAGAGTCAGACTGTAAACAAGACTTATACACGCTTATGCTGTTCACGGATGACTGACAGCTTCCCAGGGAAGCGAGCACAAGTGCTGCGATATACTTTTTTTTCTCAACTCAAGACAGATGCTTTACTCACGCGTGAATACAGCGGCCAAATTCACGAAGTGAAGAGAATTCGTGCGTGAAAATGAAAGTGCGTCGCCGCTTATGAAGTGGAGAAAAGGGAGAGAATAGAGAGAGAGACGAGGGAAAGCGCGCCTCTCACAGAGATAATAACGGAACAGACGAGTGTTTCTGCGGGAGACTCACAGGTACAACACTTTACGCGTGAAGCCGTCTGTATGAGCCTTTTCTGTCACTAACCTCGCGCTGAAGTGGGCTGCGCGGTCCCGCGGCGCCCCAGGCTCGTCTCACACGGGGATTGACGCTGGCTTGATCCGTGCTCAGTGCATGCCTCCCCGGCTGCTGCCTCAAACACACGCGGGGATCCCGGAGGCTTGCCTCTGGTTCAGGACGCGCACGGACGCGGATAAAATGTGTGGCTCGTCATTATAAGTAAAAGTTAAAGGCATTTTATTAACGATGACCATTTTATCTTTAAAATAAAGGCTGTAGTGGGCGGCAACTCCCACTCTGTACCGCGTGCATTTACCACGTTGTGATTGGCTAAACTACCAGGCAGCGCCGCGTGCATTTTCTGCATTGTGATTGGCTGATGGACTTGTCGATCTTAATGCGCAAGCCTTATCATCGAGATCGAGCAAAGTTGAGATCGCGATCTCTCGATCTTTCGATTTTTGGCACAGCCCTATGACATAGTAAAAGTGCTCAAATACTGTGTTCTTAAATTACCTGACATTGTTCCAAACCAGCTCCGAACACACTGAAATTATAGTGTTTTTGATTTCGTAGAAGGTCATTTCAAAGACACACATCTTTCCAATATTCCTTAATGGAGGACAGGAGCTGTGAAAGTCGACGCGGCGGCTGGATGTGTCTGCCGGGACCGAAGCCGAGGAGATGGATGCGTTCAAAGACCCTGGACATTTTGAAGGCTGTAGAAATAAGAGTCATCACGAGGAGGATATAAAAAAGAAGGCAGAGCTGTCCATGAAGTGCGACAAGACAGCACAACGAAACTTATTTATTTTCATCTGCACAGGTTGGAGAGTAAATGACAAATAAATGGATGAACCAATACCGACACTCGTTCTTTAAGACTTGGATGAAATACAGAAAAAGCGAGGAAAGGAATTCTGCAAAACTGTGAAATCAAAACATCTCGTCTGTCCTTAATTTAGCCATCAATTAAACCTCGTTCTTGGCCAACGGTGAACTTTGTGTGCCAAGAATGCCCCAGACGCTGAAGTTTTGCCCGGGCAGCTTCTTATCACACCCTCCGTCACACCAAAGTGGAATTTGTTAATTTGATATCACACTGACAATTAAACTTCCGTAATTAGACCTTTGCCCTCGTGTCTCCAGTTCTAATGTAGTGAACTAGTTTGTGCATGTCTTACTAAATCTGTGTGGGTTTTTTTGGTGTTCCCAGTGCCTGCCAATGCGCGGTTATGGATTCGTTCTGGACAAATATCAGTGTCAGTGTAAGAAAGGCTTCTACCATCCCAACAGAGTGGCAGTCAACAGCTTCGCACGTAAGTCAAACACACAACTGTATTATATTGTATTTCTGTTGTGAAGTGCTGCCTAAGTGAATGAATAAATGCGATACAATTATGACAGAAACAGAATGCATAGAAATAAGGCAAAAATGTGTTGCTGTCTGTGACGTTGTCTATGATGCCAAGTGCCATAAATGGGACTTCAACCTAAAATTTAAAGGCTTTGTGCCATGTTATGAATCGTTAAATGTAGATTTATCCTTTGCTGTCTGCTTAAAGGTGGGGTAGCTAACTTTTTGAGTTGTAAATTAGAAAAATTAGACCTCTGAGTACTGTCTGAACTGAATAATAAAGATTTTTAGTTCTAATCAGGAGCTGAATGCTGCGCTCTGATTGGCTGAACTTGGGGCGGTCACTCCAGTTTCACTTTGTTGTTTGTTAAAAGAGGTTTATAAGCCATAAATGCAACCTAAATGAATACTAATTAAGTCCCACAGTGAGTTTAGAAGCACTCTGGAAAAGCTAGCCATGCTACCATGGCTAAATGCTAACATACAGGTTTTGAATTTTTGGATAACAGAAAGCTCATTTATAAATGTTTTCATTTTCATCTAAATGAATGCTACTTCCTGATTATAAGTGATGACATTCTAGGAAACAGGGCTGGCCAGTCTAGGAAAGATATAATCACTATTTTACTCTTTATCTTGATTGAAGTTTTAGTTTTCTTTTATGACTGAATCTTGATTTTAAAATGTTTCAATTACCATAGTTGCTCTGCCCTTCTAGGATGTCGCCCTAGCAACCATGTTGTAAACTGAGCTTCTCTAATGTAAAATATATCTATGCTTATGCTGCGTTCCAGGCAACTGGAAACTGGGACATTCTCACTTGAAAAATACCAGTTCCCACTTCAGAGCATTCCAACGTAATCAACTTGTATGTAAACATTATGGCTAATGCTAACCTTTAGGCTAAACAAAAGTAACGGTAAATAACCTGTATCAATGTTTACATTGTTTTTGCGTCAGTTAAACCCTCAAATAAATTTATTGTGGTTATGTTGAACTCGTATGTGAAGTGGGGCTTCCTCGACCAGGTCCCAGTTCACAAGTGGGATTAACCAGTTCGAGTGGCGTTCCAGCGCATTTTTACAAGTGGAGGTGGCACATATACCAGTTCCCAGTTGCCTGGAACGCACCATTAATCTGAGAAGAAAAAGGACACCGTAACACATTTATTTAGTGAAAGTTATGCTTACGGCTGCATTGGACTGTGTTTCTTTTAAGAAAACTGAACTTTGCTTTACTTTGTTGTTGTTTTTTTTTCAACATATTTTACAAATTTTCTTCAAAATCTTGACTCATTAAAAAGAAGAAGATCGCGATTTGTTTCCCACTCATGTTTGACTCCCGCTCGTGTCTTCTCAGTTTTGTGTGTGCTTAGTATTGAAATAAGGCAGCAAAAACACAGTTAAGCACATTTAACACTGCTAAATAAAAATTTAAAAATTCCTAGAGCTAGGGTTTCTCAGGAGAACAATTTGGTCGAGAACGTGGGCAGAACTGAGAAACGGCACTTGCCATATTCAATGATTTAGAAAGACATTTAACAAGGTCAAAATGTTACTTCTGCGTTAGAAAACTATTAAAAAAACACACACACGTTTTAATATTTCAAGTTTATAAAGCTTTTCTGTGACCTCCCAATACTTTTCATAACTTGTGTCTAATCCTATTCCAACTGCCAGTCATCTGCAGGCCCCAACAAAGCCATGAGTCAACAGCTCCTAAGTCCTTCTATTTGTGGATCAGTCATAGCTTTGAGAAATAGGACGTCTTCTTTTAAAGGCAAAATCCTGCAAATCTGGTAGACAATGGCCTCAAAGCCGCGCCAAGTCTGCCTTTCTTATTGGTTATCTGCAGGGCCAAACGGGCAGCTCCATTCAGAATCCTATAGTGTGTAAATGACAGGTCTGTTAGAGCTGCTGAGGGAGAACATATGACCCAGTTTGTGCCTTTTGGGGAATTTTTGGTCATAGTTTTAGAAGGGAAGGTACACCTCTAGATGTTCAGACTCTTTTTAATACTTGGAATAGTACACAAAGTAAATTATGACTTTAAAGAGGGTTGTATTGGGTAACAATTGTAACTAGGAATGGGCAATTGTTCTGTGAAGTCACTTTAGATCATCGTAATTACAATATATAAAACTAAAAACAATATAAGAATTATGATACAATGAGCAAGATGGACGTCCACGATATAGACATCATACATCATGATGTCGGAATCTCACGTTACTTCCGATGTTCTATTTATAGCACCTGTTGCATTTTAAATGTCTACTCTATGCCCTGAAAAAGACCGTTTGGTTGAAACGTGTTGGCGTCCCTTTCTTAATTAAACAACTTTTAACATCAAAGTGCCTCAAATTTTTGTGCCCAAAATAATACGCGCGAAATGTGCACGCGCGTCATTTGCACGTGTCTCTTCTTTCGCGAGTTTATTTTGTTTCTTTTCTACCTGCAACTACAGACTTCTGGCTCACGCTATTGCGTTCTTTTCCCAGTGAACAGAATCCATTCATAAAGCCTCGCAGAGCTTCAGGGTTGTCCCGCCTGTCAGCGCAGCTCTCACGGCACCGGGCCCTACAAACAGGAGCAGTGCAGTTCGTCACTTCATACGTCTCGCTTCTGAATCACATCGCACCTCAACATTCTCATTTCCCAATTTTTCTGGCTTAAGGCACAGTTGTGAATTAAACCATGATCTCCCGGGGCAGAGGACAAAGCACTATGCAGCTTTGTCCCAGTCTGCCTCCAAAAGTCACCACGAGTCTAATAACAGCGCTCTGAGAGAGGAGAGATACTGTATGAGCGCTTATAATCGCACATATAGTTGAAAGAAAGCGAGAGAAGAGCCTAATTGTTGGTTCGAAAATGCAAAATTTGCCAACAACATATTTTGACTTCCCTTTTCTTCCCTGCTAATTCTTTCCCCCTTCCGAGTTCTCTTTCACAAGAAAATCAAGAAATCAGAGTTTAATGTGGCTCTTTGAGTGTCTTAACTACTGTTTGTTGGCAGGAATCGCAGCCAAAGAAGCACAATGTTTGCCAAAGCAACTTCGTCTTACTCACCGGACTTCTTTTTTCATGTTTGGTGTGGGTCATGGTGCAGTGAGGAGCAGAATTATCCATAAATCTCATATAAAATCAGTCTTATGCCGAATAGACACAGAACTGGGCGTTGATGTGACTGTGGATGATGTGTAAAGCGGAGTTTTCTTTGCGCTGTGGGAGCTGCTTTCAGAAAGTGGACAGGGCCTATAGACATCAGAGCCAACAATCTGCCACCAAGTCCAAAACTGCTGTTGATTAAAGTTGACTGCCTGTCAGGAGCAGTCTGTCACCACACGGAGCTCAGACCAGTGAAGGATCATAGTGACGAGAACATTAGGACTGCTAATAACAATTGTTTTGGTTTTCAGTTAATCTGGCAAGGTTTTTCTTTGATTCATCTTTTATTTGCTTGGATTCCAAAAGGCCTGTGAAAAGCTACAAATCTGCCAATATGAAGCTAAAGAGATGCAATGTTACAAATTATTCTTATTTATAGATTTTTTTTGTTCCTATTGAAACCGACCAAAAACGTTCTGGAAAGACTGGAACTGAAAACCTTTGGTGCTGTTTCAGTTCCTTGGTTTTAAATCTCTATGTCAATTAGCAGACAACAGAAACACCACACATGCCACTAGGCTGTGCAATTAATCCAATTTTAATTGCCACAATTATTGCTCTAACAGATTACAAAGATAGTGTAATCGAGTAATCCTGATTATTAGCTGTAACTCACAGTCATAAGTGCTCAAATATTTAATTGAGTTAGAAAAGTAGATGTGTTAGTACATTTCCAACAGCCTATTTCTGTGACATACGTATGCCATCTTTTACATTTTATCTCGTCACTGTCTGCATTTGATGGGAGCAAAACATGCTTTGCGCTCTCTCCAAGCAAATAATCATTTCAATAATTGTGATATTATTTTTATCCTATCAAGCAGCTCCTGCTTTCTCTGACATGGAGATACAGAGGCCAAGAACGCTGCATGAGGCAAAACTACAAGATGCAGTTTAAATATACTAAACTCTACATTAATCGCCTTCTATATTATCACTAAATCATCTGCAATAAGCATTTATCCATTGACATTAAACGATGTGACGAGGTATATTTACCTACCTCAAGCAGCCCTACATGCCACATGTGTACTCTCTATAATGACACAAATTTTGCTTCACAAACAGCAAACACGCTCTTTTTTATGTTTATTAAAGACATTGTACAGTTACATTAAGCACAATGGCAGAGATGCTTTTATCTTTTTTCATTATTTATTTATTTTTTAATAATAAATCATACTGTGTACAAATTAAAAATTACTAAACAAAATTAATGTTGTACCAGATTGTAGCTTTACAGCTAATTTGCATCTGTAGTCCTGGGGAGGGGAGAGGGGAGGCACATTGTTTTTAGTTGTAAGAGGAAACTGGAGCACCCAGCGGATACCTATGCAGACACTTATGCAGAAACTTATGCAAACTTCACATAGAAAAGCCCCAGGCGGCCCCTGGAGTTGAACCCAGAACCTTCTTGTTATGATTCCATATGCCAACCGCTGCCCACCGTGTCGCTTTATTTCTCCCAAACAAACTGCCTGAGCTTAGGACTGCGCCTGCACAAACTAACGGCACGATTCACGTCTCACTTCTCCCAAACAGACTGTGCGCAAGCTTATGACTCACAAACAAACAGCAGTGTGTCGGCTTACCTTCTTAACAGAACAGATTAAGAAACAACAGGTCCATTTTCAATTAAAAACACAGTCTACGGTGAATAAAGTTTTGGACTTATAATTAAAAGCTGGAACCGAAAAAAGAACCGCTAAGGAATCGGTCTCGAAAAGCAAGTAAAAAAAAATTAACAATACCCAGCTCTAGTCGTAACTGAACAGACTAAAGGCTTAAATTCTAATTATTCCAATAACCGATCAGTTGTGATGTGGCAGTCTTTGTGTACATACAGCAGCTGAGCCTCAGTTGTTGTTTAATAAAAATATATTTGCTCACAAAACGAGCGCTATTTTCTAACTTAAACTGTTCCCCTTTTCAGATCAGAGAAAGTTAAGAAAAATGTCAAGTTGTTAAAAAAAACACATCACATCTCAAATCCAATTTTGCGCCGACATCCCCGTTTCGAGTCACAGTTCCTCTTCTGTCCCTGGTTTTGATCCGAGCGTGAGATGAGCGTGGGCGGACCGGCGGCCTGCGTGTTGACTTTGCGTGTGGACACATATAGATCGACGCGGTGCTGTTGACATAATGTCGATGAATCCTTGTAAGGTCAGGGAGGGATAAGCTTCCATATACTCGGCTCTGTCACTCTGCCACTTCATCTGCTCCATCCTCACATCCCCGGCAGATCAATACGACCGCCAAAAGTAGCCACAAGCATGGACCAGAGCTTGTTTCACTTGTACACTAGTGGTAATGTCTGATTTTAGATGATGGGCAGGGACAAAAGTTACTCAAGAGATCATTCACAGAAAAAGTGTTTTTAAAGAAGACATATAGTATTTTCCAGACTATACATCGCAGAAGCCCAAAAAAATACATATATTAGGAGAAAAGTATAAGTCACACTTTTTGGAGAAGTTAATTTTACATACTGGACTATATGTTGCTCCAGAGTATATGTCGCAGAAGCCCCAAAATGCATATTTTAGAAGAAAAAAACGTATATAAGTCGCACCAAGTATAAGTTGCACTTTTTGGGAAAAATAATTTACATAATCCGGCAGCCACCGTCTTTTCTCTGACATGGAGATGCAGAGGCCAAGAACCACTGCATGAGGCAAAACTACAAGATGCAGTTTAAAATATGACTAAACTCTACATTAATCGCCTTCTATATTATCACTAAATCATCTGCAATAAGCATTTTGTCCATTTGACATTAAACGATGTGACGAGTGTATATTTACCTGCAGCAAGTTCCACACATCTCTTTCTGCAAATCCACTGCCTCTCCGTGCATAAACAGCAGTCCTTCATCATTCATTCCTTTGGAAAGTTTCCCCCGCGTGTCTTCTTCCATAGATCTGCGAGCGCTCTGCGTGAAACAAGGAAATGCAGGTGCAGCAAGTTTTCGTTGTTTACCAGCCACCACCAGACAAACATCAGTGTTTGTCTTTAAAGCGATCAAAAAAAATGACTCCTCTTGAAATCAGATCGAATCTGTCGCGTTATTTTCATTCAATGGAGCCCTACGCGCTCTCCTGAGAGTCAGTGTGGTTCTTGAGACTGCAGCCTCCAGGTCTGCAGTTTTATAAATGTACGCACTGCACGTGCTCCGCACTTACGCAAGTAGCTGCACCTCGGAGACAACAGTGTCACGCCTCACTGACGGAACAGCAGCAAATGAAACAGCATTTTTCCCTCGTTTGAGAAGCAGGCTCAAGTCCGGTCGGGACCCATAATATTAATAGTTATTAACAAATTCACATTTATTTTACATAAATACGTCGCACCTGAATATAAGTCGCCCCCCCCCCCCCCCGTCAGACGATGAAAAAAAGCGCGACTTATAGTCCAGAAAATACAGTAATCTGACACTAAGAACAAAACTACAAGATGCAGATCAAAACATGACTAAAGTTTTCACAAATCAGCGTTTAAAATATCACTAAATCATCTGCAATAAGTATTGTGTCCATTTGACATTCAACAAATCGCATGCGGAGTGTATTTCTTACTTGAATCTCTTTCTGCTAAATCCAGTGTTTTTTTTTGCCCAAACTGCACGTGTTGTTTCCATCTCTACAGGCATAAAAAACAGTCCTACATTGATTCATCGGGAAAGTTTTCCTTCATGCTGCTTCTCCGAGTTTGTAGTTTTATAAATACTATATTATGATCTCCCCGGCAGAACAGAGCGCGCATGAAGCCGCATTTGTCCCTTGCTACATTTGCGAACCAGGAAGAGTATAAGTCCTGTCACATTTTTTTGAGTAATCACAAGTATATACAGACAAGTGGGCGGGGATAGGTAGTTTGTGAAAACAAGGATTTTATAAGCACTGGAGCGTCAGCTGCAGTACAACACACAAATGCTCAAACATGCGGGAATCATACCAAATGCATTAAACAAATGATGCAAGAACACAGTTATAAACTCAGAAACATTCTACATATCATTGTCCAATTCAAAAGGGATGGAGCGTCAAAAAAGAAAAAAAAAAAACGTCAATCCCTCTTTTGAATTGGACAAAGAGAGTGAAGTGAGTCATTTGACACCTGGTGAAGGCATATTTGAGGGCTGATGAGCTTGTTAATCAATACTAATGATGGCCCTGAGTCACTTTGCCCTTTAAAGATTTGTCTTGGCTGGAAAAGAGCAGGCAATGTAAATCTGTCCTGGATTAGGATAGCTTTGTGGTCTGTGATAGGTGTCAGACCTTGTTTAATTAAAATCTTCATGTAATACAGAGCTTGCAAACTTAAATGGGTAAAAGGGACCGCCATTGGCATAATTTTCAATCCTTTTGCCCTTACAATTAACACCACCGACTTATATATGACCAACACAAGCCTTTTAATTGTTTGACATCGGAAATATCGCCCATTACATTTTAACTTTAAAATGGTGATTGTCATGTTTGTCATTGTCATTGTCATCAGGGTGAAAATGGTGTTCAGGACACTTCAAAATCTGAATTGATTTCATAAATTGAAATAGTTAAACTGATACATTTTTTCCAGATGTTCCCCGGGACGCTGTTTGAAAATCACTGGATTAACCTAATCATTTTGACTTCGCTATTAGAACGATGTCCAGACATATTTTAAAATCAACACACAGGATGATATTATCTGACTAACTATTTGCTGTAACTTATTTGTTTGTCTTGCAGTAGTTCATGCCTCTTGTAGGATTAAGTAACCTCTCTATCCTTGTCTCTTGTAGGAGTGAGTAACCTCTCATCCTTGTCTCTTGCAGGAGTGACTAACCTCTCTATCCTTGTCTCTTGCAGGAGTGACTAACCTCTCTATCCTTGTCTCTTGCAGGACTGACTAACCTCTCTATCCTTGTCTCTTGCAGGAGTGACTAACTCTCTATCATTGTCTCTTGCAGGAGTGAGTAAGAGCGGCAGGGTGACGGAGAGCGGCCCAAACGCAGATGAGAGCTGGTCCAGTGACTGCCTGCCCTGCGCTCCGGGTTGTGCCTTCTGTAAGGACGACACTCCCTGCGTGGCCGGGAGGACGGAGCTCTGCGGCTGGCTGTGCTGTCCTTCCAGTGCCTCTGCATGCTGGTGCTCTTCATCAGCATGGTCCTCATCTACCACTTCAGGAGAACAAGGTCTGAACTTTAGACAACTGTATGAGCTTTTAGGTTGGAAAAAGTTGGAAGTTGTTATCATCCAAAAGTGGCTGCTCTTGGTCGGACCCTCACACTTTTATTAGAGTGCATTCACAATACACTTAGTCAGGTTTTGCCTGGATTGTTTGGTTTGATTTGGGTAATTGTGAATATATTCGGTAAAAATGGTTCGTTTGGAGAATTGGGTCTTGAATCGTGCCCGGGAGTGGCTCGTTTGTTTTGTGAACACAGACATTCTGAGAGAAGAACAAAACCAGGAAGTGAGCAGTGACTTGAATCAAAACAAACAGCATATGTGGGATCTATAGCAGGATAAATAACACTCAAAACATGTCAGAGTAACAGGAGATGATAAAAAAAACTAATTATGATCTATATTCATCTGCTATTGAGCCTCTACTCTGGTCTCAACCAATCTCTGCTCCATAGACGCCAACTTGTCCAATCGCTGCATCGGTTGGACAAGTTGGACTCTCCTAAGTCTGTTTTTCAGTCTCTCTACTGGCTCCTGCACTTCATGGTGGAATATAACGTCTTGCTGATGATCTTCAAGGTTAAACACGGTCTTGCTCCAGCCCAACTCTCAGAGCCGCTCACAGTCCAGCAGCTTTGCGCTTTATATTTTATATTACATTGAGTTTACAACTTTCAAAGCCCAATTGAAGACACATCTTTTCAGACTAGCCTTTGAGACATTTTAATCTGTTCCTGTGATTGATTCATTTTTTTTTTTTTTTAAAAAGTAAAGTTTTGCAGCTAAAAGTGTTGATGGCATGCCTTTCAAATGTGTAGATGTTGTACCTTTTCAGGCCCTCCTTCTCTGAAAGAGAAAGAGACAGCATTGCAACGTCCAATAGGAACCGAGTCTGTTTGCAATGTGAACAGCCCCTCCCAAATAGTAGCACATGCCTTTGTAGAGCTTTTTCTCATTTATATTCACAGTCAGTCAAAAATCAATCAAAGAAAACCACCAAGTTTGTCTCCTAAGTGTTTAGAAGAATCTTCAGTTTGAATTGGAAACATTTTTGGGGCAGTGATTCACAAAGTGGGGTTCAGGGCCAGCAAGCCAAAACAGAAAAAAAAAATGTTTGAAAGTAACTGTATATACTTAACTTGATAAATTTGCCATTTTTCAAACCAAACTAATTCCACTGACATTATCATTTTGTTGTGTCTTAACCTGGGATGAAATACATCTGGGGTTCTGGAGCAATCTTCGGCCAATAGAGCGCTGCAGCTCTGAAAAGTTTGGCAACAGCTTTTTTGGACAAATAGACCAAAATTAATACTGCTCAGGATGATCAGACTTTGATCAAATTTGCATTAAAAAGTAGATTCATCAGAATAGCCTTTTTGTGAACCAAACACATACCGTACAGTGCGTCATATGAAAAGAGGAGTGCTCGGCTGTAATGCATATCCAGCTCTTGCAGACGTATTATTCAAAGGACCCATCTGCCTGTTGTCCGCTCTCTGAAAGCCCCCTGAAGGCCTCATGTCAATTAGGCCAGTATCTGTTGTTCCATTTATCACAGGAGAGGTGCACAGAGTAGTGGCCTTGTCAGAAAAAGCCTTAAGGCGGAATCTTCTTTTACTGGATGCACCATATTCTGTTCTAAACAAAAAAACTGCTCCTGTGGTCTGCCAGCGCCTGCGGCTCTGTGTGCACTTAAAGGGTCGGCTCAAAGTGAGGGCCATTTGGGAAGAAAGATGGGATTATGTAATGACAATTTCTTATATTTGCTCGTACGTTGTATTTGGAAAACATAGACCTAAACGTAATGGAAAAGGACAGATGAGTGCATTTTGTTGAAGTATGGGCCACGTTTTTTTTGAGGCAGGGATGTTTTAATTAGGGATGGGTAACTGATACGGTATCGGCACTGACTAATATTAACAAAGTTTACTATATCATAATTCATATACCCTGTTTATGTTTTTGGACCTTAGTTTGCATTACACAGGCTGTGGTCACACTTATACACATATAGTGAGGTAAGTTTTCTCACTTAGAAATGGTCTAACACAGAGCTATTCAACTTTATTCTCCAGAGGGCCAGATTTTACAGAGAATGGCTTCTGGGCCGAATAGTTGCACAATACGTCATCGTGTTTGACATGAGCTTGCACCAAACACTCACAGGACTGGATTTATTTCTATAGTGGTACGAACTTTTGCTGCAATCTATTTTTATTGGTTTACAAAATGTTAATTTATTTTTTTTTATTTATTTCACCTTTATTTAACCAGGAGAGCCTCATTGAGATTACAAATCTCTTTTTCAAGAGTGTCCTGGCCAAGAGGCAGCAAAACATAAAAATAAAAATAGATGTTTCAGAACAAACAAACAAACAAACAAGAACACAATAAATCATTCATTAATAATAATCATAATTAATCAAATAATAATCAAATCTGAACAGGGACCATCCCAGCATTAAACCAAATCTAAACCAGGTCTAAAGCGGAATTAAATCAGGACTGAATCATGCACTGTGAAAATTGCATTCTCTAAGTGGATAATGGGAGAACAATTGGCTATAAGTCATATTTATCTTTGTTTAAGCATATTTTTAAGTTGAGTAGGCCTTGTCTAACATTTCCATCGTAGGTGCATTTCCTCTGTGAGGCACAGTCTAAAAAACACAGAAATCACATTGTATGATTTTTTAAAATAATTTATTTGGTAAATACTGTTATAAAATAACTTTTACAGTAGATCTCTTGATTATCATTCAGATTTCTGAACCCAAAACTAGGGATGAACCGATATTATTTGAGCCGATCCTAGTAACCGATGTTTGGCCCCCTGCTGTGGCCAATAACCAATATTTGCAGTTATCGATTATTTATATTTTAAAGCAACATTTTGACTTTGTTAAATGTCTTTGTAATTCTCTATGATGGTCACAAATGTGCCGTATTTT
Organism: Mugilogobius chulae; assembly: GCA_038363315.1. NCBI lineage: Eukaryota > Metazoa > Chordata > Actinopteri > Gobiiformes > Gobiidae > Mugilogobius > Mugilogobius chulae. Next base: position 12,770,906 of record CM076416.1, read on the forward strand.
CTGGACATTTGAAGCAAACGTGTGCTGTCTCTGCTGCCTTCTGCTGGAAAAACTACACTTGAAATCCATGTGCTGTTCAGAGGAATGAAGGGAACTAAGGAGTGTCCCACCATTGTTGTGTGTAGTTGTTAGGAAGAGGGAACAGGGACTGGTTGGGGAAAGGGTCAATGATGCTGAAAAGGTGAACAATCAACCTACAACTACACAGGATGAACTGGTCAGTGACTTGAAGAGTGCTCGAACCACTGTTTCATGGTTGCCATCAATAATATACTATACGTCATGGTTTAAAATCATGCATTGCACAGAAAGTTCCCTTGCTTAAGTCAGCCCCTGGGTACCTTATCAAAATTAGACCTATAAATATAGGCATCAAGGCATTAATAAAAGTTAGTTAGTTGTGTTTGTTTATGCAAGTGTAGCAATAACTTCCTTCACCTCACATTAAAATCATGTTTTTGCTTCCTTCATTGATTCTGCAGAAATCCATCATGTTTTTTAGTTCCTTCTGATATTTTTTTCCATATTTTTCCACTTCATTTTTGATAGTAAGCAGCCATGTTGGTTTTCATACGTGTAACAAGATTAGTAAAGTTGATTTGTCCAAAAAGTCTCCGTTACAATATGTTGTCAACAAGCTTCCGCCTACTTCACAAACAGTATTGACATTAGGTTTGACGTTCTTTCCTGGTTAACCAATGCATGTCTCATTGGTTTTTTACAATGTTGATAATATATGTAATTGTAATCTTTTTTTTTTTCTTTTTCAGAGCATCCGAGCTTCAGGCCTGGTTCTGTTGGAGGCTATTTTGTGTGGCGCACTTCTTCTCTACTTTCCGGTAAGTTCAGATTTACATTACATTGATTGAAGGTTTTTTAGAAAATACACACTGCATCATCCATCAATTTATATGATTTAAACCAAGCGAGACGGATTGGTAACTTCAAAAATGATTTAATGTAACATAATAATAGGGCTCCTAATGCTATGTGTTTGCATTTGACGAGAAAATATTAAGAAATAGCTGTAATTGCAAAGATCTACTTTCTTTTTTTTACCTTCAGTTGAGAACAGCCATGAAAACTTGTGGGGTACCTTGGCAGACTTCACTTCAGACCCATCCTTTGCTTAAGTTTGTAGATGGTACTAGCGGGACAAAGGCAGTTATTTCAAAATTATATGGTTATATTTTGGAAAAGGCATATCTTCCATTAAACTTGGACATTGGCTGGAGGAATGATATTCCAAGCTACCCTTCAGATTTCAATTGGGACGCGATCTGGGACTCTGTTCTTTGCTCATCAAAAAAATCCAGATCATCAGCAAATTCATCTGAACTTCATTCACAGGACATATATGACACCTCGCAAACTTTTCATTATGAAGTGCAGAGCCGATCCTAATTGCTCCCTATGTCATACTAACTCTGTGGGTACCTATTTCATATGATCTGGGAATGTCCTGATGTGTTTCAGTTTTGGAAGGTGATATGTAATAGTTTCTCTGTTTTATTATCTTATAATATCCCTTGCTCACCGTTGGTACTAATTCTCAATGATTTTTCTCAACTTAACTTGACCAAAGCACAGGAAAAAATTTGCTTGGCAGGCCTTACAGCAGCCAAAAAAATGGTCGCAACCAGATGGAAACCACCTCATTCTTTGTCTCACCGCCATTGGGTTCTATCATTCATTGACATTGTTTATTTAGAACTGTCTACAGCGCGCATGCATAATGCTAAAGAAAAAACTATAAGTCTCTGGAAACAAACAGTAATAGATCTTAGGCTCTTCTGGTGTGAGGTGTCCTTATATGTATGTGTGTATGTGCATATACTGTATGTATATATGTCTATTCATGTACATAATGCTTACACATTTACTACAGTCTTGCACCAACTGCTGGGTATATTTTTCTGTCCTGGACCTGTTATGTTATGTTTTTCTATTTACATAATGTTTTGAAAACCAATAAACATTTGGTAACAAAAAATAAAAAGAAATAGCACTAATAACTTGTAAGTTTGGACAATACAGTATAACTAACCCCATTCAGCAGTAGTGTGGTGTGTGCTTTTAAAGAAAAAAATAGTGAAAGAAGCTGCTGTTCATGTCAGAGGCTAATCCATTTGTGTACTGTATGTAATAAACACTCAAAATCAGTTTGAAATACGTTTGTGGTTTTATAGGCAAACAGTGTTTTGTAGGAATAATTTGAGATTTTTAAGGATGTCTTCTTAACTCTGTCAGACAAAATGACATGATCAATCTGCAATGCCTTACCTTTAAACAGTTTTTGAATTGTTATGAGAGAATAATTAAACACTTCCCCAGATTAAGAAAAATACTCCAACAATCAATGCAAAAGACATTTGAGCTTAATGTTTGAATACTAATGTTTTATTCACTGATGTTCATTTAGTTGCATAAATACACTTTCCTCGTCAAAGCTTTATCAAACCGCTAAATGAATCTTGCTCTTTTAGTCCGGTGTTTGTCAACCAGTAGACCTGCTTTTCCACCAAATCTGGAACGCTTCATTCAGTGCCTGGGAAGCGACGTCGAAGCAGAAGACGATTAGTAGTAGAGACATGACGTTCCGGAGGCAGAGCAGTAGGCGGAGGACAGGCTAAAGTGTGAGCGCGCATAGAACAGGAGTTACAGAATGTCTTATTATTGCAACATGAGTAATCGATAATAAGGCCTCTGCTATCTGTGTTCTCCGCTTTCCCATGGTTGGATCGCAGTAAAAGACGGAGGGCAGATTTAGGATGCTTAGACAGTCTGGAAATAGCATCGAGCGTAACAGCGATCATTTCTGCTGCTGGTTTGGTGTGTATTTGAACGGATAAGTGAAGATTTGAGCTGTGGAAAACTGGTAGAGTTATTGCATCAAGAGGTTTTCTTTTAGATGGTTCTATGGAAAAGGGGTAATAATAATAATACATTTTATTTATTGTGCTACAGTAACAAAGGGATTAAAAGACAGATCCCAACAGACAACAGAAATGAAAACATCTTACATTTAGATAAAATGAAAACACAAAAATTCCGAAAACATTTTAACAAAGACCTCCACACTTTGTAGGGCCCTCAGGGTATCTAGGTATTCCAAAACAGGCTCGTCTGCCTGGAAGGCCCTGTCTCCCATAGTGGAGAGTCTGGTCCTGGATTGGTAAAGGCAGCAGGATGAGGTGGTAGAACGGAGGGTTTGTGTGGTAGTGTGAAGGGTGAGGAGTTCGAGGAGGTAGAAGCAGTTCCATGTATGCACTGGTGGGTGAGGAGGCAGAGTTTGTAGTGTTTTCTGTAATGAATGGGCAGCCAATGGAGGGATTTGAGGGGGGAGTGATGTGACCATATTCACGCCTCCACTTCAGGACCATGCCTGACCAGTCAGCCCCTCCTACATTCTGTTACATTCTTTTTAATGCAGAAGGGTCTGGGACCTGACGGTTAGCCAATAAAATCGTCTCCCAAAGTTAAGACGATCCAATCAAGCACGGCGATTCTGACACGTGACACTAAAAAGTCGGAAGTTGCTTGCAAGTCCCATTTCAAAACATTCAAGAAGGCGAACGTAGCTGATTCGGCTCGTGCTTCGGTTTTGAACAATGAACGTATCAATTCCTTCAAACCTGAGCAGCAAACCGTGTTGAGAGGCTTCAGACTGAAAATATCCTCGTGCTACATGTTTACCAAAACATCGTGTCGCTGTTTTGGTGGAATTTCCGGGTTTTCTGTGATTGGTTGACTCAACGCTCGGAAAGCCCGCCCTCGAAATTGAATCTCGGCGCTCTGATCCCAGACCCTCTCTGTTTGTAAAGTGTCTGTCAAAGCGTGTAGGGACTGGCTGGTCAGGCAAGTCAGGACCCAGGCAGCGCAGTTTTGAATGTGCTGGAGCTTTTGTAGGCTTCTGCCGGGGATCCCGACAAGGAGGGCACTACAGTAGTCCAACCTGGAGGAGATAAGGACACAGGTCAACTTTTCAGTATCCAGTTGGGAAAGACAAGGGTGCAATTTGGCAATGTTTTAAGGTGAAGGAAAGACCTTGCAGATATGGTGAATGTGGGAGTCAAAAGTGAGGTGTGAGTCGAGTGTGATTCCAAGGTTTTAACAGAGGATGACAGAGGAATGTTATGATCAAAGAGGGAATATTGAGTGACCAGGTTTTATTTCGGATACCAATTATGATGGCTTCTGTTTTGCTGCGATTTCATTTAAGAAAGTTATCAGACATCCATGCCTTTATCTCCTCTAGACACCTGAAGTGCAGATGGCAGAGCTGAGGGGAGTGTGGAGTCCAAGTTTATGTATAGCTGGGTGTCGTCGGCATAACAGTGCATGTGTTTATGGATAATTTGACCTGGAGGGGGCACGTAGATGGTGAAAAGGGTTGGCCCGAGGACTGACCCTTGCTGCACTCCACAAGGGTACATAGGAGAAGTACATAGGATAAGTTTGGAATATTCAAACACTCATTGAAGCTGCTTATTTTTCTTGAGATTCTATATAAGACCCTAATATCTAAACAGAGTGAAATTTGAATTCTCACTTGACTACAGCAGTACCCGATTGAAAGTACTATGCCGGAAGCACACCACAGTTCACGTCAATAGTCTCAAGAATGAACACGATCCAAACGAAACGAAAATACACCTGTACAACCACTGTTTTCAAAGCTCAAGTGACTAGTCCACATCTTCTTTAACAATTCCAAGGGTCAAACTGCTGCTGAACTCTTGTAGCCATTAAAACATGTCCAGCAGACACTCCGAACCCACCCACGACTCATTGATCCGCGAGTCCAGCCTTAGCCCTCTCTCTCTTTCTCGTTCAGGGCATCGGATAATTGCACTTTAGCTGCAATCACGTTCGCCTGTATGCCGAGCCTAGCAGCGAGGGCCTGGTGTAATTAAAACCAACTGATTTAGAGCGGCCTAATCAATGCAATTTGCCGCGACAAGGTGCAGGAATGTAATGATGCCGGAGAATGGGCAGATGAGTTAAAAAAAGAAAGGAAATAGAGAGAGAGAGAGAGAGAGAGAAAAGAAGTGGTGTCAGGTTATTGCGGCTGTATCCAGCTGGGGTAGTGATGACATCAAGGCTAAAATTAGCTCAGAGAGAGAGAGAGAGAGAGAGGGCGCTTGTCCACTGATGTTCAAATAGAGCAGAGGATGATCAGAAAGTGAAAGGGAATAATAATTGTGACATTGTTGATTACTACTGCATCTACGAAATAGCCATTTATTGATCCTGCTGCAACTCTGTATAAAGATCTATTGCAGTCAGCATTACATTCTTGACTAATTCAAACTTCATTTAGATTCAAATTGTGATGTCTGAAATCAAAGAAGCTTAGATGTAGAAAAACTGGCGTCTTTTCTGTTTGAAAATCAGACATACTTTTCATATTGTGTCTTTTTCTTGGGCATTGCTGTTGCGCTTTAAAAATGTGAGTTCTAATACATGATTGTGTGGCAGTTCCTTGTGGAGATTTAAATGTATAAGGACTGAAAGTTTGGTGTTTATATTGTGCATTACTTGCATGCTGCTGCTTCTGCTGCAGACATACACTGCACAGATCAGGACTGTTCTCTCATTGCTCACTGAGAAAACAGATCTCCAAGTTTACTCATTCTACTGCAGAAAGCAGAGTGAGTCTCATGTTAAAGGTGCACTGTGTAACTTTTTGATCAAAACTAGAGTTGAATAAAAGCATGTTTTTGTCATTTGGTTGGCTTTGTTGCTCTCCACAAATGTTAAAAATCTATGCCTTTACTTTGTCATATTTAGAGGTCCACTCATCAGTTGTTAACACGACATAGTAATGCACATTCACTTTTGTATGTTTTATAAAAAAGCTGGTATTTTTTTTAGTTTTAGCCAAATTCAACCCATTCAGAATGTCCGAAATATGCTCTCAATTTTGTATTTCTGCGCAATTGATTTGTTGGATTTTTACTTTCTGGAGTTAGTAAGTAGAAGCCAATTCGTTATCAAAACATGTTTGTTTGGCCTGACAAAGACCCACAGAGGGTTGAAACATGACAGTATGTCGCTGTTGCAATAACAGATTTTTATATTTAACTTATCAGGCCTTGTCCACACATACCAGGTATCTGATAAAACAAAAAATCTTTTTTACGATTTGGCCTATCATCCACACTAAAACGCAGGATTCCCTCATATAAACTCTGGCCCTGCGTTTGAGTGTGGATGTGACTAACCAGCATTTTGCGTTTTTAAACGTCACTAACTGCAACATTTGCATAAACGTCATATACGCGGCCTTGTTTAGAGCCTCGGTCAGGAGCACATTTATGCGGTATGTTTGAATGTGATTTTCTTTAAAACAGTTGTGTGGACGCAAGAGTTTTTACAAAATGGAGGACAGCAAATATGCGTTTGTAAAAAATACCCTTCTAGGTGTGTACATGACCTCAGAGTGCCTCACCTCTTTGCCAGTGTCAAAACATGTTGTGCATGTAAACACGTGTAGCTTCATTGATGGGCAGTACTCTGATGGGAGACCGCTGTCACAGTGGGACACCACTTCACCACATTGCCTAGTATGGATCTGGTGAGTGCACAAATGGTCAGTGGTGGTCATTGATGCAAATTGGCACCCACGCTTCTGTCAGTCTGCCTCAGGACAGCTGTGACTACTCATATTCACAGTTGTATATACTGAAATTCTGAACATTATTGTTCTTTCTTGAGATTATGAAAAATATATAAAATATGGTCATGTATACTGATAAAATGACAATCTGCTGCTTGTTACAGAGAAATGTCACTATGAAGTTTATCAGCTCTGCAGTTTTGAACAGGAAGACTATGGACTGGTTAGCCATTTTAAATTGATATATATTTTAAGTTGTTTTTATGTCAAATTTCTCATGCAATATTTACTTTTCTATTAAAAAACACATTTTCTAACCAAACAGAAAATGGTAGTGACATATCCGTATTTGCTGCATGCTACTGTAATGCGTCCCTATCCCCCTCCCATGCGACTAAAGACTAAAAATAGACCAGCATATTGTCCCTGGTGATGCTTCTATTTTAAATAATTCCTTTGTTATGAAACTATCCTTTTGCTTTGTACTATTATGACTGTTTTTACTCTTCACTGTCTGCCTTACCCCGAAAGTGTCACCTGCAATGACTTAGACGAAACAGCAAAGAGCCGGGATGATTTGAAAAGACGCACTAAAACGGGCTCTTTTTGTCTGTTTTTATACGGGAAGATGAGAGGAGGAGAACTGTCCGCGTGCTTTGGCGGTTTTGAATGGAATGCCACGCAGGATTAGCTGCTGAGGAGGCTTAGACTGAGTGTGGGTGCGCCTTGTGGACACTTTCTCTTCCAGTCAAAACAAGAATGCGATGCTAATATGTCAACAGTGGGGAAAGCGGAGATCAATAGATTGTTGTGCGTGAACAATGAAAGGAGGGGAGGGTTGTCTGGGTAGGGGAAACAAAACCACGAGAACTCTGCAAAGCGTTAGTTAATAAAATGATAAATGTTACAGTAGTTTTTATTAGGGATGGCCCAATTCACCTAATTCTCCATTGGATTCAGTTTTCGATTTTGCAACCACAATTATCGATTTTGATAGTTTATCTATATTCACATTTTTTACCTTAAGACATAAACTAAACCAGAATCAAAAAAAATTGTAAAACAAAGCCACTGTTGTTAGTGCTTAAAACGTGTATGTTTTATCAACATTTGAACAGTAAACAGTGTCATATTTAGAGGTCCACTCATCAGTTGTTAACGCAACATAGTAATGCACATTCACGCTTTGTTTTTTCAAACATTGTGCCAGTTATTGTATTGTGTGTATTATACAGCTACAGAGTGTGTGTGTGTGGGTAAGTCAGTGGCTGCATGAGCAAAACACATCGATTCTGGCCTTTTAATTCGACTGCTGCTTCATACTTCGTACGATTTTTTACATTTTCATCCCTAGTTTTTAATAGACAGATTTTTTGCACCTAACCTCCAGAAAGAGTTGCTGCTCATAGACACAAACAGTGGAAACAAGGCGAAAAAGCACCGTTGTCGACTAACTACTAGAGCAGGGCTATTCAACTTTATTTTTCTGAGGGCCAGATTTTATCGAGGACCACGGCTTGTGGGCCGGGCAGTTGCACAATACATCGTAGTTTTTGAAGCAAGATTGTACCCAAGACCAGAGTTGTTTCTATAGTGATAATAACTAATGCTTCATCTGTTTTTATTGCTTTACAGTAGGGCTATTCAATTATGATTTACTATGACTCTAGGTCTACATATTTGCTACTTCAAGGGTGAACCTCAATTTGGAACAAGACTAGAGAACAATTTGTGAACCAGAACAAAAGTGAACAAAACTAATATCAGTGGAATTTTAGCTGATGAAGTTGATTTAAAAGTGCTGCAGGCGACTGAAAACCAGATCTAACCAAGAAAAGTGACAAACTACTTTAACTAAGTTTATCACTGTGAGAAAAACAAAAGTTCTGCTGCTAAATCAATATTTGTGATTGAAATTTGACCCTAGAACCCTTAAAAGTTACATTCAGATGAGTGAAAAAACAAGAAACAGACGTCTGTCAGACCAGTTCATACCTGATCCAAACAGCTTCTCTCATCCCGTTTTCTTGTTTTATTCAAATAAGTTTCCCCAGCTAAGCAGATGGACAGTGAATCTTTTGTATAAAGCATGCGCAGTAGGGTGGAAAGGGACGTGGATCATTAATCCCTCTACACAACATGGAATTTGAACATTACATCAGGTATCGCTGAAATGCAGATGGTTCCCAACAACCAGGAAGTACAATTGGCCAATCAGCAAACAGATGAAGTGGTGTGTTGGCCAGAACCGATCCAAGTTCAGAAATAAACTCTAAATACGTTCCCATTAGAATTTGATTTTGAATCTTTAATTTGTAAAGAAAATGGTCAACTTTGGGTACGGCGATCGGTTAATGCAAACTTTTCTTATTAATCTCCAAGGAAAAGAAAAAAAAAACCCACAAACTTGGCCAAACTTGTTGATACTGCACGTTCCGCTTGTGGCTGTAAAACTTCTCGTTGTTTACCCGATCTGCTGATGCCTTCTGGTGATGTGCCGGTGCCCCTGGTGGGTCATAGGTTGTCACCCGCTCCAGAGTTATGTCCTGGCACTGCTGGAGTCATTGTTGTGGGGCCGTCTGAGCACATCACGCAGCTAATGAGAAAGCCTGTGTCCTGGGACTAGCATAAGCAGCATATCCTGAGCTTGACAGGCTAAGAAATGTTCTGTGTCAACCTCTCCTCTCCTCTCTGCTGTCTCGTCCTCCTCTGCCCCTCTCCTTTCACTGCTCTGTCTTCAGTCCAAGCGCTCCTGACACTTCCAATAAGGCTTAAGTGGATCTAGGGCCGCTGTGTGCGCTCGCAGTCCTGTCGCTCTCTCTCTCCGTTTCCCTGTGAACCGCTCAAAGCCAGGCGGAATCGCTAAAGTTGAAGGTGAACCCACATTGGTCAGTAGGCGAAATGCTCTTTTAACCTGCCATACTTCATTTTCACTGTAACTGGAAAGTAGGTGTTTCCTTCGCTCTTAAACCCTCTGGCACATCGCTAGTATTCACAGGCATACATTTTTGACCACCATCACAGCCTTAGAACAACTTTTTTAGATCGAGAAGTGATCACGCTTACCCTCTGCAAAGTTTCATTTCATTTGTTTTATTTATCCATGCATATTCAAAAACATATCTGAACAAAAATGGAATTACAAAATATACTGGTTGAATAGGATCACGGAAGCAGAGTGATCCCAATAGGGAGATTATGAGTTCGACTCCCAGGTTCTAGTTTGTGTTTCACAACGAAACGACATTTTAACTAGGGATGCACGATATTGACAAAAAAATCAAATTGCGATTTTTCTGTTTGATATTGCGATTTTGAGTTGATATTCAATAGTTAACGTGTATACGTTTTTTTCTGTTGAGCATACCATTTTGCAGCAACTGTAAAATGTTAAATATGTAAAATATATATATAAAAAGAAAACTGCCCTACTAATTTGAAAAGTTTAACTATGTATACATTTCGGCATTAATTTTACTTATGCTACGACCAAGATTGATTGACTGTTGTGTGCTTGACAATACAGTTGGCCTGCATAAAAAGTAACAGTGGCTATTGTTCAACCTAGCTAAGATTTTTGCCTTATGACAGAAATATACAGTATCGACAGTAGATGGCACCAAGTGCCCCTGCACAGCTCAGGCAACTGAGTGAAAAAAAAAAAAAAAAAGATCGCTAAAACTCCCAAAACAATGTCTATATCATAAGTACTGAGCAAACCTGCGTGACACTGCCGTGATTAAGGACCAATATCAGCCATGGCATTTATTTGCTTGGATTTTATGTTTGTGAAGCATACACTTTAAAACGTGACTTCTTCTTTATGAGTGGTTTTATTGAATACGCACTAGCACGGTCATGAAAGCAGTGTTTATAGAGACTTTTGTCTAGTCATGTTTTGCGATTAGCTAATCGCAGTTGTCAATATCGCAGTATCGATTCGGTATCGATATATCGTGCAGCCCTAATTTTAACCACAGTAAAGTTGTCATCATGATGTGGCATGATTTTCCCTTGTGGCTTGGTTTGGTAATTTGACACTGAAAGACAGAAATAAAGTCAGTCAGATTATTAAATGGTCCAGTTGTAAGGTGACCAGATGAGATGGTTTGACTTTAGTATTTCTAAAGTGGGAAGTCAACTGTGTGCAGAAGGATTGCGTGTGCGTAAATGTGGATTTGTGTAGTCTGACGTAATGACGTGCAGCACAAAATCTGCAAGTTGTCATTCGGGGCTAGGATGAGTTTCAGAACATGTGGGACATGATTCATGGATTCTGGTTTCGGGGCGTCTGGTCACCCTATCCAGTAGACAGACTGATGAGTCGCAGCTGAGTCTTAAGGCCCTATACACCAGGCAGGTACGACATGTAGCCTAATATTGTGAGCTTATTTGAGGAGCTTCACCTTCTCCTTTCAGGACGCAGGTTCCAGGTGCCGAGCTGCAGGACAAAACAAGAACACTTTTGTTCCATCAGCAGCAATCCTTCTTAATAAATCTGAAGACTTTAAATTATTTTTATGGGAGTCTATCTACTAATGTTCCCTATCTATTTAGTGATTCTTCCGTGATCTGTATTCCTAATTCTCGTTTATGTCACTATTAAGCGACAGTATTACAAGTTTTTGGTTCCAACCTCACACAAATAAGAACATTTCAGTATTTGTGGCTTTCTCTTTTGGATATTATTTCCAAAAACAGCAATACTCCCATAGAGTTAGAGCCCTGCCAATCCCTTCAAAAATAAAAATAAAATCATCTTTTTGTAAAATATTAGCTCATAACGTCAAAATCATCGTGTCATTGCGGCATGGAGACTCTCTTGTCCTCTGGTCTTACAGTGTGAGGATGTAATACCATCGCCGTCGTTCCTGCGGTGGTCCGTGTTCGGGGGCCATGTTGGATGTAATTTACACCCAGCCCACCTCGGGGAGCTCGGGGAGGCAGAGGACCCATTACCTGCCTGCACAAAACACTCTTCTCATGTGCTCCTGAGTGTCAGCTTTCATCGAGAAATAGATCCGTCGATGTTACTGCCTTCAGCCAAGCCCTCACCTCCTGCAACGTTACTGTCGGAACACAAAGGGCTAACAGACATCAACACACACAACACTCGCAATATCATAAGAACAAAAAGATATATACAGTAATAATAATCTAAAATTTTTAGGATTCTTAGATCAAAATGTGGTGTTCATTTTTGACACATCTCGATTACGATCTTTAGACAATATCAACCGGAAATGTTTAATGGCTAAAATATAAATAAGAATAGGCTGTAGTTGACTAAAGACATTTTTGGTCGACTTAGGATGTGATATCAATCAATAAGTCACGCAAAAGGTCCCTCTTAGTAAATCTCTCAATTTTCTGGCCAAATGTTTGACTCAAACTGCCCTCACAAGACACAAACTCAGCGGTTTTGCTAACCACTATTCATATTGAAAAAATAAAGATTTTCATGTAAAAAAAAATCTGAATAAATTTGCAATATGCTTTAAATTATTTGGCAACTATACACCAAAGAGTGATCAATTAACTTCTACACTTATTTGAACATTTACAATAATGCAACTTTATTTTTTCTATAAACAATATAGTTGACTATCACGATATTATTTGATATACAGCCCAGCTCAACACGTATTATTATCTATGTATTTTTTCTGGTAAGCAGCTATGTTTGTTTTTATACAGGAGATGATACATCTCCTTGATTGGCTAATTAATCTGTCAATTACGCCCACAGGAACTAGACAAAGAACACAGTGGCCAGATGATATGTTTCCTTTAGATCAGAGATGGAGAACTGGTCAGAGGCCAGGAGCTGTCATTCTTTTAGAGCAAACCTACTGCCACCACCAGTGGGGCCAAATGAATTCATATTTAATTTGAATTTGCAACACAGACCTTTAGATCTTTATTAAATAAATATATTTAATTATAACAAGGTTTTGATGTAAGCAGTTTCTTGTTTTTAGTGTGTTTTAGGTGTGATCTTATTATGTGATGTCTTTTTATTACAAATAACAAGACTTGAGACAGTTTAAAAAAAGTGTCTATTGGGCCCCCAATAGAGACCAGATTTAGGAGGCCCCAGCTCCATATGTCCCCCTTAGCTCTGTCCTGGACTTTAGGAGCATCAGTCAGACCCAGCTGTCTGATAGGACTGTTCTGTTTTATGTCACATTCTCGCAAAAGCTTTTTGCGCAATTTGCACCACTGTTATTTCCGCATGTTTTATTTCACTGTATATTTTGGACCTTTTGGTAAATGGTCTCTATTTATGTAGGGTTTTTCCATCTTTCAAGGCACCCAAAGCGCTCAGGGATCCACTTACCCAGTGTACGCAGACACTGAGGCAATGGGGTTAAGTGTCTTGCCCAAGGACACAACGACAATCCAGTCTTGTCATACCACTGGGGCATCTGGTGTTCCAGCGGTCTCCCATCCAAGTACTGACTAGGCGCTAACTTGCTTAGCACTCTTATTAGGCTTTGACAAGCGGGTATGGCTACTTTTTCTCCGTGGATATAAGGGGAATTTGCACAAAATAAGGATCATTATGAAGCTCCAATTTCACAGAATCGGTTTAGGTTTAGAATTTGAAACAATTCTTAAAAGAAACTGTTAAATACCTCTGCTTTGACCCTGCACTGATACTTGTGCACAGCTGTAGAGGAAGGGAAGGAGAGAGAAAGAGCGTGTGGAGGCGCACATGTTTCTGAATAAGCCAAAAAGCCGCATGCGTCTTGCGAGCCTCCGGTTCACCACCCTTGTTATGTATCATCTAGATTTTCAAGGCAACTAAAACACATCTGTGAGCTGATTGTAAACTAAAGTTGGACTGTCTAATTCTTTTCACGTAGCAGTACGGTTAACATGCCTTTTTTGGTTACAGTCATTGATTACTTCTGAATAAGTTGTGTTCACGTGACATGACAACTTTACAATAGGAAAAAACTGTCTCTCGTCTCTTAACCTTTTTTCCATCACATTTAGTTTAGACGTTTTTGCAGTGTAAGTAGCAAAAGCAGTTGAAGTAGAATCCAGAACACCTCTAGAACACTAGCCTAATACTAGTGGCTGTGGTGAAATAGTGGTTTCAGTGGTGATTGAAAGCTGTTTTTGTCCTCTCTGCTTGTGTTCCAGCCTGTGAATGAGAAATGAAACCAGGAGAGTTCTGTAATCTAATGGTGAGATTGTATTAGACGTCACAACATTCAGACAGGCCTCAGACATGTGTTGTGACAAGAGCAGTCTCCAGTCTGGATCGGGATGTGCTGTAATCCCAGAGAGAGACTCACCAGCCGTCATGAACATGGACTCTGAAAATGTACTTCATATGCAGTTTATATAGTATTTTATCTTATATTTTTGATATTACATTCAGTTCTTTCTGTGTATACAGTAAGTACTTTAAAATATTGCAAATTACAAATAGGTAGATATACTTATAGGACAATATCATCAATACAATTAAACAAAATTCCCATTTACCTTCAGTGTGCCTCAGCTTAACAAAACTGGAGCTTCCATTTTTGATCAAATCTGCCCTATATTCACTGAAACAAGTTCAAAACGTACAGTAAAAAAAAAAAAAAAGTAAAAATCGGCCTATAAGGGGAACGATGCAGAAAGTTCAACGTATTGACTGGAAGCAACAGAAAAGTGGAGTTCATACACTGTTCTGACAGCAGTGTTCAAGCTTTTAAATGTGAAATTCAAACATTTGAATTCTAATAATAATAAAGTGGTAGCCCCAGGTAGAGGCAGTTTGGTCCTGAAGTGTGACAGCTGAAAGATTCGACCCTTGGCCTCTGGATTGTTAGCTACAAGTAGGGCTTCTCAATTATGATATAAATCATAATCACGATTATGATTTTTGAATTTTTCAAACGATTATTTGCTTAGAAAGAATGCAGAGCATTAGCTCTCCTTACAGAGAGACTAAAGACAGAATCAACTTTTTTTCACTGTCAATCTGTGTATATGTGGTAAAAAATTAATTATCCCCTGTTTCCGAGCCTTTTTTGGACATTTTTGTGCAAACTCCCTCATTTAGCAGTTATGTGTGCAAAAACCGCGACTATAGTACTGCCACGATGGTCAAACACTGTCAGTGCATTTTCAGTTCACATCGAGTTGATGCCACAGACGAGCCTCCCAGGTGGGATAAATAAACTCCTCTTTCTGACACCGCTGTGGTGGAGAGTTGGAAAGTGGGCAGTCGCTGTGCCATGTCGGAGTCACTCATTTGGCTCGGGTGGATAAGCCAGCGATGCAAGAAGCGAAGGATCACAGGTGTTTCCTTTGTCTCATTTTCAGTTTCAGAAAATATTCACATGAGCTCATGTGCTTATGTAAAGGAAAGGCTTCATACACGTCTGTGCTGTACAGCCTCAGCAGCCTTAAAACCGCCACACAAAACTCACATCACCACTGTCCATATTTGTAATCAATGTCTGTTCACGCCCACTGAGTGTCTCTTAAAGGCCAACGGGCATCTACAACTTTAGCGAGCCTGTCTGAGATTCTGACACTGCGTCTACGTCATGTACCTCCGTTCATTTAGATCACATCAGTTGAATCACGCACTGAGCAAATACAAGTACAAATAAATAAATACAAGCTCAATCTAAATAAAGATTTTTCTTCCTTGAAATATTCCTGCTGTAGGGCATCAATGTTAAATATATGTTCCTTTTATTTATATGCAATGAACAAATATGAATTGCCCTTTTTAAAATCAAACCTGAATTGAAAGTGCACCAAAAAATACCAAACCGACAACTTTCAAAACCGAAAACCGAACCGAATATGATTTTAGCGTATCGTCACATGTATATAGTGTTTGTTTGCATTATTCATTCACTCCACACTCAGTAGTGGTAAGCTACAGCTGCTCTGAGGCACATAACTTGAGTAAACATTGTGACTTAATAGTGAAGCATAGGCCTGCAGACTGTCCTGATCTGAACCCAGAAACTTGCGTCACATCTGAGTCGAGCATAAATGATGACTTTATGTTGCTCTATTGACTGTGGGCTAATTTATGATTTCATTTTAGCATTTTCATTTCGGTAAGAGCCTTATTTGCATGAGCCCGCGCTGATTCCGGCCACCACTGCCAAATGGAATGAAATCACAAAAGATCACACTGCACGGACTTAAGATGGATTCAACTATTCTAAAGCCAATCACAGCGCCGTAGGAAATTAGCTGTCATGTGGCGTCAGATTAGAAGTGAAGTTTTAATATTGATCATGTAAGCCACCACTAGACCTACAAACGATCCAGATTATTTTTTTGTTCAGATTGAAGCATTTGTGTTGATAAAATAGAAAAGTTGCTAAAGCTTGCTATTATGATAGTGATTTTTTTATATTTTTTAGATTTGTTTTGATAGATTTTTTTCTTTATTTTGGCCATTTTGGTGAAGAAAGCCGCTGATTTTATTTTAAGTTTTGTGAGTCCATGGAAGGATTATCGGTCAATGTGACGTTCCGCTCTACTGCGCATGTCATCTGCAGAAAGAGAAGCTGTCTGTCTAGTTGGCTGGGGAAATGTCTTTAATAAAACAACAAAACGGACGAGAGCTAGCTGTTCTGATCAGTCTGAACCAGTATGACAGATGTCTGTCTCTAAGCAATTTCATTACAAATGTTGATTTAGTAGCATAGCTTGTGTTTTCGCAGTGATGAACACTTGTAGTTAGCTGACAACAGCACTGGCTATTCTTGTTGCTACAGCTTGTGTCAATCAGCCGCAGCTCTTTCTGGTGTCTGGTTGCTCGTGCATCCCCCATGTGGATAAACTAATAATCCTTCTATACAGTCTACATCAGTGTTTCTGCCAATACCTGATATCAACCGATATTTACTGTTCAAATGCAGTTCACAGTAAGCTGTATGTTTGGATGGATAGGCAGTGTGGTTATTATTGCACTTTGTTCGCTTATTTTGCATGCATCATTTGACCACATTTTGTAATGCAATTTAAATGATTAAGATCCTTAGTCCTGGTTTAGTTCCACTTCAGATTTTGATTGTCTCGTCCTATGAGTCTTACCTCTGATGTAATCCAAAAAGTTTAGTCTTGGTTTACAAACTTGGTCTAGTCCCACTGCTGCTCTGTTACAACTCTGGTTCATGATTATTACACTGATTTGTTTGGCTTTATCCTGTTTTTCTATGTATTTCAGTGACAAAGATGTTTTTTACTAAATGGTACCGTTGTGAGTTGTTTGTGTATACTTCACTTTTGTAGTCTAACCACAGCTCATTGGAAAATACAGTATAATTGAATAGCCCTGGTGTAGGCACTGAAAGAGCCTTTTTGCATAAGATGGATAGTGTTATGCAACTGATATTTATGTAGAAGTGACAACTTAACACCTTCATATACATACAATTATTATGAAATGTTCTAGATCGAAATCATCCGGTAAATAAGTCTCATGTCCAGTTCAAGACACGATCAGGATATCAACTGGACCAGTATCTTGTTACCGATACCTGATCCTACAAATTTTCATTGGTCAGCGCTGATATCCAATTACAGTGTTGGATCCATCAAACTGTGGCTGATGGTCCATGGACATTTCAGTGTAGTTGTGTTTAGTTATATTTATTTGGAGAACAATCATTCTTATTTTTGTTCTTCTTTGAGTCATTTCTTGTTGTAGCAAATGGTCTATTCGTACATAAAAACTGTTATGGAATAGTCTTGGTCATGAATCAGATATTTGAATAAGGTGGTACTTGGAAAAGACTATTTTTCTTTGGTGGCACTGGTGGTAAAAGTTTGAGAGGCAGAGTTTTTAAGACATGACCTAAAAAGTACAAATACCTATCTTTGAATCTCAGTTACTTGCAATAAATGAACCGATAAATGGCTTACCACGCTAACACACACACGCTAACCACATAACAGGCAGGGAACGCTCTCTCTGCTGCTGCGTCACGCCTGGATCTGCATCCCCTTCGCGCTATGCTAACGGTCGGCGCCGAAGTCTCCAGTCACTCCAACCAGAGCCGGTCGTTATATAGGCGGTATAGGCAAATGCTAAGGGCGCAGAGTGAGGAGGGCGCCGGCCGATGCTCCGGAGATACGGAGCTCAAAGGGTGACTGACGTCTGATACATGCATGATCATCACACGCTGTAAAATCAAAGACCTTGGCTATAGTTTGGAGAGAACACTATCATGCTAAACCTGTGTGGTGAACCGATGGCTACAAGCGCCTCTTGACCTGTCCGAGTGCGACTTTGGCTCATTCAGAAACATTTGCGTCTCCACACGCTCTCTCTCTCCCTCTCTCTCTTTTCTCTCTTCCTCGGAAGCTGCGTGCGACAAGAAGAGCTGTTTAACAGACAAATCGTTTCTTGGAGAGGAATTTCGAACTTCCAACTTCGAACTTGATATTCTGTGAAACGAGAGCTTCATTTTGATCTAAGGTTTGTTCAAATCCGTCTTATATCCACGGAGAAAAGGTCCAAAGTGTACAGTGAAATAAAACGTGTGCAAAGAACCACGGCGAAAATCGCGAAAAACGGCGCACCGCGGAAATGTTGAACGTGGCCTTTACAGTTTTTTATTTTTGGATGAATGTGACAAAAAACACACACTAACCTGACAAAAGTCTATACAACAGCAGCAGCAGCAGCAGCAGCAGCAGCAGCAGCGGTGTTTTCTCTGCTCTAACCACACAGGACAGTCCTGTCAGGTGGAGTCAGTCTCTCAAAAGCTCAGTTTTACAGGGGTGGAGCTCAGAGGGGCATCTGGGGCTGGAGCCCCTAAATCTGTCATCTATGGGGATCCCCCCTTTGATTTTTTTATTTAACTGAATCATGTCTTTTTAATTATAGTAAAATTACATCACATATTAAAAATATCACATCTAAAACTCACCAAAATGCAGAAAATTGCACAGAATTTTAAAAAATTCTCCTGGGGGAGAATTCAACCAGACCCCCTGAATTACACCAAAACCTTGTTATATTGAAATGTATTTGTATTTAAGGGCTTATGGCACTAAGGTCTGTTTGCAAATATAATTTAAATAACAGTTTCTTTTGGAAAGGGGAAGTAGAGGGCTATAACCACTACAATTTATATCTATCAGGGACGCTGTTTGAAATCTCACTAAGGGCGCCAATAGGCCAGAGCCAGCACTGACTCCAACGACACATAAGCAAAGACAAGTGGTGAATGTGTAATTCTTTTTCTGTTTTTGCATATTTGTCATTGTGCAAAGTTGTTTTATGCAAAGATCTTCCTGTTAACCGATGGCTAATCTGAAGCACTACATATCATTACAGAATTAAAACATCCAATTGTGTGTACAGTAAATGCAATATATTTACCACAAGCAAAGCAGCTGATTGGTTGTCTGTCATTTAGACCAAAATTGAACTTCACTCCCCTCATATTAAAGGGGACCTATTATGTCAAATTCACTTTTCTAAGTTTTTGCCTTGTTATAATGGCCTTTCTTCATCATTAGTTTACTGAAAGTTATATTTGAATTGATTCATGCATGTTGGAGTAATTGTATTGTTCTTCAGCTGGAGCTCAAGTGATCAGAAATCCCCGTTCTCACCTACCACCTATCTCCTCCCACTTGTCTGTATTTACTTGTTCTAATTCAAAAGATTAATACTCAAAGTGATGCATGTATGATTCAAAACTGTCCCGTGTCCATTTCCAACAATAAAAAATAGTTTTTAAAAATCTGTTGCTTTTTACAGTTCCATTTTAAAATGAAGAGGCGGGGCTTATCAGTTCTGCAGTTTTGAACAGGAAGTCAGTAGAGCTGTTCCTATTTTTAAGTTGTTTTAGATCAACTTTGTGTTTTACAATTAATGGTAAATTCCTGATCTGCATAAGTTCTAGTTTATTACTAAATATTAAAAAAAAACACAATAGATCTCCTTTAAAAATAGTTTTTTTGCTTTGTTCAGTGATTCTGCAGAAATCTGTGGTAGAGACCTGCACGGGACTAGATTTTCATGACCGCTCCCGCCCGATCCCGAAGCATCCGTGACCGTTCCCGCCCGATCCCGACGCCCCCGTGTGCCTGCCCGCCCGAGAACCCCGCGGTCCCGTCGGGTCCCGACTTTTTTTTTTTTTTTTCATGGAGGTTGCGTGGCGACCCCAGGGCATAACAACATGGACACAAATAACTAAACTCTGCATAACTCTCTGCATCTAGTTTTAAAATGATTAGGCACCAGCCTAAATAATCTGCAACAAGGCAATTATTGTTTGACACATTTAATCATAAAGCCATGATGTCTGTGTATTTCTTACCTGAAATACAAAGCTCCTCACACCTCCAGTTTCTGCTAAGCAAACACTTTACGCAGGGATCCCTACATGCAGCTGCACTCCGCTGCACTTGTTTTTTTTTAGCCTATTCTATCATTATTACCTACTTTTTTTGAAGGAGAAGACGTTTTTTTTCTTATTTTTTTTGCGTGGCCTGGGAGGCTTTAAAAGGCAGCCTGCCCTACGCTCGCTCTCGGCTCTGTTCAGCTCCGCCCAGCCACGCAACCTGGGGCGCGCTCTGTCTGCCGCGCGCGCTCCCAACTCTCACCTGCTCGCAGGCCGCAGGCATGGTGTAGCTTTTTGTTAGCCTTAGCTTTTTGTTTGACCTGGTGGGACCGGTGGTCCTATTTTCGCCTTTTTTGGATTCAGGTAGTGGGTTGGTTTTGGGACTTTTTCCTTAGTTAGTGGTGTCGGAATCGGCTTCTACGGCCCTGTACAGGGTTGGCCCGGTTCCGCACCTTTTTGTTTTGTTTGGCTGGCCCACCAGGTCCACCTTTCAGTTGTTTACTTTTCTTTATTTTTGGGCACGGGAGAGTTTTAATAAATTACTTCTTTTATATAAATAAAAACAACTCAAACAACATCGAAAGAAGAACCTAAAAGTAACGTAATTTAAAAATAAAGAAGTTAAAAATTAACCCTTGTTTGTCGTGTCCTTTGAATATGTTTGGCTCCTTTGGGTCGTAACAATTATCTCCATCTCCCCGTGCGTAAAAGCAGTCCTTCATTCATTCCTCTGGGCCCGTGCTGCGGCTGCTGCTGGCGCGAGGACGCACAGATGATACGCACGTTAGACTAGGAAATGCAGCAGCAAGTTTACGTGTCTGCACCTCGCAGGTGTCCGTGTTGTGTCTCTCTGTTGACCAGCAGCGCGCACAAAGCGGTATTTCTTTCTTGCTATACGTAATATTTTTAAGACAGCGGAGAGAGCGCGAGTCCGTTCGGGACCCGAGGTGTTTGGCCTGACCGCCCGTTCCCGCCCGAGCAACGTTAAAACCGCCCGATCCCGAGGGTTTGCTCACGGGTCCCGTGGGTCCCGCGGGAATTCCCGCCCGATGCAGGTCTCTAATCTGTGGTTCTATGTCATATTTTTTCCATGTTTTTTTTTTTTTTTTCATCCTAAGAAGCCATGTTGGTTTTCACACAGGAGACAATGCATGTCCCTGATTGGCTAATGAATCTGTCAATCATGCCCACTGTAATTCAAAATGAAGACACAGATTGGATTAGGTAAAAAGGGCATGAACTAATGATCCAAAGAAAAACACAAAAGTACTTGGTGTACATAAGCCACAGTTTAGACCACAGGTGTTCTTTGACTTGAGAGCGCTCAGGGGCCGACAGGCGGGACAACAGGTCCTGCACACACACTGGGGAGTGACAGCGCACTAGACCTGCATCAAGCGGGATTTCCCCCGGGTGAACCTTTGGAATCAAGTGGTTTTCACGTTGCCTTAGGTGGGACTGTGCGGTCAGAACATTCAGGTCCCAATTGGACTAGAGCTCTCCCTGCTCTATCAAAATAGGTCTGAGCGAGGGACAAATGCTGCTTAAAATCCTATTCATGTCAACTGCTTTTCCTTCAGGGAGACCGGTAGACTGACCAATATTATGAATCCGCAGCTTAGAAATAGAAACATTGACTTCCTGTTTCAAAATGGCAGAACTGATAAGCCACTTTTTCATGTTAACTTTTATAAGCCACAGCTTTTAAATGACTGTTTAAAGGGAAAGTGGCTACATGTTTGAACTCTACTCTCCTGTTGCTTGAAATCTGAAAAGATGCTGTTGGCGGGGATAGGTGGTAGGTGAAGACAATTATTTTCTGACCACTGGAGCATCAGCTGCTGGACACTCAAACAGAAAAAAATAACTTTGGGTAAACTAATAGGAGAACACTGCTGTAACATAATAGGTCTCTTTAGAAGGCAAACACTCACTTGCAAATTTTCTACAGAATTGATGTCAGGTTGAGTTAGCGAACTCTAAAGATGTCACACTGCGGTGGTTGACTACAAGAAAACTAGAAATTTGGCATCTTATTTCACTTGTTTCAAGATATGTCTGACTAAGGCTGGGCGGTATACCGTTTCATACTGGACACTGGTGTTTTTTTCTTTTTTAAATGATATGAATTTTTCATACACCGGTGTGTGCGGTATGTCCGGAAGAAAGTGCGGCAGAACATCGCGCCGCAGAATAACGCGCTGATCCCACCACATACAGCCCCGCCTCGTTTCGCTCCGACCACCGGACCAGCAGCTTCAATGAATGAAGACAGCAGCCACATCCCCCGCACCCGCCGCGCATGGCCCCGCCCCAGCCCCGTCCCCCCGCCGCTGCCCGACCAAACACGGACCAAGGCCACCATGCTCTCCACCCAAGTCCGTGGCAAAATGAAGCTCCGCGGCCCATAACACCGAACAGGAAAAAGAAAGTGAACCAGGCCGCCGACACATGAACAGGACAACGCCACGGAGTTCGTGCTCGCAACACAACAGTCTACCCCCAATGGAGGAGGAAAAGACGTCCACCGCCATGTCCCGAGCTAAAGCGATCCCACGAAACACATGCAGGCGGACTGGGGGCAGAGCAGCTCGCAGTGGGAGCAACGCACAATAAAGCGTTCTGTATTTTGACTGCAAGTCATGCATTCTCATTTCTTCACCTCATTACAGTTATGAGTGTCACTGTCTGTCTCCTCTTTGGACACAGCAGCATTCTGTGGGACTATTCAAACCTGTGTTTTTACTAGTCTGCTCATTCTAAGCTAATTTACTGCAGTAATTATTCTCTAAATTATTGGAAACGCACATAGTCATGTACCAGAATAAAAAATGCTGTCAAATACCGTGACACCGACATCATTTTGAAAAAACATGATATCAATTTTTGTTCATACCGCCCAGCTCTATGTCTGACTGTTTTCAAGAGATTTGAGTTGACTGTAAAATGTCTTGCTTTATGGGCAAATAATTTGACTCAAATAAGAACAAATGTATTGTAACAAGGCATAAAACGCTCGAAACAAGTCATATAATCTAGATACATCAAGTTAAAAAAAAAAACAAAGTTGCTGACCCAAACGAATAGCTTATAAGAACTAACATACAGCAACCCTAAACCTTAGCTCGCCGATCAACCTTGAGCTTAGCATTTCCTGTAGCCTTCCCTCTCAACTGTAACTCAAGAGTAGTGCGTGAGACTGTCAATAACTGTCTCCTCCTCTGTATCGATGTCCATTAGACTTCCCCCGCAACACACACTCGCATAAACACGCACACGCGCACAGTATAACCTGATCCCTTTAGCTTCCCACCGAGCCCAATGCAAGATTCCCAGCACTTAGCATCGATTATTAATGGAAGTTTTGAAAAGTGGGGGGGTTGGTTGGAGGTAGAATGCGATCTTTACGCCGGTCTTAAAAAGAGTGTGATGGGCTCGTGGTTCAGGGCCAGTTGTTTCCCAGAAGCTGAGAGGAGATAAACTGTAATCGCATAAGTTACATAAAGATTGAAAGTCGTAGTTGTACAGTATCTTGCGCTGTTGGACTGCTAATAAGAGCAAAAGCTAAATCATCTTCCATGTTTGAAAAGGTGTCACTGGGCCAAACAACAAAAGCTCTTCTGTCATTTCGGTTGGTTTCATCTCAGTCGTTTCCTGGTTTCTAATGAGCTTGGTTAAAATTAGCACAGCACGTAAGATAAGATAAAAAAAAAAAGCTTCTAAGACTTGCCGACACTTCGAGACGATAACAGCCCACAGGATAAAAGTCGAGAATGGCGTTTTCTGTAAAAGCCGGTCTTCTTGGTAATAGCTCTGTGTGTCTTTACAGCGGCTGCAATTTCTTTCCAGTACAGTAGCAATCAGTCAATCTGAGCCCGTAGCTAACCCGCGCTAACATTAGAACAGTGGAGACAAACTGCATTTAGCTGGAAGTCCGCCGTCTAAACCAGACCTGGGCATACTACGACGCGCCCCGGCATGTTTTACTGCATTACACTGCAAAACGTTATTGGTCTTGGTTAAACTACTAGAATTCAGAATGTTCATCGTAATTTGACTAATTTTAGATGTTTCAATACATTTGCAACTTTACTGAAACGATGCAGAAACACCTTGACAAAGATTAAAGCTGGAGTATTTTTTGCAAACACAATTTAGGGTTAAATCCGACAACTTCCTCTCAAAAATCCTTTGGCGCATGGTTCATATTTTTATTATTTGTTTTGGTTGCAATTACAGCTTCTCTTTTTTACAAACAACAAACTGTAACAGGAGTGGACCACCCAAGCTGAGCCAATCAGAGCGCTGCATTTGACTTCTGATTAGAACTAAAATTCTTTATTATTCAATTCAGGCAGTACTCAGTGGTCTCAATTTATCACATAGTGCTGCATTTATCATAGACATTTTAGTGGAAAACAGAAGGCTTACTAATTTACAACTAAAAAAGTTAGTTACTCCATCTTTAAATAATCCAGGTCGATCATGTAAAGCAATGGAGCATGTGTTTGCAACTGTGTTTTTAACATAAATAAACACATACATTTATGAAAAATGTGCTTTATGATAGGTTCTTAGACCAATACAAATAATTGTGGTCCGGCCCTTTGCCAAGGTGCACATGACAACTCACATACAGTATTTGAATTGGAATGACTTCAAACTTGCAGAAATTGTACTCACGTTTAAGTTAAAGTGAGGCTAAACACGCGTTCAGAGACTAACTCCGCCCACAACTGAACCCCAAACAGGCTCGCAAAAGTGGAAGATACCTGGAGGTCTTTGAAGAGACGCCCAGTGGGTGTGAACAGACATTGATTGACAGCACCAAATATGAACAGTGAGCTTGTAAATGATGTGAGTTTTGTGTCGGAGCGGTCCTGGTCCTGACGTGAGGTTTACAGATGTGGAAGCTGTACAGCAACAGCACCAAGTCTTTGGTTACTTGCACGTCAAGTTTGTTTTTATATTTACTTTTGCAAAACATACAGTATGTAGTGCATGAGCCTATTATGTGAGTATTTCTAAAAATGAAAAACACAGGCACGAGTTTTGAACCAGCGCATCGTTGAACTAGTGGTGGCACAACGCGCCACTCACTCAACAAGCTGAACCAAACGACAACCAACTCACCACAGCAGCGGTGTCAGAGGAAGGAGTCAACTCACTGTGACGTCGGAGGGTACTGAAAATGCACTAACAGCGTTTGTCCATCGTGGCAGTACAGCCGCCGTTTTTGCACACATAACTGCAAAATGAGCGAGTTTGCACAAAAATGTCCAAAAAGTGCCTGGAAACAGTAGATAATTCAATTTTGACCCCATATACATGATTTGACAGTGAAAAAAAGTTGATTCTGAGTTTAGTTTCTCTTTAAGCATTTATTTTCATCAAAAACATAGGCCTACCTAAAGTTTTTATTAACCTAATTCAGGCTTGTTTTATTAAACGTGTTTGTTGTTTTTTGAGTACTGAGAAATTAGGGCTGATTCACACGGGAAAGTCCGCATCAAGGTCTGTACTTAGAACGCTCAAAAGTGTTGTATTATTATATTAGTTTGGTCTCCTGAGCTTGGATTTACACTACTCCCAAGTCCAGACTTTCAGATGTTCTACAAAGCTGTCTCTACTGTAGTTACAGAACTTGGAGCGTGCCTTGTGATCGCAGAACATAGTAACATTGCTTAGAGAAGTTGATATGATCAAAATGAAGAGTCGTCTCTCTCTTTTCTTCACACATTTGGGCTCAGTCTTCCTCACATGTGCTCGTCTGTGTGTGATTAAATATCTTGATTTGGTCACGCTGCTCATGACCAGAACTTGGTCCATCATTTTTGTCAGGACCAAAATCTAACTGTTTGGTCTGGACTACCGTCTGCGGAAGCATTGGACCAAACCAAAGTCTCGACTAAACTGCTGCTAGTGTGAAAGCACCTTTGGTTTCAAATTTGTCCGACTATAGATTTAAATGTGGAAGGTTCCTCCAGAGGGTATGGCCATAAACCACCACCAATTTCTACATACCTCATTTAAAACTGAAATGTAGTTTGAGTGTTTTTTTTTTTTCCAAGGGAGACATTGTGTCATGATGTGGATAACTAATGTCATTGTACCAAAACAACAAGAATGCAGAAGGTTTTCATTACCTATTACAGTTGCCTTCATACACAAATGACCAGGTGGTGAGGTGTACTGCCCGTGGACACACTGGTTGAATCTTAGTCCTAGTTCAGTTTTGGATTTGGCTAGTCTTGGTTTATCTCCTGGATTCCTGGATTTGTTCTCACTTCGTAAAAGAATCTCTTCCGCGAGGTGTTCCCCTGTCTTCACATCCCCATCTGCCGCACTCACAGCTTTAAAATTAGCCTCCCAGTGTTCCCCCTGCTCTGTTTGGGCTGCTGTAAACATAGGCTAAGTGTGATCACACCATTAG
This sequence comes from Mugilogobius chulae, assembly GCA_038363315.1. NCBI lineage: Eukaryota > Metazoa > Chordata > Actinopteri > Gobiiformes > Gobiidae > Mugilogobius > Mugilogobius chulae. The sequence goes on from CM076416.1 coordinate 12,797,298, forward strand.
CAAAACTCTCCAGCGCTAAATTGGATGAAAACTTTGGGCAGATTTTAACGGTTTGGAAGAAAGCCTTGGGGGAATGTCTCCACTCCTCACACCTCATCTGTTCAAACATAGACTTAAGCATGTGATGGTGGTGGGCGGAGTCAAAGAGGCAGAGGAGGAGGAGTCAACTAAACCTGGTCCTTCTGTCACCTCTGATCCCAGTGGACACATGTGTGCGTCAGTGAGCTGCTCAGAGCCGGCAGGAAAGATGACCCGCCATGACATCACTCTGTGTTTAGGTGAGAAGACGGTAGCAAGAGGCAAACTCTAAGGCTGTATAGAAGATGCTATAAGAGGCGAGTATGAGTCAAGTCTCAAGTCAGACAGAGGCAAGTCTGAGTCAAGTCTCAAGTCAGACAGAGGCAAGTCTGAGTCAAGTCTCAAGTCAGACAGAGGCAAGTTTGAGTCAAGTCTCAAGTCAGACAAAGGCAAGTCTGATCAAGTCTCAAGTCAGACAGAGGCAAGTCTGAGTCAAGTCTCAAGTCAGACAGAGGCAAGTCTGAGTCAAGTCTCAAGTCAGACAGAGGCAAGTCTGAGTCAAGTCTCAAGTCAGACAGGCATCTCAAGTCAGACAGAGGCAATAGCAGTAACCAATGTTTCTATTCAGACAACTTTTTAGTGAGTTGTATTTACCTTTTTGACATGTTTTAGCTGCTAGCTTCGAGCCGTCTTCAGAAGCGTCACCAGTCTCCGTCACCACGGTGACGCTTATTTGCTGTTACTTCCCGGAGGCGTGGTCAACCTGATGTGACCTGGCCGGCTGGGTGAAAATCGAACTCAAGTATCAGCTGAAGGAATAGATTACTCAAACATGCAATTTGAGTAAACTAATGATGACAAAACTAATGATGATCCCATTTAAACTATATTTAGTTTGGTTGTATCTAATATTCATGACCTCTTGAATGTTGCGATGTCATGTGAACAAACAGAAAATACAAATTTAAATTAATTGTATGATTGAATTGAAATGTAAACAAAAAAAATCTATAATGGTTTATTTGCTCAAACGTTCTCCTTGCATTAGCCCTTCACTTTCTCACTTGCTGCTGCTGCTGCTGCTGCTAAGTGAGTCATTTCTCCAAACCTGTGGACATCAGCTTTTCCTGCTCGTCGGGCTGTGGGCCACCCGGTCTCCCATGGGCGCTCCTCATCCTTCCCTGACTCAGACCTACTTGGCAAAAAAAAGTCTCCACAGTCCCTGTAGGCCGCCTGAGGGAAAGTATTAATGGCTGGCCTAATCCGATTAACATTAACAATCCCACAGGGTAAATCTGCTACTCGCTGATAACTTGCGTTGGCGCTGATGTTTTGGCTTTACACTTTGTTTTTTCGACCCCGATTTGGGTAAAGTTCTAAATCTTTGCGTTGGAGATGTCACTCTGGTGGAGGACATTGTTTTTAAGGATGTTCAGCTGTTGTATAGGCAGAGATTGAATGAGAGATCGGGAGTTTGACGTCATTAGATGTGGTACAGTGCATTTGAATTGGCTCAAGTGTAATTAGCAAACACTGTAATGAAGACAGCTTAATAACATATGTAAGGATGCCACAGTTACAAATACGAGTGCTGCGATCACTGTGAAATGAAATATGATTTATTCATACATAGTGTGAGATTTTTGGTAAAGGACTTGCACTCACTTTTTTTTCAGACATTGATATTGCTTTGCTTATATTATGTTTTTAAAGGGAACCTATTGTGTTTTTCTGTGTGTTTAGGAATAAACTGTATTCAGGGGTGGGCAATTATTTTTACCCGAGGGCCAGATTCAAACCCAGACAAGTGGAGAGGGGCCGAACTACGGACATTGGTAAACAAATTCTTATTACAGCAAACACATTTCTACAAGTATATAAAAAACAAAAACAGTGGGCTACACGAATAAACCTCTAACAATATGACAATCTGATAATTTAATGGATAAAGCCAAAGCTTAAAAAAAAGTTCTAATCTTAAAAATAAGGTCATATTTTTTGGGAATAAATTCATAAAAACATCAATTTAGGAAAATCCATATATCAGAAGCAAATGTCTTTAGAACTATAGCTCACTGGTCAGATTGCAGAAGAAAAAACTTGGAGTCACACAACGTTAAAATTTACTGTTTAATTAAAATGTGCTTCTCTATGCTTCAATCTTATTCTTAGAAAAATATGACTCTTTATTTGCACTCTAGACAAGTTTATTCTGATTTAAATGATTTATTTTTTCTCATACAATTACAAAGATTTAAATCTTTATTCTCATAGCATCGTGAGTTTAACAGCCAAATGTCAAGTTTCATCTCATTTTTACTTGTTTCTTATAGTTCATCATATATTTCTGTTTGTCAAAATTGTGCCAGGGGCCTGATTAAAACAAGTCAAGGGCCGCATCTGGCCCCCGGGCTGCAGTCTGCCCAGGTCTGCTATATGTAGTAGATGTTTTTGTAAAACCCAAAATGGATGTAAAACAGCTTAGAAATAGAAAGAGTCTATTTAATTGCAGAACTTATAAGCACCACCTCTTTATAGTGATAAGCCCCGCCTCTTTATAGTGATAAGCCCCGCCTCTTTATTGTAAGATTTGAATGCAACAAGCATTTGTAATTTTTATTATTATAAAAGGACTTTGTGACAATTTTGAATCACACAAGTTTTACCATAATTCTGATTTTTATTTTTTTATTTTTTTACCACATTTAAATTCAGACAAGTGGGCGGGGATAGGTTTTATATAAGGACAGGGCTTTTCTGAGCACTATAACTACAGCTAAACTAATGGTGAGAGACGGCAGCTAGAGCAAAGTTTAAAACTTAAAAAAAGAAAAAAAAAAAGATTGATTTTACACAATATTTCTCCTTTAACTAAGACATCTCCATGGAAACAAGCACTACCAGGCCAAGTCAAACGTCAGATCTTTGGAAAGGCCAGCGCGCTCACTGTAATAAAACATTTTTTTTTTTGCAGGTTTGTGGCTACAAAAATATCACATTTATTTTATGTGTCTTTTAGTTTTAATTATGAAAATACTTTGTTTTATTTTATTTCATTTTTTTATTATTATTATTTTACTAGGAAATGTGATTTTTATGGAGACAACAGTGTAAGTAATACATGTTTGAAAATAATGCTTTTCATTTGGTCACTGTTTTCCTGCACTTCTTTCACTTTTTGACTCTAGTGCTATGGTTGAATTCAGCTGGTTGGTAGCTTTCCAATGATGTATAGATTTTGTAGCTTCAGCTTTTTTCTGTGAAGACTTTGTACAAAAACTACAACGTGTTACAACCGTTGACTTTTGAAAATATTGTGGCTTGCTGCTGCTGCCTCTGTTACTGTTGATTTATTTGGAACAACCATGCTTTTAGCTAAAATGACAAATGCGATTACCCTATTATGAATTGTACAGAAAAAACACACATGGACAAAACTTTGGCCAATATATAAACGTGTCATTTTTGTGGTGTTTTGTCAGGTGGGGATCCTGTACTTCCAGCCCAGTGTGTTCCGCTGTATCCTGCTGCGATGGGTGCGTCTGCTGGGCTTCGCTACGGTCTACGGGACGCTGACTCTCAAACTGTACAGGTAACAGGAACAGGAAACCCAAAACTTCGAAAGAAAAATGGCTAAAGATGAGTTTTGGTTTGAATCTTTTTTCAGTATGTTCAGTTTAAAGCTGAGGTACTTGATTTTCATGGTACAAAACAGGATACATGTCTTTTTTTTTTTTGTTCAACTATAATTAGAATAAAGTATAAAGCACTGGATTTATATAACACTTTTCAAAACTCTTAAAGACGATTCACATTATGCATTATTTATTCATTCCCCTTTCGGTGGTAAGCTCTAATGTAGCCACAGTTGCCTTGTGGCAGACTGATGAAACAACTACTTCCTTGCACTTATTAATGCTTCAACACACAAATAATATCCACATGCATTCATGTTTAGTTGCAGTTATGGCCTAAATACATCTTTTTACAGACAGCAAGGTGAAAGGAGAGAGGACCACCCAAGCTCAGCTAATCAGAGCAATGCTTTTAGCCATCTATAACAGATAAAATACTTTACTAATAATGCTAATACTTTACTCTCGTTTAATGTATGAGTGCATTGGGGTCTGTTTTTTCCACGAAGTGCTTTCTACTAGGGATGCACCGATCCAATACTTCCAGCAAAATTTCCTGGATCGGGTATCGGCTCTATGGTATCGGTTCAGCCGATATCATATTTGTGCCTTTAATTGGGCAAAATTAGACTAATTTATTGGCTGGTGTTGATTAAAAACGTCTCATATTGACAAATGTCTTATATTTGAAAAAGAAACAGAAGCAATTTCAGTCCTTACACAAGTATCGGTTGATATCGGTATCGGTAGATACTTAAACCAAAGTATCAGAATCGGTTTCGGAGCTGAAAAAACTGGATCGGTGCATCTCTACTTTCTACCAAAAAGCATATTGTTGGTGGCATATTACTGTATCTTCCTACATTCTGTTTGACTGCAGAAGGGTCTGGAATCAAAGCCAGTCACTTTATCATCTAAAATTGGGACGATCCAATCTCAAACGGCCGCTCTCCTCCTCCACCCCTCCCCAATTTCAAAATCTTTTTTTTCTAATTGTTTCAAAACATTCAAGATGGCGGTGGTGTAGCGGTTAGAGCTCTGGCCTCATAGCAAGAAGGTTCTGGGTTCAACTCATGGGCCGTCCGGTGCTTTTCTCTGTGGAGTTTATATGTTCTCCCCGAAATTCCGGTTTTCTCCTACAACTAAAAACATGTCCAGGTGCCTCCCCATCCAGGACAACAGATTGAAATTAGCTGTAAAAGCTAGAATCTGGTACTGTGTGCTTCATGTAATTGTACATTGTCCTTAATAAACAATACCTAGCCATTTTTAACCTAGCTGTTTTCTCGCAGTTTTGATATGTATGCAAGACATTGTGCAGTCCTCCTTTTTAAGTCACCATTAGGTTCTTGCTCTATGATTTTTGAAAAACTAATAAAAAAAACTCTCCTTTTAAAGTATCGATATTTGTTCAAATAAGTATCTAGATTTCATTCTAGTTTTAGTTAGTGCTGTCAAGCGATTAAAAAATTGAAGAGATTAATGAATTATGGTCCTGTGATTAATTAATCTTATGTCCACTTTTCAACTCACATATGGAAACAATAAAGATTTCAAAATAGATTCATGTGATTAAGAAAATTAACTCTATTAATACGTCTGTAATTAATTCATCTCAATGAATGCACTCATTTGACACCTCTAGTTTTAGTAAGGAGTAGTATCTGATTTTCAATACTTTTACCGACCCTAACAGTAAGACTGAGCAGCTCCATCGATCGGCCCGGGACCTCCTCCAGCAGCAGCAGCACACCCTTCTCAGCGTAATTACAACGGGCCTTACATCTTAACTGCTTGTAAAGTGGACAGTTTGTCACTAGACTGTACAGGCCGGCGGGCTGGACTTAGTGAGGCGCTAATAGCTTAAGAGAACGCACTTAGCTTTTTCTCTTTGATTTCTATTAGCAGTGGATATTGTGATTTTGTTTTGCATTTACCCCACGGAACATTACCTGAGTAATGAACTGCTAAATTCCAGAACACGTTTGTAGGGTATTCAAGTGCAGCAGATTACCTACAAAGAACAAATATAGTATAAAATAGTAGATTCTTCTCTACTTCCCTTTCTGATATATTGTATGAAGACAGGCATTGAACCCGATTGGCCTGTGTGAACTTATTGGCGGTTTAAATAGTTAATAGGACCTTGTTAACCAGAGCACAGTGGACTTTTACTAATGTTTTTGACAGATGTGGCCTAATAATAGTGGCCTGTACCTATTACAAGACACTAATGTGATGTAGCTGGATAAATGATCTTATAATGAGGTTTCACAATGTCGGATGTAAAAAAAAGTCGAGGGCTAAACTAAAGACAGAAGATGAAATGGAGAGACTGGAAAAAGACAAAGTTATAGTCTGTCTGTGTTGTAGCATTGTTCTTTCTTCAAATTCTCTTGCTCAAAGCCCCAGAAATGACCTAGTTTTAATTTTTAACTAAATTTATTTGTCAATTAGCAAAAAAACTGTAACAATCTTCACGTGGAGTTTACATGTTTACAGGCTGTTTAGTCAAGTTTTCACAAATCCGGAGTGTTGTTTTATTTTTTACCCAATACAATGCTACGTGTCCTCCCTTCACTCTGCCCTCCACTTAAAAGTGAGGCAGTTTTTGAGCTCATAAATACTGTGTATAGTGACTGACTATACACAAGCACATTGTAAAGGACCGGCCCTATGCATAGGTGAACTAGGCAGTTGCCTAGGGCGCCATCAAATTGCAGCTAAAAATCAAGTTTTACCACTCATAAGCTATTAGCCAGTTTTTATTTCATCTCAATAAGACACATATTCATTGAGTTATGTTTACAAAAAGCTGATGAACTGCAGATTTAATCGTGCAAACCACCATGATGGTAGAATTCACATAAAAAAAGGCTTTTTGTTCTGACAAAAAATTCAGGCTTTAGTCTTTCTGTTCACAAAATGTGATGAGGAAGCTGATTTGCTGTGTTTGAGAGGTATGGTGGAAGGGAGAGCAGAGGGCTGGGGCCACACTATAATTTGGGTCCCCAAGCAATTAAAATACTATTGAGGATATACAGTATACTACATATTCTAGTTCATACATTTGCATAACTTAACTATTGTAGATGCATTAATAAATAAAAGATTAACAAGTCTGTTGTTTTCATAAATTCAAACATTACCTTGCCTTCAACACCAATATATAGGAATATGTGCATAATTATGTTTAGGAAAAAAAAAAAGAAATAAACGAAATAAAATTAAAAAAAATTATTAATAGTGGTGTTTTGGGGGGGCAGGGCTTTAAATGAAATCTTGCCTAGGGTGCCAAAAGAGCTAGGGCCGACCCTGACCTTATACTGTATATAAACAGTAGACCACAAAGTGTCACTAGTGAGCACAGCGCTCTTTGCTGCAGCTACAATCGTTTTCTTCACATCTGATCATTTGCATCAAATCCAAGTCGAACTAGACAAAATAGAGTGTTTCCCTGACTACAGAAATGGGCCCTTAGTATCTTTCTACTCTATAGACTATTTGTTTTGTTTCTCTGTGTACCAAAACAACCCTAGCTTCTGAACAAAACAAATAATACCTTTTCTTTCACTATGACAGGGTGTTGAAGGTGTTCCTGTCCCGCACTGCTCAGAGGATCCCCTACATGACCAGCTGGAGAGTACTACGTCTGCTGGCCATCATCCTGCTGGTGGTGCTGTGGTTCCTGGTGGCCTGGACCTCAGCCGTGTGCCAGAGCCCGGAGCGGAGGTGGGCCCTCATCGACGTGGGCTACACCCCCGAGGGTCTGCAGTTCAGCATGTGTCTGCTGGACCGCTGGGACTACATGATGGCTGTGGGTATGTACCAACACTGCAGCGTGTGGAGGAGAGCCTATGTTAAATGAAGTATTTCAAGTATAAGGGAAGATTAGAAGATTCATTAGATGTGAAGCAATGAATTCGTAAAAAGTTATAATAAATTAACCATGATTCACCCATGCAAAATGGACATTGAAATCAGTATTAGTATTTTGGTTGTCATGGCGACTGCTATCTTGTTTGCTAATGACAATGAGACATTTCATCTAGGTATAGCAAAAAAAATGTTTTAAAGCAGAAAGGTAGTCAATGCAACTATGTGCTCCCAAAGTCTATATGAGTGATAAATATGATAGAAGCGTCTTTGTTCTTGTTGTTTATCTGCTTTTCTAAGAGGGTTTTCCTGATTTTCACTTTGTGCACATCAGATACAAACAAGAATCTGAGACGTTTCTCTGTCAGATTGGTTTCTCTTTTACATGACAACGAGCTACATGTTCATTGAATCGGTGTTCCTCTGGATACGATTCAAGAAATAGTTTCGAGGGCTGATTCAGTGGATATACAGTACAGCGGTGTAAACCGGAAAAACAGTTGTCAATGAAGACGGTTCCGTCACTGATATGCATGCGCAGTAGCCGCTCCTTAAGATCAAAGAAGAACACGGTCACCATAGCTAAAACAACTCCCGGATATTTCACACTGAGAATGTGGAAACAACAAACAGTTTAATCTGTTCAGGCGTTTGTCTCTTTAAACCAAAGCTCCTTTCATTCTCACAAAGTTAAGCCAACTATAATTGTGTATAGCGTTTTTTTACCTGCGTATTGCAGAGGAGGAGACAAAAAACAACTCTCCCAAAGCCTCTCTGGGTGCTGAAGATTTGATTAGTCCATTGAAATTGTGTGTTCAGAAGAAAAGAAAGCTTGAAGCGCTCCACAGCAAGTATTATTCCACCGTAAACGCGCAGGACAGCTGTCCAAGTGTCTGCGCCCGGGAAAAGCAAACTGTCGTCCCCGTGTTTGTGTGTAGTAGTAGGTGATCTTCTTTTCCCCGCGCGTTGGTCTTTCTTGCTTCCTTCACCATTTTATTGACGTAAATATCTTGCCCGTGTTATTATAGGCTGCGTGGGGTCACAGTAAGGTCATCTGGAGTGGCCTCCCCAGCAAGGCAGCTTGGGTTCCTTATGCGGCAGAAGAACTACTGCATTTTTAGTTTATTTGCTTTTAAAGGAAGATTAATGCTCGCTATGACACCATATAAACGTTACGACTGTGACGGTTTTCTGGGGAACATTGTCTTGTAAACTAGGCCCTAGTTGCGTAGACAGAATTCATACAAAATTTCCTTACTTACCATTGACTCTTTTGTGTTTTTGCCACTCATTGACGTTTACAATGCAGCGATGTCAACATGTGTAACTGAAAGGTTCGTAAATCAAATACTGTTTTTCCAGTTTGACTTAACCAATGCCGAATGATGAAACAGTAATGAGAAGGCGAGGTTTGTAAAGTGCAAAAGCATACATTTTATTGTGTTGAGTGTGCATAATTACATTACACATTCTTAATAATTAAGTTTGTTGGCCTGCAAGTCATATCCTCTGAAGAAAGCTGTGCTAATTAATTTAGGATTAACAAGCAATGAGGTCTGTAGTAAGCCAGAAATAAAAGAAAAACGATTCGACATTTTTCCATCTACATTTATATCAGCAGCGACTTGTGATCTCATTTACAGTTTACAGAGTCGCGCAGTAAAAATAGACTGCTATTTTAAGGTTCAGGTGAGCTCTGACGTCAGGATCAGGTGACAATTCCAACATCCACCTGCTTCATTTACAACCACAGACCACATTAACAAGGAGATACAGGCTTCTCGTTCCTGTGAAATGTGTCTTATAACTGAGTTTTCCACATTCATTTTAATAGTACATGTGTAACTTCATGAACTTTATTTTGGATGCTTAAAATATTAATGTTCTTGTTATGTTCACTTTGTAGTTAGGTCATAGGTTATTTAGTATGCAAGATTAACTTTAAGTGCCTTTTTCTCCTCATCACTCCTCTTCATTGATCAACACATTCTTACAAAAATTGGACTTGAGGCCTTCTAATATATTTGACATTTACAAAATCCCAAAACTTTTTTTTTGTAAGATTACAATTATTATTCCTTTTATATTGCAAGCAAAAATCATAATTCCTACATGCTTGTAGGACAGGGCTATTCAATTATATTTTCCAGCGGGCCAGATTTTTCAAAGGACTATGGTCTGTGGGCCGAACATCAGAACTGTCCCAAGAACTTATGTTTAGTAAATTGAAAATAAATCTAAATTGCTGTCATATAACAGGCTTACACTAGCAGAGATAAATCAAAACTAGAATGTGAGCAAATCAGAACAACAGATAAAGGACTAGGCTAGAGTTAATCCAACTCTATGTCTCTAGGTCTACATATTTGGTACTTCAAGGGTGAACCACAATTTGGAACAGGCCAGAGCACAATTTGTGAACCAGAACAAAACTGATCAGTGGCATTTTAGTTGATTAAGTTGATTTAAAAGTACTGCAGGCTATTGAATACCAGATCTAACCAAGAAATGTGGCCCAGTCCATGGCCCACTTTACTTTATTGCTGTTTCCCTGGCTTCTTCACAATGTGGTCCAGTTCATGGCCCATTTTACCAAGGTGGGTCACATCATATTGCTTAGTGGGCCGCTATTTGAATAGCCCTGTTGTAGGATATATATTTTGTCATATTATTATTACATAGAAAAATTGAAACAATGATATGTAAGTTAATCTATACTATAATTTAGAAATGTGAATAACTAATGCATAAAAAATCCTTATAGTTTAAGTAGATATTTTTTTTAACTAAATAACTTAATAATCTTCTTGTTAATGTATCTATTCAGGTGAAAATTAGTCCGCAATGTCCTAACTACGTTTAAAGGTGTCCAGTTTATTCACCAAACTCCACCAAGTTTGTCTCTTGTTGTTGTTAGCATTGTGGCTAACTGCTATTAGCATATTAACAGCTGTGATGAATGCTTAAAACACATTGTAACGAACAATTCTGTGGCTCAAACTGCATTAGGTAAGTGAGCTAAACATAGGACCGATGTTGGAAGTTTAAAATAAATAAATTCTGTTTCTGTCTACATTATTAGGAAAGCAAAAATCTTCAAAATGCTGCTTCTGCAAATCATTTGGACTCAAACCAGCAGTAATACCATGAGTGACAAACTAAATCTCTTTCTAATCTTAAGTAATCCATATTACAAAGCAAACAACCCAAAATATCATTAGCAAGCTTTTGTTTTATTCATGCTAGTGTTTTGGTCTTCCATGTCCCTACATAACATTAATAGAACAATAAAATGTTTTGTACACCCTTTTTCAAACTAAAACAATTACTTTAAAATCCAATCATTAACTGACTTATATACTATATATTACTGATGGTCAAATATCTCATGTAAACTTGTAAATATTGTCTCTTATCTCATTGCATTCTCTATTGTGGAGTCCAAGAGGCCATTCTGGTTGGTGATATTATTGAACGCTGGTAGTAGTGCCTGTGTACCAGCGGCGGTGATGGTGCTGCCGTGGAAACAAGCCCGAGTTGTCATGGAGGAGAGCAGGGATTTGATTCATAAAGTGTCCAGAGAATACTTAAGCTAACACACTCTCCTATCACTGTTGGTCTTCTAAAAAGTACATGTGAGCAGTGTTCTGTCATCCGGAGACACAGCAGTGGTATTGTGCACTATTTGTACCAGTTGGTAGTAGTAAAGTAATGAGGACACGGCGGATGATGTACCAAACATGTGTAAAAATAGATCACTTGTAAAAATGTACTTACTAGGATAGAATAGTGATGCACCAAACGGATACTGTAATCAAATATCGGCAACGATTCATGACGTTTAGCTTGATCGAGTTTTGGTTCTATGACAATGGTCCAGCAAATATATTGGTTGTGCTTTTCATAGGCCATAATAATACTATGCAATAACCTAATCAGCCAGATGGATTTTTGTGATATTTGTGAATTCAAAACTCAAGAAAAAACACCTGCTTCCACCAGATTGGTTTGCAGTTCACACCACTGGTTTAGCGGCCCAATCACATCACAGCAGGGCAGTGGGTTGGGGGTTTTAGTGGAGAGAGTTTGTTAGTAAAGACGACAGAAGGTAGCGCCTGAATCAAGTAAAACAAAGATGACAGCTTCCGTGGATGTTTCTGCTGCTTTTGATTCTGTTGATCAGAAATACATTATATAGAGTATTTCCTTTTTGAGAGAAAAGTGACACTTTATTTTTATTTTTATTTCACCTTTATTTAACCAGGAGAGCCTCATTGAGATTACAAATCTCTTTTTCAAGAGTGTCCTGGCCACTTGTTCTATCACATGTTATATACACCATTATGATTTGTTGCTGTGATTGTTTCAGACAGTGGTTCTCAACCTTTTTCAGTCGCGACCCCCAAAAAAACAACCGTAAGCAGACCTGCAAAGTGGTAATGTCTTTGTTTGTGGTTTATGGCTTATATTTTGAAGCCATAAGCCTGGGTACCTTCTTCTGTAGGCCAAAAATATGAATTTATGTCTATCACTGCAATCAAAGAGTGTCAAACCATGTTTAGGATGTCAATATTAAATTTCACATATCACTAGGGGACCCCCAGAAATCCTTCCGCACCCCCATGGGGGTCCCGACCCCCAGGTTGAGAACCACTGGTTTAAGACAAGTCACACAATCAGCTTAAAATATTTCATTAGTCGTCCCTCCTTTTCATTAACGGAAGTCATGTTGGAAATCCCATGCTTAGGCATTGGAAGCTAAACTTTTCCCTCTTTTTTTTCTTTTTTTAGCACAACTACTTCACAACCACATCTAAGTGGATTATCTCAGAAAAGTAAACAGAAAATGAAAACAAATGTTGAAAAACACCATGTGGTGCAAGCATCACGTCAGCATTTATCTTACTACTATCTACTGTTAGCATTACTAGATATTGTTGTTTGGTGCCGTTTAAAAAAAGTGCTTTTGGACAACTGTCCTCTGCTTTTCGAGCAAGTCAGACCTGGAACACAGTTCCTTCCCACATCAGAGAACTGCCTACACCACCAGCATTCTCTAAGGCTCTAAAAACATGGTTGTTGGAAGGTCAAACATGTAATCACGTGTAATATAATGATGACTTATGTGTATATTGTATATTTAATTTTAAACTCTGTAATTAACTGATTATTAACTTCTTATGAACTATCTTTTTATCTGTCTGTGCAGTGAATGTGTGAGGCCTTGTGTGACTGTCTTTTTTCTGTCCTAGATGTTCTTGACATCAACCTGCCGAGGTTGATGTTAGGAAAATAAGAAAATATATTTACAAGTTGGACTGTTGAATTACTTAATTCATATACATGTTTTCATAACTATGTTTGACAGAATATATTTCCTTATGTCCACATTTGCAGTTGTAGTTGTTGAGCAGTGAGTGATAAAACTGATTCACTCCCAATGTTAACTTTAACCCACAGAAGTCTGTTAGGAGGTGTGGCCTCTGCTGCTGAACCTATTAGCAGATACTTAATGCCAATTTGGTATTGGAACTGAAAAGGCTGGATCCGTGCATCCCTAGTAGTATACTGTATAAGTGTATGTTCACAAGTTCATATTTACAATAAAAAGTAAAAGCATTTCACTGACATCTTTGAAAGTGAAATCTCGAGAAAGTTTTGTCCAATTTGTGTAGTCAGTTTCAATGCTTTTCATGCAAATATTTAATTTGCTTAAAGCCAGGACTAGCTGATAAATGAATTACGTAGATATTTTGAAACGTGTTTGGAGTGACGTTATTATGAAAAATAAGAGAATTCACTTATTTACACTTACAAATTTGCTACATTCATCTACCAAATTGCAACATTGGGTTTGATTGTATTGATCTTGCAGCCTTATTAGACAGTCATTTCAGGTTCTAACTAGTCCTCCCTCTCCTCTCTCGTCCCAGCGGAGTTCCTGTTCCTCCTGTGGGCCGTGTACCTGTGCTACGCCGTCAGGACCGTCCCGTCTGCGTTCCACGAGCCGCGCTACATGGCCATCGCGGTGCACAACGAGCTGGTGCTGTCCGCCATCTTCCACGTCATCAGGTAGGAAAGCACACAATCATTTAAAACTGAAGCTGAAGGCTGGATCCAACAAGACCCTGGCTTACTTCCTGTCAAAAGAAAACAACAACAACTTACTGTATACGCGGCTGTTTGTCCTTCTGTTCCTTTTGTTTACAGCAGTGATTTTGGCACGCTCATAGAAAACAATGGAGCGTCTCAATGCACAGTAATACCAAGACGCTGCTTTTGTAATCAGACTGTTCGCTCTCTAGCACTTCATAAGTACAATAAAGAACAGATCTCCACCACCGTCTTGGCCAAAAGAATGAAGCATTTGTTTACTCAACAATTCTCCACGTCACAGTCCGTTTAAAATAAAAGCTGTTTTATCTTCCTCAATCGTTCTGTCACTAAAAAGCTGCATTATACCTTTAAAGCTACACCTCCTGCTTCAGAACTTGCCCGTAATCCGCTCTGCTTACTGCCATGCCTACACACAGACAAATATGTGTACTAGGCAGACAAGTTTGTGTTTTTAAGAAAGTTTTTGGATAATTATTATTCCATTAACAATAGGCTCTGATTGAAACGGGACAGCAGCAGTCAAAGAAAAAAAGCAAAACATCCGTCCACAACCGTCCAAATCAGGACTTTTGGCAACCATAGCAGCATTTTTTGCTTGCATTAGTAAATATTACTAAATAAAAAACAAATGAGTTCTTCAATCATTGTCTCTGTTGTTTCCAGGGCTAGGAATTGAAAAAAAAAAAGAAAAATTCAAATCTGCAAAAAAATTAATCACTAACAATTTTAGATCCCAACTAATCACATTATTTGCTTAATTATGACACTTTAAATTGTACATTTAGACATATTAAATGAGCCCGGTACCACTTTATATTAACTACACCTAAACCATGAATAAAGCATAAACAAAGCCTTAATAATTCATGAAGAATGGTGAATTAATGAATGAAAAAGTTTATTCATGCTTAGTAACTACTTAACTAAGGAGCTAATGTTAGGATTTAGGGTTAGGGGCAGGATTCAGAGTAATTAAGTAGTTACTAAGCATTAATAAGCTTTTTCATCTATTAATTAATCATTTGTTCATATTGAATTAAGTCTTTCTTAAGGTCTTACTAATGATTTATTAAGCCTAATCATTCTGTAGTTATTCTAAAGTGTTACCAATGAGCCCTCTTCATTCAAATGTTTTAAATAGATCTAATGTTTTGCCTTTGTGAGTGATTTAGGATAAATTTTATGTTTGAAATTAGATCAAACATAGCTAGTACTGAAAATATTCTATAGGTCCTTGGATTGAAGTCTCGCTTCTTTAAGTTGATGTATTTGACTCAGTTTGTTCACAGTCCTGAGCCACAACTATCCACCGGCCTTACAACATGTCTGTAATAAGACTGTGACATTGTAAATATATACTCACATGTCACTGCCCTCACCCAAAGACTTCCTATAGCAATAGATACACATAATAAATTGGAGGAAGTGTTAGCGGTGGCACATCCTCTGACCAGCCGTCACCAGGGACCTTATTGTGCACTGTGGGCTTGTTAGTAACACACAGCATCAGATTTCTGCGCGCTTTGATCCCTGTGTGACCAGTTAAACCCTCAATCTCCGTGTGAGTTGACGCAGTTCTCGGAATAATGTTGGTTCAGGTTAAAAAAAAGAGAGAGGTAATGGCTAGAAAGGCATGCTTGACTGCAAACTGGAGACAGCGTTCCGAATGTAGTATTACAGTAAATCTTCTTAGTCAGAGTACAGGAAATGGATGTCAAAGCTCTGCAGCATGTTACCTGTTGTACTTTTGCTCTCAGGTCATTGCACACACCCATGTGCCATCTGTGACCATTGTGTTGTTAATATAAGCAAATGAGAAAGTCGACTGTATCCACTGTGACGTAACGATGCGATCTGGAAACTCCAAACACGTGTGCAGCTGTAAACGTCCGCTCTCGTCTGTTTTAACATATATCCGTAGAATCTACTTTTTCTGCATTTTTCTAAAGTTTTGGAGAAGGAGCATATTTACGTTGCTAATAAGCAATGTTAGGAAAGTCACTACACCCGCTCAACGCTGCTTCTGATTGGCTATTACAGTTTTTAGCCAATCAGTGCCTCTTCTTCGTCTCTCTCTTCCAAGCAACTTGTCAGCTCTCTAATTACTTCTATGAATGAATGACAGCGGCTCTGCTCACAGTAAAAGTAAAAAAAACAATGACAGTAACTGTAGCGTTTTCACTGACGAGGAATAGTTCATTAGATTACACGTTACTCATCAAAATAATGCTCTGGTAACTCATATGACAGGTTAGACCATTATTTCAGTAAAACACAGTGAACATGATTATATTTAAGATTTCACCAAACATTTGCATCTAGTTTGACTATTTTATGAGGGTTGTAGTCGTATTTTGTCCAGCAAATATTACATAGAGGTGAACCCACAACTGTTACCTAGCAACCACATTGTAAATGTTGGCTAAAATCCACATAAATAACACAGTTGATATGATTTGATAAATGACAATCTATTGTAACATTTAAATTGGGTTGAATTGTTATTAATGCATTTTGTCAACATGTGGAAGGATTCTGATTCAGAACTCACATTACTTCCTGTAATTTTCAACTTTTTTGTCAATTTCTTCATAAATTAACTGCTGTAAAAGTATTTACCACAAGGACTGTCACACCAAACTAAGTCAAAACTTGAAAAATGTGATAATCTGTCACATGTACTTTAAACACTGATCATATCTGAATGCAGAGCTTTTCAACATGATTTTCCTGAAGTCCAGATTTGGTCAGAAACTGGAAGTGGCACGTGTCAGATACCCGTATCTGTCTGTATGCTTTAAAATGTTGGTATATTTCAGTATTTATTCCTGATATATACATAAGGTCAGGGTTAGGTTTAGAATCAAGCAGACAGGTAACAAATATGATCATCTGGCCTGGATAAATATAGAATAGTGCATTTGTTTTTGGGTCTTTCTAGATTTAAATGACAGTCTACAAACAAAGGTCACTGCAGCTTTTGAAAAACAAGACTGGCTTTAATGCAGCAAGTTATTAATCAAATGCTTATAGTGACCCATTATGGATTGTAAGATATCAAACATCTGAAACTTTGCTGGTGCTGCGGTGATGCTTAATGCTTTTTTAATGACCATCTGCGACCCTTGTAAGATCTCTAAAACCCTGGAAAAGGCAGTTTGATAGCTCCAGTTTGACTTAATGCTCCACTGTTTGTGCTGACTGTCCTGTTTAGTAAGTTAGTGGGCAGAAACCAACTGTTCATGTGGTCAAGCTGTTAAGTTAATTAGCTATTAAGCGACTTGAACAACCTTTTTGGGTCATCTCAGTGACAGCTTGAGTTCTTCCAGAATACTTTATTGATCCCACGGGGAGTATATCCTCCTCATTCACCCATCCTTCCTGGCGGTTGTAGTAAGCTGTCAGCAGAGCAGCACCTGGGGACACATCTGAGCTCGGACTGCAGGATTACCTTAGCTGGACGATTTTACCTATTCATGTTTTAGGCTGATGGGGGGAAAACTAGAAGAGCAAACCATGCAGGCGAAGCAAGAAACATGTACATACAGTAGTTTGACCACAGCTGGGTTGAAGTACATTTTTCATATGGACTCAAGGTAGAGCATGTTGACCTTGTTACATGTCTTTGTAAGTCTCTGTGATAGTTATGTATTTTGAAGGTATTTGAAGCTTATATCGACTCTCTTAGTTGTCTCCTTCTGCAAATACGACACATGCAGATTCTTCTTCCCGACTTGAATTGCTCTCCTGAGAAACCCTGGCTATTAAGTACGGGTTGCACGACTACTACTACATTTTAGTAGTCGACTAGTTGAGAGCGTTAGTCCGTCGAATCCGACTAATTGATTGCGTGATTGAAGAAAAAAAAAGGATCCAAGCGCGATGATTTCATATGGACTATTATTAGAAACATCTTACTAATACTGGTCATATAATAAGAAAACATTAAACTTACTTAATGCCCTGTAATAAAGCTAAAGCTCTTTACAAAAAAAAAAAGGAAAGAAAAATGCAAAGCTAAGCCTATTTGTGCGTGCATGTGGGGAGGAGCGGAGTCATCGCTCATGTCAGCGACTTGAACACAGTTGAAATCAGTCTGTCCACTCACACCCTGAGATGTGAAACTTTTGGTCAGTTGGTTTTAAACTGAGGGAAACACAGGAGGGTCTTTGTGAAGACCCGGTTTCTACACATCATACACTCACTATGTGCTCCGCTCGCTGACTAGTCCTGGATTTCACCTAACACAAACCGCGTTGTAAAACTTTCTAACACTAAAGAATTGTGCAGATCCACAGAGTCCGATCCAGGCGAGGCGAATGGTCTGTGCACTTGGAGACGTCCAGAGAAAGCGCTTTGGAGAGGCTAGGCTGTGCGTAAGCTGAGGTAGTGCGCCAGTGCCTCCAGGTGGGGTCATAGTGCATCAAGTGGCGGACACAGCGTACTGAGGTGACGGAAGAGTGCACCTCTGGGCAGAAGATGTTACTGACATTTACGCAAACGCTGTTTTCTTAAGTCAAGATCTGATTTGTTTATTCTTCAACTAGTCAACTGTCTTGACTTTGAAAGAAAAAAGCTTTGGATTTAATAGACTAGTGTACGTGCACAACAGAGCTGTAGGGATAGCATTAGAATGAATTGAAAAAGTTTAGATGTAGTCCATTGAAAGGTCCTAATACATTTTTGGCATTTTTGATTGTAACTAAAAGGTTTACACAAACATTTTATCTTCTAAATGTCCAACTGTTCAATAGCTTGTTTTTACTTCTTACTCAAAAGCAAATATTTTGGCTTGAAATGAGAACAAATATATTGAAACAAGGCACAAGACAGATTATTGTGTAATGACATCTTAACCGGTAAAAACAACCAAAAATAAATGTAGCTGATCTAGAAATACATCTAGTTAAAATTTCTTGTAAACAGTTCTTGAAAACCTTTGGCCATTTATTCCAAATTTGACAAAAAAAGAAGCAAACATTTATTGAATTCTAGTCCCAAAAAACTAAATATTCACTTAACACTTCTAAAGTTTAAGTTTATACACTCAATTCCTTTTTTTTTTTGCAAAGCAGTACCTTTCTCATTTTTGTTTACTTATTCCCCTTCTTTCCCAAAAATCAAAACTCTTAACATTTCCTCTGTAGTGAATCAAAAGCAGGCAGCGCTCTGGGGTAGAACATTATATGAGTGTGAGTGGCGCAGCTGAATTGACGCCTGGACAGACAGTGTATAAATTTGGGTTGGCAGAAAGCACATTAAGTCTCCGGCTCCATCTGTATCTGCTACAGACTGAGTATGTTGAGGAATACCAGCCCGGTGTTTAGTCTCAGCCCACTGCTCTTGTGTACTCAAAAATGCCATCACACACTGTTAGGAATTCAAGCAATTAAACGGGACATACAACGCAAAACGAATTTTTATGAGCTTTTGACCTTTCATCATTAGTTTGCCGAAAGTCGTATTTTGATTCGATTTATTTGAACTAAGCCTCCATTGTTCAGAAAATACTTTTAGCCCCACGCACTTTCTACACTGCGATTAATAATAATTTTTTTTTTTTCACACATTTTTCATGACACTCAAAGACGCTCGATGATGTTAAGCTACTATGGAGCTCAACAGTGGAACATCGCCCTGGTTCTGGAAGTAAATTGTCCCATCGTAAAGTCGCATAGAGTTTTTGAAAAACTCAAATATTAAGAGTTTAAAGACATATCGCGTTCTGGTCAGCTTTGTGCTAACTCACATCCACAGTGCGCTTGTTTTCAGTCTAAAAAGCACATCCGTAACTTAAAGAGAGGCTAAAAACGCAGTCAAAGACTTACTTCGCCCACAACTGAACCTCAAACCTGAGATACTCGGAGGCCTTTTAAGAGACGCTCAACAGACATTGATTGACAGCACCAAATGTGATCAGCAAGTTTGTGAGCGATGTGAGTTTTGTGTGGGAGCGATCCTGACGTGAGGAGAAGTTCACAGCTCTGAGGCTGTGCACAGATCTAGTTTCTTACTAGCACAATACATGTCAAGATTCTGTTTTATTAACTTTGCAGACACACGTACTAAGTCTTTTCTTTAGCCGACATAAGCACATGAGCTTATGATGTGAACAAGTGAGTATATTTCTACAATTGAAAATGAGAAAAATGAAATGAGGATTGTACCTGTGCATCTTCACACCTCGCACCACACGCTTATCTATCTGAGCCACACGATGTCATTTAACAGCAGGCGACCTCTTTCCAGCTTTTCTTACCAGCAGACACTGACAGTGTTTGACCATCGCGGTGTCACAGTCGCAGTTATTGCACACATAACTGCAAATTGAGCGAGTTTGCACAAAAATGTTCAAAAAAGGCCTGGACCAGTAGTTAATTCAATTTTGACCCCATATACACAGTTTGACAGTGAAAAAAGTTGATTCTGCATTTAGTTTCACTTTAAATTTTTGCAAAATGTCTTAATAATTTCATAGTTTATAACGCTGCAGAAATAGATTTTAAAGGAACCCAACTGTGATTTCTTTTTGTGTGTGTGTGTGTGTATATATTTAGAAAGAAACTATGTGAGAGTTTTCTTCTCTTTGTTTATCTGACAGTGCAGGTTCACATAATTCCTGACTGTTTTCTTCTCTTTGTGTGTCTGATGGTCTGGAGGTTCACATAATTCCTGACTGTTTTCTTCTCTTTGTGTGTCTGATGGTCTAGGTTCACATCATTCCTGACTGTTTTCTTCTCTTTGTGTGTCTAGGTTCACCTTAGCCCCGGAGCTTCACCCAGACTGGATGCTG
The DNA here is from genome assembly GCA_038363315.1 of Mugilogobius chulae. Lineage (NCBI taxonomy): Eukaryota > Metazoa > Chordata > Actinopteri > Gobiiformes > Gobiidae > Mugilogobius > Mugilogobius chulae. The sequence continues at coordinate 12,817,737 of CM076416.1, forward strand.
CTGCTCTTCTTCACTCACACACATCTGACTGTGACAGTGACTCTGGGCCTGCTGCTCATCCCAAAGGTACACTCCAATCCAGCTCAATATTGATTTTTGACAAACTTATTACAATGAAACAAATGGGTAATATGGATGCAACATTGTCTGATTTAAAGATGCACTGTAGTATTTAACTCAACAGATGCATAGTTGGTTGCCAAACACTTAAACAGTAACAACAATATTGCAATATCTATGATCCACACAAGGTTTAATAAGACCCCAAACCATGCCTGGCATAATATCTGTAAAAGGCACTGTTACTACTTTAAAGGGGACCTATTGTGTTTTTTTTTTAATTCTTAGTAAGAAACTAGAACATGTGCAGATCAGTAATTTACCTTTTGTTCATTGTAAAACATAAAATTGATTTAAAACAGCTTGAAAATAGAAAATAGCTCTACTGATTTCCTGTTCAAAGCTGCAGAACTGATAAGCCCGCCTCCTCAAATGTAACTGTAAAAAGCAACAGATTTGAAATAACAAATTATTATTGTTGCCAAGTGGCAATGGGACAGTTTTGAACCATATATATGCATCACTTTGAGTATTAATCCTTTGAAATATACCAAGTAAATACATACAAGTGGGAGGGGATAGGTGGTAGGTGAGAACGGGGATTTCTGAGCAGCTGAGTTCCAGTTGAAGAACAAAACAAGATTACTCAAACATGCATGAATCAATTCAAATATAACTTTGAGTAATCTAAAGATGAAGGGAGGCCATTTTAACAAGGTTAAAATTTTAGAAAAATGAATTTGACATAATAGGTCCCCTTTAACATGAGTTCAGTGCAGCAGACAATGCCCAAAACTAAAAAAAACCTGAACAAAGTGAAATTTCTGACACTTGTTAACAAATGTCTGTCACTCATACCTAGCTGTCCATTGTGTTGTTCTTATTAACCTACAACTCCAGATTACATTGTTCTGGGTCAATATGGGCTGTACTGCACATATTACATCAAAATACTGTGCAGTTTTTCAAGGGAAACCATTCACGTGTACAGTTTCAGCACGAATCGCATTTTTACCTCGTTAAATGTCTTCGTAAGTGTTTGTGATGGTTACATACAGTATGTAATTTTTGGATCATTTGAAGCTTGTGTCGGCTTCCCCAGTGGCCTCTCTCTGCAGATACGGCACATGCAGTTTCTGAACCCCGCTCTCATCCCGACCCGACAGCTCTCCTGGATTAAATTTTTTTTTTTTTTTTTTACATGTATATTTTTTTGGACTGTGTGAAATGTGTTTTTGGCTGCTTTATTTCAACACTAAAGATACACAAAAACGACAAGAAAAAAATATATGTTTAGTTTAGATTTGTTCGGCTTGTGTAGAGGGGAAGCACTACTGTTAAAGTTGCTTAGTTCTGCTTTTAACAGTAAGGGCCAGATTTATCAAGAATTTACTCATGTGCAAATGAAGTTAGGGAGAGCAAAAACTTAATTGAAGTGGTGCCAAATAACACATGATTTTTTTCCAGCACAAAACATGACAAGATTTTGGGATTAACTTTCTATTTGTACTGAATTGTGTAGTCAGCTGTTCACCCCCAGAAACACCTTTAACGTTCAAATGGTCCTTGTTTGTCCTTAGTTCCTGTTTGCGGGCACCCACATGAGGGACGACATCGCCTCTGAAGCCTACGAGGATGAGCTGGACATGGGACGCTCCGGATCATACCTGAACAGCAGCATCACCTCGGCCTGGAGCGAGCACAGCCTGGACCCCGAGGACATCCGGGTACGACACACTACTACTGCTCCATGTCTGCTTTAACCTGCTGATTTCTCCACAAATACTGAGCACTGGCAGTTTCTTATTGCAGACCCCAGAGGAAATGGGCCCCCACAGCTGTATTAAAGGCTGTGGCGTAAGATCTTGCGAGGGTCTTTGGGAAAAACGTACCAACGTGAGCAGAGGTTTCTGTTTGTCTGTTAGAGCTGAAGAAGTCTCTCTGCGCTGCAAAACACAATATCTATAGGAGTTATAATTACTTCTATTCAGTATTGACTAGTTGTTTGTTGAGCAAGATCTTTGGATTTGTTTCAATGTATTTTCAAACTTACATACTATGCATTTATTTGTATTTATTAGGGCTGGAAAAAATTACGCGTTAACGCAGTGTTTTATTCTCTTAATCACATTACAGATTTACATTAGTATCAGAGAATGTGGAGCACAGAAGAAAACATAATTTCCGGAATATATTTGCAAGAACTACCAGGAAACAGAAAAGTGTCTCAGCGTATGGCATCTTTGAGTGATAAATTTAAATCTTGCACCAACTTGTTCAATTTTAAAAAGATGTATAAGGAAAAACTATTTGCAGAATATACTGAAAACGAAAGTAAAACAATAATTTAATTTGTAAATTAGATGAGGCTGAGGCTTGGTGACGGGTGAGGATGGGGTACATGAATAATTTCTATGTATTATATTATTGTAAATATTTGTGTTTAAGGGATGGATTATATAAGATTTATCTTCCCTCCATTCCTTTTTGTTCATGTAAAATATAAAATGGCTGTACTATGAACATAACATCATGAACAAATAAACAATGAATGAACATTAAAATAAAGTGACGACATGTCAGGGTTCCCACGCGTCCTGGAAAACCTGGAAAATCTGGAAAATGATTAGCCCATTTTCCAGTCATGGAAAACGCATGAAAAATGAGAAAAACAGTCAAATGTCATGGAAAATAAAATGTTTTCTGGAAAATGATTGGGCCCATTAATTAAATGTATAACAGTGAACAAATGAACCAGATTTTTGCAATGTACAAACATAGTAGTAAAAAAATAATAATAAATGCCTTTGTACTAATGTAAAACTGCTAAAAAACATAGGATTTGCAAACCCGGATTGCAAAAACTTACATCCAAAATCTAGGCTCCCTCACATCTCATTTATCGTTTTTTCACTTGGCTGTTTATCCAAATATTTTAATTGGTGGCATACATTTTACAAAAGAGGCTCAACAGTATTTTGATTTTACAGCCTGAGGTAAAAAGTGCCAAAAACCATGATTTTTTTCTCACGTCTTCGCTGGAAATTTTTAAAATTGACTTCGTTTTCAAAAATCTTAGGGGAGGACCCCAGACCCCCCGCTCATGTTTTCTCCATACACCACTAGCGAAAATACTGTAACTGTGATGCTCATGAAACACCAAAAAGAGACTGTTAAAGTAAGTCGCAGCTTTGCAAATTGTTCCTGTCTGACAAGATCAAATTTTGATTGAGAACCGGCCATACGATTGTGTTATGCTTTGATTGTCATAAATGTGGACTATTGTCACAAACTTGGCAAAACAGGCTAAATCTTGGTGATGTAGATGTCGTGATTATATAAAATCCTTGTTGCGAATGTCCTGGAAATGTCTTGGAAATGTTCTTGGGATATGAGCGGGAACCCTGCATGTGGAGGGATTCTGTTTTAGAACCTAAATTACTTACTGTAATGTTCTAGCTTTATTTGTCGATTTCTTCATTAATTGCATCTTAACTGCTGTAAAACTATGTTTATCATAAAGACTATCACACGAAACTTAAGTCAATATTAAAAAAAAATGTAAAATCTATTAAATGGGCATTAAAGATGAACGACAGTATTGATACTCAATTTTTTCATGCATTTAGTTTATTTCATTCATTATAGCAAACATAAAAAACAAACTTTGTTAACATACAGTCTTTGAATGAAAAGGAGCAGAAAGAAGTTAAAAACTTATAATATCTGCCCCCTTTTTTCAAGAAATCTTTACAGTTCCGACTATTTAAAGTGACACACAGCTACTTACAGCTTTGTTACGTGACAGAGAAAACGGCAAACAACAGCAATGACTAAGCCTTGTCATATTTTTGCAACAGAGAGTACTTCACCTTACATTTAAATGATTGAAAACATTTTGAAGTTTAAATTTTTTCATCTACGTAGATTGTTCCATAAACCAACACCTTTAATGGAAATACATGTTTCCTTTGTTGTTGTTCTAAACTTTGGTTTTTTAAAGATTTCAGTTCCTTTTAAATCATAACTGCTTTCTCTTTTGTAAATAGACTTTGTAGATTAGCAGATACCAAGTTCTACTAATTCATTAAATTTCAAAATCTTTAGCTGGATGCTTGGAATACATACTGCAAAGTTTTAGATAGAAATTACTCAAAATGCATTGAAACAAGTCTAAACTCTAGCTATAAACAAAAAGAACTGCTCAAAACTGCTAAAATCAAGTCCTATATAATGAATTGTCGTCTTTTTAACTCAAGTAGATAGTGTGTTTTTGCAGTGCACCAAAATATCTGGGGCATATTTACCAGAAGGAGATGTTATCAGCTGCTTTGAGTGCATTCGCTGCTCTGGATGGAGAAAATGGATTAAGGACTTAGAGGCTGTTTCAGACCTAACAACTAGACAAAAAAAAATCCTTTTTTTAATTTAATTCCGTCCATACCCGTCTTTTAGTTTTTTGACTTTTGTTTTTGCAGGCATGCGGTTTACTGTAGTGCAATAACTGTATGTAGTCCTTTGTGATGGATTCTAGCAGCATGTTTCCTGTGCAGTAGAAGTGTACAGTGTAAGTGTGAAGCCGGGTGTACACTTAGCTTCAGTTGACAGATTAGAGAATTCTTCAAGTTTACATTACACTAGAGTTACAGTAAGATATATGTTGTAAAACTCAGATTTACATGCATATGACAAGTGTATCTTTCCTCTACTGCTTATTGCTGATGTACCTACTTTTGTAAAGTGAAAAAGGAAGTATTTTAACTTTTCAAATCCATCCCTTGATCTCACAAACCCATTGACACATTTTCACAAGAAGACCCAAATTGAAGCAGTCTGGACTAAAGGTGTGCATTTTGCAGTCCTGGCTCAATAGTCTACTTTTCAATTGAAATCAGTTGCAATGCAGAAAAAAAGCATCCTTTATAATACATATGAGGATACCTGTATTGGGAGTTCATGTATCGCAATATATCCCCAATTTGTTATTTTCTAACACCTCTGGTCTAGACTAGCCAGGCTGGCGCCACCTAGTGCTTACACTCGATTTCATTTCACTCCAGCTACTAGGTCAGGTATCGCAGGACTGCAGACGGTCCAATCAGTGAACTGTAGCAGAGTGGTGAAATAGCAGTTGAAATAACAGACTCTATGCATTCTCCTCCTTTGACCTTGTGTCAAATATTATCTTATTATAATTATACAATTATACAATATTATATTGTACCTTTTAATTTTCAAGTTTAACACATAGAAATGGCAACAATCACCGACACACGTTTATGCTCTACTTCCTGGATGACAAAACGACCAAAAAGCAGTGATTGGTTAAATAAAAAAGTCCCTGCCTACAGTGAAGTGAACAAGCCCCAATAATGCATGTCAGATGGTTTCCACAAAGTGAAATGAAACCAGCTGATACATCAGTGTAAGCCTAGACAACCAATCAGCTTTCATACCCTTTGGAGTAGAAACATAATCTTACCAGTTATGAGGAAAACAATTTGAATACCCCAGCTTCAACCCCTGACATTTAGAAAAGCGTGAGTCGTTTTTGACCCAAGTAATCCGGATTAGAATGCTTCCATAACAAGCAGTCCTACTGCAAATGGTGTTTTTGGTCACATAAATAAATCCAGAAAAAATCAATTTGTTAAGTTGTTGTCAAAGAGTAGGTTGAAACAAGGTCTTTGATGAATTGCAGCTTTTAGATGTTTTAAATAATTGTTAACTGATTTGGTAATTGAATAATCATTTACTGCGTATTATGACTCAGACAAAGCAGTAATTAATCTAAATAAAATGTGTTTTTCTAGGTTTTCCTCAATCTAAGCAACTAATCGATTTATCAAAAAATAAGTACTTGAAAGGTTATTGAAAACCAAATTAGTTGCAGCGCAGTTATGGAGTATGTGATGATGTATTTGATTGGTCACATTTTGTCTATTGGTGTGTCTTCCAAGTTTGTCTATGATTGACTAAGGCACTACAATTTTGGCGACTGTTTTGTTTTTTGGTTTTTTTTTTTGTTATGAATATTTAGTTTCAGAAAGCCAAAATCATGCAGTGTACATCCGGCTTAAGGCTGTTTGTTGACTAATATTACCCTAAACAAAAGTCCTGCCTTTGACTTACATATGCAAATAATGCTTTTCTTTGTGCTTGTTCATAGGAGGAACTCAAGAAACTCTACTCTCAGTTAGAAATCTATAAACGGAAAAAGATGCTGGCAAACAACCCTCATCTCCAAAGAAGAGGAGCTCCAAAAAAGGATTGGGCCGCTCCCTGATGAGGCGGATTACCGAGATTCCCGAATCCGTGCATCGCCAGTGCAGCCGCGAGGACAAAGACTCCGGAGAACATGGAAGCAACCGAAACAGCATCTGCATGTTGAAGAAGAACCCTTTCGACCCGACACATGCTGTCAAGCAAGTGAAAGAAGAGCCGATAAAGAATAATGTCTTTTCTTTAAAGAAGTCGCACAGTAGTTACGATCACGTTCGGGACCAAAGCGAAGACTCAAATAGCTCAGTGACGGATAAGATGGAAGTTACCACAGCGGAAGGATCGCTTATTGAAACGCTCATGGGAAAGAAGTTGGTCAAGAAGACGTCAAATGAAAATGTCAGTGTTCCAAGTGAGTCCGCGGAGTCTGTTCCGTTGGTGTGCAAGTCTGCAAGTGCGCACAACTTGACGGCAGACAAGAAACCCATCCACCCAAAGGCTTCAATGCTACAGAAATCTCTCAGCGTCATCGCCAGCGCCAAAGAAAAAACCCTTGGTCTGACGGGAAAGGTACAAAGCTCAGAGGACAGCAATAAAAAGATACAGCCAAAAAGCAAAGATTTAAAAGAACCGGACGTTGAACCCAAAGTGATCAACCAGTCGTCCGAAGCTAAGCCAAGTGAAATCAAGAGTTGCATGGCCAAACCGCAGGTCAGCAGCAGCCAGCCAGTAATGTGTCCCGATCCAGTGAAAGCTAAGGAACTCTACGATCTCTCTGAAGTGTGTCCTTGGGAAGTTGAAGAAGTCCACACTCCTTCGGAAAACAAGGTTCAAAAGCATGTGTCTATAGCTCCAAAAGAAACCACCACAATTCACGGAGGAGTTGTCAAGCAAGCAAACCTCAGCAACAGAAAAAGAAAGGTTCAGATCCTCTTCCAAATGTCGGAGTTACGAAAGAAACTCCAAGGACTTCAGCCGTGCGAGCGGATATCTGTCCATGGGAGGATACTAGCGAGAGTAGTCAGTTGATCAAGCAGCAAGGATCTGTGCAAGCTTCTAGTCAACTTGCTAAACCGCTTTTACCGACAGATAGCAGTATTACAAAGCGAGCTGATGTTTGTCCTGGGATTTCGATGATTCCCAAAAGACTTCAGAGCGCGTCAGTTCAACTGACGCAACTAAAAAACTCAAAGGAACATCTCCAGTGGAAGCAAAAGGAAAGAGCGCTCTTTGCGAACCTTCTAAGTTAGCAGGGTCCCTTCAGCTACCAACATCCAAGATCGACGTTTGCCCATGGGATTACGACACCACTGCCATCTCCCCCAAATCTGAACGAACACCTAGCCCATCAACGCAAGCACCCAAAAGCAAGGAGTCGCCTTCAAGAAAGATGGGAAGCCTTACGCCAAGAACTGCTGAAAAATCAAAAGACGCTGATGAGGAGAAAAGTAGATTAAAAGCTCAGGACAAAGTGAGATCATCCACAGAGAAGCACGCCGTCAGTCAGCAGAAGATGGCTGAGGTGTGCCCTTGGGAGGTAGAAAGCGAGGAGGTGCCCCTTGTGGAGAAGCGGAGGAGCACGAATTTGGGGGCTGCTAAGGCAAAAGCGGAAGTGTGTCCATGGGAATTTGAGGACACGAGCCAAAATACAGGCAGAGACAGGAGCTCCGGTGGGTCAGGCAGAGCACGCCCAGTCCTAGCGCCGCGAATAAGGCCGACGTTTGTCCGTGGGACTTTGATGACAGCACAGCAACCAAGAAAGCATGACACTTAAACGTAGAGGACCAATGACATTCTAGTTGTCGATGTACACTTTTTTCCACAGAGAAATCCTTACCTTTTACTATTGTAGGGTGACTTGGAAGAAAAATTGACCCACAAGTTGCCTTCCTTTTTGAGGTTTTGTTCCTGTTGTGGATGATGAGTGAAATGTACAAAACATGTCAAAGCATTCCAGATTATTACAGGAAAGAGGAACATATATATATATTAGACTAATTATGCAACTTATGATTCGCCTTCACGCATATTCCGTATTATATTACATTTTCCGGTGTGCGTCGTAAGTTCTATAAGTAGGGGCATGGAAAATTCTGGATGTATACGAACACTTTAAAGTCGAAGTATGTACAAAAAAAAAAAAAAGAAAGCCAAAGAATTAGCGAGAAGGATGTCAATGATTTGTTAGCCTGCTAGTTAGCTCTAAACAGGAAACCCACCATTTGCACTTTAGCCAGCTAGATTTGTGTACATTTTGTGTAGTCTTTTTGATTTTTCATAGCATGATCTTGAAAACATTTACTTCAAATTTAAGTTTCAAAAATATGTATTTATTTTTATATTTTTACATTTTGATTTTAGATCTCTGTAATTGTAGTTCCAGGCAGATTTAAGAATCTGCCTAAGTGTACTGTATGTGCCTAAGTAGTACTTTGTCTCGTAATTTGGAGCAGATGGATTCCAGTTATTTATTAATTTTTGTATTTTGACCTATTATGCTTTCAGACAGCATGCACAGCCAGAGTAGATGGACCCCCTAAGAAAATAATTCTATGGTCATTTTTTTAATCTAGACATATTAGTATCCAGCTTTCATATACTCACGCAGTTTTAACTGAAGAAAAAGATATAAATAAATAATATATTTCTTAGTAATGCACATAGCTGAAAGCTACCAATAGAATACATAGAAAATTGCACTGAATTTCCAGATTATTTTGGTGTTGCATTTTTTTTACAAGTCAACTAGTTCTTTACGTTCCCAATGTTTTTATGGAAGCAAGGTTCAATTATTGAACATATTCCAAAGCAATCTGATTGCAATGGCTAGCAAAAGTTTATGGGACCGATTTTTTCACAACACCATTCAAAATTTAGCTCGAAGTTGTTCGACTTAAGCGATTTGCAACAACCAACTGCCATTGCTTGCCAAACATAGTTCTGTTCATGTGGCATCACAATATTCTTCAAGAGAGCAGCTAAAATGAACATTGTTTGAATCCGTTATTAGTAAAATGTAAAAAGTATTCCTTGGAAACACCAGGTGTTCTGCATGATTTGGTCATAAAATGTGGTCTGATCTTCGTCACAACTGGACAAATACACCTGCTTGAAGCAGTCCTGAAGAGGCTCTGGGTTCCAATACTTTTTCTACCCTGTGTTGTGGATGTTTACATAAACATGAAAACATATAATTTTTTGCAGCACATTTTATTACTAAATATGCAGAACTTTTAGTGTTTTCAATGGGTAGCAATGTAACTGATTACCTGCAGAAATACCCAGATATTTCATAGCAAGTGCAATGTTATTAATAGGAAACAAAAAAGGATATTGCCCACCATCTGATCTTATATTATTACATTGTAGAAACCAACTTAAGACAATGGCGCTGACTTTCATTATTTTATTGATCAAATCCCCAGCTAACTCATTAAAACCCAAACCCACTGGTTTATACTATTTTCATATATTGTCCTTATAGGTTGATACCTTTTCATGATACAGTAATTGTTCTCACACCAACATATCAGTCAATTACTTCAAGCTTTACTCCCTTTATTTTAATAACCCATTTAAAATTACTGTCCAGTTACAGTTGTGGTTAAATGTGAAATAACTGAACCTTGTGAGGGTTTTGTTCTGTTTTGTATCAAAATGTCCCAGTTCACCATCAGACAGTGAAAGCTGACTACAAACTGTATGATCCATGTATGTTGTCCTTCAATGTTGTCAATATGTCGGATTATTAATACTTGTGATCGATTGTTAGTGGAGCGCATCAAAAGCTACCATTGTTTAGCAAAAGATACACTTTAATTTTCTTTTGAATGGCTTACTTTACCCTACAGTTGTGTTGATAATTGTACTGGCGTTATCCTGTTTTTTGTTTTTGTTTTTTCTACTTTGTTTAGTCGTGTTAGTCTCAGTATGTTCTTATTACGTGTGTTTGTGTGCATGAATGCAGCCTAACAAACTAAACTAAGAAATCAGTTAAACCCGACAGTGAGTTACATAATGTCAACTCATCAAATCAAGTTTCTTATTTTAAAACGGATAATATGCAAAACATTTATTTATCCTGTTAGATCTATGTTTCTTCATCAAAAACATTACTATTTGTTTTCGCTTCAGCATGCTTGTTGAAAAATCCTGTTTTGTATGTCTTCTTCCATCTGAGCCTCAAAAATCACTCAGTTTCAAATTTCCCAGCTTTGTGATATGATAAGTACAGCGTCGAGGTCTTCTTGGCCGTTTAGATGTCCATAAAACATCACAATTTCAGCTGTCAATTTATGTTCATTACTTTAGCATGTCATGACAAAATAGGTTTGTTATTCTTAATGTGTAATTCCCACTTCAGGCAGTAGATGGAGCACTAACACTTTTTCTTAGTTGACTGAAAGACCTATTTCAGTTTGAGAAGAAAAGCATGTGTTGGAAAATGAAAAGATGACATCACATACGTTGTAGAAAAAAATGGCATTGTGTACTCAAAAGAAACATGTTTTTGTTATATTTTTAAACAAGTTCATAAGTTTATCAGATATATATTTTTTTTTATTTTCTCTGAGTTTTTGGGCTGGAGTAAAACGCCCAGACATAATGATTATAAACCGATAAACCATTTATTGGATGACAAGACTTAGGATTGTGACATTCAGGTGGTCTAATGTTAAATCAGTGGAGATTTTAAAGCAGAGAGATTTGTGTTTAATAGTTTAGTTTAATTTATGTTTAAATACAATTTTAAAACGAATAAAACAACGCAAGAAAAGTAAAGCTAAAGGTACAAAGTGTGCTTTCAGTACAAAGTGGGCAATGACACATTTGTTGCTTCTCAAGCTTTATTACATCATTTATGTTATCATTTACAACCAGCAAGTCAAATTATAAACCTAACAAAAGTAGTTTACCAAATTCTTAATTGACACCGTGTAACTTCGGTGTCTTTTCATTCTGGCGATAAAAAAATAAACTACACGTTTAGATTGAAAAAAAGGAAAGCCATGCTTTGGAACATTCTTATGTGTATAAGTTTTGTGATATGGGGAAAAAATGTAGAAGGAACTGCTCTTCTATTAACCTGGCTCACGCCAGATGAATCTGTGTAGAACTCCTATCTGAGTTCTCACTTATGCATCTGGGACTTAACTAGCTGAAGGCGTACGAGAAAAGGCGAGGTGTTTAGTGAAATACTTCGAGCTGATTGGGTGTGGGGCCTACCTTATTTGAGCTTAGCCAATACAAAAACAACTCGTAATGGTGTATCCAATGTTCGCGGAGGAATAGAAGTGTCAAACATGCTCTTCTTTCAAAAAGAAATTACTCCATATTTCTGCTAAAACCGCATCAAAAGCAGCAGAAACACGTACATCCACGGAAGCCACCATCTTTGTTTAGCTTGAATCAGACTCAGCGCTATCAGCCCGTCTTAGCCCGCCCTGCTACAATGTGATTGGGCCTCAAAACCACGCTGCTGTGATGTGAGTGGGCCAAAACACCGCCGTTTCGGACTCTCAAACCAATCGGGCGGCTGGAAGGCCAGATGGTTTCTCTTTTGTTTGGGAATTCACAAATATCGTGAGATAAACCATCTGGCTGGCCAGGTTACTCTTCTATGGAAACAGGACTAAAATACTGTAATAACTTGCAAGCCCACTTATAGTTTTACTTAATAAATACATACGTTATTTTGTCAAAAATATACACAGTGTGCCTTCAAATATAATGATCTTGACTGCGTTTTAATAAAAAGAGTCCAACCTGTCATAGGTATTTATAAAAGCCTAATATATAGTCTTTATTCACAGCACTTGAGTTATATTTTACCATAAATCCTACCTCTACAATCTTGATTTCATTTTCACACGATGCTTTCTCCACTTGTCTCCATAAACGAGATTTAGCCTCCCGTGTATCGGATGTGGATGAGAAATTACCTCCGCGTTTGACCTGCTGAGGGGAAATATTTCAGAAAAGCGTTTTGGTGTTTGCCTATGTGCAGCGGGGGCAGGGCGGTCAATTTGTCAACACCTCCGCTCCGTTCGCCGCTGTTAGAGAACGTGTCAGCGCCTCCATTGTGCCCCTTTGATGGATTCATTGGATATTTATGAGCACATGTTAGCGGTCATAAATCACACGCATCGCTCCGGTTTTCAGATTTGGGAAGTCACTGATCAGTTTACGCGCACTAGAGTACTCCAGCTACACTCATTATAGTCTGATTTCCATAGAAACGGATTCTTTAACATCTTAATTAAAGCTGAAGGACCTGATAATTTCTTTTGTAAATGAGCAAACTGTCTTGTTAAATTAAAAAAGCAGATTGTAAACGCAGTGCTGTGTTACAAAATCATACGCTTGTGTACTGTCGAACAATGAAGCAGCGCTCTGATTGGCTGTGCTTCGGTGGTCCACTTTAGTTTCACTTTGCTGTCTGTGAAAAGATATTCTTTAGCCATAATGACTGTATATGGATATTAAGTTTGTGTAGGATTTGTGAGAGAAGGAAGTCGTAGGCCGAAGTTAAGTACCTACTTCCTGTTTTTCAGAATAAAAATTGTGGATTTTTTTTACCCAAATGCAGTTATGCCTTGACCGAGTTAACATACTTTTACCAAAACTTAACCAACTTAATTTAAGATAAGCCTACCGCTAACCTTGCCCAAATTTTTAAATATTGTAAAATGCAAACCTTTGCTAACATAGCCACCAATGCTAAGTGATGATTGTTTGGCCTGGGGTGCAACATAATCAGGCATTAAAATTGGGTACTGCAGCTTTAAAAGTGCACTGTGTAACTTTCTTGAGGTGAAATGTAAACGACACAATTCTGAAGTAGAAAGTTAAAACCTTGCTTTGGGACATTATGAATGGAGATACATATGTTATATTGCTAAGGAAACATCTTTTCATTGGAAACATAAAAGCGGTGGCTCCTACATACTAAATAATGGTTTGTTTTGTGACTATGCAAGTCCACTCAAAAAAAAAACAAAACATTGTTTTATTGATTATTCATTTCAACAGATGCATCTAAATGACAAAAACATAATTTTATTCAAGTATACTTTTTATCAGAAGTTACACAGCACACCTTTAAGTAGCCTGAATTATTTTTAGTAATTCAGGCTACTTAAAGTTTGTTTTGTTTATAATAAATTTTTCATATTCTAATAATAATATCAAATCAATTTTTTAAAACTACCATTCTGTAAGATTTTCATTGTGACTTAAGCCATTCCATATTGCAACAGTAAGCTTAATTAGAATCCAGCGTTAAAAGAAACAGCAATAGTTTGTCCAGAATGAGTTTAAAAAGAATGCATAATTTAGGCTGTTAATGAGTCTTTTGTAAAAAGTCAAAGACGTATTCAAGTTGGGGTTACCTGATATTCAGACCACAAAATAGGGAATTACATCTGTGCAACTACTTTCTAGCTCTCACAAACCCCTAGTGATTTGCTTATTAATGTCCACATTTGTTTAAACTATGTTTAAAACTTTGGCTTCAAAGTGAAACTAAGGTGAACCAACTAAGCATAATCAGAATGCTGCCTTCAGATATCTACAAGAAATACATTTATATTATTAGAATCAGACAATACACAGCAGTCTGATTTTTTTTTTCTCTAAATGCTACTTTTGCAGTGTACTCTTTAAAGGAAAAGATAAAAATCATCTTTTATACACACTAAGTTAGATACTCCAGCTTTAATGACTTGGATGCACACTATTATTTTTTAAACAACCAGCACCAAAGCTGATATTAAGAATACTTATCCCACATCAAAGCCACAAAATACACAGAATAATCCACATAATCGTAGATTTTACAAATATTTGAATGTCTCTTTAGCAGATGAGCGCTTCGATGAACAGCGCTGCCCTCTGCTGTCCTGGCAGAGTTTGTGTCTCTGTGTAGAAAAGCTCTGCCAATGTACATGGTATCATTCAAGGTTTGTGATGCCTAATTTTGTAGTTGCTCTGAGTATCAGACTAGAACCCAACAAAATATATATCATGAGTAAAAAAATACAGCAAGCAGCTAATTTAAGTGTTTTTTCATGTAACAAATGACTCTCCAATGTGATAAAACCAGACCAATATAAAAATTACTTAAAAAATCGTTAGCTTCCTTTCTGTAATTGATTAAATATATTTCTATTGAAGCCGACTTGAGTCATTTGAGCCACAGCTGCTCTGGGTATGGCTGCTCCAGGTCATGAATAATTTGTGGGATAATTTTAACATTGCTCAGAAAGCTATTGTAAACAAGGTCGTGTCAATGTCAGAGGGTTTGACAAGAGCAGTACATTTGTGTGCAAATTGAAACGCTGAATTTATTGAGATTTGGCAGCAGGTAAATGTCCAGTCTAATTCGAAAGTTGATTTTAGCTGAATTATTCTGCATAAATGTACTTGCGCAGCACTGGTTAGTCAGCGTGTACATTTGCTATTCTATCTTTGAGTGTAAAATGACTAAATCCTGTGAGGTCAGACAGGACCAAAGTGTGTTTGTATAAGAACTGTTTGCGCTAACGCTAATGCTACTGAGGCTTCGACATGACATTATAGTAAGAATTGATCTTATATGGATTCATGGGCTTCGAAGATGTTAAAAAGAAACACAAAACAGTCTTTGCTTGAAATTGTAACTGGTTGTTTATTCCATATTTTGAAGTTAGCACTAGCTTTAAGGTAGCCTACAATGAGCTAGCTAGCAACTGTGCCACTGTACCATTGACATTTTGAATTGAATGTTTTACAGAGGGATTATCGGTCGAGTTTCTTGTATAATTGGTTGAGGAACTTCTTTGATAAAAACAACAAAACAGGCGAGAGCTAGCTGTTTGGATCAGGTACGAACCAGTTTGATTGAGTCATAAAGAAGACTTTCATCAAATGTTGATTTAGCAGCATAACTTTAGTTTTCACACAGTGATAGATTCTTGTGTTAGCTAACAACGGGCTGGCTAGTGTTGCTGCTACAGCTTGTGTCTATCAGCCGCAGCTCTTTCTGCTAAGCTGTCATGCACGCATTTCCTGGTTGATTGTTTTCCAAAAAGAGTCTTAGTTTGTACATTTGATTGAAATAATTACCAGCTGACCGACAAAAGCATATTCTTCTAAGCTGTAACTATGATGATTATAATTTGTTTGGTTTAAAATAACTTATACTTTTGTATCAAGATAGTTTTGTTTATATGTTTTTGGTCCTGAAGTTAACATAACCCAGAGTGTTGGAAAAGCTTTTAACAGCATTTAAAGCTTAGGTACCAGATTTTCAAATGGAATGATGAATTTCATAACTATTTGAGATTTGAGGACAGCTTTAGAACAGCTATATCAGTGAGCCAAAAGAAACTGTTTAAACCACTCAAGCACAGCCAATCAGAGTGCTGCTTTCACCTTTGATTCCTGGTTGACTTTTAAAAACCAAATCAACTATTTTTAGTTTACCCCAGCTTTAAAATTCCTCTAACATGTTGGACTACTGCTCATTTAACTAAAACACAGTTAAGATTATTCTTTAAATGGGACAAATTTTGTGTTCTCTCATTATTCATTTACTCAGAGTTTTATATTGATTGAAGTGCTCAAAAAATGTCACCTTCCTACCACCTACCGTTTGGTTATATGTTTTGCAAAGAACTCAAGTAAATACTAATATGCAAATGTTACAATATATTACTAATTACAAGTAAATTGAGCAGGGCTTTCAATTATATTTACAAACGGGCCAATTTTTGGATTGGACTACAAAACTGAACTACAAATGTGTTCACATTCATTATTCACAAACAACTGAAAATTATACTATTCACTAGCGATCTCTTTTCATTGGGATTAAAAAATACAACAATAAAACCTTAAACATGACCAGATAAACAACAGGAATATTGAGGCATCTCTCACATTTTTTCATTGACATATTAGGATCACTCCAAATAAAATAACAATAAAATGCTATTTAAAAAAATGCGCAAAAAAACCCACTTTTTTGTTGCTTTTAAATGGCCTTACAGAATCTGGCAAATAATACATATTTTTCTAGTCTACTGAATAACAAAACCACACAGATTGAGTAAGATCTGTTTTATCAAGCCGGGCCAAAACATACATCTTAGTGGGCCGCATTTGGCCCCTGCACCACCATTTGAAAAGCTCTGAAATAGAGTAAAGCTTGAAGATTTTACTAAACATTTTACTACTTCCATCACAGTTTAGTCCCTTAGCAACACTGGGCCAACGTGACTAGTTTTTTAACTAGAAATGTACATAAGAACACACTTATTTAGTTAAATTTAAGCTTACAGGTCAAACAATTGAAACCGTTCTCATTTCAGTTTAGTATTCTGCTCACTTCCTGTCTTTTTTGTTGTTTTTGATTCATTAGACACCGTAAGTTACATTTACGACACGTGTTACTTGTTCATGTAGAGTTAAATCATACACACTTTAAGTCGTACGTTGATAAAAATGCAAAACCGTCTGAAACCGGTGACCTCTATGACCTCGTTCATCCTTCACCTCGCGTCTAACCGCTCATCATCATCTCAACGTTTAGTTTTTTCCGTCCGCACACGCAATCTCTCCCATTAGCGCAACTCGTCGTGAACCGAATTACTGCCTCCGAAAGTAATAACGTGCAATAATAACCCGCTCGTACTTTTGTTTATTTGCATAATTCCCATTTGTATCCGCCGCTCCTCCAACTTGTGTATGCAAAACAAGCGTAACACCTTCCCAACCGAGATGGCTTACACCGACTACTACTACTACTACTACTTCAGATACTCTACTACTCTCGCTGTAACGTCGTAAATCTTGCTCTTGTGGCTTCTGCATGAAAAAGTCGAGAAATTAGTAGGACCAATGTTCACTGCCCTTGATAGAACAAAAAAAAATATAGAGTAAAAAAATATGGACTGTTGTATAGTGAGTGATACTGTCCCTAACCCAGCGTATTATTATGTGCTTGTTCTGCTCTCTGACAAGCTTATAGCATCAATATATGGGAAATATTTGGTAGATTTCTATTGTGTTATATTGTGATAGCATGTATATAAAAAGATACCTCCTCTGCAATAAAGATTTGTATAAAAATGAAGGGTTGGTTGTGTTTTTTGTTTGGATGTTATTTGGTATGTGATATGTCTCTATTTCTTTCTTCTTTTTTTTTTTTTTTTGTGATTTTTAAAACATTTTGAAGAATCCATCTGGAGTGACCCCCTCCGTACGATTAAAGGCGGCCATGGTCCAATCACAGCGCAGCCGCGAACCAATTACAGCGAACCATCATGTTAGTAGAAGCACACATTCGAACCAAAACAAACATGGCAGTGACGATGGGCTTATTTTGTCTGATTTTAGCAGAATATCAAACTATTTTGACTTTCAAAAACCCCCATACAGAGGACATTAGTGTATTTTTGGAGCAAAAGATGTAGGATGATTTCTCAGGTACTTACCAGTTCAAATGCTGTAAGCCAGATTAGTAATTATGGACCCCAGGAAGAACAGCAGCAGCTTTGCTATTGCTAATGGGGATCCAAAAAAAAAACAAAAAAAAAAAACTCCTAGGTGAACTGATTGGAAGTTACATAAATACTGTATAAAATTTATTTTACCAGGAAAGTCCCATTGAGATTCGGAGATCTTTTTCAAGGGAGTCCTGGCCAAGCAAGAGGCACCAACAACACAACCCATTTCATTTAAAATAAACACTAATAAATGCTAGAGACATTGTTAAAACAGTTACAGGCTAATGATTGCCTTTCTTTGTGAAGAGAGTCAAATTGTGCCATAAAGACAAGAGTTTGGAGTTTAAAAATTCTATAAAGAATTTCAATCAGTGGGAACACATTAATGGAAAGATATAAGAAAGGAAAGATATATTGGGAACAATGATTGTGTAGACATCCTGAAAACTCAACTGATGAGGTCCATCAGGCCTACGCTGAAGATACACACTCTGGTCTGAACCAACAAGTCCTTTGTATAAACCTGTGCCCGTGTGTGAGCTACCGCGTGGCTAGAGCAGGACGTCCAAAACCAGAGCACAGTGATGGGTTTGTGCACCACAGTTTGTTATAAAGCACAAAGAGGCGTGAAACACTGAATCCAGTGAACGCAAAGCTTGAGCTGGAGCATGCCTATAAAAAATCTCCATAGTCCAACACAGGGAGGAACGTTGAATCAATTATGACATCAAGTATTTAAAAGTATTCACAACTTAAATAACTGAGCCATCAGGTGTAACAACTGAAGAAAGATAGATACTTTATTGATCCATCGAGAGGGAAATTCATTCCCTGCATTTGACTCATCCTGCAGAGCTGTCAGGAGCAGTGTTCTGCCGCTGAACGACGCACTGGGACCATCTCCATGATGTTGCCAGGACCTTAGCTGGAGGAACAGGTGCAGCTGTAGGTGGAAACCAGAGAGAGAATTAGAGTGAGATGACAGTCAGGTCCAGGGGATAAGTGCACTTCTGTTGTTTCAGTCGGTGATAAGGCTATTCCCTCAAAATCTTGCCCTGTAAAAGCTTTGGCCAAAGCCAGAAAAGATAGCTTTAATTGCTTCTTGTCCATTTCCATAGTTACAACACAAACAACTCTATTCACAAAATCCTAACTTACATCTGTTGAATATCACAGAAAGAAATCCCAAGAATCAAACTATTTTCACTGCAGCGTCCTCTGCTGCTTTGGTGTGAAATTCTATCAGAAGTCCAAAGCTAGCATAGATAGCATTAGCTTTTGCATGGTCTCCGTTTTATAGACATCCCATAACAAACTAGCAGCTGACACAGGAGAGTTTTTTTTTACACTCATTCTGATCCAGTTCTTCGTTCAGTTCAGTCATAACGCAGCCGTCGTTTGACATTCTCCTTCCTCCCCCCACGCTGAAACCTGACCTCGGACGCACTCATCATGTCTGCTCTCTCAGGTCCGCCGGAGGTCTGGGAGTCAGCGGAGGACGGGTGTGGCGGCAGATGCACTTTAGAGACCATCAACTTTTTGGCAGCGCTCCTGAAATGCTTTTACGACAACAGCAGCAGCAGCAGAAGAAGCAGCAGCAGCAGTAGTAGTAGTAGGTGGTGGTGCGTGTCGGCCGGAGCTGATCGATGTGACCCAGAGGAAGAGGAGCGGAGCAGGAAGGAGGAAGATGGTATCACAGCTCCGGACCTCGGTAGTAAAAAGCCTCTCGTATCAGGACTGCTTTCATCTGAGGAGCCCAGATGTGGAGATGGTTAGAGTTGAGTTATGACAGACATGTATCTGTGTCGCTATGAAACTACTTGATTTAAAATCACTTATGTTTTTATTCTTTGTTTGAAGCACTTGTTCTGATTAGGCTCTGTCTGGGCTGTGAACCTGAAGCTGTCTGCTCCAACACAGACAACCAGAATTTCCAAAATGACTTGCCTTTTGCTAACTAGTACATATATATTCCATGTCATTTTGTCCTTTTTTCCCCTAAAACGTCATCTATCTAAAGTTGTCTAAGGGTGCATTCACTATACACTTTTAGTTCGGATCAGGATTCGTTTGCTTGGATAGTCCAGTTCGACTGAGTAATTGTAAACACACAAACATTTTACGAGTGCACGCTAGCAGAGTGGTTAGAGCTCTGGCTTCCCAATAAGGAGGTCGTGAGTTCGACTCCCGGGTCGGACCATACTAACATCCCATGATCTCTCTGGGTGGAGTTTGCATGTTCTCCCCGTGTCACTGTGGGTTTTCTCCGGGTACTCCGGTTTCCTCCCACCTCCAAAAACATGCATGTTTAGGTTAATTGGGCATCACTGTAAATGTCCCTGAGTGAGTGAGTGAATGAGAGAGTGAATGGTTGTCTGTCTAACCCTGCGACGAGTTGGCCACTGTTCAGGGTGTTCCCCGCCTAAGGCCCAAAGTCACTGGGATAGGCTCCAGTCACCCGCGACAAAATTGTCATCCAGACACTGTTTTCGAAGACCCAGATGACTATTATCTGTCATTTTCAGTGTGAATTGTTTGCAGTTGGGACAATAGTTCAGGCAGGCTTTTGGGGTTTTAACAAATCCTAGGCAGTTTCATTGAAAATTTATTTTAAGCACTGTTAATAAAATTGTTCACTTGGACCTGCTGTGATGTGTCTCCAGAATTCACCTGCTCTGCCTGGATCTGTCTAAATCAGACCTGGATAAACTGCAGCCCTCGGACTGTTTCAATATGCACCTGGCACATTTTGAGAATGAGTGTTACTCTAATTATTTGACTGACTTGGCTAGTGAGTGTCTTTGCTTGTAAATCAAAGAGTTATTATCAAGTTATCCATGTATAACATCATTAATTTCTACCGCTTAATCCGTAGGATCGCGGGTGATGGAGCCTATCCAGTGGTTTGGGCTAGGCCTGACGTGGCCAATTGCCGCAGGTTAGACAGACAACCATTCACTCTCTCATTCACTCACAGGGAAATTACAGTGATGCCCATTAACCTAACATGCATTTTGGTGGTGGGAGGAAACCGGAGTACCCGGAGAAACCACGTAAACGGAGAACATGCAAACCCACCAAGAGATCGTGAGATGTTGATATGGTCCGACTGGGAGTTGAACCCCGGCTCTTTTGGAGCCAAAGTCTAACATGGCTACCATACCCAATTAAAAAAAGTAAAATAGTAGATTAAAAAGCCCATGTTTACAAAAATGTGCTTTCAATGACCAAAGTCTGCCCTCCACTAATTGTCCAGGTTTGATTATGGCCCTCGGGAAATAATAACTGCCCACCCCTCATCTAAACCTATACAGTTAGGCAGATTTAAATTAGTCTGATTCATCCCGGAATGACATTTGACATTGAATTAAAAAGTTACAACGTTCCTTTTTATTGCATATCATTTGGACGTTTATTTACATTAGATGAAAGACAAAAAACTTGAACTTTAAGTCATTAAAAAGATGCAAGCTGCAGTTGTGGTTTTACAGGTTCAGGGCACTGCACAACTTGTATTATGTAATTCTTGTTATTGAGTTAGATTATAAAAAAAAAAACATTGCTCATTTTGCGTTAACTCAAACGAACTGTTTGAATAAGACAGCCAAATCTTACAATTTAATTATCCACCATTTACCAGTTAGATTACAACTATGGCCTACGTGTTTTTATTATAAATATTTGAGTTTATATTTAATAGTTTTGTGACTATAGCTACTGCATTATTTAACCTAATGGAACTTTTAATGGCCTTTTGAATAGTACAGAGCTGGCAAAAAAAAAAGTGAAGCAACTTTGCACTTAGAAATATGATGACGCAGTAACATCTCCATCTTTATTCTTTTCTCTTTCTGCGTCGTATTTAATCTAATTTCATCTCCGAGAATGGATCAATCTCGATCATCTCCCACTGACCATAATCTGTAGTTTGTTAACGCGTCATCACATTTTCTTTCACAAAACTCTTTAAAACACTGACTCACTCTCTCTCTCAGTCTTAATCATCAGTCATTGTTTGCTCCTCTCCAGAGTTCGGGTTGCAGCACTTCCACAGCACACAAAAGCTCCAAGGCCGGGGTGAGTCAGAGCCGCCGCCGCCACCCAGAGAACGCAGCCTGAACCCGGGTAAAGAGAGCTCGCACGCCTGGCCTCTGCGGATGACATCAGCTTCAGTCAGAGTAGGATCGTTAGCAGGGTGAGTGGAGTGGAGGTGAGTGGGAGAGATACAAGTGATTGGGAATTTATTATTAAGAATTGACTTAGATGTAATTTCTGTACAATAGGATGAGTATCTATAGAGACACATAGACCAGGCGTGTCCAAACTGCGGCAGAGATAAATTTAGTGTCAATCAAACCTGATGAACTGGAGCTGATCATAACAGCAAATAAAAGATTAAATCTACAATTATGAAGTATGTACTGTGCACAGTGAAAGTTATGAGGCTGATGAGGAGAGAGAGAAGACGAGAGACAGAGAGAGAGGAGAGACAGAGAGAGAAGGAGAGAGAGAGGAGAGAGACTAGAGAGGAGAGAGAGAGAGAGAAAGAGAGACTAGAGAGGAGAGAGAGATAGAGAAAGAAGAGAGAGAGAGACAGAGAGGAGAGAGAGAGGGGAGGAGAGACTAGAGAGGAGAGAGACAGAGAGAGAGGAGAGAGAGAGAGGAGAGAGAAGGAGAGAGAGAGAAAGGTGAGAGAGACTAGAGAGGAGAGAGAGAGGGGAGAGAAGGAGAGAGAGAGAGAGAGAGAGGTGAGAGACAAAGAGAGAGAAGGAGAGAGAGGAGAGAGACAGAGAGAAAGAGAAGGAGAGAGAGAGAGGTGAGAGAGAGAGAGAGAGAGAGAGACTAGAGAGGAGAGAGACAGAGAGAAGGGAACGAGAGAGACAGAGAGAGACTAGAGAGGAGAGAGACAGAGAGAGAGAAGGAGAGAGAGAGGAGAGAGACAGAGAGAGAGAAGGAGAGAGAGAGAGAGAGAGAGAGAGAGGAGAGAGAAAGGTGGGAAAAGGAGAGTGGAGAGACTAGAGAGAGAGACAGAGAGAGAGAAGGAGAGAGAGAGAGGAGAGAGAGAGAGAGGAGAAAGAAAGAAAGAGAGAGAGACTAGAGAGGAGAGAGAGAGAAGAGAGAAAGAGATTAGGTGGGCATGTTGGTTTTCTGTATATGCGTCATAGAAACTATACGTGTCCCTGATTGGCTAGTTAATCTGTCAATCACATCCACTGAACTTCAAAACATAAATGTTACAGGCAAAGTTATCAACTTTGCCTGTAACATATATATATGATATACTGTATTTTGTATAAATCATCTGGATTTTTGGTAACACATTATAATAACTATGCCTTAATTTGTCTTAGTAAAGCATGAATAAAGTCTTTATGATTCAAGAACGAGTGGTGACCCTATTTGTAACTCCTCAAAGGTGCACTGTGTAACTTTCTGACCCAAAATAAAACCTATTTCTTTATGAAGTTAAAACAGTAAGAGTATGGGTTTTGTTGACTTTTCACCTCCAAAAAGTTACACAGTGCAGCTTTAATGTAGACTAAGAGTAGGATTTAAGGTTTTGTGTAATTGGGTAACCTTAAAAAACAGTTTTATTAAGGCTAATTAAGGTGTAGTTATTATAATTATCTTCCAATATTTCTGCTTTGTTGTAGTTTAGAATGAATTTTCCAATACTTCTAAAATTCCAAAACGTTTCCAAGGCCTGGCAATTAGACTTGGATTTTCCGTGACTTTTCCAGAGTTTTCAATAACTGTCCCAACCCTGCTGTTCTTAAACTTCTAACATTCCCAGCAGAGAGACGACATGTGAGCAGCACAGCGCTTTGTCAAACCCACACTCTCTCATCTGTTCTGTAACAAGTGCAGTCATAAGCAATCCAGGAGATCTATGAACGCTGCCGACGCTGGGGGGAAATGAAATAGCACCAGACAAAAACGCTAAACCGTCACACACCACTTTCAAACGTTTATTGTGAAGCAAAAAGGAAAAGATAGAAAACGTATAAAAGTACAAAAGTGTGGCACATCTTACATTAGAAAACAAGGTAAGGACGTGATTTCTACAAGATGCCGGTGGACAAAGTTCACATTCTTGTTCATTTTATCTTGTGAGATCTTTGGTTTTCTCTCATCTCTGGTCAGAACAATTCAAAAGTGATAAATTAAGTACAAAATCAGTTAAATTTGCATCAGTACTAAACAAAGCTAAAAATAGTCAAACAAGTGAACAGCAAAAAGAAAAGATTAAAAAAGAAAACAGTAATCTACAGACAGTGTTGGGTGTGACTAAGCTCCATACTTAGTTTATATAATTACAGTTATGAGTAAATAGTGTAACACAATACTATGAAATACTTGTAATTAAAAGTGCACTATGAAACTTTCACGAGGTGAAAAAGTCAGCGACACGTTTCTGTAAAAACAGAATGTTAAAGCCAGACTTTGGGACATTCTGGATGAGGATAAGTATGGGTAATGTTATAATGTGGAAAAATACAGCAACAGGAACAGCTTTTCATCTAAAACAAACAAGAGGAGGCCAAGTAACAGCCCAGTTTGTGCCCGTATTGTGCTCGAAATGGGCTGTTAACACAATAAAGAATCAAAATGACAAAAACATGCTTTTATTCAAGTTTATTTTTGGTCAAAAAGTTACACAGAGCACCTTTAAAGTACAGTTACTAACAAAATACTTTCAAAGAGAGTGCAGTTTTAATAATGCTAATGCTAACGGCTATAGAAAAAGTAACAGGAGAACGCTCCGGAGTTCTTCAAAACATACCGGACTAGCTCAGATGCTAAGTGTATATAAATAGTAGACGTGCATCAGAGTCGGACTGCACGTCTACTATTTATAAGTCTATGATTACTTTGTCTGGTACTGCACGTTTCCTTGGAAAAGCTTTAGCAATATTTTTTCACATTATGACATACTGTAAATGTATTTATCAGCATTAAGAATGTTTTAAGTTTTTGTTTCTGTTGAATTCTGTAGTTGACTTTTTACCTTCAGAAAATGGTGCGGTGTCACTTAAATTAAAACATCTCCAAACATGACTCAGACACAGATCAGCAGCTGTGGCCCACAATCGTTTCTGTTGATTTGACTTCATTTAGGTCACTAAATGAGCTCATGTTTAAACAACTCACACGTTGTTTATCTCAGTTTAAATAACAAAAATAAAACATACAATCTTTTATTTGGTCGACATAATGTAACTAAGTCACTTTCTTGAGACAGTACCTAAGTAGTGTAGCTAATTATAATAAAAAAAGAAAAAATAGCCTAAGAAATAAGTAACTAATCACTATACTTTTCATCCAACACTGTCCACAGAAATGATGAATGAAATGGACTCATTATGGAATAATACTGCAGTCCTATCATTTATCTATGAGACACACAAATACAAAAAAACAACACAAAAATGTATATGCATATATATAAATGTAACACTGACAATCATTAATCAAGTTCAACTGAGATTAAGCCAGCTCTTTCAGCCCAAGCAGTAGTTTAAGCTTATGCATTGTTTAAATTAAAGCTGGGTTACCAATAAGATGTGGTTAAAATGCAGTTATTTTAGTAATTTATTGTTTTATATGAACAAAATTCTGTCAAAACACAAAGAACAAACAGATTGAATTCCAAGTTGTAAAAGTAAAATTATAGTAATAGTAAAAATCTTGAAATTATCTCGTGACCCCCAGATTTTCCACTTTGGGAAACAGATTATATGATAGCTTTAGTGATGCACCGATACAGGGATCGAATATTGGTATATATCCATGACATTTTGCTGAATCGGGTATCGGCCCCACAATTTACAGACTAAATTTGACCAGAATGTCTTATTCACATACGTACTTTTGTTAAATTGCACAATCGATAGCGCTATATGACCCAAGTTTCCTGAGTTTTGAGAAGAAAGAAGCTATTTTCAGTTCCTACACCGGTATCGATCGATATTGGGTATCAACAGATACTTAAAGCCACAGAATAAAATAAAAAAAAAGCTGAATTGGTGGATCCCTTGCTAGAGTTGGTCTAAGATTCTGCAATGTTTGTTGTAAACTAGTACCAAAAAGCATAATGTAATTGCATCACTTTGGTACAAAATCAGACAGCTGTGTGTTGCCTGAATCAAAATGATAAACCATCTGATTAGCTGTACATGGGTGGTCCTCTCCACGTTCACTTTGCCGTCTGTAAAAAGCAGAAAATAAATGTTTGTAGAAAGATTTGTGGGGGCCAATACATAATTCAACAAATAAAAAAAAAACACTTCCTGTTTTGCAGCATAAAACCAACCAGGTACCCCAGCTTTAATTTTTGAAAATAAAAGGTGCAATCTATGAACAGCAGCAACATAATACACTTCATGGCTCAGCACAACGTTACAGTGACGAGAGGAAACAAGCAGCACACGAAGGAAGCAGTGACAGGACTGACCGGCGAAAATGATCACTTGCCGTTTAAATATCGCCCTCAGCAAAATGGACTCTCGTTCGACTCAATCAGGCCGCATCGACATTACTGACCAAACAATCAATATACAAGCTTCTACAGCCGATCGTCATTCAGGGACACACGGGACGCTTTCAGGAAAAGTCTGTTTCCGACAAATACAAATGCTCTAACTCGACTTTGGTTGGATTTGCAAATTGCCTGCTTGTTTTCTGTTCTTAAATACGTTTAAGTTAAATACATATGCATAGCTAAAGACAAAAATTTTAAATATATTATCCAAAAAATGAGAAATGTTCCTGTAAAAGCTTTGTACAGTGGTGTCCCAGTGCGTGTTCCCCTCTAGTGGAGCAGAACGCCATTTCTGTAAGCAGCATAGGCATTGCATAGACAGTTTTTAAAAAAATATTGTATAGATAAATATGTTTAGATAAGATAAATGGCGGCACAAAGCGTTTATTTTGCGTGCTGACCATGTGTTCTAGTCATTTGCAGGATGGAATTCATTGATTTTACAATAAACTGATGGTTATTAAATCAGTTAGTCAGGTAATTGTTGTGTTATTGGACTTAGGTTGAAATTGAGATGGATTTGAATGACTTTGTGCGTTCTAATAGCCACTAATATTCAATAAACATGTTCTACAAAAATATCTTTCTTTGTAAACTAGCTTGAAATTTAGAGACTTTGATTCAATGAACAAATGTGTCATCTCTATACATTTCCCTCTCAAGGGTTTAAAAAGGTAAAACTCTCTCCACATCTGTAACACTAATATGTATTGCAGCAAAAATAGTTTAAAAGTGAAAAACCAAAATGTGAAACTGAAAAAGCACGACTTTAATTTCACTTTAAAATGACCTATTTGGGTATCTGCAAGAATGGAGAGGTAAAAGTTAAGACTTTTTAAGACCTTTTTAGAGACCACAAAACATACAAAATTAAAACCTATTTGCGAGTCGTGACCTGCTTCTTTTCTAGAGTATTTTTTTAAAGATATACTTATATATTTATATATATGAAAATCAAATGAATTAAGCATACTATTGAGAATTTTCAGACAAAGTTACAGTGGTGTGAAATGGCTTCATTAATAAAATTATGACCTGTGCAAACATTTTTAAGACCTACAACAACAAACTTAAGATTTGAGACCTTAAATTCAAACTTTTCTATTTAAGACATTTTTTGACAGTAATGTTTATGCTTTGGTGGACAAGACACAATGTGCTGTCCCTACTAATCCACCCTCACTGCTCTTTATTTACTTTGCAAAAATACATTTGCAGCACAAACAATGACATGCATAAGACTGTGCCTTATAGCCAACATTTTGGTATCTGCTAATGGACTCTGGCTCTACAGACTTAAACTCTATATCTGCAGTTAGATCCGCATCATTTTTTTAGTCACATCTATAACCTGTTTGTCCATGGGAGTGGCTCTCTTCTTCACTGTGGTTTTCCTCCAGGTTTCTCTTTCTCACAAGGTTTTTTTTTTTTTTTTTTATGTTTTTCCTTGCCGAGAAAGAGGGTCTAAGGACAGGAGATGCTCTGGACAATTATTCATTTGCTTGTTTACTCATAATCTGCTTTGACATTCTTGATCAATCACTGTTTCGTTTGTTGCTTTATTTTCTACCATTGATGCTTGCTGAATTAATAGTCTTGGAAGTCCTCAGAGACGACTGTTGTTGTGATTTTGGGCTATACAAAAATACATTGATTTGATTAAAAAGACATTAGATTTTCCTGTTTCACATTTTTGTTTTTCTGTTTCTATGGCTCTCTTTGGCTTTATAAAATACAACTGACTGATGCGCAAAAACGCACATACATTTCTTAAAACCCTAGCGTAAACTTTAAGCCACTTTTAAGAACAAATCCTGAATCATCTCCTCCACCTCCTCCACCATCTCCCCGTAGTCGGCCTCGCAGCTCCTCCGCCCCTGCTCGCTCCCTTCCTCCAGACATTTCATCAGCTCTCTGTGCAGCCCCGGTTCTCTCGCCATCCCGCCCAACTGCCTCAACTGCTCCGCGGCTCTTCTGGAACATTCTGAACTCCCAGCGCTTCGAACACGGCCGGAGCAAACTTCCCGTAGTGCGCGGTGGAAGAAATGATCAAGGGACACGCGCCATCTTGCAATCTGTCACCTACCACTTTACCCACGGCGGTGTGAGTGTCCATTAAGTAACCCGTTTGCTCGTAAACCGCACGAATCGTAGCCAAGCATTCGTTTTCGGAGCAACTACCAGCCAATACTTCTTCCCGCATCTTTCCGAGAAGCTTTTCTGATACGCTAAACTGCTCCTTTTGCTCTAAAGACGTGAACAGCTCCTTAACAAGATGGCCGTCTCCGTCAGAAACGTGGTGGATGAATCTCTCGAGGTTGGAGGATTTCAAAATGTCGATTGCGGGCGACATGGAGGGCAAGAGAGGGCGTCCGCGGAGGTCGTACGTTCCGGTTGTGAAGAAGTCGGTGATGACGCGGTTGCGGTTGGACGCGCAGATGATTTTTCTGATCGGGATGCCCATGTTTTTGGCGTAGATGGCAGACATGGCGTTGCCGAAGTTGCCCGTCGGGATGCAAACGTCTGCGGGCTCTCCGAAGCTGATGACGCCGCGTCGGCAAAGGTCCAGATATGAAGAAGCGTGGTAGATGACCTGTAATAGTTCAGACACAACAATGGGTATGGTCAGAAGAGAACAAAAAGCAAGGTTAAACTTAGTTAGCAATTTAGAAAATTTAGGTCCCATGGCAAAGGCCCATGTCATTGACTCTATGCGACAAACATATAATATGCACGGTGAACAGTAAAGTAGCAGGTCATGATGATAAACTTTGAATATTTGTGAATTCATAAACTTGAGCTATTCCATCTGGCTTTCCAGCAGCCAGACTGATTTGGAGTCCGACACATTGCATTGCAACGGCAGGTTGCAATGACAACAGGAAGTAGCGCCTGAATCAAACAAAACTAAGATGGCGGCTCCTGTGGATGTACGTTCTGCTGCATTTGATTCTGTTTTAGCAGAAATACAGAGTATTTTCTTTTTAAAGAGGTGTGTGTGAGACTTGTTCTATCCTCATGGACATTGGATACATCATTACGATTCGTTGCTGTGATTGGTTAAGCATAAACTAAGGTAGGCTGCACGCACAATCATTGAACATCTCACCTTTTCCCAAACGCTTTCAGCGAGTAGAGTTCTTGGCATGAGCCAGGTTATAAATAAATAGAATTACACAAGAAAATACCTTACTGTCCCTACACTGATTTAACTAGGATCCCAAAAAATATTTGAAGATTTTTTTATTTTTGCATAGTATGACCTTTTAGTTTTAGAACTAGTACTGTATTAAAGGGTACTTTTTGTCTTTGTATCTGTATAGCCTACTTTTGCATAATAATGAGTGTTATTTAAAACTAAATCAGACCTACCTGTGGCAGAAGCCGTGCCCAGTTGATGGAGTTGGCCGTGCTGAGGAGCGTCCCATACTCCACAGCCAGATGTCCGGTGAGCTCTGCCTGCCCAAACATCTGTTTTATGCTCCTCTGGCAGAAATCAAAGTCTGCCCCGACGCTGACAGCTCGCACGTTCCCCTCCCACGTAGCCATCATCTGCCTCTTCTGAATCTCGCTCACTCCATCGGCGGGAAAAAACACAAGCACTCCTGTTTTGTGCTTATACGCATCTCTCAACCCGCTAAAGCCGCTCAGCACTGCACTTCCCGTGTCTCCGGAAGTAGCCACCAAGATTAAAAGTTACACATGGGTGGAAGGCAGTGAGCAAACAGCTGGGGCATCAGTTGCAACGCCAGATCTTTAAAAGACGCTGTAGGTCCGTGGAATAACTCCTGGATGTACTGATTATCCATTAGGTGCTTAACTGGTGCGACCTCTTCACTTGCAAAATTTGTCGCGTACGCCTTGACCACCATAGCGTTCAAATGTAGCGCGGAAACGTCACACGGGTGTATGCACTTCTCCAGCAAAACCAAAGCTCGCTCTTGGTACGACTTATCAACTAACCGCACCCACTCGTTAGCTTCCAGTTTCGGGAGACCTTTTCGAGGAACGTAGAGACCTCCATCTTTGGCCAAACCGCTAACTACAACATCGCTGAAATATACATTCTTGGATGCATCGTTGGTTCGAGTAGATGTAAACGTTTCGGCATTATTGTATCGCTCCAAAGCTTTTAAAACCTTATCAGCTACTTCCATAACTGTTTCGCCTCTCCCGCACAGCACGCGAATGTCAAACCATTTTTCATAAAACTGTTTCCGATAGCGCAGTATATTCTTCATAGGAACTCCCGCTTCCTGGCCAACTATCCTGTTGACTTTCATCCTGGCGAGGCGGTGAATAATGTCCTCCGCATCCACATCTAAGTAAACGACAATACCGCTTTGTTTGACGTGCTGCATTGCAAAAGTGTCCAGGGGATTGGAACCGCTCAAAGAAATGACACATCCAGAAGCAGAGAAGTTGCACAAAGCTTTACCCTCCTCTTCTAGAAATCGGCGTCCGCCAACAGAGGCGAGTTTAGCAGCTACAGGCATATTCCACGTTGGCTCCAACACGTCATCGTCGATGTCGACGGCGGGAAGTCCGAGTTTGTGAGCGACTATTCGGCCAACAGTGGTCTTGCCGGCTCCAGGAGGTCCCATGAGGAGGATGTTTTTGTCCCCCAGAAGAGAGTCTTTGCTAGCGGTGCTGGTGGAGAGGTATGGTCGGTAGAACAGTGGAATCTGGAAGGAGTGACATGTCCTCCAAGGCGCTGAACTGCCCGACGCAACATGGTGGTGGTGGAGAGGAGCAGCAGACTCACCTGGAAAAGGTTTTAGCAGATGTTTGAATGATTATATGCATGATGGCATTTTACGTACAATATTAAGTCTTACTACATAGACATGGCATGTTATCATTCCCAGCGGAAAAACATGCTTGTGCTGTTCTTGCCACATGATTGGCTGATAAACTTGTCCATTAAAATGTCATACTCAGTTATGAAGACTGAGGAAAGTTAAAATCACAATCTAATAATATTTCAATTTTTGATACAGCCCTAAATATGAAAAGGACTAGTTTATCCACGCTTTAGAGATTAAAAAATAGTTCTTCAATGTTACATCACAGAAAAAATAACAGCATAAAATAACACAACTTTTGTAATAATTATTTTAGAATTAATCTAGAGCAGGAGTTCCCCTTTTTTTCCCTCAGCGGGCCAACATTTATTTTATTTTTCTTCTAAGAGCCAATATGAATAATTGTGCAGCACGTTAAGGCCCAAATTAAATTTTATGTTGCATCTAAAAAGTTTTTTTGCACTAAGTTAATGATTAAATTGTATTTTATTAACATGACTTTGCAGAAAAATAACAGATTGGATGTACTTTGATAATGTATTCAGCTTAAAATATCACACTGGGTCTGCAACAAGTTAATTGATTAATCGCAACTAATTGATTATTGAAATAATTGCCAACTAAATTAGTAATTGAATAATCATTAACTTGTCTTTAGACAGGTTTCAAACATCCCTTGAGCTGAGAAAAGCTTCCGATTGAACAGAAATAACATGAAAATTGTGCAAAATCTGTCTTTGGTGTAAAAATTAGTTGCCTAAGCCAGTGTTTTTATGATGCTAGATTTAAAAACTAAATTTTGACAAAAACCTTGTACTCAAGTGATTTTTGGGTTCTGAACAACTAATCAATTAATCTAAAGAAAAATCGCCAAACTAATCGATAACCAAAAAAACTTTACCATAAGTTAAACTGACAGTCAGATAGACATTTTTAACAAACGTCAGCACCTCTTCGCAGGCCAAATTTAACCCCTTGGGGGACTGAGTTTGCTCACCCCCCAGGCCCCACTTTGGGCACCCCACTGACCTAGACTTTAGAAGTGGCAATTAGTTTTTTTTTATTCATCTATTTAAAACTCTATTTATTCCATACATTCTTCTGTTTGTTATATCTACATTATGAACTAAATAAAGCTTTAGCATAGATTGCTTCCAAAGTGGACAAAATATTATCTGAAGCAGTCAAAAAAAAAA
Source organism: Mugilogobius chulae (assembly GCA_038363315.1). Taxonomy (NCBI): domain Eukaryota; kingdom Metazoa; phylum Chordata; class Actinopteri; order Gobiiformes; family Gobiidae; genus Mugilogobius; species Mugilogobius chulae. The sequence continues at coordinate 12,850,051 of CM076416.1, forward strand.
AAAAACTAAGTAAAGGTTGAAATTCGGTGACTGAGTTTCTAAATAGGCAATATGTATGATTAAAATGTATTATTTATGAAAACCAGAAATGACTTGGTTTTAAGCTATTTATTTAGTTATGCTTTAGATATGGTGTGTCTAGATAACAATTGTGATAATCAGAAAATAACTACAGGTTGTTTTTTTTTTTTTTATTACAGTAGAATCAAATAAATCAACCTTGATAGATTGGAGTAATGTAATAGCTGGTTTTATCTATGAGGAGGCGGCAACATAGTGTTGCTTGCAATTTAAAAGATCACAGTCGGAGAAAATACCATTTTACAAGAAAGCACATGATAAACAAAACACGTGAAGATCCACGTTGGAAGCAATGAATAGAAGGACTAAAATTGGTTAATTAAGTCACGTTTTCTTTCCGTTATGATACATTATTCTGAGTGGATCTCATACTTTTGTGCAAAGTATGTAACGTTACGAAGTACGAAACTACAAACCGCTACAGTGTTTTGAGTTTAATGTAGCATTGCATATATTCCCAGTTCGCCAATATCATTTTGACACACCGCACTGTTATACTTTACCTGAAAATCGTTTTCTTGTTACAATCGTGTTTCAAAAAAAGACTTTTTATTCAAGATCTGAGCGCGCGGCCCAAGCACAAAGCTGCAGCCACACATGAGCGGAAGCTAGCTAGTAAAAAAGTAAACAACTACGGGACGCCTCAAGGGATAAACTGGATTCATACGCTTCCTGTTGTCTACTTTAGAAATTATTATTTTAGGTTCTACTTCTACTATTTGTTTTTGTTTTTGTTGTTATTCAGCTGTATTCAATAATTTTCCCTTTTTTCACACCAGTAAATAAAACTCATATTTTTCAGCTACAGTAAACAATCTTCTCTAAGCAATTTATGTGGATTTAATGGTTATGTTCATCTAAGCATTTCTTACAGGATTTAATTATTTTTAATCCAACATCAGCAAAGTTTTACGAATGTCCTCAACAGTGTTGGGAGTAACTAGTTACAAAAGTAATAGTTACTGTAATATATTCCACTTTTCAGTAACTAAGTAGTGTAACTCATTACTTTAAAAAATGTTGATAATATATTACAGTTACAATCTGAGTAACTCAAGTTACTTTCATGTAAATTAATTGCTTTTATACTCTGTTAAAAATGACACTTCAGGACCAAAATACCACTAGCATACTGTCTATTTGCATAAAGGTGAATGAAATATTATGAGGAAAATGTGTTGTGACGTCACCTTTCATAAATTAACCACTAATCAGGTGTAAATGTAACAGGATTAGTTTGTACAATGTCTAAACACGCATGCAATTAGCTCAAAGTAACTCAAAGTAATCAGAGTAGTGTAACTCAGTTACATTTTGAGACAGTAATATTGTAATACAAATATATTCCATTTTACTCCCTGTAACTAGTAATATATAATGTATTACAATTATAAAGTAACTTACCCAACATGTCCTCAAACGCGGCCTGGCTCTCGCTGTTGCTAGGTAACGGACAAACGTGTCATCAAACACACGTCCCTGGAGCGTTTTATTCGCGCGGTCAAATAAAAATCTCATTATAAAAGTGCATTTTCAGCTTGTTCAACATGTCCACGCAATTTTACCTTCCTCAGGAAAGCGTCTACGACCTTTTACCCAAGGAGGAGCAAAAACCGGAGAAACCTACGAGGTCTTCAATTAGTTCCAAATGAAATACTATCGTTTACGTTAGCTAAGAACGTTTATTTGCTAAAGGCTACTTTGTTAAGCTAACTGCTGTAAAATACTGAAAGCTCGTCACGCTAAATGAACTTTGCTTTTGTGTTTAGGTATGTGTCCAAGTTCAGGCCCACAGTGGTCCAAGAAGAGAAGCTTCCCAAGCGGCCCATGAGGACGATGGGCCCAGCCAAAGTGGAAGTGCCATCTCCAGAGAAGTTCCTCAAGAAACATTCCAAAGAGCCAAGACTACCAGACAGTAAGTGAGGAGGTTAAGACTAATGTAACTTAGCTAAATACAAAGTAATTACAAGTAAAAGTAAGTAAGTAAATAAATAAATAAGTAAGTAAATAAATTATAAGAGATACAAGAGTAGACAAATTTGAGGAACAATAACTCAAGTAAGCTAGCTAGCTAACTGTTGGATTTAAAGGTTTGGACATATCTGGTTTGTGATTTAAAGTGAAAAGTGATTGGAAGGACAAACCATTAAACAATCAGTGTTGGGAAAAATATTGAGCAATTATTACATATTACTTATTACTTTTTAAAATTGTAATTAGTTACACTACTTAGTTACTGCCCAAAAAGTAACTTAGCTACATTTCTTTGGGATAACTTGGTGTGTATTTTTGCAAACCTTGATCTAAAATAGGATTTGACATTTTATTATTGGCATTTAAACAGAGGTAAACAAATCAAATAAGTTCAGTCACTAACAAAATGATTCTGGGCTCTGATCCAGCGCTGATCTGTGTCCCTGGGCTGTTTTGTCTCACACAATAAGTCGCTTTTCTAGATTTTTGTATTAAAGAACTACGAGTATTTTGTTATAACTAATTATATACCATTTATTTTACAGAAACTAAGTCACGGTATAGTTACCAAATTGCAATTTCAAACAGCAACAAATTAATGCCAAGATAATCCAATCAGTGGGTAATACTCACCAGCCCTCTGACTGTTTTTAATCTGGCCCCTGGCATGCTTTTGAGCATAAGTACTACTCTTTCTATACTTTTATTTGAAGGATGTGCTTCTGCTTGATTCTAATAGCCTGTTTATCATTATAATGGTCAAAATAGTAGATTAAAAAGCCTATTTGTATGTATTTTTAAATGTGTATGAGAATTTTGTCACACCAGGACCGGTGTCATCACCTTCTTAGTTCAATATGGCCCTCGGTTAAAAATAATTGCCCAACCGACAACTCTACAATTTGAATACACAACACACAACAAATATATTTTCACTTTCTCTTATTTACAAAAAATTAAAACAAATGTAAGTTGAATTTAAAATATAATTTCTCTGAGAATATCTTAGACTTCCTCTAATTAAAACTCCAAAAGAAGTCAAAATTCACAAGGAGCCCATTCACATTTAAGTTCAGAAACATGAATTAATTAGAAGACGTTAATGGCCTATGAAAATAAGCCTAAATATAATCAAAAGTAGGTTTATTTGTGATTTGAAGGTGTGTTTTAATTAACCAGTTAAATATGTTTCCAAGTATGTATTCATTTCAGAACCCCAGAGTGCAAAAGAAGGCCGTATCAACCCTCTGAGGAAGCCTCCTGTTCCCACCAGGACAGAAATCCCTCCATGGGCTTCCAAACCAAACGAGACTTCATAAAAACCTGCACATTTGTCTCAGCAAAGCCCAAACCTATCAGTGTAGACAACCACACGGGCCACAAGGAGGTGCTGGAAAACTCCGGACTGGTCCCAAAGTACATTAAAAAGACGGTATTTACATATTTGGATTATTTGCTGTTTTGAAAGTGCTGTCGTCATTATTTTGCATTTTCTCTGCAGGATTTTGGCAAAGTTCCCACGTATCTACAACACGTAACGCAGAAAAGCAGAAAGCTCAGGAGGCGTATGACAATTATGTGAAAGAGCAGAGGGAGAAACAAGCCATGAAGCAGCTGTCTGAGGAGGAAAGGCAGGACATTCTGGAGGTAAATCAGAACTTAGAACTCAGAACATCAAGTGAATAAAATACACCCTGTTAAGAGTAAAATATTCACTGAGCACTTTATCATTCCTGTTTATTTTAAAACAGGTAAGTTTTTTTTTTCAAAAAAGCACCATAATTGCAAATTTATACTTACAAATTGGATCCTGCTTCAAAGCACATCACAAACCTCTTAACCTGTACAAAGCTTCATACTCATACAGACTAAGTAGTTCTTTTGTTTTGGTCCTATTATAATAAAATAAAAAACTTATTGTATATTTCAGAATTGTGCAACAGCTTAAAGTAAGTTTTATTATAGAAATAATTTAATTGCAGACATTAATGGTTTAATAACTTTCTCTACTGTATTATTGTGGCATAATACATGCAGGCATTTAGTCTCTTTACTTTGAAACAGTTCACTCTGGTCACACAATATTATATTACTGCAGTTGTTTATTTCCAACAAGTGTCTGCACAAAAACTGAAATAGGAAACAACCGATTTTAGACTTCCCAATAGTGAATTATTTTTCAAAGACATAAAAATGACACCGGGATTACAGCAGTATGTTAGACATTATAACACATATATATAATTATACTGTGCCACTGGAACATACTTTTCATGGAGCACAAGTGCCAGTGTGAAAATGATCTTATATATGCAAGGCCTGACATGTAACTTGTTCATGTCACATTCTCTTTTAAAAGTAGAAGCAAACAGAATGCTAAAGTGTGGAATATTTGAACAAAAAGGCATAACTTAAACCAGGTCTTTGACCTGTAGCTCAAGACTAGAGTCTTATGTGAACACATTTTCTACTATGGCATATATTGGTGTCCCAGACTCCCAGGTCATTTGAAGATATGTTAATGTTTGCAAATAGTAGTGCTGTCCTAATCCAAATCTTGACCAACGCCAAACCCTAGACCTAAATCACAGATCAAAACCTCTGATCTAACCTACCCATTCACACCAAGAAAAACCTCCCTACCAAGAAAACATTCCATCTCTAATCCATTCATTTCATCGCGTGTCACCTCAATGCTTTGGTACACCCGGCAATAAATCTAACGATAAATCTAACTGTAAAGTACTGATCTACATACAGTATACTATATATATTATAGTATATTCCTAAATGCATAGAAAACCCGCCTTTAAGTTTTTGACAATATTCTGTCTTTAGGTATACTGCTGAAATAAAATGCCATTGTATCAATATCGTGACGTTGGTTTTGGTTGATATTGACAAAGTGCATTTGTGTGATAATTTTGTGAAATAAACCCCAAGCTTAACACTTGGGTTCACAAACATATTTGTCTAAAATGTGCAAAAAAAATATAGCCCTTTATTTTGGTTTGTACTTATAACTGGTAATAACTGGTGACTCTTTATATATATGATATACTTTTATATCAGGTATAGTGCTATGAAACATTTTATAAAGATATTTCAGGACAAATAATAATATAACAAAAATGAATGAATTGATGCATAATGGTATAGGACAGGGCTATTTAACTTTATTTCCAAAGGGCCAGTTACAATACTTACCGCTTTTGACACGAGGTTGTGCCAATATTCAGAGGAAGACATTTGTTTCTATAGTGATAATAACTAATGCTGCAGTCTAGTTTTATTGCTCTACAAAATGTCCAAATCAGCATTAAGCCACAACTAAGAACTAGTAATAACCAAATCTGAACGACGACCAAACAAGGTCTAAAGCAGAACTAAACCAGGACTGAAATAGGATCCATTAAAATCTAAGGAATACTTTGCAAAACTATTTGTGACATTTTAAACTGGATAACAAGTGGTAAAAAGCTTAAATAAAGTCATATTTCTCTTTATTTGAGCATTATTTAACTGTGTAAAACCAAATTTGCTAACAAAACAAGAGCAAAGGGAAAAACACACTAGATCTATTTGGCACATCTTATTTTCAGACGGTAAAAAAATAATATAATGTAGAACTATTGCCTATTTTGACACTTATGACATTTAAGCCATTTCTCTTTTTCTTTTTTTTTTTTTTTTTTTTTTTATTTAGAAACTAGAATAAATGTTTTCCACTGTGGAGTAGCAATTACAAATAGCAATGGAATTTTTATTCTGTTAAATTCCCTTTTTTAAAATTATAAACAAGTCATGGTATTCTCATACCTTGGAAATGTTATACCAACCCATCTCCTTTTTCTGCCATCACACTGATCACACAACACAACCAAAAGTCAAAGCTCCTGTGTTGTACGTGCAGGGTCTGAAGAAGAACTGGGACCGCCTTCACCACGAGTACCAGGGTCAGTCTCTGGTCATCGACACCTGGTCCAAGCGAGCTCATAAAGAACGCCTGGAGGCAGACATGAAGCGACTGGAGAAGGACATCGAGATGTTTGAGAGGTTTAAGATCATCTACATCGCCGATAACTAAGGCTCAGAGACACTACGGTGCAAACTTGTTGAGAATAAATACAATGCAGCAACAACTAAGTTTGTCTATATTCCAAACTTCAAAACGCTCTGCTGCACCTGTCATGTTTTATTTTGAAAGTTAGCCTCAAGTTAACTGGTTTACATTTACACTACACTGACTAGAAAAACCTGAAGTCATCAGTGACTATTCTTGTTTACCTTTTGTTCACTTGAGATTGGCACAGAAAAGTCTTTCTTGACTGTACATTGGCAGATAAGGATATCACGAGGAAAAGTAGAGTTTTAGTTCAAGAGAAAAAGAGTTAAATGAAACAAAACAAAACTCCAAGTTTGATTATTTTTAATGTTTAAGGTGCACAGTAACAAAAGTTTTTACTGCTCTAAATACCTGTACTTGTACCTGTACCACCTGCTTCTCTCCATGTTGATACAGAACCTAATGTCATGTTAAATAGTTGGTATTTAGAATACAGTATTCCTAACATTAGTGAAATACATGACAGTATTTTATCATGCGATTTAATGCAACATTTTTAAAGACCCTCTCTGATTTAGCACAATGCATCGCAATAAAAATGAGGAAATTCAATACACTTTATGTAAAACATTTCATGCATTTATTGGTGCAGTTGTTTTCATAAAAAAGGGCATGTTTTGGTTTTTAAATCATTGAATATGTAACATAGTTTTTAACATATGCTCAAGAGAACCCGATTTTGTCCCTAGTGTGTCTCTTTTGTCTTAATATAATAAGATCGATACAAATTACTCAAAAATGTAGTATTTGACAAAAAAAAAAGATGTAATCTTGCTTTTGTTGAGAATGAGGATTAAAAACTCAGTCTGCTTTCAAGCTTCCAGAGACTTATAAAAAACATAACTATTATGTCATATGTCGTCTGCTAATTAGTAATAAATAAATACATAACATGCTGCATTAAACATGAAGTTGTGTAAATCTGACACATTTTACATTAAAACAAGATAATAAGATATAGATAGTCTTTATTTGTCACACAAGGGGGAGAAAAAAAACAATACAGACAAGATCAGCACGAGAATAGAAGAGAAACATAAAAACATGATTAGAATGTGAAGGTATTCTAAGTGTTCAGAATGCAGCGCTCTGATTGGTCAATGATTGAACCCTACATTTGATTTGAGCCTTTTCAGCTCAGTAACATTGTAATAAAATGCCCTCTTCTACATCCTCATCATCTCCCTCTAGTGGCCTGTGCAGAAGCGACAGGAAGTCACATGAAGCTGATTATGTGTAATTGGCTGTGACTGAAACAGGGCTGTCTTCTGCCCAAATGACTCCAGTGTGATCCTACATGTGCTCTGGGTTGTAAGTTGACACACTTTTACACACAAACTGAACAAAGATGGAAAATGGAGGAGTCAAAAGAGGGATCGTGGTAAGTGAATACAAAAGTAATTTTCTATTCAAATGTGTTGTCAGTCATAAAGAAAAGATCCATTTTAAGAACTTTACTTAGAAATGTGTCTGTCAGTAGCTGTTTGTAGTAGTAACAGCAGTAATGTCAGAAGTAAAACTGAATAAACAGATTTGAGATTAATTTTAAAATATGTGCAGTTAATTTGCAAGTATATAAACGTCTTTTTAAAGTAAATAAACTTGTTAGCAAAAGCAAATGTGTTTTATGCAGTCAAAATATTGGTAAATGTTGCTAACATCGGTTAAAGATAAAAAATGATAATAATAATTTAGAAAATTATAAAAAGTCAATTTAACCAACTCAAAACAAGAGTCAAAATTGATAATGAGACCAAAAAACAAATAAAATCCAGATTTCAGCTTACATAGTCAGATTTAACTTTTACAAGTGAATCCATAAAAACAACTACAGAAAGGTTAAGGCCATCAGTTCATTTCGTTTCTAACATGACATTCTTTGATTCATTTTCTCTTAGATAAAAGACGAGTGGCCCGGATACAGTCTGAACCTGTTCACTTACCCAGAACACTACCAAGACGACATCGAAAACGTCTACATCCCACACGGCCTCATCATGAACAGGTACACTTCAAAAAAATATCTTGTTTAGCTTCTGTTAAGGTAGCTAACGTGTCTGTTTTGCGGGGTGTTCTCAAATAGAGAGCTAAAATAAACGCAGTAAGCTTAATTGTCCAGGCTAACCACATCTAAACAGGAAGTGCACTGCCAAGAAAAGTGGGCGGGACAGAATAAGGTGAATAGGAGACATGCTATGCAAAGATAACAGTCCTGTCTCATCATTATCATGTTTGAATAATCCTGCGTTGTCCTGCGATTCAAAAGTTGCTTACAAATTTTATTTTTTCACCTGTAAACTCTGTTCCCGCTCAAATCTTGAAAATAAAGACTGTGATATATGTTTAGAATTGAGCGTCTGGCCCACTACATCATGGAGGACTTCTGGGACAACAACATCATGGTGCTGTGCGTGCTGAAGGGAGGCTACAAGTTCTGCGCCGACCTGGTGGAGTTCATCAAGATCCTGGGACGCAACTCCAACAAGTACCTGGAGACACGCGTGGAGTTCATCCGGTACAAGAGCTACCTGGTAAGACTCACTTCACACTGCACTGAGTTATATGTATTTATTACACTGTGAAATTGAAAAAGAATGTTGTTATTGATGCATTGAATAGCAAAAAAAGGTTCTAATTTAAAGTAGAGCCGGGAAATATGACCTAAAATGTGTGTTTTGCGTTTTTTTTTGCTTTGCATTTCATGTTTGGAAGAGCAAGTGCGGCGCGCAAAAGGTGCAGCAGCCCAAAAAAAACATATATATATATATATATTCAGAGTACAACCAGATCAGATCAACTCCGAAACATGCCAAGCAATCAGATTTGTTTATTTGCGTGTCAGATGAAGTAAAGAGCTGATTGGTTCTCTGTCATTATTTAGACCAAAATCTAACTTCACTCATAGATTCTGCGAATCCCCGATGTTTTTCAGTTTCTCGTGATATTTTTTCCCATGTGTCTTTTTGTTGTAAACAGCCATGTTGGTTTTCATACAGGAGACAATGAGTGGCTAATGGATCTATCAATCACACCCACTGAAATTCAAAAGACGGACACAGTGTCCAGATGATATATATATTTTATATGTGTTTTAATAAGAGAAAAATAAATTAAAAATTAAAATTGATCATTATTGGAAAAAATAAGGAGGGAAAATTATGATTTTTATTTTATTTATTTATTTATTTAGTACAGTAAAATTCTCATGTACGCCTTAATTTTCTAAGCAACTAATTGATTCTTGTAAACAATAGTTGCTAGGCTAAGCTTTGCAACAGCAACAGCCGTACGTCGTCCTTTCTGATGAGAATCATGCCTCTTCTCCACACTTGACACTTTCATGAAAGAAACTTCCTTTTTGTTATTTCCTTTTTGAGTTAGTAGTGGAGTTGAGAGCATTTAAAGGTGCACTGTGTAACTTTTGGCAAAAAACAAAACTTGAATAAAAGCATGTTTTTCGTAATTAGATGTATTTTTACACTAAACAAATAATACAAATCTGCGTTTTAACTTTGAACAGGCTTGCATAGCCACAAAATGGACTATTATATGGCCTGGAGGAGGGCCCGCTCAGGTTTGTTTCCATAGAAAAGTGGTTCCTTTAGCTGATTCTTTTCATATTATGACATAAAATGCATTATCCCCATTCAGAGTGTCTCAAAGTATGGTTTTAACTTTCTAAATTCACTGAATTGTGTGGATGACTTTTCACCTCCAGAGAGTTACAAAGTGCACCTTTAAATCCAATGCTGCGTCAGAGCACACTAGTATAATGCAGAGCGTCTTCAGGTGTAGTCTGGAAACTAACAACTCCATAGATAGATATAATGAATGAATATGGTTGTATTCTGGAAGATCTAAGCTTTTAAACAAGATACAACATGCCCAGAATATAAACGATATATCAGCCAGATTTTGGCCGATAACCAATAGTTTTTCTTCAGAGGACATTATACAGGTAAAATGTCATAGCTCTTTAACTATTTGGCAAACAAAACTACTAAACTATTAGGCTCGGGAAGCGTCTGTGGTTACCATGGAAATAATGCAAATCCGCCATGTTTGTTGATAGTTTAGCAGAACTTCCATAGGAATACATTAGACAAAACGATTAACAAAAGTAAACAAAACAGCCATGGAGCAGCCCATTAAACTGGTGGGTCAGTACTGGTAAGTTTATCTATCACTATATAGTGTCAAACTGTGATTTAATAAACGCAATTTTCTGTATTTGGCTATTTAAAATCTCCATTGGTTTAACATTAGACCAACTGAACATTCTAATGCTGTATGATGTCACGATCCCGAGCCTAATTGCCAGGGCAACAAAAAAACTATTGTCAGTTAACGTGTGCAAAACAAAAACTCCAGGATGAAAAATCTGCCATAAACAGCATAAAAGTACATTTTCTTCATGCTGTCCACCATGGATTTCACAGTATGTCTGCTTCAACTACCCTAGTACCTCTGCATGTACCGCCCTGACCTGTAGATGCCACTGTTGCCCACGGTAACTGAGCTCCACGACAGGACATCTGAAGGACAACTCACTTTTGCAGCTGCAGGCCCTGAGCTCATGAAAACCTCATAATGAACACAAGACACGCTCATAATTTGTGACACCTGGAATGAGTCTGTGGACCTTTACGTCGGATGAAATGTCACGGAGGTTTTAGCGCATGCTGAAAAGCCCTGCGTGTGGTTCATTCTTTGCGTATTTCTGCACAAAAGGGAGGATCGGTCATCATTTTCTGGCAATAAAACACTGACGCTATTGTTTTTGGGACTGCTCTGCTAGATTCAAGTAAAAATGTATGAAAATAAATGGTGTCACTGCGAAACATGGAAAAATATTGAGAAAAGAGCAAATCATTTTTGGAGAAAGAAGTGGGTCATCTTGTAAGTGCAGGATTAGGTTAGGTTGGAGGTTTGTCTTTGTTCTAAGGTTTTTTTTGAGGCAGTGATGTTGTCATTCTACATTTTGCTGTTTGGACAAAAGCATGCTATGACAAACGAATAAATTTGTACAAGACAAAAATGATACATGATGAAACAATTACAAGATATTCTAGGTAACTTACATGCTTAATATACATTACATTTTGGTATTACAGTGAATACTAGCTGGAATAGTCATTCTGGCGCCACCAAGTGCCTTTGCTCAATTTCATTTCACTCCAGCTACTGGGTCAGGTATTACAGGACTGCAGACGGTTCCCAAAAAGCAGGAAGTACGGTCGTCCAATCCGTGCACAGGAGCGGAGTGACGTGTTGACCAAAACCAACCCAAGATGAGAAGCAGACGCTAGGCCTATGTGCTCTCCTCCTTTGACCTTGTGTCAAATATTCACTGAGAATATGATATACTCTACCTTTTCATTTGCAAGTTTATCACATAGAAACAGCAACAATCACTGTTTATGCTTTACTTCCTGGACTATGAAGCAACCAAAACGTAGGGATTGGTTGAATAAAAAAAGTTCTCGTCTACTATGAAGCGAACGAACACCATTAATGCCATTTCAGACGGTTTCGACAAAGTGAAATGAAACCGGCTGATGTATCAGACTAGGAGTGGACCTTTCAAACAACCAAACAGAGCATTGCTTTCGATTCTTGACAAAAACTAAAGCACTATTTTATTTCATTTAGACCAGTTTCCCAACCAGGGGTACGGGGACCACAGGGGGTACACCACACTTAGCGGGGAGTGCTTGGACAGGTTTCAGACTTTCAAAGAAGTTGCATTTGGATTTCTTTCTAAATCTAAAAATGTTATTTGAAGTACATTTTGAATAATTTGTGAGGATTTGAGCTTAAATATACATTCAACCAAAATGCTGTGGTGATAATTGATAACCTACTACAAAAAAAAAAAAGTTAGGGGGTATAAGACTACGGAAGTCCAGAACTGCCAGTGTGGAGTAACATTTTTTCCAGCTTTTCTCGTTATAACGACTTTATATTTACGTTCAAACGACAATATTCTCGTTATTACGACTTTTTGTTTACGTTCAAACGACTTTTTTTACGTTCAAACGAGAATATAATGTCGTTATAACGACTTTTTATTTACGTTAAAACGAAAATATATTCTCGTTCGAACGACTTTTTATTTACATTAAAACGACAATATATTCTCGTTAAACGACTTTTAATGAAAAATAGACAACCCTTCCACGATGCTCCGTTTATTAATCATCATACAGATTAAACAGGATTCTTCCAGTGTTACTGCTACATATAAGATCTCATGGCTCCTTTTTATAAATACGTGCGCATCGCTTTGATATAAAATACGCCGACTTTCGTCTTTCCTCATTTCTCCGCTGCCATCTCTCTCTTTCTCTCTCCCCCGTCTCTTCTCAAAGGCCTAATTCTCGATCGTCTCTGATTGGCCAGCGCCTCGTCTTTTTAACTTATTCAGAACTCTGGTCCGGAGGTCCGGAGCAGGTTATGAGTTTGCCGCATGTTGCCATAGAGATCTGCCCCTCTAGGATGTGATCCAGTTTCGTAGGACCGCCAGACCAGGTTTAACCCAGAACTGACCTCGTTAAACCCCAAATCTAGCTTCGTAGTACAGGGCTCTGAGCCATCCAGCTTGTGGCGCATCATGGGAAGAGCAGTCTGTTTATAATAAAAAAAGTCGTTCGAACGAGAACATATTTCGTTTTAACGTAAATAAAAAGTCGTTATAACGACATTATATTCTCGTTTGAACGTAAAAAAAAGTCGTTTGAACGTAAATAAAAAGTCGTAATAACGAGAATATTGTCGTTTGAACGTAAATATAAAGTCGTTATAACGAGAAAAGCTGGAAAAAATGTTTACTCCACACTGGCAGTTCTGGACTTCCGTATAAGACAAAGATAAGGGGGTAGTCAAAAAAAAAAATGGAACCGCTAATTTAGACTGTACACAGTAATCTAGTAGTACTTAAGACTTGATCCCGAGACTACTTTTTTAAGGTCTTGGTCTCGTCTTGCACTTGAACTCATTTAGATTTGGTCTTGCCATTAGAGCACTTGGACTCAGCTTTGTCACGGACTTGGGTCTGAAACTGGGACGACATTTCATTATCATCATGGTCTGCCAGCCAAACTTGCAGCAGGACAGCCAGAGGATGAAGTGACATTCTGTGTTCATACATGACCCCAGGCGCAGTTTGTAATAAGCACTGCATAATAAAATCATGTAACTCAAGTTATAGATTGTGGTGATGTCTGGGTATGTTCACTGAGCAAAGCAGTAATTAGTCTTGCCCAATAACGCACTAGTTTGAGTTGAGGGTTGAACTGCTGACGTTTGAATTGTTGTGTGAACAGTGTCTAACTGCCAAGCCATTATGTGTTGTTTTTTCTCATGAACCAACCTCTGTTGTATGCATACCTTGACAGTTTGGGCTGCACACTGTAGCCTTTTCAGAAGTGTCACTTGGTGTTCCTATTACATGTCTAGTCAGCTGGTTTATACAGGTTTTGGCACCATTTTCCTACTTGGGACAGCAGGACGATGGCGCCATCTGCAGTCTGACCACTTCAGAACTGTGTCCCAGGTGTGAGAAAGTTGGTAAGCCCCCTCATCCCGATTTACAGTCTGGTGGGCGTGTTTTCAGATTTCGATGGTCTATCCAGCGATGGTATTTGTTGCTTTCGGTGCCTTTGACTCTGGCGTTGTCCTAATCAGTTAGGTGGTTCTCTCTCTTACAATGGGCTGAGATTGCGGATTTGAGTTGTTCCTGGTGGGCTTGCTGCTTAGTAGCTCGGGTGCATGTTCTTGATGTCTCTTTCTCGCATTCAGTTTTGTGTTCTTTTTTCGTGTGTTGAAGGTTCTGCCGGTTTCGTCTACGCATGTTTTGTTGCAGGACAAACAAGAAATTCCATATATAACGTTGCATTTGCGGTCTATTTTATCTTTAGCATGAATTAACAGCTAACCGAAACTGTCAAGGTATGGATACAACATAAGAAAAACCAACACATAACTATAACAGGACACAATGAATTTAATCGGATTGCTAAGCTATTACTCTAGGTACATTTAACATCTTTATACTTTTTTCTTTGTAGAATGACCAATCGACAGAAGACCTTCACATCGTTGGAAACACTGACCTGTCCTTTTTACGTGGAAAGGTATGTCAGCTTAGAAATTAGAAAATACAAGTGAACTATCACTTTATGTAGGTGAATATCACTTAAGTACAAAGGTCTATTAGTGCCCGGCCAAGATCGAAGAAAGACTAGTACAGAAAAATTTGCAAGTGTGCATATATTCAATTTGAACAGAACAGAGCAAGCTTTTGTCATGGTTAATATTGTAGAAGTTAGCATGTTTTTCTTTGCAAAATTACTACTTTACTAAGGCATTTTTATGTTCAAGCGTATTTCATTCACTTCATCTATAAGCGGCCCCTTTACACATCGTTCTTTAGAATCTGTATTTACTTGACCTATTAAAACCTCGCTTATGCAACTCTACAATAGCAGTTAGAATACGTCTCAACACCTCATTCTCTTATCACCTTGTAAAAAAAAAACCCTGCTAGCTCGACATGTAATAACTCTCCATGCATGTTTTAGCTGTTGGCGCACACTGTTGAAATAAGTGACTCAGACAGGGGCATGACTCACTCAATCAGGTTCACGCTCTTATTACAATCTGTCACCAACTTTCGTGTGTTATTAAAGCTTCACCTTCCAGAGCTGCTGCAATATCACAATGTAAACATGTTAGTCAGTGGACTTTCAGTTTGGCACAATACTGCAAAAAGCTCTGTGCACAAAACCTCAGTTGGCTTGTTTATACATAAAACAGGCTAACTTCTGTACTTATGAGTATTTACTGTTAGCGTTAGAATTTAGACACAAAAATGTATCTTTATAAACAGTATTCTACTCATTTGTAAAGTCTTTGACATGTTTTCAGACACACCCTCCACAATCAGTGTTCAGTGCTGATTTTCGAATTTATTCATTTAGACTGTCAAAGTGAAAACATCACAGAAATGAATTGAACAGGAAATGCTCATAAGTACAGAAGTTAGCTATTTTGAATGTAAATCAACCAATTTAAAAAGTGGTGATTTCTGTGGCCACTGGACCACATTCTGTTTAGCTGACCCCTGTGATGTCACCTGAAACCCAGCAATTGACCCAGTAGTCTTTCAAGAAAAGGTGGGACGTTTAATGAAATACATCGAGCTGACTGAGTGAGCAGCCTACCTTATTTGTGCTTAACCAATCACATCAACGAACCGTAATGGCGCATCCAAGGTTCGCGTGGGATGGAACAAGTCTCACACACACCTCTGCTCTTCTTTCAAAAGAAAATACTCCGAGTTCTGCTAAAACAGAATCAACAGAAACAGAATCGTTGCAACCAAACCCGCTCAACCCCCACTGCTGCGATGTGATTGGGCTGGTCACCACTGTGTGGACTCCAAACCAATCGAGCTGCTGGAAGGTCTTGAGTTTGTTCATTCACAAATATTGCGAGATAATCCATCTGGCTGGCCGGGTTAAGTGCACCTTTTTCAGTTGAAATACCACAGAAGGTTCTGGAATATTTTCTATTGCACCTGTGAAGTGAAGAGTTAAAACAAGACTAAGACAATAACTGTAGTGTCAAACTTAGACAAATGGTACATGAAGCTATTAAAGCTAACTTTGCTAGCTTTGGACCTGTGAACCGCTGCAGAACTTCAACATCTGCTGCAGCCGAAGTTTTTGAAAGGAATATTTTGAGGGAATAGCCTTATCACCAACTACGTTCACCTACTCCACCTGAACCTGACTATGATATGTCTCCAGAGTTCATGTGCTCCACATGTATCTGACTGTTATCATCACTCTGGTTTCCACCTTCACACCACCTGTTCCTCCAGCTAAGGCCCTGACTAAGCCAAGCACAACATCTTGGAGATGGACCATTATCTATGAAAAGAAAAATATATCCCCGCGATGGCATTTCCAAACACAATGTTATACTCGTAGGAACAAAATTTTAAGGGAAATGCACACCTCTACAGACTAAAGGCATTCATTTTGCTGCTTCATGTCAAGTGATGTAGACATGGATCTACGTTGCCAGCTGCTTGAACACTGTATATACTTAGCAATTCTTAGTATCAAACAGAAAATATTTTAAAATTTTGAATATATACACAGTAGGTTTAGATCTCTAGAACATCTCTTACTGGTCATGTTTCCATATTCCCCTTCCTTCTTATGTAACTGATTCAGGTAGATGTATGAGAACACTGGCCGTTTGCCGACATTCTCTCCGACCTCTTGTCCCAAACCATAGATACCCCAACCCTGCCGCACAAAGAGCCCCATAGAACCAAGCCCGGGGAACAAGGAGTTGTTTGAAACTTCAACGGGGAAAAAGTGTGCAACACCCAGACACTTAGCGCTGACTTTAGCTGGCCGCTGCAGACACAGATGTTCATTACGGCCGGGAGGAGAATGGCTCGTCTGTGTGGTGGTTAAGACCCGGAGGATGGCGGCCAACACGGTCACCATAGATACCATCGCTAACAAATGGAGGTTTGGCACGGACAGGCGCAGCTTTATGTGACTGTAAAAGAAAGTGTGCACGCTTTAAAGGTGTTGTTTTACTAATGCCTGTTTTCTCTGTTGTGTGTTCACAGTGTGTGCTGGTCGTTGAGGTGAGTATCAAGTGTAAACATTTATAAACTGTGCTCACATGTGGGTGTTTATAATGCTTAAGTGTCTTCCATGATGTCGTTTATGTGTTGATAGGATGATACCACAGTTTTTTAATTTGTGAATTAGTAAACTTTTGGGTTTTACTCAAAAAAGTATACGATAAATGCAGCGCAACCTGAAAAATCTTTAAACTTTAAATTTAGGAAAATGACTTCAACTTGTTATGGTTTCTTCACAAAACATTTTGAATTATTTGCAATAACCTAACTCATTTTATTAGCAATTGTTTAACTATTATACATGTTTAGTCTTAATGGAATCCTTGCATTGTGGCCATTCTAAGGCTCATCTGTGTACTATCATATGTATGCTCTCTTAACAGCACCTTGATAGGTCACACTTGTGAGGTGAGATGGATTATCTAGGCAAAGGAGAAGTGCTCACTAACACAGATAGCAGACACAACAGTGAACATCATTTAAGAGAGTGGTCTTTTATAGAAAATGTTAACTAACAGCATAAAACTGTTCAGGATTTTCATTATTACAACAAACCATAACTAAAATGTCTTTTGTTTAAGTGTATTTTTGTTGTGAAACGTTTAATGATAACAAAGAGTCTATACTGACTTTGCTCTAATGTGGTGAATGATACTGTACACTCCTTTGCTGCAGCAGAATAGTCTGCAGCATTGCCTCTGACATTCCTCTGTGAGTCTGTCTGATGTGTCTCTTTGCTCTTCCCTGCCCTCAGGCCATGGTGGACACAGGGAAGACCATGCAGGCCCTTCTGAAGCATGTGCAGACCTTTGAACCTAAGATGGTCAAAGTGGCCGGGTGAGTGAAGCTGTTTCCATAGAGATGGAAATATAGTGGGATACATATGAGAACAGGACTTCCTCGGACTACAAATGGAAATTGGCTGTAAGGGCTAGAATCTGATAGCTACAAGCGGCTCTGCAGCTCTGTGCTTAAAGTAATTGTACATTGTCCTTAAACATTACCTTAGCTTACAAGATAACGCTTTGCATAAAAGGAATTCATATGCTGTCAGCAGTCTTTTTGATTGAACCAATAGAGTTGATGACACAACTAGATACAGATGTGTGAAACACTACAAAATTAAAACATGAAAATGTTTTTTATTCACATGTGGTGAATAAAAAACTGGGAGCTCCAACTTCTGTGCAAATCCTTTTTCATGTTTTATACTACGTTTTGGACCCAGCACACAGGTTTTACATTTTTTGGACGTGGGTGTCACTTTCAAACACTACAAAACAAACAAAATGATTCTTGATACTAAATATATTAAGCAGACACTTTCTGATTATTTAAACCCAGAAAAAGATTTATTTATCAGCGGTACGGCTAATCCATGAACTTTTGTTCTTTTAGTTTGTAAAATTTGATACAAATGTGAGCATTCCCATACGCATATACAATTGTTTAACAAATAACTAATGAGTGTCATAAACAATTGCACTTGAATTTGAGGTAGACATATTAGTTTTTTCTTATGTGTTTATAACAGGGGTTTTCAAACTTTTTCAGTCCAGGGACCCCTTATCGGCTCAAAAATCTTCCAGGGAACATGTTTTTCCAGTGAAAACTTGTGTAGACTTATTTCTGACATATTCTCATTTCTCTCTTTCAGTCTTCTGGTGAAAAGAGTTCCCAACATGGCTGCAAGTTTGACTGACTGTGAGTGAAAATCCCACACTCATCCAAGCTAATTTATGACAATAGTCCTGCAATCCTTCTCTTAAAGCAACAATGGAAGCTTTATGATCCGACATTCTTCTCTCACCATCCTTTACTTTGATAGATGTGGGCTTTGAAATCCCCAACCACTTTGTCGTTGGATATGCTCTGGACTACAATGAGTACTTCCGGGACCTGAATGTAAGTCCAGCACTTTAAAGAGCTTAAGAGAATGAGTGAGAGGCAGAGTAAACATGTCAAATCAAAGAGATGCAGTTCTGCGCTGGGAACCTGAGCCTACCAACAGGTAACCTAGGTGCCTCAGGACAACAAGCCTGAGACACACCTTTGGATGGAACCGGCAACACAATTAGGCTGTCGTGACTGTTGTTGCGACTAAAACACTTTCATGTTTTTAAAGAAAGTGTCTGTATTATTAATTCATCTTTGTGTGGTCTTCCTAGTTCATACAATATATACAGTTAGCGCGCATTTACGCCACTTTTTTTTTTTTGACTGCTTTATAATTATAGTAAAATGTATAAGCTTAAATATGTTAAACCACTTCTGTTCTGACTAAAAAGACCAAATAATAAAAAAAATCTTCAAGTTTTTATTACTTGTACAGACTTATAAAAAAGCAGATTCTCAGAGGAGGTGAAAATGTGACACAAAATGGTAAATTTTTCATATAACATGTGAATCTAAACAGGATTTGTTTGGACCTTTATTACATCCTTGGACATGTTAAAAATCAGTCCCAACTTTGACTTTGATGATTTTGTAGTTTTTGTGCAGAAGCAGTTTGTAGTTTTTCTCCCTCTTCTTCTGTTGGAGCCATTTTTTCTTCCATTGACTTCCATTATAAACACTTTTGTTATGGCTCTGAAAATACTCTAGAAAACTGAGATTTTTCAAACATTTGTGTTTGTTCCTTTTCAGAATTTTTTAGACTTCATGAACAATATGCATCTTTGAATGTAGTGTCCTTACAATAGGATACTAATTTGTCTTTGAATAGCTCTACTCTATACACCATTATATGCACATACACCAAACTTCACACACATACTCCCCAACACCCCCCGGTGCCCCATACACCTATACCCCGTCCCAGGTGAGGCCACGCCCCCAGGAACCTCCTATACAGAGCTGTCTGCAGCTCCAAAGTGAACACATGGGGGCACAAGTTTTTCTTTACAGAAGCCTGTTTAAAGGGGACCTATTGTGTTTTTTTGATAATTAGTAAGAAACTAGAACATGTGCAGTAATTTACCTTTTCAGCAATTGACCTTTTGTTCATTGTAAAACACAAAGTTGATCTAAAACAACTTATAAATAGGAACAGCTCTACTGACTTCCTGTTCAAAACTGCAGAACTGATAAGCTCCACCTCTTCATTTAAAATGTAACTGTAAAAAGCAACAGAAACCATATCTGCTTCACTTTGAGTATGAATCTTTTGAATTATAACAAGTAAATACAGACAAGTGGGAGGAGATAGGTGGTAGGTGAGAACGGGCATTTCTGAGCACTTGCTGCAGCTGAAGAACAAAACAAGATTACTCTAACATGCAGGAATCAATTCAAATATAACTTTGAGTAAACTAATGATGAAGGAAGGCCATCATAACAAGGTTAAAAACTTAGAAATTGACTAATTCCACTAGAAACAATCAAAATCACAAATTTGATCTCTTCTGAAATATAAATCATAACTATACAGAGTCATTATGGAGCAATCAAAAACATAATTGTGCAGTAAAGAGCTGTTCAAATACAGCTTCCTCTTGTATTAAGGACACAACATTCAAATATGCATATTGTTCATTAAGTCTAAAAATGACACATTTCAGCTTTTTTGTAACAAGACAAAACACTTGTCTTATGTCTTCTTTAATAAACTTTGCTATAGTTTAATGTCTTTTCACATAAAAATGTCCTAATTTTCATCTTTTTCACTTAATGTATTGGGAGGGAAAGAACTGCATTTCTGTCAATTGCCTTTACAGACAAAAATAACACCACAGAACACATTTGCTCTTTGAAAAAGTAGGTGAAACGTACACGCACTTCGTCACTCGCAAGCAACCTGACTTTCACTTTTGACTTCTGCCTCTCCCTGACCTGCAACATGACCATTTACAGTACGCGCTTCAAAAGGAAAGACGCTATTAGTTACAAAACGTCGAGGAGGCCGTGCAGCGTCTGGAATGCGAGGGCCAGCATCTCATTATCCGTAGTTAACGCTATCTCCGCAAGAAAAATGGTTTGAACTCGTGGCTTTTTCCCAGCTAAGACGAATAAACGTGTCCCGTATTTGGAGATTATCATTCAAACTCACAGAATTTTACAAGCTTAACCTTGCTTTGGCCCCCCTACATCTAGGATTTCCCAACAAGCCGCGCTTTAAATCATTGTAATCTTACCCAAATATTTAGACGTAAAGCCAGGGCCACATTTTCTAATCTGGAATAGAAATATATTGTGAGAGAGATATTTGTGTAACATTTTTATGACCTAAGTGCTTTTTTTTTCTCTCTTTTTTAGCATATCTGTGTGATCAGCAAGAACGGGAAGATGAAGTACAAGGTTTAAAGGTGAATCAAAGCCACACGTTAAGTCCGACGGCGGAGGTTCCAGACATTTTTTCTGTGTTCGTATTTTCACTGTTCTGGAATGCTTGTGTTATGTTATGTTTTCTCACTTATAATAAAATGTGCAGTGGAAGGAACAACGTTAGAAAGGTGACATCATTTGTTTAAAGAAGGATGGGAGAAAAATAGAAGTCTTGAAGTGATTAATTTAACAGGATTTTAAGTCCAATGTAGAATTACTCGCAGGTGACGAACACAGAACGATTCATTTTTTTGTGTGATGTGAGGCAGCTGCTCTCTCACACTGTTTTATATAAGCCCAAGAGATGGAAGTTATTGGTTGTTTGAATGAATGAATAAGTCAGTATTCCACTGAGCGATGGGATGTTTTAGTAGCATACGAAAAGTGCTATACCCAATTTTTGCTTCCTTAAAGTGTAAACAAATCAAAATAATACATTTTAAACTTCAGTCACATGTTTTGCTCACTTATTTTATGGATTCTGAGCCTGTAAGTTGTTCATCACGACATGTTTTAGGCTTTTTCACAGCTGTTAGGAGCGAGACATGCTGGTATGCTAACAGTAGTTAGCCACAATGCTAATACCAACAACAGCCAAGCTTAGCAGCGAATGCTGATCAAACGAGACATTATAGACCCATTTACTGTTAGTAAACAAAGATGGCTGCGCGCGCTAACTGGTGCCTGAGTGGTGCCCAGTCTCAGGCTTTCCAAGCTACGCAGGTGCATTTTCATTAAAAAATCGCAAAACTCTCTTTAAAAACTCAATTTAACGAACAGCAAGCGACTCCAGGTCCATCTACAGTTTGCTCCTGAATGTTAGCATGACGTTAGTAAGTGTCCCGATATTCAGTGACCTGATATTTACTTATATTTGATGGGAAAAACTCATGTGCAGAAGAGAAAAGCTTTGATCATACATATCCCTTGTTGAGTTTGACGACGTAAATTGCGGAAAAGTACAGGAGGTGAGTTACCGTGACATTGCTTAAGATTTTTGTGCAAGTTGTGTTCATTATTTATCAATTATCAGTGGCGAATTAGACTCACAGTAAACTGCACCTGTGTGGCATTATTTTGTGCTGATTTCTACAGAAGATTATTGTATAAAAGACTCCAAGGATATACTTACATGACTCTGAGGCGATGTATTGTTTTGATGGTGATCCCTAATTTTTCTATAGATTTTAGCGGCTAGCTAGTTAGCCCGAAAAAATTACGAGTTATAAAATGTGTCAACTGGTGCAAACCCAAGGAACACATTAAAAATGGTCAGAGCCTCGCTTGAAGTCATTGTTAAGTTTTCTAACCGTTTAATATCGTTAGTACAGCTTACTCGTTTTGTAGAGAAACTTATGGGGAAACTCTGCGGAGGGCACCCGTGCGGCTCCGCCCCCAAAATGACGTAGGCTCTGGGTCTATTAGACATAATGCTTTATTACAAGATTGTAACTGATTGTAAGTTATTTTATTGTAAAAAAAAAAAAAATAAAATAATATATATATATATATAATATATATATATATATATATATATATATATATATATATATATATAGCATAGTCTCTTTAAAAGTGTAAATAACAACTTCTTGCATCAGTCCACACGTTTTGCTCACTAACCTAATGCATTTCGAGCCTCCGAATTGTTTGCTAAGATGTGTTTTTTTTTTTTTTTTTTACAGCTGTTAGGAGCGAAACATGCCGGTATGCTAATGGTTGTTAGCCACAATGCTAACAACAACAACATACAAACTTTGTGGAATTTGGTGAACAAATGAGACATTATCAGACGTAGTCAGGACATTGCGTATCAACATTCACCTCAATAGATAAATAACAAAATTTCTATGCTATTGAGAAATTGATTTTAAAGTGCAGGTTGAAATATACAGTACTAATTTCACTAAAACAAAATTAGGCTTGTTATATTTAAGATTTCACTAAACATTTTGTAAGTTCATCCCAGTTTTGCCTTTTTTTTTCCGATTACAAATGTACTTCCGTTTCATATTTTTGGCTCAATTTATTACATGGTCTCCAAGCAACTCCCTCGTGAGATGTCATCATCTATGAACAGTAAATGTGTAATCCCAAAAAAATGGCTAAACAGGGAAGAACTTTGCAAAATGTTTAGTGACATCTTAAATCTAATGATCCTAACTTTGTTTTAGTAAAATTAGGAGTTCAACCAGTTATAGGCACTTTAAGTGAGCAAAATGTAGTTTTTGAAATTCCACTAGCTCTGTATGTTTACATTTTTAAGTTAAAGCTACGGTCACAATGACCCGTACGAATAAAATGGTCGTACGAATCTTACAGGTCGTACGAAATCTGAGTTCGTACGTGGCTCGTGGAGTGGAAACTGTTTTCCTACAGTCTTCTTACGGCAGACTTTCTGCTCTCACCAACAACTTACGACATTCTTGGGGAAATGAAGCCGTACGGCATCCTTGCGTGTGCCCTAAAGCTTGCTTAATGCGTCTTTGCGGTAATCCTACATATATTGTGTATCGCACGGGAGCTGCGCGATGTCCCTGCGTCCAACTCAAGCCTTTATCAAGGCGTTTTTAGCTATTAAACCTTTCGTAAACCGTACCGGAATAGCAATAACCTAATTGCACACCAGCAAAACACAAATATGCTTATGAATAGCCATGTATTCTGTGTAGGCTTTGTCTGAAATCTGTTCTGATCATTTGTCTCTCTCACCCGAAACACAACAAACTCACAAAGTCAAACCTCCGTAAAAACATCAAAACCGCTTTGTTTCTTACCTGAGTATTGCAGAGGAGACGCCAAAACTTCCAAAGTGAAGACAGATGCTGAAGACTAATCCACTGACATCATTGTGTTCATATAAAAAAGTTTGACGCACTTCCCAAACCATCAGCGAGCATAAGTTGTCCAAATGTCTACGTCTGTTACAGCTGTTCTCCCCGTGGTTGTGTCCATCTCCAGGCGATTTGCGTTTTCCCCACGCGCTCCTGGTCCGGTCTGGCCGTGTTTCAAGCGATATTCCTGCACGCTCCGGGTCCGTTCCTCTCCGTGGGCTCCTGGTCCGGTCCGGCCGTGTTTCAAGCGATCTCATCCCTTCACGCTCCGGGTCCGTTCCTCTCCGTGCGCTCCTGGTCCGGTCCGGCCGTGTTTCAAGCGATCTCATCCCTTCACGCACCGGGTCTGGTCCCCGCGCTCTGAGTCCGGGCCCCCTGCGCGCTCCGTCCTGTCTCCGTGCGCCTTGTCCGGTCCCCTCCGTGCGCTCCTTGTCCGGTCCCCTCCGTGCGCTCCTTGTCCGTTCCTTTCCGTGTTTAAAGCTAGCTGCGTTTCCGTCGCGTGCTCCAGGCCCGTGGGCTTTCATACAGATCCCTCGTACAGGCTAAACTGCGCCTCAAGAGATGCGCAGTCTCCAGAGCGCGTCTCTCTCCACTTTCACTCTCCCGCTCAGGCATATTACACAGGCTTTAGTCTCTGCGTTCGTAGACTGGTCGTAGAAAATCTTTAACAAGACCATCGACCTGTCTACGAACTTACGAACGGGCTGCGAGCGCTGTTTTTTCGTAACAACGCCTCAAGAATGACGTAAGAAATGAGAAAAAAATCGTTCGCAGAGAGGTCGTAGCAGGTCGTACGGGTCATTGTGACCGTAGCTTAAGTAATCGATCAGTGCTTCATCAGATGCCCGGAACTTTTCGGTGTTTGATTAAACACTTAGAAGCTAATGGCTGTGCAGACTTTTATTTCATTATGATTGTCCGGTCTTGCATACTACTGAAGATTTGGAATGTGCATGACTTCTCTTCAAAATCAAATATAGCCTCTATAAAAAACGCCATGACACATTGTTGATATCCACAAATGTAGCTTTTTTTTTCGCAGCAAAGTGTGGATTGTCCAAGCATGGCCTATCAATGCTACTTTTGGCTTTTATTTACTGTTGTTTTGACAGTATAATAATACTGTCAAATGTGTTCAAAAGTAGCTGAAAGCAACAGATACCATCTCTGGATCAGGGAAGCCATCGAGAATTGCGAACAAGGTCCAAGAAGCATGAACCGTGATGAGGGGGCCTACACCTCGTCACATACATGGGAGGCAGTCCCGGAGAATGGGGCCAAACTGTAGAGGTGCAAGTGGCAAAACCATGTAAACGACCAACAAAACACTTCATCATAAAGCAGGTAAACACTCCAGTCTGATCAAACGAAAAGTGTAATTTAATTTAGTGTATTTCTGTATTCCTCTAAAATCCTCAGTGGCAGAAAAGTCAAATATAGACTCAGAGTTGGTGGTAATAGTTTTGAAAAAAGAAAAGAAGTGAGAATCAACAGCCATCATCCACGCTCGCTGAAATCCAAACATAGCCGCTCACAATGCAAACACAGTCTTTTCTTAACGGCGTGTTGTCCGTGTGGGCTCAATTGTGCTTGTCGACAGAGCAGAGCACGCCTCGCTTCACTCTCTCTGCACTTTGGGAACGTTCAAATCTGGACACGCACTCTTGAGCCCCAATCGCCCCAAACGGCAATCATCTGTCACATGGCATAACGGACATACGCAAACATACAAGATTTCATATAATGTGCTGCCAGGGTGGGAGGATAATTGGCGTCACATTTATTTGTTTAACCAGCGTTGACGGTGTAAAGTGATGTCGACAGAGATCATTCTTTCTCAAATGGAATCATATATACTAAAAGTTTAGAAACTATTTTGGCTTGCATGATGACAAATATTTTATCTTTTGTACCTAAATGACAAGAGACAAGTGTTAAAACATGATAAAATGAAATATGTACTAAAAGTGCCTTTCAAATATTACAAGACTCTTTTATCTGTTGAAAAGGGTAGAAAAATGTACCTATTAGAGAGAAAGAAAAAAAAAGATTATTACAACTGAACTTGGGTTGCCAGTTCCTACCCTTCCTTACGTTTGCCAATTAGACCAATAAATGAATCTAGACCTGCAAATAAGAAGCTATATTTAAGATTTTTTCACTCAATAAGACCAATCTTACTAAGATTATTTGACAGATATTCTATCCTGATTTACCATATCTAGATATAAAAGCTTGTTTTAAGCTAATTTGTATTTGTTTTAAGCCATAATTGCTTGAAACAAGAATAGATTTGCTTAAAAATCTTGTCAAGAGAAATTAAGTTAACAGCTAGGTTAGTTAAATTTTCTTACTGCACTGGCAGATTATTTCACTTGAAATAAGACAAAAAAAAAAGCAAATTTTCTTATTTTTTGAAAGGCCTTTTTTAATATCGACATAGCTACATTCATTTTTGTTGCATTTATGGCTAACTTCTTTTTGCAAACAACCTTAAGCTTTGTTTACTTACAGTTGTATTAGAATTGATTAATTGATGATTGATTGATTGATTGATTGGGATGGTAAAAGCTCTTGCTTTCCAAAAAGGAGGCCATGGGTTCGACTCCCGGGTCGGACCATATCAACATCTCACGATTTCTCTGGGTGGAGTTTGCATGTTCTCCCAGTGTCACCGTGGGTTTTCTCCACCTCCAAAAACATGCATCTTTAGGTTAATTGGGCATCACTGTAAATTTCCCCTAGTGAGTGAATGAGAGAGTGAATGTTTGTCTGTCTAACTCTGCGATGATTTGGGTGTTCCCCGCCTAAAGCCCAAAGTTACTGGGATAAGCTCCAGTCACCTGTGACCCCTAACAGGATTAAGCGGTAGAAAATGAATGAATGAAAGATATCCCTTTTATTTTTCTTATAACTGTAGATATAGTATTCCAGTGTTGCAATGCACAGTTCAAGAAAAGCAGAAGAGTGGAAACATGCAATAAAAATGTAGATGTTATCTTTGACAATAAACTATGACAGATTGTGCAAGAATAAGTATGAGTGCAGCATATGGGCAGAATAAAAAGTCATTGTATAGAAAAGAACTGTGACACAGTGCAACATTTGGACAGAGTAAAGTTCTGTTGTGTGACCAGACTTAGATTATGTGATGTATTCTGTAGATAGAGCGCCTGCCCACCAATCCTAAAATCAGTAGTTCTAATGCCACCGTTTGTTATGTCCATGAGCTAGACACTCCAACTAACTCTATCAATGGAAAGTGCAAGTGACTATTTTAAATCAACTGGCCCCAGCCTGAAGTGTTTAGTGAATGAATTATGTTTCCATTCTTGTGCTTTTAAACGCTTATCAAAGGTCAGCCACAAACTTATGAATCGAAATGTTTAGAATTACACCAAGCAAAAACATTACTACAGTTGGCAGTCGATACACTACCTGCATGTTCTCGTCTGTCACAAAGCTTTCCATTATACCTCAGTCGCACCTGTTTATCATAAAACATCAGCACTTGGCAGCGATGGTTAACTTATCCCTGCTCTCTTGCCCCCCGCGCTGCCCTGGGAACCTGTTAGAGGCCATTGTCTTCCAGGCTGGCCGCAGAGCTGGGTGAAAGCGAGGAGAAGGCACAAAAAGCCGGGGCAGGTTTCACAGGCTTGAGCGCATTGTGCAGGCTCCGCGGAGAGAACAGTGGATAGGGCCGCCCACCCGAAGTAGGCTACAGGTAAACGGCACCGCGCATAAAAGGAACAAAACGGGAATTGTACGACTGAATGGCCACACAGCGCAGCAGTTTGACACATGAAGCCTGCGGTGCGGACCAAGTGGGAGGATGTGATTTCACTCGTAAAGTAACAGAAGTGCATTAACTGTATAAAGTGATGCCTTAGTGAGGATAAAATGTTTGGCACTTTGACATATCTGCTGCACAAACAGAGTCAATGGATGAGTGCTTTACATGTTCATTCATTCTTGTACAACCTGACAAGCTGCTCGACAATTATAATTTGAATAAAAAACAAATAACTTCCTTGGCAATGGTAATAAAAGAAAAAAACATGACTGACACTTCTTGCACAATATTGTTGTTTGTTTGTTTTGATTTTTGTTTTAATTTGCTCCCTCATATAACACAGCTGGAGTTCTGTCTGTAAGCTATTCTTTCTCTTCTAAGCCTCAGAAAACACTCCTCCAAATGTCCCTGATTTGTGATTTCATCTCTGAGGTCTTGTGTCATCTGTAATTGTTTTATATTTCTGCAGCATAGCATATCAATCACAATTTTACTTTGTAGCCAGTAGATGAGAGCTTTAAGTGGACTCATGGAGAAGAAATAAAAACACTGTGGAAGCGATTGAATTACTAAGACAGCAGTAATGATGAACCAGACTGTAAACACAAGATTATTTTGTTTAACGTCATGTCTTATATTGGATTTTTTCATTCTCTGTTGATGATAATGATTTCTTTCTTTTGAGCAATTGAACAGGGAGAATTCCAGACACTGATCATTTTCAAACATATTCCAGTCTACATGTTAATCTAAAGACAACACAAAGATAACATAAAAAAGAATTGCTCGGAAAGGATTGGGGTGAAGTAATACTTATTGAGTGCCACCCCCCTCATCATAATAAAGTGAGTTACATTTCAATGTTATTTCCTGTACATGCATTATCAAGCCATTCTCATTGTTAGTATATTCACTAACATGCAAATTACACAACCAAAAACAAAGCTCATAGTAGCTAGCAAATGTAGCCAATATATATACTTACAAACTGCATTGGTAGATACTCTAGCTTATAAATCATATCATTCCCAGCTGTGAGAATATAATGTTTTATGCACCCTTCTTTTAAATTTGTGATTGATTTAGCATTGCCTCTGCTGTTCCCAAGACTGTTAAAATGAAGTTATTTGAATATTTGAATATGCAGTCTTTACGCTCTGACCAATCAGAGCACGTAATGCAATATGTGTGTGTTTGTGTGTAAACTAACATTGATAAATCGGTCGATGGCGTCGACCAAAATTTGTATTTGTCAACACATTTTTTGTAAGGTTTTGTATTGAACAATGTCAAAAAGTAGTGATTCCGTTGAAGACTTGGGACCAAATCATTGGTCTAGTCTGTTGTTGTATACTTAAATACCACGACTCAGTCATTTTTTGCATAAATTGTTATTTTGTATAAACTCCATTGAATTTGTAACTTTTTGTTTGGGTCAGATAAGTAAAACAAAACATACTTTTTAGCCTCAGAGCTTCAGCCACGCACCCTCTTTATTTGATTTATCAGTCGATGGGATAAGCCTTTAGTCAACCAAGAATTTCTTTGGTCAACTACAGCCTAATATATATTTATACACACAATACATGTGGGTAAATAAGGAATCAAAGACAACCGAGAGGATTGTGTCTCAGTTCTCACATGTTTTTAATGTACATTACAATTACATGCATGGCTAACATTATATGCCTATTGAATTAAGCACAAGACTACTAAAACAGTGCAATTACCCTCAAAATGTTATCAGTTACAGCAAAAATACTTGTAACTTTTTTTCTATCCTGCATTCCTGTCATTTTTGTTTCCTAAAAGCACCACAATTAGTTGAAACAAGATACATTTTTGTTGCAATTTCTATATTTAGAGTTACCAAACATTCACAAAACTGTTACATTAATGAGAAATGCGTGTAATTAAAAGTTTATGAACCCCGCTTGTTGTTTACTAGTACAGATGCTTGGGTCCACTTCATCACCATCAATCTGGGTGCTCCATTGTTTGAATAGGGGTGCACCCACTCTTTTAAACAATAGCCCTCCTCCAAAGCCAGGGGAACCTCCTCACAGTAAGGGTCAGTAGAGTTCTTTTGTCCTATACCATCCATTGTGCCGCACGAGAAGCCCGCAAACTGAACACTGTCATCTATTGTCTGGCTCAAGATCAGCTGGGCAGCCTGTTTTTGAATGATAGAGGCTAGAAAGTTGAACATACTACTGTTAGACCACTAATATTTAACATACAATATTTTAAAAAAAAAAGAAAAAAGGTTATATTTTGTCAGTGACCATTTTTAATTTTTAACAAATCTAGCAATTAACGAAATAAAAAAGCAATAAGAGTCATATTATTTCCATGTATATAGAAAAAAAAAAACATACATCAATGTAGAAAAAAAAACAATAATTAATTATTAAATAAAATACAAAATCATAAATAAATACGTGAAAAAGGCATAGATGGTTACTTTATAGTCCAGAAAAATAATTTAGCCAAATATATTTTTATTTTAATCCCAAGCTCTCCTGCTTTTACTCTTTATTGGAAACATTATGTAATAGCGCCTCCAATTGGTCCGTATTTAAAATCCAAATTTAAATACGCCCCGTGATTGGCTAGCGCACGTCGAGGAGGCAAGCGGAGGGCGGGGCTTGAGCGGGCTCGCGAGCTCTTCAGTTCTGTTTACAGACTGTCGCGCGCCTCCAATCCACGCCACTTTTGTTGATATCTCCGCCAATTTATCACCGAATTCTGGGCGTTAAATGAAGGGAAATGAATGAAAAGACACGGCGGACTCCCGTGGGTTCACCTCGGCGGAGAGATGCACACTGGACGGCGGTTTCAATGCTTTTTTCACCCTTGTGTTTTCCCTAACAGGTAGAAAGCTTCAGCGGTCAGTGGGTCTAAAAGGAGACTGAATATCCCGCGTTGTAATCTCTTCTTGACAGCTTTTTTTCCTCGGTCGTTTTTGGACTCGACAAGGCGAATTCCGAGCGTTTTCCTCGTCCGGCGAACATGGATATTGTTTATTTTCTGTCACGTTTGATTGTTTGGTGATTTTGTAACAGGTAGGTTCATTATAAGAACCCGTAAGCAACAACCTGTCGTCCGCCCGTGTAATTAAGCACTAATAGCAATTCAAGCTAGCGCAAGCAAGGGACTATTTTTTCTCTCCTCATCACACCAAATTGAATTGCGTTTTAAAGCATGTGGGTGTCATGCTGGAAGACACAGTAGGTATTTTGTCTTTTATATTTAGCATTGGGCTTGATTCATGATGGCTGGGGTAGTGGTTGTGTGACGTTTTTTTTTACGCACAGTGGTGAGCGGTTCTCCCCAATGTCGTCTTGGGCACTGTCCCCATTAGTAACCTAATAATGAGGGTTGCTCAGAACGATGCTGATGCTAGATTTAGTTGATGACTTTTATTTGTGTGAAAATGAAATAGTAAATTAGTTAAAATAGATTATTATTAAAAGGGACCCTGTTTGGACAATTGAGTACGCTCTGTCCAATGTTTTAGTTTATTTTTTTTTTCTCATTATCATATTTAGCTTTTAATTGTTATTGCTGGTTTAAATGTTCTTTCTGAAACTCACAGTTTGAGCAACAGCCTATAAATTCCTTACATCCACCCCATCAGCTTTTTGGAGAAGGAGACAAGAGAGGACATGAGTTTTACATGGAAGCAGAACTTCAAAATAGCTTGTTATTTACAGGGGTAAGAAAATAAGACTCAAAATAAAAGTTATATACTTTAAATTGAGTATGGTACTGAAAATATTTGCCTGCTCCTGTGTCCATTGACCAATCCAGTTTTAGCCAAAATAAACTAAAATAAATGCATTTATTAAACAAACAAAACGACTGTGTGAGCCGACTTGCAGCGCCACAAACCTTAGGTTATTCTGAGTTTCCATCTGCTTGTTTCCATAGAAATGTTTTTATAGCTACAAAATCTCAGTATGACAAAGAATTCATTATTGCCATGAGTTTGGTTTAGTTTTTATTTCCATGGAATCTTGCAGGTGATTTTTCTCCTCCTAAAAATAACACTGTCCTGCTTCTGCTTTCAAAAACTTGAGCATTGACCTACTGACATAGCCTATACTCATCCAATAAGGGTACCAAAATTGTTATATTTACATTAAACAGACCTTTGAGCCAAAAATATGGACTTTCAGACTAATACAACCCTTTTTTTGTTTAGAACTGCCTGATAATGTAGTATTCTAACATACTGTAATTTCTCTCTTTTTAGATTTGACTCGAGCAGACATGAGGAAAGAAGTCGGAGTGGATTAAGTTTTAATTTTTTAATTTATTTTTTTTTTTTTTACTTTTTTCACTTTTATTCTGGCCACGTCATACTCATCTCAATGTGGACTTTTAAAGGACTTGTTGCCCCGGTGCGGTTCGAATTAAAATGATGGCCGCCCGCTGGAGTGATTCACCGCTGGACAATGATGGAAGTAAACACAGAACTCTAACTCCATCTTCTGAGGTGAGACTTGTGACTAGATCTTGTCATGTTTTTGCAATGTGGCTGTCTTAAAGTGTTTTGCTGCTGTTTTGGATCTTAGCAATTACAGAATATTAAAAAAAGCCCTCAAAACTAGTGGCATTGAGGCAAAGAAGATAAAAAAGTTAGAGGGCTTATGTTTTTGCTTCTGCTGAGGAGATGGACGGACGAGGGAAGGTAGGAGAGATTATTAGTTGTAAGGAAGAGTAAAAAATAAAAGTAAGGATTACAGTCTTGCTGGTTTAGTTATGCCTCGGAAATATGTTTTTCGACCCCAAAAGTGTGTTTATTACTAGCTTAGAGCTTATACCAGTCTAATCCGATGAGTAATTTAGAATCTCGCCACATAAAGGCAATTGAGTGTGATTTAGCACCACTTCAGTGCGTAACGCCTCACGTTTTGGCAGCGGTAGAGGTGACCGAGTTCATTTTCCTTCTTAAAATTTAAGTGAAACACTGCTCAAAGCCAAGTTTCTTTTTGGCCTTTCGGATTCTACTGGACTTGTTGTGCCTATGCGCGCCAGATGCTCATAAATGGCACATTGTAAAGAGCTCACCATCTTCCTCTTCAGTTACATCATCATCAAAGCTCATTCCGGACTCCATGCATGTCATAACAGCAATGCAGTGGTGGTGTGTTTTTTTTTTTTTTTTGGATTAATCCGTCATCAGAAAATGGCAACAGTGCTGTGTGCAGAGTAGGTAATCCTCTTACTGTGATGGGAAGGAAGCATAAATCTTTGGGAAGCGGGAAAAGCGACGACTGATGTTGCGAAAGTCAACCTTACACCGGTGAGGTGATGTAGATGCTTTACAGGGAACGTGTGCAACCTTTTGATATGTTTCGTAGTCATTTACTGTGACTATGATAAGGAGCATGCCCTGTGTATGTTTGAGCGTGGACACTGTATCCGCCTTGTCAACTAGCATGGAAATTTGTGAACTATTTTCCCATTTACTCTATATGGATTACTGCAAGACTGAATGCTTCTTTTTGTAAGCAGGGAAAGTACACAAGCATTGCCTCAAGTTGAGTTGCTGTCATTTCTTTTTTACCCTCTCTTTGCTTTCATACAGATGGCAGAAACGTTTTCTATTGTTCTATTTTCAGTAGTTGGTAGCCATACATTGACCTTGTTTGTATTTTAAAAAAGGTTGTATTTTTATAGCAAACTTTTTATCCTCTATTATGAATCATTTATGCTAAACGTTTCGGACACATAAAGGTACATAAAGAGATTTGTGTTTGTTTTCTGTATTGTTCTGTCAGGCATTTGGCCCATTTATGATTGATATGTTAACTTAAGATGTGGAGCAACAAAGCTGTTTCTGAACTAAGCATTGGCAGTGGTGTTCAAAAACACATGGAAGTATGAATGAAGTGACAGTAAATGTGTTTGAAAGGCATGGAGTTGTTAGAATGAAGCGTAAGTGAGTCTTTTATTTTTATTGCATACAGTACAACAGTTAAAGGGAACAATTTGGGCTGTTTTCCTGGAGCTTAGAATTGAATTTTAAGATAAAATATCCTTTATTTGTCCCACAGTGGGGAAATTCTAGTAGTATAACATACAGTATATCAAAGTAAATCATCATTTTGTTCATTGTAAATCACAATACTGATGTAAAATGAAACACTTCCACTGACCTGTTTAACACTGCAGAACTGATAAAGCCCACTAGTGATGTTTTACTGTAACAAGCAGCAGATTGTCAAGTATCTTTCTTTTTTATTTTTCATAAGTGGCTGTGTAACATTTTTCAACTTGGCTTGAATCAATAGTAGTCTTTTTTTTCCTAAATATTATATGATTTATAATATATATGTACAAAGATGTGGGCGGGGACACAGTAAGGGTTAAATGAAAATAGGACTTTTCTGAGCACTAGTAATCCCGTAGTACAGATTACTCATACATGGGGGAATTTATCAAATACAACTTTGAGTAAGCACACAACAATGAGATAACTTACTGTTCTGAAGAGTTTATTTTGTATAATATATCACCTTTAACCAGGATTGTGTGCTTTTGTGTTTTCATAATGTAAGCAGTGAAAATAAGAGAAGATTGCACCAAAAGTGAGATTAATCAGTGAATTTTAATTCAACAAAGCAGAGAGAATAAGCCCAATTTTAATGTGTTTTTATCTACCTGATGCCAGCTCCAAAACACAAATACAAATCCCTGCTCAACTTTTATGCTTCATTGCTTCCGAACTGCTGTTCCCCTGGGATCTTATGTGTCCTTAGGCGGGCTCAAGAACCTCTCCCCCCTTTGCCCCAGAATCATCTCAATTCACTAATGAGGGAGATGAGCCCATACACACACACACACACACATGCACAAAAAACGCTAGTCCCGCCAAAGTGATGGTGGCATGGCGGGGTAATTTAGGCCCAGCTGCCCCGGTCATTAGAGGAGAAAACACCCCACGTGTTTCAACGTCTGCTTGGCTCCATTCTTTATTCACTGTCACTGCCTGACCGCCCTGCTGTCACTCACATATTAGGAGTTCAGCACTGAGGCAGCTGAGACCTCGAGGTCGGAAAGAAAGGGCAATACATTATATTAGGACTAGATGGAATTAGGAAAACTTGCAGGCAGTGAGCATTTGGTAATGTGAGATTTGTAATGATGGACGTCTTAGCACATTACACAACTTTCAAAAGGCAAAGTATAGCTTGCTGACAGCTCTTGTGGGTTCTTCTTTGGCTAAACGGCTAGATCTATGCAATTAATCAAATCAACTTGAGCTCTAGTCATTTCTACTTTTCATTTAAAACAATCTTCTGTCAGTAAAAGTAGAGCAGTGTTTAATGGACCTGATTTAAAGCCTTTTGTCATTGTTTCTTTTAACCCATCATCCAACCCTTATTCCTCAACTAAAAAAAAGCAAAATCAGTCCAGGTGCATCAATCAATATAGAAATTGGGTCACTTTTTCTCATGGCTTCTGAAATTAAACTGCTTATAATATCCTATCCTATTATTTCTAGACACGTTTCTAGTTCAGCCTCGCAAAGCGGAAACTGTAGTATAACTCATTGATCTCATCTGTCATTCATGAAAGGAAGGCAGGGACCAATGGTGTGGTTCTGTGCGCTGATGATGCTCTGTGCTATGGTTCTAAATATAGCATCCACCAGCTCCACATACAAATCCTGCTTCCCTGTTTCCTCCCCTGTTCACATGTCTTTCAGCCGTCCTCTATTCCCGCGTGTTTTCACTGATGCTATATTTAACGCATGAGGGAAAAAAGGAATAGTGTGAGAACAGTGGATGTGTCTAAAATGCTAAGTTCCAAGACAGTTCTAAGACATTTGTCAAAAACATTGCTGCCACGTATTTTCAATATTCCTGCAAAGATATAAAGAACAAAAATGAACAAAAGCCATTTGAATTCACAATGTAGTGGTACAAAATGTCCTCAGAATAGACAACTATTAGTAGCAAAATATGGAATCCACTCTAAAATGTTACGCTTATCCTTCAACACAACACTGACCTCGACTTGAACTCTTTGTACCTTACGTTGTTGACAGTCTGACACTGTCTGACTAGAACAAGCAGTCTTTTAAACGATCTCTGTTGAGAATGCTGCTGCTTACTGTCCCTTTAAATATCATGCCCAGAAGCAACGCTGGAGAGAAAACTATTATTTATAATTAATTTACCTCTCAGAATGTTTATTGGAGTTTAATCTGTGGGGTTAACACATTAGAACCTTTTGAGAGACTCAGTATAATAATTGCTCGAGTCTACTGGATGTAGTCATCTCTTTTACAGAGTTCTTACTTTTCGAAGGGTTCACTGGACTGTCATTCTTAAAACCTCAGACTAGTGTGCTCTCATAGTTGATTGATGGACTAGGCACAGAGAAGGGAGGAGACGCTGCCTCCCATTTCCTTTCTTTACTCTTTTTTCCCTCGCTTTTTTGACAATTGGTTCGATGTCAGTCACTTTTAGATTCTGTAAGAATGGGAAGATGATTTAAACTGGGGGAAGGGTCGCTGATGCTGCCAGACAAGCGAGCAGAACCAGCTTACTGCTCAATGAGCCTGAGACACTATCATTACACTTGCCCTGGGCATCTCTATCACATTTGGTCTTTTCTGTTTCTGTGTGTGCCTTGAAGACATCACAAACAGTAGTGCAGTTATGCTCTTGTCCTCGTGTGCTCTGACTGCTCAGTTCTCAGTATTTTGATTTGACTTTCCTATTAACTGATATTTACAGTATATGACTTATATGTCTTACTTTTTACTTCTGAATGGTTCCATATAAATTCCTATCCTACTCATGCTGTATAAAACATTTTTGCTAAATTCTTACCAATAAGAATACCTATTATTAACCTTCAATGCTAAACCTCTACTACTAAACTTATACACTTTAAGAATGCAAAAAAAGTATAGTAGTCATCAGACAGTAAGCATATTTCATGTAACTAGGCGTTATCAGCGCATATCTTCACTTGTGGTGTTCGTTTCAGCTTTGAGGTCTTGCAGGAAACCACATTACTTCCTGCCAGCGTCAGCAGTGGAAATGAACAAGGGCACCCCGGTGACAGAAGGATTTCATGAATGAATGGCACAGTGTCCAGGGAAAGGCTGGTGGCTCTGGGAAGTTGTGGAGTTCAAAACTGATTACTCCAGAGTCTTGCTCTTAGACTGTGAAAGACTCATGACCTAATAGGACCACAACTTGTTAAATACAAACCCCACTGAGTTAGTTGGTAGCTGCCTTTCAAAATCTTAAAACTGAAAGCGACTTTTTGTATTCACATGAAACGTATAAAGATGAAATTACATTTTGTTGTCTCCACTTTCAGTCGCAAATCCCAAAAAAAACAACTTAAGGCAGCATTCAACCACAAACACAAAACGTAGGCTAGCTGCATGCAAAGTGATAAAGTTTCTTTAGTCTTATGCTTAGTCTAGATAAATGATAGGAACCTGTGTATCATTTCTTTTGAAAGGTGCCAATCTTTGTTTAAGATTTCAATGTTCAGTTTTTTCAAGAAGGCTCTGGGATTGATTCGAGGTGAGCTTTCGAGACCTTTCTATGCTATATTGGTCAATTCCTAGTGCTGATACATCTTTTGAAATTTGTCCTTCTTGTGTCACACCTGTGAAAACTGTACTAAAAATTAATAGTTACAAAATCTGTCTGACTGGTTCATGTTTGTCTGATATTGTCATTTGCTGTATTTAAGGCAAGTAAACTCAGGTGTCTCAGCATCTTCCAAAACATGTGCTTTGTGTCTCATGCAGGGTGTGTCCCATTGACTGTAGCTCTTCACAGGATCCATAACTCACTATTGATCAGATATTGGCTTTAGTGTGGGCAGAGTGCAGGGCTCAGCTTTTAGCCTTAACTGGCCTTTTCCTAAGCTTGACAGAGGCAGTTAGACAGCCTGGGGTAAATTCTTTGTTATGTCACAGTGTTGATAAAATGTCCATTAGAAATCAATTTTCTAAATGGCAATTTTATTTTTAGTTGAAATTCTTTATTTTGGCGAACAAGTGGTTTGTCCTTAACTGACCGTGGTTTTGTCAAATGTTTGTGGGCCAAATATTTTCGGAACACTTATGGTCACAAGATTTGCAGAAAAATGTTATCTAGCTTGTTGATTTTGATAATTCCAAGGCACAAAATATTAGTGTTTTGAATGCATTGTGTTATTTGAATTCTATAAGAAATGTTTCAACTGAGAGATAAATAAGTCTTACGTTATTTCATGCTCAAAAGCTACAGGTGACTTCCTTATGACATTTCTCATTTAAAGTGTGCTTCTAGGTAGAGTCTCATTGATGCCTCTCAGCTATTGTCACAATCACTACCATCTGGATTCCTACAGCATCAAAGAGCAGCAACATAAACAATCCCAGACCATTTACTGGCATCCAGTTGTTAACTCTCTCTTCTGGTATTTTAAAACGTATTTCCGCCTCAGTTTCCTCTCTCAGAAGCTTGATTTCATAGATATCCCCTGGTGAGGTGGTGATCACACAGGAAGGTTTAAAGTGGTGTTCATTTACTTAACAAGAATAAGTGTTTGTTTTGCAAACGGAAAAGGACACTAGCCAGTAGTTATTATTTGCTGAAATTATGTTTTATGTATAGAATATTTTTAAGTTTGTCTTAAGTGAACTAATTCTACAGTGATTTTGCAACTTCTATGTGATATTATAACCAATATCACATAGAATTGAACTGAGAAGACTCCTGTTAATGTGCGTTGCTTAGCTTAGCCACTATGCCATTAAAATCCCTCCCCAGATGCTTCTTCTCTCTTAGTCAGTATGCAGCATGCAGCATGCAATGCAGCATGCGGTGGTCTTTCTCAATGTGCTTTGTTAAAGTTTCATCAGGACTAATCAATGCAAAGGGCTGCTTCTGGCTAACATTCTTCACAAGATGCCTCGCACTTCTCACTTATGGATTATTATTTCCACTGATGCTGCAGAACTGCGAAGATGGGATATTTTCATCCTGCAAGGAAAGCGGGGGAAATCCTTCCTGCAATGCGGCCTAGTGCATTTAGAAAACTGTCATCTTGCCTCTGCCTGGCACTGCTGCAGAGACCAGCACTGAAAGGCACAGTCAGTCAGGACCAGCCAGAGGAGGAGAGAGAGGTGTGCTTCCAAAAATGCACTTCTGCTTCATCATCTTGCAGTTTTATCCAGGACGGGACGGTGGCACATACCTGCGCTGTCAACTGAAACAAAAATCGATGGATGTTTTGCTGACATTTTTGGGAAATAGGATTGATGAAGCACCTGCAGGGATTTTGCTTATGGACATGGATT
Source organism: Mugilogobius chulae (assembly GCA_038363315.1). Taxonomy (NCBI): domain Eukaryota; kingdom Metazoa; phylum Chordata; class Actinopteri; order Gobiiformes; family Gobiidae; genus Mugilogobius; species Mugilogobius chulae. The sequence continues at coordinate 12,889,186 of CM076416.1, forward strand.
CGCACACTTTGCCTATGGCTGATGACACAACTGTTTTTTTGAAGGTGGCATCAGGGGGACATAGTTCCAGCAGGGTGCCAGCAACCACGGCATGCTTTCATACACTCATATGAGGAGGGCATGACACATGATGGATTAGCCTCAGAGGAGCTTAATTATGGCACACCTTCAACTTCTGGACTGTATGCTTAACAATAACTGGAGCATGATCTGCAATCTGTACTGTGCGTGGAGCAATCAGGTGAGCATGGCATATTTTATGGGCTTCGGATGCTTGTCCTCAGCATTGTGGGAGTGATACTAAGAAACATACTGTGTTTTGAGGACATAATGTCTAAAACTGATTATATACAGTCTTTTCACATACTCCTGAATGAATATTATCCAGAAATGTTCTTACTTTGCATATTCAGAATTAGGAGACATGTCAGTGATTTTCTTTTTATGCTAAGACAAAAGCAATATGTGCAAAATAAGATTTTGTCTCATGAGTCATTGTTCAAAACTTCAAGCTGAGGACATTTACTTCCAGTGCCACAGGAAATCTGGGACATGTATTTTTGAGTATCACTTTCCTTCATTCTTTGTTGGGCCTTGAACCCTTTTTGTCCCGATCCTGCTGAAGTTTTCCAGGAAAGGCATCCCTGACATGTGGTGTATTAATAGTACACATTCATTCACTTGTGCAGAGTGGAACTGGAGACCGGACCGCCTGGCATGCTGACCTCTGGGTGTCCTGACCTAGCCTTGTATAACTTTACCCCAAACTTTATTCTGCAAACACTTCTTTTTTTTTTTTCGTCTTCACAAAATCTGCTCAAATATTTAGGTCAGCTATTTCTGAGGCTTAAAATAGCAAGTCTAAAAAAAACACACACTATTATTGGTTGAATGGTTAGTTAGTTGATAGCGCTGTACTGTGCAGCCTTTTAGACCTTAATTTGAGTCAAGGTCAAAACCTTTCCAAGTGATACTGCATGATGTATCAGAGCATATGAATATGGATATTTTCTCACACACAATGTTCTTTGTGGTTCTGTGCACCCATTTATCATTGTTGGCTTGGCATGCTTACAGCTCTCATCTCTGACATGCTGGTTAAGACTTTTTTACTGGAAGCTCAGACAGACAGTTCATTGTCTTCATTGGGATTTTCTTCCTATCTCCTCTTTTTCATTTTGCCATGGAATGCCTGATGTGAGAAGTATATATATATAAAAAAAAACTTGGCGTGTCTAACGATGTGGCTATGCTGTTTTCTGGCCTGCCTCTTGCTCTAATTTAATTTTAGAAGTGCTGAAAATTGTTTGCATCGCAAGTTGAACTGGCAGGCCTCTGTTTTCCCTGAGCCTCGGCTGCTGCTGTCCTAGGCAGTGAAAACAGCCTTTGTGCTCCAGTAGCAGTGCGCTGAGGGCTTATGAAATATTTAGAGAATAACACCTGGTGTGACAGAAAGCAGCCAGACATTTAGGGGCTTTCTCTTGATGTTTAATGCGTCTATAAAGTTATTATTTCATCGTTCTTATTGCACCTGAACCTATTTATTTTTACAACAATGCAAGTGAAAATGGCATCTGTACACATTACTAATCTTCCTGTTCGATGATGTGTCCTTTTTATCATTTTTTTTCGAATGGTGTTTCTGGATACAGGTATAATCACTTAGCCACAGAGGTTGGCAATATATTGAGTTTGTTGAGTTATTTTTGTGATTCTTGTTTTGAGCTAATACTAAATTTAGCATAGTATTGTGCAATATGTAAAACAAACAAGGGTTGATTAAAAAAGACATTTCACTTTTGTCTCATGATTAACCCTCAATTGAACTGTTTTTACACATTTCTGTTGGGTTTGCATAATATCATCTGATTATTGTTAACAAACTGCTAAACACTTATTCCTTACTGTTTTATAGTAACAAGACTTAATGAAAGAGGACTTACTAATGCATGGAACACTGTAGAGTTCTTTTTAGATTTATATAGTTCTTTTTTATGTTCAAGCTCAGTGTGGTATTTTTGAGTTTCTTTTTGTGAATTTTGCTTTGAGCTAATACTAAATTTGAAAGTTTTTTGTGTTATATTTAAAACAATCCTACAACAAGAGTTGATAAATAAAAAGACACTTTTATCTCATAATTAACCCTCAACTGAATTGTGACTTATTATCTTATCTGTCAGTCTTATAGTTCATTGTGAGTGTGATGTCTTGAGCACTCGCTGCTTTGTTATAAAGACTTTAACACACCACTTGGGGGTTAAACGCGGAAATGTGTGTGTCAAAGGTTAGCATGTCCCAACCAAACCTTGTCAACCCCTCAAAGAGCAACCAGGTTTAATAATTTATAGATGAGGAAACCAATTATACAAGGTTTTGCACGCATCTGGGAAGTCCCCGGGGGTTGTTATTAATTGGCCCACCTGCTCTCTGTCTGAGGTGGATCGCTCGAAGCCCAATCCCCTGGCCTCTTTGTTTGGATACTTCTGTATATTAATGAGGGGGGGTGGTACTGTACAGTAGGAAACCTTATTTTAGTGACAATGGAGCATGCCCAAGAAGAGTGGTAGGCGTGGTTCATTATTGTTTAATTTATAGATTTTTTGGCATGCTGCTGTGTCAGGCTAATGGTGGAAAACTAGTATTGAACTGGATAATCCCTGCAGGTTTAAAAAAAAAATACTATACAGACTAGTACAGAGCATTGCATTTTGGTGGAGAAAATAGTTGATGTTAGATGGTTAGATGTTTTTCTAGTTGGTCCAAAGTTACACACACATTATTAGAAAAAGAATAAGATTAATTACCATTGCGATTTTCAGATAGCAAGCAGGATTGGACAAGAACTCACGAACTCAAGAATGTGTCATATATCAATTGAAAAGGTAAAATACAAGAAACTCATTCTAAAACAGTTTAAAAAGCAACATTTGTATTTTTGCTTTGTGTGTATCAGTTTTTGATACATAATTTTAGTTTCTACCGGAACTGTCCATTCGACAATGTGAATAAGTTTGATGTCAATACTTGTGCAACTGTAATGTTTCTTAAAGTAACTGATACGATAAAAACAATGTTGTGACATCCTTATATTATTAACATATTTGGCTTTCTTTGCTAAATATTGCAGCACTGATATGTCATTCTGGCTAGTTTCTTCTTCTTCTTGCTCTGTGCTCTGGGCCTCTAATGTGCATCAGCTCTGTGTTGTCTCATTTCTGTCTGTCTGTCCTTTTCTCTCTCTCCTTTGTGGACAGAAATTCCAGACCGCTGGCCGTACAATTGGCGGACCATTAGCATATGAAAGCGGCCCAGAGGCAGCGAGTGAGGCGGGAAAAAAGAAAGGAATGGTCATAAAACTTCCAAACCAGCCTCCAGAAGACATCGGAACTTTAATGAGTCCGATGCTAGCTCATGTGCTTATGCGGCACATTCATATAGGCCTGAGGAATGTGTATTATTCCCAACAGGACGCATTCAGTCAATAGTGCTTTTACGGATGATAATTCAAGCATGTTAAACACAACAGACAGGCCCATCTTCTCTGCTCTGAACCTTAGTTAACCTCTGTGAGCTAAAGTTAAACTATGCTTCTACCTTTTGTTGTTTATGTAGAGTGGGGCAATATATCGAAATTTAGATAATGTGAATGTTATTTTAACCGTATAATTAAAAAGAAAAAGTCCGCATTTTGTCATCGGGATATACCAAAAGATTATCGAGGTATACTTTTTTTTCAATACCGTCCAGCTCTATGTTTTTGTAGTCGTTAGAAGAATATTTTTTGCTGATCTAAATTGGCGTAATCATTTTTGCCAAATATATGAATGCGTTTTGCCTATTTGCGTTTTGATTTGTAGAAATTGTTCAAGAGTTCTGTTCACCCCATGCACATTTACATTTTTCTCTTCTAAAGATACCGTAATGAACGTAATTGCAACATAACTGACAAACTCATGTGAATGTTAAAGCTCATAAAGCAAAGAAGTATTTATTTGAGAGCCTACCTAAAGCTAGCTATTTTTGTATTGTGGTTTGTTTAGACATTTTATCTCCGAGATTTCCATTCCTTCTACTCCCTGGCACATTTGATCCGCAGAGCTCAGTCCTCCATCATTTTAGCTGAGCGTGTTGTAAAAGCTCCGTGGACAGAATGCTGATTCACCTCACGCTGCCACACTAACCCTCCTCTTCCTCCTCCTCCTCCTCCTCTTCCCCACACATCTACTCGCATAATCCCCTCGACATATGTGTACCACGGCGCAGTAAACATCTACGGATTTGGTCTGGAAAGGTCATTCTATGCAGCAAATTTAGCCTACTTTATGTAAGAAACGCCTTGTCCTTGGAGTGTACCTCGGTAACATTATGTGACATTGGAACAGTGTTGAATAAATAGTGATTCTTTACTGTTCATAATGGGAAAGTGTGGAAAAACCTGCTTTGGATAAGATGCAGTTCACTTTGGTGCAATGCAGACCGGTGGGAGGAGCTACAGGCGGAGGCGGGACCATACGTTTATATTCAACTATGTGTGTAAAACGGCGTGTGTCCATTTTTTGAAAAGTGCTTTTGTGTTGCCCAGTAAGTGTTTACACATCATTCTTTTCATTTCACTGGGTTCCATTGAGGTGGGGTTGTAAATATTACTGGGCAGGAGTGGAGGTTGCCATGACGATCTTTGCATATTGTGGTTTGCCAAGACAGAGAGTGAGAGCAAGAGCGAAGGGTGCATCCAAACTCAATCAACCCATGAGGAGGTTACGTCACTCCGGGTGAGGGATGGATGGCTAATCTCGTCACAGTGATGGAGAATCTATAGATCAGTGGTGTGTATCGGTCAATCTTCTATCAGTTTGAAACACATGGCGATTGAAGATCCAACAGGGATTTTTTTCTGAACAACTTTTAAAAATTTATTTCGATAAGCATTTGTGATGTGTTTTTGTTGTTCAGAGTAGAGGTTTCATATACGCCTAGGAGCAATGATTTTTGAGAAAAAGACTTATGTTCCTACTGTAGACATTGTACCATATTACCTATTTATTTTGTCCATATGCTGCAGTATTGCATAATCTTAGTCACATATTGTACTACATAATACTATAGTATTGTATACTGACACAACTTTATTGACTTTTTATTCTTATACTGCTGTCCTAAGCCATAACAGCAAGTTATTGTATGCTTTAATTTGCTGTAACTATTCCTGTAACACAACTGATAAAAACAATGCTCACACAATCTCATTCCAACATAATCAGGATTATCTGATTTGCCTTTAAGATAACCCACACTAGTGCAGAAGTATGTCCATATTTTACCATCTCTATTTTATATTCTGATTAGTCTTGAAGGCATAATGGCAATTTTTATTGTAGCTGACGTCTAGAAGTACTGTATCATATAGGGCTGGGTATTGCCAAGAGCCTTACGATACGATACATTTCCGATACAGCGGTCACGATATGATTCCAATACAATTCTCTCAATACGATACGTATTAAGATTTGACTGACCAAAATTAGAAAATGAAAAAAAAATGTTGAAAAGTATTGCATACTACTTGAGTACAGGACTCCTTAAAATGAATGTTAAGAATGCTGATTATGTAGAATAACAAAATGCAGAATCAATGTATTTTCACACTGATCTTAATGTTACATACAAGTTTTCTCTGAACAAGTCATTTTTCAGCCCCACAGTTTCAGCCTTAAAGCAGTTGTTTGTCCAATTGTGTAAAATGTATAATGAGTTTAAATATCCCAATGTGTATCTTGTACAGTGGTCCCTCACTTATCGCGGGGGTTACGTTCCAAAAATAACCCGTGAAAGGCGAAACCCGCGAAGTAGAGATCTTATTTTTTTACCAGTAATTTGAGTTGATAACCTGCCTGGTTCTGATGTTTAGTGTCTTTTGTACAGGTAATATTGCGCTGAACACATGATTCACCGCCAGATACAACAACGCGAGTCGTTTTTGTGACGCTTAAAGAGGGAGCCAGCTGCTGCCACAAGTCTATGATTAGCGCATAATCAAAGACTCTTTACACATTTTGGAGCCCAGAAACACGCTCCACATACCATAAGCTCTCAGTTAAACTTTGTTTCAAGTAAATCCGTTGTATATTCTCGGAGTTATGAGCAAAAACGGCTGAAGAACAAACACTTCTGCAGATTTAAATGCGCGAAACACCGCGGCGGATCGGAGCGCATTTCCACACAGAACTTGACAAAAGATTCAGACACAAGTTTGTCGTTGTGGGCCAGAGGTGTTTGTGTGAGGCGTGCTTCATGTGTGTATGAGCGTGAATGATCCCAGCACGCCACTGGTGCTGTTGCCTGTGAATGCTGCGATGTGATACGGTGCATTTGAGAGAAGAGCACGCCTACAGCGCACGTCTATAGGACCGCGCACTGTAAAAAAAAAAAGCAAATTTGCACTCAAAAAAAAATCCGCGAAACAGCGAAGCCGCGAAAAGTGAACCGCGATAGAGCGAGGGACCACTGTATCCCTGTATCAATTTGTCATGATATATACCGATACATCAAGTAGCCCTAGTAACATACATACTGCTGTCAAACTTGCAACTTGTACTTGTGAATACAATCTAACAAAAAGCTCCCCACCAGCTTGCTGATTTGTGTAATGCTGTGAGATATTAATTTGTTTCATTCCTAACTGTGGATTCATAGATTGATTCCACTACAGGATGATATAGATTTAGGAAAAAGTGAATAGTGTCCTTGTAGCTTATATAAAATTGCCAGACTGACATATTTGTGTCCTTGCCTCACACTTCCCTGAGGCATCCCAGTAAAAGAGGCGTTAATGCATTGCACTGACATTGCTAACACATGCATTGGAACAGACAGAAGAATCTTTACAGCAGTAGCAGCCGCTATAATAGTACCCTGTGTTCTGCGCTGGCCCTGTCCGCTGCTGGTGCCTCTTTGATGAAGGGACATGACATCACGCCGTGTCTGCATTAGTATTCCTAACACCGTCCTCACAATAGAACGGGCTTGGACCCCATTTATTAATCTGCAATGATGAATTGCCAGCAAAACCAATCTGACAGCATCGCAGAAGAGGCCACGAGAGGGAAAAGGGTGTCACTAATGCTATATTTGCAGACATCCACCATTATGCGTTAGATGTCTTGAGTCCAAATGACATCCTTGTGTTTTAAGTGTTGTGTGTTGTTGTCTGTTTAACAGGGGCCTGTGCATGCATGCCAGAAATAATAGCTCACTAGTTTGGAGCGTTTACTGTGGTGATGGAGAATGTAGTGGACACTCCCTCTGTATGATGAAGCCCAGGAATGATTCAAAAACAGTCAAACAAAAGAAAGATGCTGTGAAAGAAATTTATCGTAGTCTGACTGAAAAAGATTATTTTTTAGTTCGAGCTTTTCAAAAACATACCAAGATCTGTAGTTAGCTTCATTCATCTTGTTTGGTAAATCCTACATTGAAAGTCGTCACCCCTCCAATTGTTTAAAACACTCCATTATGATTTTCCAAGCTGTTTGATGTTAAAGGCTCTTTTTACATCCATAAAGTTGTCAAATAACAATCAGTGCCATGCTGTTAGTATTTCAGAGGTAAGGTAGGTAGGGTTTGTTTATTTCTAGTCATTCCCTTGGCAACCAAACGGAGTGACAAAAATTTTTAGGATGAATAAGGATAGCAGATAGAGCATGTTTAAAGTCGACACAGTGACGCAGCAGTTAGCGCTGACTGACCAGGACCTTTCTGCAGTGGAAGTAGTTGCATATTCTCTTTTGTCTGAGTTGGTTTTATCCTAGTTGGTACTCAAGTTTCTCCTACTATTAGACTAATAACATAATTATTTTCCTCAGACACTTATGCCTGCCCGCTTTGTTAGAGATAAACTAGGATCAGCATGCAATCAAATGATGTATATGTTACAATTTTTCTGATTTTGTATGACTGTATTCTGTATGCTTTATTATTCACGCAATCACAATTTCAGACTGACAAGAATAGACCATGCACACTACAAAATACTACTTAAAAGTCTAGTCACATTGTATTAGTAAGGACAGTATCTTTAGCAACAAGAGATTTGCATGCACTCTACTTTGTTGGTTGTTTTGGAAAAAGCTAGTTTATGCTGTTGCTACCCAAAATGCCAGAGGTGGAACTGGGACTAAGTAAATCAATGTTGTTAACCAATGGACCTCTGTTGTTGAAAGAAACTCTACATGTAAACACAAAACGAAGTCGAAAGAGGAAGATGTGTGAGGCTGTTATAGTTTCCAGCTGGGAGAGGGTGTGGTCACTGTGGCTTTGAGACCCACTGTGTTCGGCTCTGCTTTCCCAGTATCGGGCCCATCTGCCAAATGGCTTCTCTGCGTGTTGTTTTGATTCTGCATATGGCTGGACACGTGTTATACCTGATGGTGATTGTATCAAGTCAGTCAGTGATGTAATTTTTGTGTGTGTGTATGTGTGTGGGCTGTGATGTGTCTTATGTGTTAGGGTTAGGTGATGTTGGGTCAACAATGATGTTGGGTCAAACTTCAGAAAAGTTTCATAATTCACCATGGACAAGAAACTTTACCAACTACTGTAAATAATAATAGCTTAAGTTACTGTTTAAAGAAGACATGGCTGCATCTTTTTGGTATGTTGGAGTAAACTTGATCATATCAAATTGCCACCCTCTCATACCATGCTGCAAGCAGTGGATTTATTTTTTAGTTTTTCTCAAAAAAGCTGCAATATCTTATGTGTATCACAGATTAATAAAAATCATCTCTCTTCTCCAAAATCTTAATAAATAAACACCCTAACAAGAGCAATATTCAAGATGGCAGACGTAGCTGATAGATTATTTTCCCCGGCTCTTTTGCGGTTTTGAACAATAGGAACGTATCAAATCTTTAAAACCGAGCAGCAAACCGTGTAGGAGCCTTCAGAATGAAAAAAAATCCTTGCGCTACATACAGTATTTACGATAACATCCGTTTAGCGAGTGATTCTGTGATTGGTTGACTCAGAGCTCGGAAAAGCCGCCCTCATATGGAACTCGGTGCTCTAATCTAGACCTTCCCGCCTTTGTAAAGTTGTCAAATACAGACTATTTTTTCAACTTGCTTCTTAGCTTCAAGTTGAACTTTTTTGGAGCCACATATTGAAGTCATAAAAGAGGTGAATTTTAGTAGTTTTTTTAAGTTTGATTTACAAAAATACATTTATTTATGACTGAAACACTTATTTTTAGCATATTTTCATGTCTAAAAGTCGTTTTTAATTGTTAGAAACTTGCTTCTGTGATTATTTTAATTACTTTTTACTGAAGGGCTGAGGTTGTTAGTTTTGGGATTTATTTTCAAAGGCTTGGTCACTGGTTTCTCTCTGAAAATCTGGCAACAGTGGTCTGTCTTTGTCAGTAAAAAATAAACAGTTTTTATCTCAAATGCAATAAGAAAATAGACAGTTTACATGAACTGTGATAAAGTCAAAATTGGGATCTGGCTCCAAGAAAATCGTCATAGAAATTATTTTGCCGTATCAATCTAAGCACTAACCTTTACTACTTGGACTTAAAAAATATATTCAGTATGGTACTATATGTGAATAAAAAACTCTACAAAGCTGCCAAAGATTGTGATATTTATGGGAGTAGACGGGCTGTTAAAAAGCTCCATCAGTAAGTACCATTGGTTTGAATGATCTCAATTAACTGCTGATAGATGGGTCACAAAACATAACAAGTTGCCATACTTTTTTCCTGATACAATAACTTAAAATGTGGCTCATGTTTTACTTACTGACAGATGCAAAACCACAACATCTATGAAAAAAAAATATTCTATTGCAAACCAAAGTATTTAGGGCCCTCACCACACAAGCCGCCTCTGGCAGACTTTTGGTGTAGTCTTGGGTCATGTGGTTTTTCTTTTCCTCTCATCGCTTCATTATTCAATTAAGGAGCAAACACATGTTAATCCTGACATTAACCGCACTGAGGAACCCCTAATAGAAGAGCAGCATACAAGATCCTGCTCCATCAGCAGTGATCAGTGTCTTAGTCCGGTTTCCATTTGGCAGATGGAACTCACATGGGCACACTGTGAAATCCTTCTGGTTTGAATATGTCGATCTAATAAACTGATATTCATTATAGGTGTATTTGTTTCACTTGAGGAGGAAATTCATTCAAAAATTTCGAATAAAGTATAAAGTAGGGCTGTGCAAATAATTATATTTCGATTTCCTTTATGATTAAAGTTGTAATAGTAACTCCTAAATGTTTTTATGAAAGAATACATGACTTTAGTGTTCTCTAATAGTGCCTGTACATTATTAGCAGTCTATTTCTGTGAGATATGTTGTCTTTTTAATTTCATCTCCTCATTCTGAGCATTTAAAGTGATGGGGTCAAATTGAATTATCTATTGTTTCTGGGCCTTGTTTTGGACATTTTGTGCAAACTCATTCATTTTGTAGATGTGTGCAAAAACAGCGACTGTGCTGCTGCGTTAGTTAAATGCTGTTGTTGCATTTTCAGTTCACACCAACGTCACATGGAGTTGACGCCACTGCCAAGCCGCCCAGGTGGGCTAGAAAAACTCTTCCTTCTCACAGCGCTGCTGTGTAAAGTTCGAAAGCAGTCACTTACTGAACAATGGATAAGTAGGTGATGCAATGTGCCAAGTGTAGCAAGTTCGAATCTCGCATCAGAGTTTGTTTTTTCTCCTTTTCAATTTTCGAAAATACTAACATGAGCTCATGTACCTATGTAAAGGACAGGTTTCATACAAATGTACACAATGTTTAATAAAAAAGAATCTTGAACTGCAAGTGAGCAACTAGCTGTGCTGTACAGCCTTACCAGCTGTAAACCTCACCACATGTCCGCACCACTCCGACACAAAACTCACATCACTCGCCAAGCTCACTGTCATATTTGGTGCAGTCAGTCAATCATATTTGGTGCTGTCAATCAATGTCTGTTCACACCCACTGGGCATCTCTTAAAAGGCCTCAGGGTGTCTCCCACTTTTGAAAGCCTGGGCTGAGTAGGTCTCTGACCACAGGGTTTAGCCTCACTTAGCTTCAATTTTTGTTTCCTGTTTCTCCTGAAGCAAAAATTGTTTGAATAATTATGATTTTTATTTAAATAATTGTATATATTTTTTCATAATCAAGCAGCTCTTTTACAAAGATAGTTTGAAATGAAATAAGTGTAGTAATGGTAAATGGCTAACTTTATTCTACTAAAATGTGTTTAATTCCATTAAGTTTTATTACTTATTTAAAATGACCTCAAATAGAGACTTGTTTAGTATACTGTGATATTTCTGATGACTTGATGATTTCATGATAACTTGTGCAATACATAGACCTCAACCATAACATTTGCTCACACATTTGAGCACATTTTTGATGTATTATTAAATTAGTGTTGAAATGACGCTATATTTAATGCAAAGAAACTTAAAGATATCAATATTGCCCACCCTAATTCAATGACCTCTCCTGTCTAAAAGGGCAGAGAGGCTGAGCTAAAAGATAAAACCATGAGTCAGGTGCATCACTCATTTTCTTTAAATGGCTCATGAGTCCCATCCATTATCTGTGTGACTTTGCATGTCTCCCATTTGATAGATCACTGTCCATTGGCTCAAATACAGCTACACACCATCACCCTCTCCTCGTGTGGAACGCCTCCATGTACACAGGGTATCACAGATTCACACACCTCTTATCCGTACGTTTTATTTCAGGCCTTTCCACAGTCTCTGCATTCCACTGGCCATATCTCACCCAAGGCTCCAACTGCTTTTAATCAGCTGGGTCACGAGGCGCTCCGGATGGGCCTCCGCGTTGGGTGGGACCAGCCGTGGACATGTCAAACCCAAAAAGGAGGGGCTCTCAGGCTCATAATAGTCAACATATTTGTGCCCCTTCTCCTCTCCATCCTCCCCTCCTGGTCCTGCATTGCGTCACCCTCCTTGGAGAGCAGTACTGGACGGCTAGCATTGCACTAGACTTCGCATTTGTAACTCGTGCAGTTTTTTACTAGCTAACATTTTCCATCGTCACAGAAAAATGTTTTCAAAAGAGCACTGTGTACTTTCTGGAAGCACTGCCGGACGGGGTTCAACTGTGTGAGGAAAAGTGTGGGTGTTCCGGCGATTTAGCAGATTTAAAGGATGTTTGTTGCAGCTTTTGCTAACGTTGAGTTCACTGAGTACATCACGTCTTTATTTTGGCTAGTATGAAAATTATGATTAGGCGTGGCTTATTCTTAGCTAAGTTGTAATATGCCAAAATTACTGTGGTGATATTTGTTTCTATGTCTTCACCATCAATACTGTATAAATCCCTGCTTGTGGTACAAGCTTAGTGTAAGTGTAGAAAAATCAATTATTGGTATTTCTCCATGTTTTTGATTTGCAAGTTTCTTTAAGTGTAGCTGGTTTTGCTTACATTCCAAGATCATTATGCAAATAGATAGCGCATGATGAGCACAGTTTCACGCCCTTTTGCGTATCTTGCGCCGTATGTATTGCATTATATGAAAGAGCTTAAAATAGATCTTGAGATGAGATACATACATACAAATGAGATACTATTCTTTTCTCTCTGAGCCCCAGAAAGCACTGTCCTCAATTTCCCACATTTGTTTTGGCCCCAGACGATTTTTTAAAAATCTATATTATGTTCTTGTGCTTGACGAAAAAACAGAAGTACTTAAACCCATTAAGCAGTAAATCCAAGCAAAAAGAGAGCAAAAATAAAAAAAATAGTAATGAGTTCTATACATTTGATGTTGTTGATGTAGCCGTTATCCAACCTCGACCGGTCCCTGGAAAAGAAATTGCAACTGTACCGGTACAATACAAGAAGAAAGGTTGGGGACCGCTGCTCTATGTCATTTCCTTTTCTGTAGATGCCAGTAGATGGAGCCTTAATTTAATTTCTGACGTTTAGATTCTTACATAAATTAGGGATGCACCGATCCAGCTTTTTCTGTTCCGATATCGATCCCGATATTTGGTTTTAACTATCTGCCGATACTCGATATCCACCGATACTAGTGAAGGACTGAAATTGCTTCTTTTTCTTATAAAACTTAATACATTTGGTCATATTGTGTTATGTAACTGTTGTTTATAGTGCAAGTCACAACATAACAACTTAATCTGATGAAATGCCCAATATTATGAATTGCTATGGATCAACACCAGCCTGTAAATAGTCTCATTATGTCCAATTAAAGGCACAGCCACGATATCGGCTGAACCGATATCATGGAGCGATACCCGATCCAGCAAAATGTCCTGGATCGGCACCGATATTCGATCCAGGTATCGGATCGGTGCATCCCTACATAAAATCCTAAGTATGTGCTTAAGAGCAGGGTTTAAAGACAAGAACAATGCTAAAAATACATCATGATTGTCCTTTAATGTCAAGATCATGATCCAACCTTATTACGATTTGGCCTTGGAAAAGTTGCTTGTTAGTGTATTTTATCTATTGCAGCGAGAAAGGCTGCATTGAGAATTACATCCGTGGCACACCAGACAACTACTACACAAAAGACTCAATTTCTATTTTACAATTGATCATGCAGCTTGACACACAAGAGTGTGTGTCAAGCATTTCAAGCAGAAAGAAGAATTTTCATTAAGAAAATCCTTTTTTAAATATCAAAGTGGTCTAATACAGCCTCCCTTTAGTTTAAAATAGTCTTTAAAAAAAAAAATTTAAAAATAGGCAAAAGAATTGTACATTGCCCTAAGAAAAACAACCTTACCCCAAAATTTTAGCTAACAGGTGCAATGCTTAAAAATGTCCCCATTGTAGTCCAAACAAGCCAACCAGGCCCTGCAGTAACTCTATCTGTGGAATTGCTGAAATGCCATAATAGCTGGCCTTTGTCAGCATATCATTAGGGTGCCTTATGCTTTGATTGCCTGTGTGTCCACTTTTGCTTTGACAGTGTTTACATGTGTTACCTGGATACCATACTACTAATCTGCTCTCTCCACGCTCTCTTCATCACGTCTGCCCCTCGCCGTGGTGCTCTCCTGTTACCAAGCAGACATGGCCTCATCCTCAGGTTAATACTTAGAGGCCATAGGTGAAGGTCACAATCATCACACTTCACCACAGGAAATGTCTCTGTTCAGTGCGTTTCAGTGGGGATGACAGACATGCACATGATTTACTCTTTCCATCAGAGAGGTTGATGTTGCATTGTGGATTCTAGGACCATTTTTCAGGCAAAATGAGGATGCTACTGTTTGTATTACTTCAAAATAAATGATAATGCCTTGTAATATTATAATATTTCTCACCTAGTTCTCTCTTTTTTGGTCTACACTTACATAGATTCTTCCATTTGTCAACAGCATGCTCAAATTTCTTTATAAACACATAAACATAATGTCCAGAAGTGACTTAACTTTCTACATGCAGAAACAATTCTAGCAGTTGTTATAATCTAATGTTCTGTCTAATGTTCTTGCCTCAGGTAGGTTTGCTTAGTTTAGCAGCTGATCCTCGGGTTCTAAAGGGATTAGACGACTCGAACATAAAGGCTGGACACTGGAGTGGCTTTGGTTTAAAGATCTGTGTTGTCAGACCGTACTCAGTTGAGCACCTTGCACTTCCGCTTTTAACACTGGCAAGAAGCTGAGCTAATGAGCTTTGAGTTAAGATTGCTGCTACTTTCGCTTCACTCAGTCTTTGAGGTCAGTGTTTTTTGCTGTTAACAAATGCCTAATTTATTGAGCTTTTGATCTTACAATGGAGAATACAACTTGGCATTTTGCTGGCATTTTTCTATTGTTGTGGAAGTCATAGCACAGTGGTAAAAACAGATACTAGTTGGTTTAAATTATGCCCTAAATGCCAAGATTCTCTTGCAACTTATGCACCGTGCAACCCCTGATTAAAGTGAGCACATAAATGTTTAGAAAAAATATTGTATGAGATCAACATGCGTGGAAAGGTTATATATTAGTGCTAGTCATAAGATAGTTTCATGCCTTTTTGCATTTGCGCAAGAACCCAGTAGGACCCAAGTTTCCACGATATGATGTTGGTGTTTTTCTGTTTGATTTGTTGGCTTTCTAATAGATTTCAGTAACAATTTTCTGAATATTAATAAACTTTTAACAGTGGCACATCACAAAATTGCCCTATAAACTTTCTCAAACGTATTTGCACAGACCTGCAGTTATCCTTGGCGTCCACCTGCCTAAAGTCAGTGACCGAAAGAGTTCAGTATCCATTAGGGTTTAGTGTCTTGTCTGATTGCTGCTCACATGTGACCTTTGAACTGTGGCCCTAACCCTGAAACCTAAATCCACTTTATTTGTCAGTGAAAGCAGCTGAGAATGTCAATGTTTTCTTATTTGCGGCTTACCGAGTGCCAATCTTCTCTCTCTCCATCAATCCATCTCCTGCCAACAGATTAGAAAAATAGATTAATCAGTTGCTCCAGCTCAGCCCAATCTTGACACAAAAACATCCCTTCTCCCCTCCCCTTTCCACTGGCACAAACAAGTGACAGTAACTGGAGTTCACTGGAAAAGCCATCTGGTCTCCAATCTGTCTTGCTCTCTGCTTCCAACAGCCTTTTTCTCCCTTTTCATACAACCTGCACATCTGCCACATCTGAGCTCCAACAGTTACAGTAAAGAATTTGAAAGCTTCTCAATAATCACCTGAGGTAATAATCACCAGGTATCATTTATGCAATATTCAGATGCCCATACATCCAACTGATTTGTCCCATTTATCGTTGAATTTGTTCACTTTGAGTCGAAGAGCAAAAGTCATTTTCTTCATAATGAATATGTCTTGTATGTCCATCCATTTTGTGTGGCTAGGTGGCTCTGGCTTGAGCCATCGTCTTGTTATGGCTTTAATTGCATCCGTTAACAGAATTTAGACCAATTAATATTCTTTTGTGGATACATCTTGAAATACAGTAAAAGGGAACAGAATATTCTAGTACATCTTTTAGAGTTACATGCAAGACCTCTAACTGATTTATGAATTTGTATGTGTTCTCACTCATCATCTCTAGTTAGCAATGATCAACCTGGGTCATTTTGACCGAGACGTTCACACACAGCCAAGCATGTATCGCCAAAAGAGTTTGGTTTTAGTATGAATCAAGAAATTTCACTAGCTTCCTATTTTAAAGGGCACTTGAAAGGACTTTTTGAATATTTATTTCTATTTTGACTATTGTTTCCTTGTCAAAAAAAGAAACACAGCTAGAGTTCTGTCTGTGAGACACTATTCTTTCTTCTCTTAGCCTCAGAAAATGTTGCTCTGAAAATTGTACGATGTCATAGGTAGATATCTGAGATCTTCAACACTGTTTTTAAGTATGTAAATCATTTAGACTTGCTTGGAACTTTTCTGCGCATTAGCGTATCAGGCAAGATCGGTTTGATTATTTGCCTTGTTGAAATTATTTACTAGATCGAGCTTAACGTTTTTAGTACATAGGATGCCTGAATAAAGTTCTCAATAGCACGTTCCATAGATAAGAAAAATGCAAATAATGTGTCACATTTGTCCTGTAAATGACAATTGTATTGAAGTAACTGAATCTAGATCTCACTATAATTTAATTGCAAATCCAAAATAATCCTGATATAATCAAAGGAAAGAGTGTGGCAGTAGTGGCTTGTTTTATTTTGTAACTTGGAAACTGATTTAAAACAGTAAGTAGTGAGTTGTTTGTCTTAGTGGTTTCTCATTCTAAGCAGATGAAGAACAAACAGACAGAAGGGCAGACAAACTGGCTTTCATGAGGAGCATTGGCCGTCCCCGAGGCTTCGGGTGCCTGCGCCCCTAGACAAACATTCCAGTGAACTGCTCCGCGCTTCAGGCAGAGAGGTGCAGAACTAAAGAGCCCTTTCTGTGGAGCATCTGGCCAAACTCTCTATTACATAACTGTGTTTTGTAGGGCAGACACATTGAGTACACAATGAAACTGCCCTGGACAAGCAAACCCTATAGAGAGGAGTTGTAATGAGCTACTATAATGATGGCTATTACAAGCTGCTTAGGTAAATGTTGGTAAAGAATGCTTTGATTTACTGTTGGAAACATTTGAATGATAAAATATGTTAGAAGAAATACTTAATCACAATGGTAATTTCACATGGATGAGTTTGATATGTCACCGTATTAATTGGCCCTTTTCCTAGCTCACATTTACAGGTAACTTGTACAGTAAGTCTTTTTGTCCTACTTTTGCCACCCTTTCTATGTTTCAGTATGTGAAAAATTGCATGAGAACCACTTGCTGATATCCTATTTACATCCGCATGTATCTGCTTCTCTTGACACATAAACTGTAGCACCCTTCCTCACATGGCTGACCGACCTTCCATCCTTTAAATCCTTCATCCCCAAGGACCTTAAGTTGAACATCTTTCCTCTCAATTTACTTAAGCTAAGTATCTCCTTTTTTCCTCCAATTCCAGCTGCTTCTTGTTCTTATCCCCTGCTTTGAACCAGAGCATGCATGGTATTAGCACTGACTTGAGACCTTCTGTACTGCAGTGAGATCTTCCAGCTGAATGAGACAGGATGTAGGATAACTCAGATTATGATTTAGGCAAGCCACAAAATTACTTTGGCTGTAAATCAGAGCAGAATCCTCTTCTTTAAAATACTGCCAAATGTACTCAAGCGTATTCAGCTAGCATGCCAATTTGTTTTTTGCTAAAGAACATCTTATCACACTTACTGGTTTTTTACACATGGTAATAAGATGATTTCTTTGGCTGTTCAATCAATCAGTGACATGATGCCTAATGTCACTGAAGATGACATTTAGCTAATACTGACTCAGCCTCTGCTAGAGTCAATTCATATTGAACACTCCCTTAATGGACAAATACAGTGACAGAAATGACAAGACACTTACAATAATGAGCTAGTTCCGGGTGATAGAGCAAAAAAATAATATAACCATTTTCTAGGAGCAAGATCACGACAATTCTTGTAGTTTGGTTTTCTTATTGCGTTGAGTTAAATCCATAATAAATCTGCTTCTTTCAGAAAGTTTCTTCTGGGATGCACCGATCCAGCTTTTCCGTTCCGATACTGATTCCGATATTTAGATTTAGGTATCTGCCGATACCGATATATCAGATACTAGAACTGAAATAGCTTTTCTTTCTTATGAAAACTTAAGACATTTTGTCATACGTGTTATGTAACTATTATAGTGCAAGCTACAATTTAACAACTTAATCTGAAAAAAAAAAAGTCCAATAATGTAAGACGTTCTGGATCAACCAATAAATGAGTCTCATTATGTCCAATTAAAAGCACAACTATGATATCGGCTGATTGATATCATGGAACTGATACCCGATCCAAAAAATTTCCTGGATTGGCACTGATCGCCAATCTCAGTATCGGATCGGTGCATCCCTAGCTTCTGTCAATACACTGTCAATAGCTAAATCCAGCTGTCAAAGGGTGGTCAGTGTTGCCAGATTTTCAGTGAGCGTTAAAAAAATGTATTTCCAAAACGAGCAACTTCAGCGCTTTAATAAAAAATTACTAAAAATATAGATTATTTTAAACTGTGTGTTGCTGCAAAAAAAACAAATGTCTAAAATTTACCTCTTTTATAACTTGAAAATGCAGCCCAAAATACTTCAACCTTCAAAATTCATTAGACGTTTAAAATAAAAAAGCCCAAAAAGCACAATGTCGCTATAAAGAAGTGGACATGGCAACTTTGAGCCTAAGAGAAGTAGGTTGTAAAAAAATGTTTTTGAACAAACAGATGCATCAAATGGAGGAGAAATAAGAAATCACAATATGACGATTTCATTAAAAAAGCAGATTGTCAGATGAGCTCAAGATTAAATTTTCATCACAATTTTCCCAGCCCTATCCGGAGGCAAAACAGAAACAAAAACATTTACATTATCTCTGAGATAGATAATTTCACATTATTGCCAATTGCGGCATGCTGGATTTCACTAATTGTGCAGTTTTGTAATGTGAACTAAACCATGACTGTTAATCCCATATTCTTCCAACAAAAAAAAAAACATTCACATCAGTTTATGAGCAGGATACGCCCATCAACAGAAAAGAAATGGGGATACAGTTTTCCCGGGGTTGCGGAAAGCACCATGGTGTTTTCCAAAATCCATCATTCCTTCAGACTCTTCAGGCATCCACAGTGAGTCAGAGTCCATTTTTTCCTCAGTTCCCTCCTCTACCGTCTGGTTTCTCATTCTTCACTCCTCTGGCCTGATCATAATAGCAGTGTAATTTACAACTCTCGGTCATCCCGGGGCATTAGATGTGTGCTCTGACTGAGAAAGGCTTCTTCCACTGTGCTTCTCCTCGTAACCATTGCCAGATCTGTCCCATGGTAAATCAGTGCTGGTCGTTTGGATGCTTGATGACCTGTGCAGTGTGGGTCATCTGTTGGGGACTTGAAATGTTACAGGCTGCAATATGATCCAAAAAAAGTTAAGCTTTTGTTTTACCTTTGGTGTCCACACATTTTTTAGTTTAAAATTTATAGATGTCACACGTACATGGCGATGGTTCACAAATCATGCTACGACCAAAGTTTCAGATGCAAAGTTATAGAGAACACTTTTAAAAGGATACTTCAGACAATATCATTTCAATTAGATCACTGTTACCAAGTGAATTGCTTAAAATAAAATGAGTATGTGTTTGAAATAGTTTGAGACAACTGGATATGACATGGCATTGCATTTTTTCAAGAGTACGTCAGACATTTGATCAAAATGAATCTTTTAAGTTCCATTACTCAGGAAAGATTATTTTTAGAATACGAGGCCAT
Organism: Mugilogobius chulae; assembly: GCA_038363315.1. Taxonomy (NCBI): domain Eukaryota; kingdom Metazoa; phylum Chordata; class Actinopteri; order Gobiiformes; family Gobiidae; genus Mugilogobius; species Mugilogobius chulae. The sequence goes on from CM076416.1 coordinate 12,909,047, forward strand.
CTTTGAAGTCTCTTTTGAATCTTTCATGCGGGTTGTGAATATTTTACTATCCGCGAGAAAGGGATGACTTGTCGACATGTCATGTTGACTACAGGCAGGTGATTTTTTTTGGAAGATTTTTAATGAGAGTAGACAGAGATGGCAGAAGTACTGAAGTTCACTACTCAAGTAAAAGTACACCTGTGTAAATTTACTTAAATAAAAAAAGTGAAAAGTACATTCACACAAAAGTAATGATCTAGTCTTGGTTAAAGCTAAATAAATTCAGAACATTTATCCTAATTTTAGTTGTTTTATCCAGATTAGAATAAAACTGCTAAAATTTTGTCGCATATTTCACTTTTTGATAACAGCTCTGAATCAAATTTGCCAATGAGGTAAATCAGGTTAATCTTACGTCATTAAATAATTTGGCTTGCAATAAGATCAAATTTATTGAAGCAAGGCAGAAACATCTCAAAACAAGTCAAATAATCTAGGTTCATCAAGTAAATCATTTTGACAAGAAAAAATACCAAAAATAAAAATTAAAATCCGTAGGTAAAGACATTTTAACCAATTTCGAAATATATTTTTTGGCAATTTTCACTTGTTAACTTGTTCACAGAGCCCTGATACACATCAGCACAGCAGCTCTGCAATGGTTTTAAGATGCATAAAACCTGTTTTGGGGCTTCTACAGTAACTCACCAGTTTTTGAAAGTACAAATATTTCTTGGAAAAATGTAAGTGAAATAAAACGTCTCAATTTTTAATACCAATAAAGTACAGATACTTAAAAAAGTACCTATGTACAGTAACCGTGTTAAAAATACATAGTTACTTGGCATGTCTAAGAATAAATTAAAAATCCTTCTCAAATTCATATTCTTGGATCTCTGAATCAGCATCTTCAGTCCAGTTAGTTGCTTTATGCCACCAACCACCTCAAACCACCTGGCTGCATGGAGCTGCTTTTCCTTCACGTGTTTCATTCCCCATCACATTCTAATTATGCACCATGCGTCACTCTGGCATGTGTGTGGAATGACTGGACCCTCCACCCACTGGTACCTTCCCTCTAAATATACAACACGCAGCCGGCCAGCCTCAGAAACCCAGCCAAGGGAATTCCAAGATCGTCTTACACCACTATACGGACCCTTTATGAAGCGCAGGTTGGCAAATGAGGTTGTTGGCATTTCTTAAAGAAGTGATTCACATGGCAGAGTTTACATTCAGGGTGGATGGTTTCATTCATCTATTCAAGTCCAATGTCTGAAATAGTTTATGAGTTTGGGGAAAAAATGTCATGGGCGAGTTATAACGGTTGATGAATAGGCGAGTCATTTTTTATATATTTTGCTTATGTAGAGTGGACTTTTTTCTGACTTGGCAGTTCAAATGTGTTTGATAAACCTTCAGCAAAATGTATATATTTTTTTTTATTTCAAAGTGTAGACCTACACTTTGAAATAAAAAAATTATATACATTTTGTGCAATGTGCATTTAATAACATTACATATTGTGCAGCATTTGTGCTTGGCCAAGCATCAAAGCACCTGCACTGGACTTCAGCCCAGTTCTAAGGCATGTTCTGATAATGCACTGACCCACTGGGAATCACCTCTCTCACAATGTTATCTACTACAACTGTCAGTCTATAGATCATTGTCTCTGTTAGCACTTCTGTCCTGAACATCTATCCATGCACTGCCGAGCTTTTTCTTTCCTCTTTGTTTTCCATTTTGCTGGTGTAAATTAATATTTATTATTGGAATAATGTACTGTAGATACTGTACAAACAAGCAGTAGGAGGCCCTCCCCAAGGACTACAAAGCTCCAAAGTAAAAATACTGGGGGGAAAAATATTTTTGCTTAGGAAAACCTTTGGTGCCTAGTATTTTGGTGCGCTTGCTGGAGAGTGAATGAATAATTTTCTAAATACATGACTGTTAGATACTTTAGTGTAAAAGTTTTCAAGGAACCTCTGGAGACAATAGCTTAAATTAAGCAGTGCCCAATCACTAATATGCTAGCATCCGCCCCTCTCCATTTGTTTTCCCTGCTAGCTTTCAAATGAGTATCAAACGCACCTCCTTTTCTTACTAAAGAATCCTACCAAAAATGTTTTCTTTGTTTTTGGAAATCCCCTTTTTCCTACCATGGATGTTGGATTTGGTTGTGTTGTCCTTCTTTCTTAGTGCTACACAGATGGTTTCCAAAGCAAACTGCGATTCCAGTGGAATAGCAATCATACTGTGGCTCATGCATTTGTGTTCATGGTCACTGTGAGGTAAAAAGTAGACGAAAACAGATAGTTATGTCTTAATATCTAAATAAATTGTTATATTTTCAGAAGCAAATATTTTAGTTATTCATAGTGTTGTCATGATAGCAGAATTTCTAAGGCAAGGCAGGCAAATTTATTTGTATAGCATATTTTATACACAAAGCATCCTTGAAGTTGAGATGGTTCATAAGGCACTAACATGTCAGAGATGAATTTTGGTATAGTCTATGGAGAGACTTAAACGCAAGCAGAGCTGTTTTAAAGTCTCTTCTCTGAGCTGCTGAAAGCCAGTGCAAACCTCCAAAGCACAGGACTAATGTGATGGTACTTTCTGGTTCAACTCAGTTTCAAGACAATACCACCCATTGACTTGATACTGCATCGGCTCAAATTGCAATTTCTTTACAATTGTGGTATTGTATAGCACTACACTGTTTGCAGTTCATTTCTCACTTAATAAAGTTTGAATAAAGTTGAGCTGACTTGGCACTACATTACATATTCTCACTCTCTGAGTCATCATGTTCGGGTTTTTTATATATATTCCTTACCTTCCTGCCTATTGTCCATCAGCGGCAAAACTAACCATCAAATTACATTAGTGGTTATCATACTCTGCACTTACTGTAATACTTCCTGCATCAACAAATGGGCACTTATCAGCGCCCAAAACAAGATTAGCTTGGTCCAGTACTTTGCTGGGAGTTCAGGTTGTGGACTGTGGTTGCTTACCGCCTTGGACCCCTGGGGGCCAGTGTGAAAAAGGCCTTTGTGGGTGTGCATCGGTGAGGGCACACAGTGTGAGCAGTCGGCTCCCTGGACCTCATTAACCAGGCCTTTGTTACAGTAAGCCATACCACCCGAAGCCCACATGAGGCATTGTAGATTAGATCCTTGCACCCACCAGGGCTACTCGAAAGCCAGCCCTGAATCGAGATTAATCCTCCGAGCAAGGCTTTCTCTTCTGTCCTGCCACACACAGACACAGAAGTATGGCACAAGTAGACTCTGGAATAACTTGTCTCTTGTGTTTTTAATCCATGTGCCTTTGCTTCCATTGTCACACAAATCACCAGCTCTGTGGACAATCTTCGAATCAATCCAAGAATCTAAATTTTGAGAGGATTAAAATGACATTGTGTTATGGAACAAGCTGCTTTCTATTGTGCTGCTTTCTCTTAAATGTAAACATGTCAGACATAAGGCACAACTTAGGCAGCTACTTGGATATCAGCTTTTTCTGTGGTGATCCTAACATGGAATTCTCACTCCAAGAAGAAATAATGTTCTGTTCCAGGATATTTGCAATTCTTTGTTTATTTGTTTTAAGTGAATATGAAAATTAATCTTCAGGAACTTAATTTGGAGAGTCATTTGGAGACTGTAAACTATATTTCTTGATCTTATTTCAGAATAGAAAAATATTTGCCAGTAGCTGTTTAGGAAAGTCGCCAAATTGTTTGGGTAGCAAATGTGATGAATAGCCTAAATTCTCTGCGTAAGACCACACTGGTGTCATGTTAGGGCATTTTTTAAACCCTGAAAACTCCACAACGCTAACTATAAAAAGCTTGTCTATTTCACCATGTTGTCTTGCTTTCACCACAACTTCAATCTGTGTGTTGTCTTTGGCTCCGCCTGTCATGTTGCGTTTAGCCACAAGACCATTTGTAAAATAATCAGCAGGGGGACTCGTAGACTTACAAGATTGCGCTGGCTGGGTCCAAACCTGAGCGGTGATGTTGGACATGGAGACGACAACAAGCGCGGTTAGCAACACAGACCTCCAATGTTTCAACACACCACTGGACAATTAGACTACCCTCGGCACAAGGCGGTAGAATTTCACACACACATGCATTTACTCTTAACTTAGCTTTGTCAAGAACACTGCAGTTATTTTTGTTTGTCGGTGCTGTTTGTGCAGTGGACAGCAACACGTACTATTTACACCATTAGGAATTCTCGTAAACTCGTTCAAAGTCCGCGTTAAAAAACGTCCTGTGGCTTTTTATTGAGTTTGGACACGGCAATAAGCCAGTTAACTTGTTGCTGGAATTTTACAGTTTAATAGCTCTATTTACATTTTGAAGGATTGTTGTGGTAGTGCTGCTATGTGTTTGAATTCTTTTCACTAGGCTTGAATTGGTCTAAATGGATTACATTGCATCTTTACGTTTAAAATATATTGTATACAATGTTTATGCTATGTTTGTGATTGTGCATGTAATACTGCTTTAATGTCTGCTTTCTTTTTTCCATTTTGTGGCTTTCAAAGTTCACTACTTGTCTTGCTAAAATGTCCATTTAGCTTTCAGAGTTATCACAATCAAATAAAAATTTTAATGCACACATAGCCTAAATACAAAGCCTACTATTTTTTTTTATCTGATCAGAAATGTAAATGGCTATTTACTTGTTTGCAGGCTTCTCCTTAAAATTCACATTTTCAATCATTTTCTAGAATACTAATTCTAAATTTAGTTGAAATCACAGTAGCTAATTATTAAAATACCAAATTGATATTTTTCCAAACTCATGCAGCTAAAAACTTTTTAGTATTAGAGTTATCTTTAGGCTGTATATCCCTACTTATAACATTGCCCTCTTGACCTAGCTTGACTGTTTGATAGAGAGGACTACAGAATCCAGAACGCAGACGTCAAATCTCTGTAACTTCGGTCAGCTCCTCTTGTTAATGACTTCGTTCTGTCATATAAAAGAGTCTGAAGAAGCAAACTAGAAGACCAAACTCAAATTAGTGGCTTATTTTGTCTATAGTGACTTTTATGCATTCTCCAAATCACCAGCTCAATGATATCACATGAGAAAACCCCAGTCTTGAGGCCAACATTGTTGTGGTTTGCTTCTTTGCTATGACAACGGCATAATATTTCTCGATGGCTTGTCTAGCTTTTGTGTCGGCATGGCACGGAATGGACTTCCTTACCAGCAGGAATTCCGACGTTTCCTGCCTCGGGATCATCTTTTCTTATCATATGTTTCCTATTTGCAGGAGTTTGAAGATGTATGATGTGGTTTGAATCCTGTACTGGCCTGAAATGTATTAGTGGAGGTACGACATGTTTGGCTAGAAATGGTACCTCCAGCGATTATGTGGGTTTGTCATCCTTTTGCAAAAATGGAAACAACACATCCGATCTTTACCCCCAAGTCACTTATATTTTCAGTAGGCAGACTGGTTCTCATCTACTGTAAGATCATTCCTAGGAGACCCGATCCATGTTTTGGCTTGCACAAGTCAAGTGTCTCAACCATATAGGCTGTTTTAAGCTACTTCTATTTCTGCCGCTCTTTTCCGTACCAAATACCACATGCTATATCGAGCTGAGTGAATGCGGTAACAAGATGCTCATAAGCCAATGTGGAGAGGGAACATTCCATAAGTGGGTTCCTGATGTTGTTTTCATGGTGACTGCTGACTGCTGTCTCCGATGGCAAATATTCTTCAGAAGCAAAATGGTCTGGTATTTACATTTAGTCTATTTACTGATCTCTCAAATCCAGGGTGACATGCGAACAAGCATTAGTTCTTCTAAGTATCGCTATAAATGTAAGAACATGCTTTTGATAGTTTGTGTTGATGACCAATTTGTCCTACACCTAATATGTTTGAAATGTAGTTCAGGTCATGTCCTTTGTTCGTCACGAAGTATATATTTTTTTATTTAGCCATTCAGAATTGATTTATTGCACAGTTGTTATTTTTCTTTTCTACTCTCAAACAGACCAATACATAAACTATACTTTCTGTGTCATTTATATGTCTTTCACCCATAAGCTGTTCTAACACACTAACTTACTTTATATGCTATTTGGGGTGCGCTCACACAGTATATCAGTCTGTATGGCTGCCAGATGAGCGCAGGCATGTGGAGGTGGGTGGATCGCCTGTACATTTTTGTTCCTTATAGATTTCACTGAGCCCATATGCTTCCTTATCTTGGATTAGCCCCACTTGACTTTCACTGGCTGCAAAAACTATCCAAGTCATTCCAAATTTCCTTTGGCATTGACATTTTCGGATCTTGGGCTTAATTCCTTTCCATGATTTACTAACTAGCACGTGTACTTGTTATTGTGCATGTGTTGCCCAGTGCTCAGAAGCACTGACAAAACGCTGAGATGGGAGGCTGAAGTCCGCTTTGAGTGTGTGTGTTCATGCTTGCAGTTTGTGTGTTGAGTAGGTGGGTGCGTCACTCAGCCCCGGAGCTTTCTGCTCAGCACTCAGCCTCTGTTTCTCTCTCTCCTCTCACTGGAAACATCATGTGTCTTTGGGACGCTCAAAGGAACACTGTTAGTCAGAGCTGGGGAGGCGAAGGAAAGCTAAAATAAGACAAACGACAAGCATTTCTTGCCAGCTGGGAAAGGGGAACAGAGCGGATTATGGACTCTTCTGCCAAAAACTTGGACATTACATTGACTGGATAACTCCACTGGTGGTGAGAAAGCAACATTCAACATACAAGTGATGGCTTAATACTGTCCCAAGGAACGTGAGCAGACAAGGGAAAGAATATGGATCCTGCCAAAAAACTTTGAAGATGCTACCCGCAAGAAGTGAAAGAAACCAAATTTAAGAAATGTATAATTAAGCTGTCAACAATTTTTACTCAGTACCATGGGGAATTAAAGAATGTTGATGACAGTTTAAAAATACTAATGGAATCAGCCAGCCTAATGATAATGGTCTTCACATAGAATTTGACCACCCAGATGGATTAACTGGAAATTTCAATCATTTTCATCTGTCGTGGATTCGGATATGCCATGCTTGCCCAGAAGAATGGGCCAGTATCTCTCAAGGATCTCGCTGAAATGTTGGATGTGGAAGTGACTGCTGAAGGGTGTTGCTCGCTCTCCCCTTCCCCATCGTCAGGAGGGTGTCCCTGGGCTCGCCTGGCAGGAGTGGATGGGTGCTTGTCTGAGCCCTACTGTTTGTGGTTCCAGCTGTTAGCCAGAGCGTACTGGGGGGAAGTGGAGATAGGACTCAGCAGTCCCAACCGCACTGTTAACTGGGCTCGACTACGAGAAGCATCCATCAAGAACTGTGTCCGATCAAGGGTAAGAATGTGCAACAAACACCAAGTCCGTTTGTTGAAAAGTTGAAAAGTAAAAATTACTATAAACATATTTCTGTAGAGACAACTTCCCTGCATTATTATAGCATAAAGATGTTCAGTAATGCTCCAAGAAGATCACTTATCTATGGTACTTCATCAGAAGGGGCTTTTGCGGCATAAACAATGACGTCACATACCAAGTGCACTAAGAGTTCATCAGATAGATAGAAATCTTACACCAATGCTTATTTCACTGTCACATATGCAGCCATCCCTCGAGCGTTCTTAGGGATCTACTACTCCACCTCTGCAAACCGGACCGCATTGACGCATCTGTGTCGGCACTTAGCCCCCACGTGTCTCGCCCCACCACCCGCGTCTGTGTAAACAGCGAACCCTGCCGAAGCAAAAGGCAGTTAGCTGATATGGAAAAATATACACTTTCAAAAGTTTCCTTTCAATGCTTGTTCCATCATACACACAACAAAAGGTTTAGGTCAAATTATGAGCTTAAACAAAAACGTATAATTTATTGCCCAAAAAAAAAAAAAAAAACATGGAACAAACTTTGCAACAAACAGAATTTTTCTTCCTTTTTGACACTGCAGTATCCTGCGCATGATTTGCTCAGCCTTCACCAGCTTGTGTCAGTGGCATATAGAGTTACATAGGCACAGTAAGCAGTGGAGAAAAAGGTTAAGACTGGTGCTTTAGGGGGATTTTTTGGTATGTGTCACTGTGTTTTTATGCAGACTTGTCTTGTTTCACAGGCTAATATTTACTGGAATGAGATACTGTCGGTTGTGGAATGGTTTTAGATTTTGCCCCCCATTCTTGGCTCATACGTGTAATCCAGCCTTATCATATTCTGGCTAAGTGTGCAGATGTTTTTTCTTGATAATGTGAATAGGAGTGACTAATGACATAGCTTGTGGTCAGCAAAGGGAGAGATGTTAGGAAAGAAAATGAAAGAGGTTGGTCAATGAAGTCAACTGGACAGAAAAAAGAGATGAGTCATGAGTAAAGAAAAGCTAGGTTTTCAAATTTTTAAATCTGTTTATTTGTTTTAACCACAAAGGAATAGGATTTAATGAACATGAATGCTGCCAACCACTCCACCATATGGTAGCACACACCCAACGTCATTATGCAATTTGGGTTGTTTTGATGAGCAAACTGCATGCAAAATTTGGTATTATTTATCAACTCCAGACCGTTGACATACAATTTCTCGAATGGGACGATGCATCCCTTTTGAAAGACCACAATTCTGCTATATATTCCACTCATATAGGAGTCACATCACATGGTTCCTCATGATTTGATACACTGTACAAAAACACTTTAGCACAAGCAACAAATGTGTCACATAACAATTTGAAACCCAGGATTTTACAGCATCGCCTTCTTCAGTTGACCATGAGGAACAAGACTGTATGTATGGGTTGTGAATATAATCAGCTACGTGCCGCAAAAGGCTAAGCTATTGCATAATCCGACATTAAAATTTGAAGCGTGAAATGAAAACAAACAGTTCTCTCTGGTGCGCTGCTTGTGTGGACTGTGGCTGTCATCCAGAACTCTCAGCTCTTAGTGTTGCCGATGATTTCACCAGTCAAACCAACGCGTCCACACCCATCCCAGTTCCCAGGAGGACCGTACATCTGTTGCTCCCAGACAGACCCAACCGAGGTGCGGATAGAGGCGCGAGAGGAGAGGGGCTTTGTCTTGGAACCGTGGCTGAGCAGTATTTTGGTAGGAGGAGAGCCTGTGGAGACTGGAGAGAGAGCTCTTGGCAGCCTCTTGTGTAGCCCGCAGTCACGTCGGTAGTGTTAGCAAGAACCGCTAACGCACTCCCTGTGGCGCAGTGCTTCACCTCTGCCATTACGGCTCTGATGGATGTGACATTGGTTACAGAGCCCAGACAGCTCACAACAGAGCTCTGATTTCAGATGACACTGTTTAGACTGAATGTAAATTAAACATGAAGCTTAGCAATGGCATGCGACAATCAGAGATGTACTGAGAGACCCATTTGAGTCATGTAAAAATAAAACCATTTGTTGAAGTACTTACTACTCAAGTAAGATATACAGTATGACACAATAGCATATAAACTGTGTTGTTCAATTATACATTTTCACTTACAATCACTATTATTGCAATAATCAATTGCAAAAATTCTCTAATGAAGTAATTGTGATTATTAAAGGTCCTAGCATCGTTAGCAAACAGAAATAATAAATATTGAACTTCCTACATCAGTCACATGTTTTGCTAACTTACATATTGCTTTCTGAGCCTCCAAGTTGTTCACCATGATGCATTTTAAGCATTTTTTGCATCTGTTAAGAGCAAGACAGCAGTGTCCAAATGAATAGATACATTAACAAGATATCTGTGCTCGAGAAATGGATTTAAACATTTTTTTTTTTTTTTTTTAATGAGTATAGTCCTAAAGTAAAGTAAAGTAGCTCATAAATGGTACATTTGCATTTTAGAAGAACAATTCCCAAATTAAATGAAATGTTCTGTTATTTTTTCTTCATTTAAAGGTGCACTAATTAACTCTCTGGAGGTGAAAAGTCATCCACACAATTCAGTGAATTTAGAAAGTTAAAACCATACTTTGAGACTCTCTGAATGGGGATAAATGCAATTTATGTCATAATATGAAAAGAATCAGCTAAAGGAACCACTTTTCTATGGAAACAAACCTGTGCGGGCCCTCCTCCAGGCCATATACTAGTCCATTTTGTGGCTATGCAAGCCTCTTCAAAATTAAAACGCAGATTTGTTTTATTTGTTTAGTGTAAAAATACATCTAAATTACAAAAAACATGCTTTTATTCAAGTTTTGTTTTTCGCCAAAAAGTTACACAGTGCACCATCTTCACTCAAAGCAAATTGGTTTGGTAATTGTTATTTCAGTATATGACAACTTTCAATAGTGCACAAAATTGATATTTACAAAGAATAAACAGAAATAGAAAAAAAAACACTAAATCAAATCTGAAGGAGATATGAAACCACTATGTTTTAAATGATTTAATATTCTCAACCTAAATCTTTTTGTAACTTTTGTGACTATACTTGTCCTTCTTCTTTAAAAAGTTACTTATACCTTTCACCTATGCACTTAAATTAGTTATGTTTTGTACTGCACTACAGCTTAAGAAAATGGTAAATGTTGTGATACAGATTTTTGGTTCAAGGAAAAGTCAAAAACGTGACACAAAATGTGAAAAACACAACATAAGGAAATCATTTTAAACAATATAATATAGATTAAATACGACTTGTACAGTTGTTTTAAACGTGTTCAGTTACACCAGGGCCAGACACTCATCATCTGTCTCTGCATTACTGTTTTGAATGAACTATTACAGCAATGTGTTGCCAGTAAAGGAAACTGACATTCATTGTGGTTTTACTTCATTGAACAGTCTATTACTGCTTGTATGTTATTGTAAAACATTTGCCCAAATTTTGCCTAAACAGTCACTCTTTTTAAAGCTTCAGTTCAAATCTAAACCTCGTTCCAAATCTAAGAGTGGAGTTTTGTATTGCATAACTTTTCATGTGTCACATTCCCGACAGTGCAACCTTGACCACAAAATGACACTTTGCATCGCTGGTAGGAACAGTCTACACGTGAAGAATCCGCAGCTGGGGAATTGCAGTGTTTTCAAAAGCTCCTTAATTAGTGAGTTTAACCCCAAGGCTGTTTTTTCTGTAAAGACACTCCGCTCTTTGTTTTAACCAACTTGTTTAGATTTACGTAATTATAAGAGCTAAGAGTAAAAGCGCTGGCATAATGAGATGTACATTTCAACACTGGGAGAGCGCTTTCCTTCTTGGATGTTGTCGCTAAATTTCTTTCTACATTTTAATCACATACTTGAAATACATATTGGGAGTAAAACTATTGCAATATTTGTTTTTCAAATCCGAAGCAATAGCATACATTTGAATAGTTTGTTTGTGACCTGAAAGCAAAGAGTTGTTTTATATGTAAAGATGAAAATGTGGCATAGTGGCTTAAAGTTGAATTTCAATGATTTATATCTGTTACACTGCAAAAACTATCTAGACTTGACTTGAAATCAGAATTTTAATCCAGATTTGAGCTGTTTTCACTGGATAAGATTTAATTGCTTATGTCATGTAGAATATTTCACTGGTATCAAGACATTTTTAACTGGTTATAAGAGAATTTGTCTTAAAACAAGAACAACAAAATTTTGCCAATGGGGTAAGAACAGTTTTCTTAACCCACTGGCAAATAATTTGGCTCGAAATAAGAAGCAATGTCTTGAAATCAGTTCAAAACACTTTGAAACAAGGAAAATAGTCAATTTCTCTATCATAAATCAAGGTTAAATTGGTCAAGATGCTTGAAATTAAGTTTAAATTCTAGAATCAAGCAACTTTAACTTTTAACTTGAAATTCATTTTTTGCAGTGTAAGGATTTTTTTTTGGAAGGGAGGGCTTAATCTTGGTGAAGTGGCTCTGGGTTCTGCCACCTCAGCCTAGAGATAACTTTGAAGAGAGTTGTGGCAGGTTGAACAAGAATACAATACAACGTTAATCTTTAAACCATGCTAAAGCTTTGTTCTCTCATCATCATTGTTTTTTTGTAAGTCTATTAGACTTGTTCTGAACATTTTTGGGGCAAGAGTATGTATGAACCCTCAGCACCTCCCTTTCTCTCTGTTCACTGTGTCTTTCCTATGAACTCGTATAGTTTTCTCACACCTTCTCTTCATGAATCCAGAAAATTCACAATAAACAAGTGAGGTTTGGTTGATGCTGTTACACGTTTTAGCAAGTTTCAGGCAATTTGTACAGGCGCTGATGTGTGTGCCCCCAAAGCCTGTGTGTTCTTTTCCTCTTATTGTTGCATTGTTACTGCTGTATAGCTGGCCATGAATAGCTAATGAAAATGGACAAGTACTCCACTGTTTTTATGACTTTCTATGTGTGCTTTCACCTCTGTCAGTCTGACCCAGGGCAGCTGTGGCTACAAAAGTAGCTTACCGCTACCCAGTATTGAATGAATGAATAATGCATAATGTGAAGCGTCTTGAAAATCACTTTATAAATCCAATGCATTATTATTATTAGTTGTACCATCACCATAGCTTATCTTGTGTTCTGTTCTTTTTCGTCTCCTTTTTAGGCCAAACAAAAGGATGGTCGTGAGCAGAGCGAGGGGTCAGTGCTGGACTCTCCTGTCCAGAGGAGGAGCCCTTCTCCTGGCCTGGGCCCAAAACACTGCATCTCCGCCGCACCTCGCAGGGCTTCGGCTTCACTTTACGACACTTCATCGTCTATCCACCGGAGTCTGCAGTGCACAACTCTCTCAAGGTGAGGCCACTGTGGGAAGTTTAATGCAGTTTAATGTCATAAAGGGGATTAGTAAACTATTTAAGTAATTAAGTCATTTTTATGACAATAAGTAACATTATTATATAAAATAACTAAGTCTGATTTTCTTCAATAGAACTAGTTGACTGCTGCACAGAAATGGTCTTATAGCACAGGCTCTGTTGTGGGGCAGTGTGGATTGAAGTGAAGTATAGGTCTACTAGTTTGTTTCTCTTGTCAAGAATTATGTTAGGGTTAGGGTGAATTGTAAATTAACAATGTTTCTTCTCACAATAATCTACACAAAAACACACACTAAAATATAACTTTGTGATATCCCAAGAGGACAATTGTAATAGATTTGCCATAGTACTTTCTCAAGCTCACGACGTTGCAGTCCATGAGAACAGATATCACATGTCACAATAAAATGTGATACAAATCTTATTCTACTTTGCAAAGCAAGACAAATAGTAACAATAACATGCTCCTGTTATGAGAGAAAACAAATCTGGAGTGTTATGTATGCTGCTCCTATAATGTGCATTTATTTATGCTTCAGACACAATAATACAATTGAAAAACAAACAAGATAGTTTAAGCCTGCTGGCAGGTTCAGTTAGGGGTCACTTGAAAACGTATATTTATTTTTAAAAGGGCAACATAGTGCATATGACTATACATCTTTGCAATTCACTCAACAAGGAATGTGTTCTACAAGGCACTGCTGTTTGAAATACAATTTCTTCATATGCTTTATTATTATTATTTCATCACAGTGAAAGTAAGTTATTGTAATTTGCGGAGATTCATAAACAACTATCCATGTGGAATACGTATTTGATATTATATTACAGTTCATAGCAACTCCCAAAAATGTAGGTTAAAGGGATTGTACTCAGTTATTATCATTTTAGAAAGTCAAAATATTTTTGTCAAGGTACAGTAATGTTTTATAAAGAGTTCTTATATTTTACAATTTGGGCAATTGCTACACAACTTTAAGGGTATTTCACACCAACACAACCCCCGGAGCGACACAGCGTCTGTTCTAGTCTCTTTGGAGCGCAGCGATGTAAAAAAAACATTCACACGATCTAAACAACCACCAGTCGCCAAATATTTACCATGCGCGTGATGTAATGCTTGATGAAAATGACGACACATAAATTGCATGCGAGTATTTGTCAAACTCTGACTCTGTTTCTAATCTTACCTCACAAATTAAGCTCAACTTCTATTTCCCGCCAGTCTTGCCTTCGTACTGTGGTCACTGCAACTCCTCCGTCTTTGCTTTCCTATTTTGCCCAAATAGTAGCCATTCTTTTCTGTACTGACATCCCATTTAAACCCATGTATATAATAATAATAATCCATGCTCGGCTAAATACTGTTTTTCTGCGTCATTTTTATTTTCTTGCGTACTGATTCAATGGTTCTCTAGTAGCCACAGGCCAACCAAACAGCTGCATAAGCGGCAACTAGCGAGATTTCAAACAAGTCTTCAAAACCTCGCCTCCACGACCTGCTCTGCGCTCCTCTGACCCCAACAACCTCATTCACACCAAACACACGTGAGCTGCCTGTCAAATGTTGCTACACTGGTTCAGACGGGCGACCCTCAGCTTAGTGTGAAGTCTTAAAACGTATCTTCTTTGTATCTACAGTCCAATTAATGATTATATGATAACTAAATTAGCTGACAAAAAACTTGCAACTGATTATCGTAGTTGTGAATAATTGAGCAACTCGATAAAGACCTTGTTGTTGGTGAGCTGGCCAACATATTTTTCCTCCTCATTTGTATTCATTATAGTTTGTAGTCATTATAGTATAATTATTAAACAAATGGGGATAGATTGACAGTGCTCTTCAGATTCCCATGAAGTCCCTCAGTGAAAAAAAAGCTCCTATCTCCTCAGTTACACAAAGGTCTTGTAGCCCTTACCGGTATGCCACAGCGTCTCTTTCAGCATGCACTGCTCTCGCCAAAGTCTATAAACACAGGGCTCTATACTAACTTTGTAGGAAATCCGTCTGTGCGTGCTTAGGAGGCTGTCCAAATAGACTTCAGAGAAAAGTCAACCTAACTTATCCTGAATTATCACTAACACAAACCAATATGAAGGCGGCCCCGATAAGCTTTGGGAAATCTGACACGAGAGGCCTGTCTGTGTAGCCTGGAGTCTGTGAGAGTCTGTGGAGCTTGTGCCCAGCGGAACTCCTTGAATGGCTGGCACACTTCCAGAGTGTAGACCTGGATTGGACGATGTTTACAAGTGTTTGTTCACCTGTGACTGCAGAGGTTCCGACAAGGTGTTCCACAAATGTATTGTCGTTCAGTCGATTATTTTAGGTTGAGCACTTTATCGAGTTTATTGGATAATATTGTGATAATGTTGTTTTCAAGATATAAAAAAAAAACATATTCAGTAAAGTTGCTACAAAAAGTGCCAAATAAAAATAAAAAGTAACACAATAGGGTGTAAATGTAATATATCTGTACTTTTATTTTCCCAACTATTCACATTTGTTTGACAGTAGGTTGTGTTCAAAGCATTCTATAGGACATTACAGGCCAAAAAGATTTAAAACAAATAGAGGACAACATAAAGTAAATAAATAAATACATTTTCACGATCGTTGTAGATTTTATTTTCCTATAGTCTTTGAGGTAAGCACAATTCACTATCAATAGCTAAATCCAGCTGCCAAAAGCTGTCCAGTGTTGCCAGATCTTCAGAAAGAACATGAACATGACATGAAAAACATGTTAAAAATCTATGTTTCAGGTATATAAATTGATATATTTTAATAAATCAAACAAAAAAATTGCTAAGCTTCATTCCTTTTATGACTTAAAAACGCAGTCCAAAAGAGAGTTAAAAAAAAAAAAAAAAAAAAAAAAAGCCCAAATTGGTTTAAAAGACTTAGATTCGGAAACTCTGAGACTAAGAGTAATATGTTGGAAAAAAATCATCTATATTTGAACAGACAGATGCATCAAATAGAGAAAAACGGAAATCACGATATGACAATTTCACCAAAAAAGCAGATTGTCACAGAAATGAGCTCATGATTCGATTTTCATCACAGTATTGCCCAGCCCTAGTACAGTTTGTCTGTTGTTGTTGTAATGAAAAATAGGAATGAGTCTAATCAGTTAAAGAAATTGCCAGATAAAAAAGTTATTGATAGGAAAAAAGATCATCATAAGATCTTGTGGCATCATCACATTGTAAAACATAAACTTATCTTAATCTACATGAACAAAAGTTTGTTGTCTGAATATCATTATCTCGATGAAAAATAAATAAAGATGAATAAATAAATAAAAAATGAATGCACATTTTTATCAGTATCGCCCAACCATAACTCCAATCTTTAAATGACTAAATACTGGTGCTTTTGTTTTAAAGACGAGCTGACTTTGGTACAGCTGGGGGATTTTATTAAATAAACAACAAATGGTATTGTGTGATATTTCCAATGTGAGATTCCACAAAAAAAAAAAGATTTTAGTTGTTTTGTTATTTTCAAAACACATTTCCACTTTTAAGGACAAAAAAGCACAAATTGCAATGGTATACCTCTATGCCACTTTGCACTCTTTGACTTCCTCTGCACCTCTCTCTTTCTAGAAACTCTTTAGAAGAGAGAACAAAACAAAATTACTCAAACATGCAATCAATTAAAATACAACTCTGAATAAACTAATAATGCGTAAACACCATTATCATCACATAATTCTAAAGTCTTAAAAGACTATTTTATTACATAACACGGTACAGTATATTTAAATAATCAAACTGCGTTAACCATACTTATTTTGATCACTTACACAACCTAAGCTGTTGCTAGGCAGAGTTAATCTTTCTCACGCTGACATTGTTGAATGACCTGAGGTTTTCTTATCACAACACAGCGATTCTGGAAAATATTAAGATCTACTTTCCTGTCGAGCGGCAGGCTTTTGACCCTAACCAGCTCCCTTATTACATAACAGAGAACAACAAGGACTAAATTCATCATTATTTTTTACATTCATCAAATTGCAGTGTAAATGTTGGCCCATGACTAATCATTTGGGAGATGTTGGGGTTAATTTAGAAGGTCAGATGCTCTTCTGGAGAGAAGCTTGATAAAATACATGGGAAACATGTGTGTCTCTGAAGCAACAGGATAAAAGTGTGGATTTTTACAGCAACTTGGAGGGAAATTAAGGTTTTATGTGTTGAGGAAATGGAAAAATCACAAACATGTCTGAAGTGGTTTGTGCTGGAAAGTGTCGCACAGAAGGGATAGAATGAAGTCAGAAGTCTTGGAGGGTGATGCATCCTCTCCTTAAGACGCAATACTCATTTTCACTTCATTTATGTCACTTACTGTATATAGCTGCTAGAGATGCACAAAGCAGACGTATTCTGATCATACATAAAATATTAGTTTCATTAGAATTGTAGTTAGGGCTTGGAGATCTGGGAAAAAATATAATTGCGATTTTTTTTTTCTCATATTGATCAAGCTTGCTTTTCAATTCAGTTTTGTTAAAACTTTTTCAAAAACAAAATAAATAAGGCTTTTTATGAACATAAGCCAAAACAAAAACTGTTACTATGTCCCATTTATCAGATTTTTTGAAATTATATATCAATATTCTGCCTCAAAGCTTGGCTTTTGCTCTAAATCACACTTTTTTACTGGCAAAAGATTAGTTGTCCAGATTAATTGCCCAGCCCTTGTAGTCCTTTAGTGGTTTAGATGACTAAAGGTGCCTTTTTTCATTTGCAATGCTAAGATTTATATAAAATGTAAGCACAAAGAAGATAAGATATGAGAATTAATTAAATAGGGTTATACATCATTCTTACTTCTCTACAAAATAATTTATTTTTTCAACATCATTCTTTTGTCAAGCATAGTTTGAGTCTGATACATGGCTATGCTACTTACGTACAAAATGAGCCTCGAAAAGTACGGAGCAGCTTTTTACGCAAAAATTGGAATTTATAAAAAACTGCTTGAACGTGAAACATTACGTATCTCTCCGCACATTTTGGAGGTTGCGTATGTGAGACAGACTTTACTTAAACACTGCTCAGAGGCAGGAGAGACGTGAGAGGAGACGACGAGAGGACGGCATGTGTGAGGAACATTTGAAATGGGCAAATATGACTTTATTTAAAAAAAAAAAAAAAAAAAGAACAAAAATTTCAAAGCGCTCATAAAGCTTATGTGGGTGCGCTCTTGTGCACGCTCTACGTACACGTGCGCTTCATGCTGAACTCAGACAGTCTGACCCCCGTTTAGGGAGCACGTGCGTCACACGCACGAGCCCGCGTCCCACCGTCTTTTCCTCAAGACGCCGCTTCTTCCCAAACCCTGGACCACAGCGTGGACACGTTCTTTACACACACAAACCCCCGCGTGCATGTGGCTGCAGACTTTACAAAATCGATATGACTTTTCTCCTTTTCATGTCTGTTTAACGATCTTTACAGCTGCACCAAAGCATTTGTTCCGATAAAGTAGACTAACGTGTTTAAAATGACAGTGTGTTTTCAATGACAGTGTGTAAAAGTGTCTCAGAGAAGCAAAGATCACTCTTAAATCAACTTCCCCTGAGTCTGTGTGATGTGTCCTGCTGCAGCGTGTCTCCTCTGCTCCTCCCTCTGTCAGTCAAAAATCACTCATTATCAGCTCATGTTTATTTAAATCTCTCATTTGCGTATCTGTTTATGGTGAGACGGAAGTGTGAAGGGGGTGTGGCCAGAGGCGGGATCCTGGCCGCAGATTTCTGCTGCTCAGTAGAAAAAGAGCGCTTACGGAAGGTTTTATAAATCTGGATAATTTTTCACTCAGGACAAATCTCAGTTTTTTTCGTAGTAGCTTTTCCAAGTAGATTTTTACACACTCTTTTATAAATGAGACCCCAGAAGTTAGCTACACTTACTCTACAAACAGTCTGGTCACCTTTCCCTCTGCACTGCAAAAAATAGATTACAAGCTTGCTTTGGATTTAATTTCAAGCATTTTGACTAATTTAACCTCAATTTATTATAGAGACAGTATATTTCCTTGTTTCAAACAGTTTTGAACTGATTTCAAGACATTGTTTTTTCTTTCAAGCCAAATTATTTGCCAATGGGTCAAGAAAACTGTTCTTACCCCATTGACATTTTGTTTTTCTTTTTTGAAGCCAACTTTTCTTATAACCAACAGATTTAGGGGAAAAAGATTTTATTGTCAAAACTTAACAATAGTGTCTTTAATTGTGCCTTTCATGTTTGTGCTACACTTTGGTTTTAAAATATTGATATAACTAGTATAATTAGCAATTGTTTAAATCACCAAAACAAACAGCACATTTCTGACTTTACTTGACTGAATATTGAGGTTTTTAATGGTTTAATATTTCTTCTCTTGTTTTTCAGGATGAAGAAAATGGCAGCCGAGGTGAGTTTTAAAATATTTTCTTCACTTCCATGCAAAAAAAAATCCACCAACAAAAGTAGCTCTGACTAAACCCAGCTGAAGATCCAGATAGTGTTTATTAAAATCATTTGAGCTGAGACCCAGGTGCTGTTATGAGAAGCTATTAATGTAACTATATTTGTACGCCGAATTGAGCGTTAATGAGGATTGACAGGTAATTATCGTAATGCTTTCTCACTTCATTTAGATTCAGTTTGATGCATAGTTCCTTTGTGCCGTGTCCTGGATGTGTCATTGCGGGCTCACAGAGGGGTCTCATTTGGCTGGGGCTTGTTTTGTCTAGCCGTGGTGTGGGGTGGAACAGCTGAATTTGTTGGTTTGTTTTGCATCTTTGGACTCCTCTTGTGGTCGCTCCGTCGGTTTGGCAAGGCCGGAACATTCCTGGGAGCATCCGGCCTGTCGCTCCAGCCCTCAGTATTCCGCTCACGTCGGCAGCACAGCAGGAATGACGGACAATGCAATGTGTCACTTTAGCAAGTTTTAATTTAACACAGCAATGGATTTGTTGATTTTTTTATTGGACTTTTTTTTTTTGTAATTATTAGATTGTTTTGTAAAGTAAAACTTGCTGTCAATATGTATCATATTTTTGTCTTTAAATTTTAGAAAATACTAAAGAAGAATTTATTTTTCATCTGTAGACAAATTTCCAAAATGCACAGTGGAAATACTTGTTTGACCAACTGAATATCCTAAAAAATAATCTCTGACTAGTGGACTACTAAAAGTGTGAACTCTGAACAGAATATTGTTGTTAAAACATTGCAATTCTAATCACAATACTAGTCACAAAAATTACAGTTAGATATCTTTCCCAAATTGTGCAGCCCTACTATACTTCTATAGAAAATGCTTCAATAAATGCATGCATTGTTTTAGTGCAGCTACACACATAGACCATAAATCTTTACTGTATTTAAGCGCAGACATACTGTAGATGTTCAATAGGATCATATTGTTCGCTTGGAAAGTCAATGAACAGACAGGATTTGCACCAAGGCAGTTTTAGGATAAAAGATTTATTTTCTTCATTTCTGTTTGCCTCTACACACAATATTGCAATATAAATATCATATTATGAATGAATCTCGGTTTATCATATGAAGAGATTTGGATATCATCACAACCTATTTGCATTGGATACATTAAAGTAACCATAGCATATGTTCCAAATAGTTTACAGACATCATAAGGTTATTCATTCAGAAAAATGTTTTACTCATTACACATGCTTTGAACAGTTCTGTCATTATTGGAATTATAATCTAAATCCCAGGAAAACTTCTCGTCATCCTTGTCAACAAACTCTTAATCACATCTTATCTCAAATTTAAGCACTTGAAATCCAAAAATATAGTATTCCAAAGACATTTTGGGGAACTTACGATAATGCTGACAGCTTGACCTCCTAAGTATGACTCACAGAAATGCTATGGCCTTAGCTGACTGTCAAAATGAAGAAATCCTTTTGAGGGGAGGGAGCCTTTTGCGATTGCTTTTCACGCAGCTTTCAACGGGAAATTGAGAGATTCCTGTAAATGTCCCACATCATCGCGCTACTTGGCCCCGAAAAACAAAAAAAAACCAGCACATTCCTCCAAACTGCCTGACCTCCTCCACATCCACTGGCCTCATTCAACACAAAGCTCCTTAAACAAGCAAAGTAACAGACACCAGGGAGAGAAAGAGGAAAGCCCGAGGGGATTTAGGGCAACTTGACATTCCTGGATGGTGCGCTTACAGGTACAGTCACAAGATGGAACGGCAGAGAGCACCGGAATGGTATGAGAGGCATTCCCGGTGGATGACGGTCATTATGTTGCCACAAGCTTCGTCGGCGTGCTGCCAGCACCTCGTAAAGTCTGTGTTTGCTTCTGGGCAGGACAACTTTTGTGTCACAGTACAGAGGAGATGAAGCTGCTGACGGAAGGAGGTGTAGGAAGGTGAGAAGTTTTGTGTTTTGGAACTTGGAGAAAAGTCGTAGAATGTGTATTTTTGTGGAAGGATGGAATGCGGGATGACTGACAGGTGAGAAGGATGGAATCGTTTTATCGTTTTGTCTACTATATGGCTATTTGATTTTACTTATGTCTGTACCTTAGCTGTGCTTTTCAATAGATGTTATGCAGGATTCTAAATTTTAGGACTGAGCAGCACCAATGCATAAGAGTTAATGGAAAGAAGTGACATTTTGTCTTGTGAGAGCTCAAAATACAGCTAAAATAGCTAAAAGACGTTACAGCGTGAGAGCAAACTCTGCTGAGTTCTGGGTTTGTAACTGTCATGTAAAAAAAGAAAATCAGGTAAACAATGTCAGAAAAGCAGCTAAACAACAAGACACTAGCTTCTCTCACATTTATCATAAACTTTGGTATCACACACAGTTGAACTTATGAACTTTATCTTCTTAAAAAAATATGTTTTTGAGTCTTTTTGCTGCTGTTAAAATGACCTAAATCACTGTCATAAAAAACCTGTTAGTGAAGAAAAATGAAGTGTATTTTTAGCACAACTAATTCAGGCGAGTCACAACCATGTTTAAACAGAGATTGTTGATGTGGCGTTATGTCATAAAAGCAAACAGGAAGTTAAAGAAAGATGTTTAAACACGCCAGGCAGCGCTAGCATCACGTTAGCATTCAGCCCGCAGCTATTGTTAGCATTGTTGGATTTACATATTTTGACTGTTGGATCACTTTATTCATCTTTATGTCTTAATAGCTATAGTTGACATAATATATTTCCTTAAGTTTACATTTGCAGTTCAAGTTCAAATCAAACAAATTAGATTGTAATTGGCTGCTCAGCTGATTTACACTTTATGCAGACTTTACTAATTGTTTTCCTCATTTGTAGTAAATTTCAGTGCAAATGCTTTTTCTGTCTGTACATATTAATGTGAGTTTACCTGAGCGGGAGAAGAGGATTTATGGCAAAGATTGATACCTACTTCCATATTTTATTTCCTTTTCCTTTAAAGTTAGAACTTGTTCAGACTTGTTTGACTGCATCATACGTTAGCTTCACACGACATTTACTGTGCTTAGTACTGTGCTGTTATTCTGTATTGTTTGTTGCAATGACCTGTTATTAAGTTGTCTTTGTTGTTGTTGGGTATAGGGCTGCATTTAGTATTTCAGTAGTAGTTGCTGTGCTCATGAGCCCGGGCAGAGGCGCTGTGGGCCGGAAAGAAGTGAACACACGCACCGCTCGTCTTGCCGTGTTGCTCAAAGAGCCAAAAGCAACAGCCACCGACCCACATGGCCTCTGCCTGGGCTCTTGGTATGTGCGCGGAGCCTTGTGTAATTTCGTGCACACTTTTACAACTGGTTCTGAAGCTGCTCTTTTGATGCTGTTGAAGCTGTCGTTGCGTTTACAACAGATGACAAAAGAGGATTGCTTCAGGACTAGCCAAAAATCATTTGATTTCCATTGCATTTCGAGTAAACAACTATTTCTCTATGGCAACTACGCCACCAGATGTAGCGGCCTATGTCTATCTGAGACCAGAAGATGTTAGTGCATAACCCCAATTCACCATTAATCCAAGTGTTAAGTTTTGGTCCAGAACTTAATAAAGTGGAGAATTTGCACTTTCAATTCTCCTCAGTCTCTTTTCTTTTATGATCTAGTTATATACGCATTTGAACCCAAACTGATCTGAGGACTATTTTCAGCTCAGCCCTTTCTGTCGAGCCTGTGTGACACTCAGCTGATCAAGCTCTCTGTGAAAAGGAAACATGATGTGCTGCAGGACTTGTCATTGTGCGGTTACCAGGCAACCGGCCGAGACTCCAGGAAGTCTCAGCACCCTGCACATAAAAGCCAGCCAGATCAAAACAAGTTATTTTCACCCCTTCTGAACTCAAGGTGCTATGTGGAATGTGTTAACCACACTTGGATTTATCACCTTTAATGAATTGCTCGCAGTGTGGGAGAAGAGATCAGAAAGCAATGTTTACAAGGGAAGAGAAGGCATTCCTGAAGAAGCTGATACAATGTGCTCTGTCAAAGTATTATCAGATTTTTATTGGAAACCTTGAAAGCCCTATCAGCAAAATGCTTTCAGAAGTAAATAAATATACTAAATACAAATGTTTTGCTTCCTATACAATATTTTTTGAGCCACCAGCTAAAGCAAAGACCAAAATGTAAGCTGCACTTCCTGTTTAGCACTGTTGGGACTCTAAATGGAAATGAGAACTTCTCTTGGACAGTACCACCACTTCTTTTTGCCGACTTAAAGTACAGACCTGAAGTGCACTGACAACAAAAGTGGGTGGGGAAGAATAGGGTAAACACAGTAAATAGAAAGATTTATTGTTATTGTCAGAGAGTACAACAAATTAGGTTTGGAGTGAGCCCCCGGACCGCTGCACCTGTTGTGTGCTGCCGCTCCCTTTTTGAACATGAAATGCAGACCCAGGAAATAGCAAAAAAAATAAATGAGGTAAGATAGAAAGACTTCTGTACAGAAGCAGGAAGTAGAATCTTTTACCTAGTCAATTCTTCATGAGTTTCAAACTATTGCAATCCTTCTCCATGTTATAAAAGTTCTGCATTTTATATAAGTAGCTCATTTGGACTTTTGCAGCCGTCTAAATGTTCGCTTTCCAAGCATGCTAATTCATGATTCAATGTAATGAGTTTGTAGGCACTTTTTACAACTTGCAAGGATCAGAGCTGAGTTTAGTTGCCACAGTTGTTACATAATTGTTTGGATGAAATGCATTATTAAAGGAAAGATGTTATGTTTTTTTCACGTTTAGTAATAAACTATGGCATATACATCCGTAATTTACATTTTGTTCGTTGCAAGCCATAAAATTGATTGAAGTGTTCAAAAGTGCAGAACTAGCAAGCCCTGCGTCTTAATAGTGATAAGCCCAAACATTTTATTGTAAAATATGATTTTAACAGGCAGCATATTTGGGAAACCCTACCTGTGAATTTTTTTTCTGTCATTTCAAGTGAGTACAAGTGGGCAGGTATAGGTTTTATGGTAATACAGAACTTTTCTGGGCACTCAAACATCAGCTACAGAACAATATAAGATTACTCAAACCTGCATGATTCAATACAAATACAGTTTTGAGGAAACTAATGATGACAAAACACTGTTAAGACATGGTTTTCATTCAACAAACTCACATTGGCCTGGCCTATGAAAGTCATGAAAAGTGCTTCTAAACTCAACTTTGTTAAATAGTTTTGTTTGTTGACATTTTTAAGACGACAAAGACCAGTATAGCACCTTTAAACCTTCTAATGTTTAGTGTCTTAAAAAAAAAACGGCACACATTCTTACCTATTCCTGCGTTTTAAAGAATAAAAAGCTGCTTTTACA
The DNA here is from genome assembly GCA_038363315.1 of Mugilogobius chulae. NCBI lineage: Eukaryota > Metazoa > Chordata > Actinopteri > Gobiiformes > Gobiidae > Mugilogobius > Mugilogobius chulae. Next base: position 12,933,617 of record CM076416.1, read on the forward strand.
ACATATCTGTCCTGTCTCTTTGCCCCAAAAACTACAAGTCACTGACACACTTTTTCAACTCTTGCACATGCCAAGCTTGATTAAATCCAGTTTCTGATTTTAATCTTTATGACATTTTGGTCCTGGCTTAAAAATACCTCCACCCAGACGTTCGCTATATGACGCATCCCTGGGTGTGTTAGCAGTCTAAAATCTCCTCATTTGTCGCAGTTTTTCCTTCCCCGTTTCTAAATCAGTGCTTTTTTTATTCTGCCTCCCAGTAGTGCAGTTTATTTGCTTGACTTTGGGCCAAAACGTGATGAGTCTACGGCGTTTTGGGAAAGTGGTTTAAGGATTTGGGTTGGGGGTATACTGACCACATGTTGACTAGCAGGGTGTTGCCGCTGGAAACACATCACAACGTCTAGTAAACATAGGCGGGCTGACGTAAACAGGCGCATATACAGTCCGGGACAGTACGCAGAGGAATGTTTTACTCTCTGACCAAAAACTGTGTCTCAACGATGTGTTTATTTCATTTCTCCAAGGTTGTGTACATACCAAGGGGGTGATAGCTCAAATTGTCCTCTTCCTCGTCCTCCTACGTGGTCCGCTGCTTTCACCTCTGCTGTCAGTTTGGTTTCTGGAAAGTAAGGATTCCAGGATTGTCTGTTATTTAGTGTGTTGTTTTAGAATGTAATGACAGGCAAACATTTTTGAAGAGAAAAATATGTCACCTAAAATACCTTGACAAGACGATTATTGACATTTAATCACAATCAAATCGAAATCACTATTAGCAAATTGCAAAGACTTGACCCTATTTCTTTTCACTTAGTTTAAAGTATGGAGCAACATAGCAACATCGTTGGAGCAACATAGTTTTACTTACCCCATTGACAAATAAGTTTTAACTGAAAATCTTTGTAAACAGTGAAAATTTTTTTTGAAAAAGTGAAATATGTTGCATCACTTAAAGAATTAAGTATTATTTTATCACAATTAGAATAAAATAGGATAAATATTGTGAATTATTGTGAAACAGTTCATTTAAGCATTTTTGATAATACAATGTAATACAATTATCCACAATAAGTATCCTGATATCATACACAGAAAAAATATTCTAGCCCTCATTAAAGGCAGCATATATTATTTTAATTGCATTTTTAAATCATTCTTTTCAATCAGATTGTATCATTTCCTGTTGTTATTAAAATCTACACATACAATTTGACTAAAATGACACCAACCCCTGAAATTTGAACTGTGTATTTTAATTGCTTAATACTTAAACCAAAAAATTGTGTAAATTCAAAGATCTACCTATTGCACATGCTACAGGAAGGGCACCAAACACCCCAGTTCAGTAGGTGGCAAAGCCTGATCCTGTCATATCTCAGAAACTAAGCATGTTGGGCCTGGGCAGTACTTGGATGAGAGACTCTGGAGGAACCCCAGAAGCCTCAGTGGGGCGAAGAGTGCAGAAATCTTGTTGTGTCCTTCATTTCACCTAAATTGCTAGTCTAGATCTGGTGTGAGTATGACTGGTTGCCTCATTATCTATAATATTATATTATTATTATAAGGTATTTCAGCATACAGTAGCTAGGTATAATCATTATTTATGAATAAACATTACTAATCTTTATAAGTAAAACAATATAATTGATTCTGATTGGAAGTAAACCTTTTTATTTGATTAAACTTTACATAAAAATGTATGATTTCAACAAAGTTTATTGTTTGCACTATCTCGTCATGAAAAATTTAAATAAATTCAACAAGTTCTTTTTTTTAGACTAGAGTCAAGTCTAGACATAGCCAAAGATCACTATAGATTAGCGGCTTGTACATGCATTGTCTTGACCATTTCTTGAATCCTTTCACGTTGTAACCCATTTAACCTTTATAAATCTAGCTAATCAAATTTGAGAAAGAGCTATGATCAATTTCTGTGCTTGTCTATTTGGTCATGAAATGTATTCTTTTATATTTAAGCTGAAGACACAATTGTAGGAAAAAAAAACATGATTGAAATGGAAACCATGTTTGTTTGTTTTTTCTCTACAAATGTGTCTTCAGCTTACCTAAACTACAGTACGTCAAATACCAAAAGTAAATGAACGCAACAAGTAGGGCATCCAGTTTGTGTCACGCTCGAGCCTAGTACAACTAAACTCCACATGTCGGCGCGGAAGGGTAACTCCGAAAGAGCGATTTGGTGTTCTGCTTATGAAGCGCTGGTACCAGAGCGAGTCCGAAATGTCTCTCCATCTGTTCAAATATTTGTTTTGCATTCAACTTTAAACTCCTTTCTGCGCACATACCCAAAGCCTTCAGTTCCTCTTCCAGCTCCAGCCTGTTTTTTTTCCCATAAAGTTTGCACAGTGAAGGCAGCACAAGCAAACAGAATTCCCCTAGTATTCTCCTGTGGGCTCTTTGATGCCCCACCTTGCTCCACCAAACTATGTCCAGACCAGCTGCCCAAATTCCTTTTTCTCATTTTAGTTTATATAGTTAGATTCAGTATTATTTGTGTTTAGTTTGCAATAATTAAAAAAAAAAGTTAGTCAGTCCATTTGTTTTGCTCGTGTACTGTATGTATCGGTGGTATTGCCCATTGTCTTTGGTAAGACTATGTTTATATACAGAGCAGCATCAAGAAGGTGTAAATAAAGCAGCATCAAGAAGGTCTACATAGAGCAGCATCAAGAAGGTGTAAATGAAGATAAATAAATACTATCAGATAAAGTGACATCACTGAGTTGTACCAGAGATGATACACATGGTAGCACAGTTTAGGATTACATGTGATAATGTCCAGAATTAACAGCGTTCATTCATTGTACATTCTGACCGCGGCAGGAAGGAAAGACCTGCGGAACCTTTCCTTGTGTGATTCAAGAACAGTTTTTGCTCACAAAATAATTTATTTTGCTTGTGTAAGGACATTTTAACCTTTGGAATTTGTTATTTGCATCCATTTAAAGTGTGATTCCATTTGACTTTGATTAATTGTGCAGCCCTAAAACCAATGGCGATACGGTGGCGCAGCGGTTAGCGCTCTGGCCTTATAGCAAGAAGGTCCTGGGCTCGACTCCCGGGCCGCCGGGGCCTTTCTATGTGGAGTTTGCATGTTCTGCCTGTAGGTTTCCTCCGGTTTCCTCCTACATCTAAAAACATGTCCGATGTGCCTCCCCTCTCCCTTCCCCAAGCATGTCCGCCTTTATGCTTAATGCAAAATTGTACATTGTCCTTAATAAACATTACAATGAGTAATTACAATTTCTGAAGACAGAGGTAGGCCTGGGCGATATTGACAAAAATTATCTTGATCATTTTTTGTACTTATCTTGATAACAACATAAACATGTTAAAACCTTGTTACTGCACTGGCAAAACGGACCACTTGCAATATGCTAATAAGTTTAAAATTTGTTGAATAAATTTGTATTTATTGTGATTTCATCAGGTTTTTACTTTCTGAAATAACAGTTTGCCATATTAGTCTTATTTCAAAAAAAGCTTATCGTATTGGCAATCTTGTTTCAAAATCAATCAAAATATAGTTATTCCAAGCACATACTGTATTGCAAGCACATATTCTTTCCCTTGTTTAGTTGTCGGATGAATGAATAAATACATGGATTTAAAGTGGCACTGTGTAACTTTCTGGAGGTGAAACTCTATACAAACAGAAAGATAAAATAATCCTTTGGGACATTCTCATCGGGGATACATACGTTTTTGCCATAAGATAAAAATTATAGCTAAGGTGATTCTTTTTCATGAAAACATACAGTCACATATTAAATTATTGATTTAGTACCACAAAGACATCTAAACTAGAAAAACGTGCTTTTATTTAATCTTTTTTGTTTGGTCCAAAGTTACATGAAATTACTTTGCAACACTGGAGTTGAGCTAAGAATTATTAAGCCTAAATATTTCCTATTAAGTGTTTGTACTATGAATAATTTTGTTCTTTAATACTTCTTTTGATTTTATACAGTGGTTTTTTTTTATTTTTTTCTATATTGTCTTCCCCTGTTATATAATCTACAGAAACACAAAATTCCACTAAAGTTCATATTGAATCTTGAGTTAAGGTCAGACACATTTTGACACCCACCATTTAGATGTACATTCCAGCCGCCTCGCTCCAGATGTGGGTCACTTGTTCCCTCACATGAACTTGAACTCCCTCAGGAGATATCTTGGCTCATAAAAAGAAACATAACACTGAATCACAACTTTCGGCTGAAGAATGTCCTACAGTATCAGCTTTTTCTTAGGGCGGATTTAGATTAGATCTAGCCTTTACCAAAAACTGTTTGTACATTATTTTAGAAGGTTTATTGATGCATATTTGTTCAGAAGCCAATAAGCTGTAAAAGGATAGCAACAAAAGATAACATTTTTTGTGCTGATTGTGTTATAGCAGTGAGAATGCATGTTTTATATAATGTTTATAGGCGGTTTATAATGTTAAATGGTGGAAAATTTTAACGGCTTAATAACATTAGTTTGTGTGCCTTTCTAGATTGAAAGGGATAACATTGTTTGACCTAAATATTGTATTTGATCTTGTGTAGTACATTTGCAGATGAATAAAACATTATTTTGAGATAGGGCTGGGCAATATGGTGATAAAAGTCGAATTGTGAGCTCATCTCTATGACAATCTAAGACATTTAACTCTATTTAATGTAGTTGTTTGTTCAAAAACACACTACTTTTTCCCAATTGTGGTTTTCTTATTGTCATTCCAATGCTTTTGAGCTGAATTTTACCAATCATTAACTTTTTGAAAAGCAAATCATGTTATTTACCTCTTAGACAAGAAAACAGACAATCTACATCAGGGATGGGCCGTATTCAAATTCAGACAAGTTGCGGATGGCCGGAGTACGATCCGTACGATCATTGGTGCAACAAATTCTCATTATCACAAGCACATTTCTGGAAAATAAGACAATTGAATCATTTAGTTCAGAGCAACATTTATTCAAAGTAGCTCCACGTTGAGTGAAGTAAAACGTAAGACATTTTTAAGACTTTTAATGCCACTTAAGTCAAATTGAATACATTGGGAGAATAAAAAATAAAATTTTTTCTAAATGTATTTTATTTCAATAAACAATTGCTCATTTGACACTAATACAAATTATTTTAAGTTTGGATAAACTAATGCAACAGTCCTAAACTCTACTGATGTCAGACTCCCGTCAATAGGCCTTTTATTTTATCAGTTTATGAATTCATTTACCACATTCTAACAAATACAAGGAGAAAGAGTATTCAAGATGATTATTCTAGAAATGTAGTTATATATTTTGTTTTATTTTTAGAAATCTAAGGTTTTAAGAATTTGACACTGTTATTGTTAAAAGCCTCAACATAAAAATCAACATTAAAACCAAGCTTATGATCTGGTTCCAAGACTATCGCAGAGGTCAACAATCATCCAAATATTTTAACTGCAAACCAATAAAAAGCATAATAATTTTGACTTTTCTCAACCTCTTATTTTACGCCATTTAACAGTATTCACTTTTCAAAGATTAAAGTATGAACCTTTGCTGGCTACGTACTTTCACTTTCACTTCACGACAAATGTACTGCAGCATCTACATTCATAATCATAAATTCTCACTTGCTTCCTCTGGTTAGTCGTTCACTGTTGACAGTACATATTGACAGCTCATGTTTCTGCAGTGGGATGTGAAACGAGACCTGTCCGCTGCCTGCCGGATTAGGACTTAGGCTTCGCACACAGGGACGCAGGCCTGGTTCAGGAGGTCATGTGTTGGCGATTGTGCAGGTGCTGGAGGAGAGTTTAAGCTTTCAAAGTCAAGTTGTGTTTGGACGCGTTGGTCTAGACGGTGGAGGATTCATGGATAAAAGAGAAAAAAGGCAAAGTTACTGTATTTTAGATTTCTCTTTCTACTCAACCCATTGATTCTTTAGTCAATATTCTTTAGCTAAACACCAGCCCTATAGTGGAGGTTCTGCCAGCTGCTGCTGCTTGGAGATGTTATTTCTTTATGATTATTGACTGTCAGTGATCAGAATGTGCACTTACAACTTATAGCTTGAAAATGTAAGATTTTATGACTTTTGGGAGTGACAACTGATGGTGGTCATCTTATTTGACCATCTGAAATTCTGTTCTAATATGTGCTTAAAAAACAAACTGAAAGTTGAATGGTTTGTGCCTGCTGAAATTAGGACTAGATGACTATATGAAATTTATCACTGTTTCAGTCATTTTATTGTAATTTAAGTCTACTGACTATATTTTGAAAAGTTTTTTTTTTTTTTCCACAAAGTTCAAATACAGGTATTAATTGGAAGGTTTTATAGAGGGATTATCAGTCGACGTCACTTTACGTTCTACTGCGCATGTCATCAGCATGAAAAGACGCTGTCCATCTAAGTGGCTGGAGAAAGTTTTTTTCTGTATTATTTTCCTGCGTTTTTTTTTACTCGCCTCAACGTAAAGTGTATAAGTCGTGAAGTTGAATTTCATTCACAAAGTTGATTTAGCAATATAACTTTGGTTTTCACACAGTGATAAACTGGCAGCGCTGGCTAGTGCTGCTGCTGCACCTTGTGTCAATCAGCCACGGCTCTTTTTGCTTACCTGTTGCGCGCACATCCCTCGTGTTGATAAACAAATAATTCGTTTACAAGATTGTTGTTTAACCAATAGAAATATAGAATATTCAAACAATGATAGAGAGGCATGATTCACAATAAATAACTTCACTGTGATTGGTTAAATCCAGTTGTCAGTGAAAAACATAGCAAAAGCCAACCAATAGGATGAGTGGGTGGGTAAAATAGTCTGAAACATAACAGAGCAGTAGTATAGTGAATCAAGTATGACAACTAGGGATGGAACGATTCACTTAAGATTTGATTCAGTTTTCGATTTTGCAGCCACAATTTTCAGTTTTCTTCGATTCTGTTAGTTTTATCTATATCAACTTTTTTTTTTTTTTACCTTAAACCACAAAATAAACCATATCAAATTTGTTTTAAAAGTTTAATCATTTAATCATTTGAACCTTTTCAAAGTTTTCAAACTCTTTTCCCAGCCCTATTAGCATCTAATTACAGATTTATACCTGCTTTCTCCTTCCCTTCTTTTGAAAATCAAGTAACCTCACTCTCAGTCCACGCAAATTCCAGACTCGTACATCATGTCTTTATAAACTGTTCAAAGTGAGCAAACTATATTTTTCTTGGTAGCAAAACTTTACATTTGAAAGCACTTCCTGATCTCCAAACGCAAAAGTCGTATGAAAACACGGGTCTTGTTTGTGTAAACTTGTGCATGTGTGGGAGTCCGGCAGGATTGAGTGGTATTACTACAGAGTTAATGCAGTAAACTGGCAGCAGGCCCGGCCCTCTGTAGAGTCACATAATCAAAACAAAACAACAGGAGCCGCGCTGGCCCACACACACATCCACACACATCAGGTCCAGCTGCACACTACCGGACCTACGCCAACCACACTGAATAGTTTTAGACAAATGCAGACTCACAATGTACACAGTTGTCTGTCATAGTTAGAATTAAAAGTAGTGAAAGTGTGAAAGTTTATGGATATCTTTGGATCCATCTAGTTTGTTTCTGTATCTCACAAACCCTTTGTCTCAACAATAGAAATGGGCTGGACCACTACAGCACATTCAGTCAAAGTTTGTGGTGCACCAATCCAGTTTCTAAGATCTTCTCGGTCACAATAGCCAATAAATAGTCTAATTACATTCAAATAAAGGGCACATATTATGCAAAATTAACTTTTTTGAGTTTTTAATTTTATTAATCTTCCTTATCGAAAATACTGTTGAAGTTTTGGAATGTTCCCAAGATAGATCTCTGAGATCACTATTTTTAAGTCTATTTATCATCCACACTTGACTATTTCTGCAACATTAGCATGTCAGGCGAGATTGGTTTGAGCACACACTTCGTTGTCAATAGATGGACCTTTAACTATAGGGCTGAGCAGTTAACCTAAAAATCAAGAAATCGAGATCATATCAAATGTATTTGTCAATTATTTGGTTGTGGGTTTTGAATTGAAAGATCGCAAATCAATCCTTTGTCTGTAAAAACATGGTTTGGAGCAAAACTTAAAGTTTGAGGCAGAATATTGATATATAATTAAAAAAAAAACATTATATATTAATTAATTTACTTTAATTGATCTTTATTTAACCAGGGAAGGGTCAGCGGAGGCATTAATGGACATGTTTTTAGTTGTAGGAGGAAACCGGAGTACCCGGAGGAAACCTACGCAGACACGGGGAGAACATGCAAACTCCACATAGAAAGGCCTCGAGTGGCCCGGGAGTCGAACCCAGAACCTTCTTGCTATGAGGCCAGAGCGCTAACTGCTGCGCCACCGTGTCGCCCAAATGGAATAAATAGAATTTAATAAAAGCATTTCTTTTTGCTTATGCTCATAAAAGGCATTTTTCTTTAGTTTTTGAAGAGGTTAAACAAAATCAAATTGAAAACTTAGATGGTCAATATGAGCAAAAAAGAGATGGCCCAACCCTACCTCTAACTCAATTCTTCTTGATGTAGTAGCAAACACACACAACCCATGTGTGAGTTTACTACACTTTTTATTGGTTCAAAGTGGAAGTGATTCCTTCGGTTGAAGGAAGAGAACAACACAAAAAATGCATATTATTTGTCCTTTAAAGGCACAACCAGGATATCGACGAAACCAATACTTGATCTAGACAAATTTCATGGATCGGCACAGATATCGCATTGATGCATCTCTAATCAGAGCTGCTTTCTTTCTACTTTCCGGTTTACAAGAAATAGTTCATAGTTTAAAGTACATATTAATTAATCCATAAAAACTAAACTACACATTATTAGAAACAACTGAACAAGCACAGTTCAAATGAGACAAGACCTGGGATAGCTCTACAAGAACAAAGAAAAACAAGATATCGACATAAGTTTTCCTTTCTTTTTTCCCCCAAACTATAATTTTCTAATCTTATGGCAATTTTATGCTGCACGATCTTCTGGTATGAAATCTTGGTTCGTTCATAATTAACACAAGATAATCATTCTTAATTCTATACATTTGTTTGACATATACAATTCAAATATTTGACTATTACCACTCCTTTCTGTACTAAGCCTGTCTACCCACATATACTCAGTTACACAACCACTACTGTGCCTCACTTTGTTCTAAATATCCAAATAAATGTACAACAATCAAACGATTCAAGCTTGCCAGCAACTAGTAAACCATTCCATTTATTTTACAGTAAGCTCCATGAACATAAATGATGTGTTAAGTGGAAAAAAAAAAAGAGTCACTGCCAGGCTGCTGCTACTGTTTGGTTAATCCACTCTGCTTTTACTTTGGTAAGACAGTTGGGAGCATTAAATATCTAAAGCTGTAGATTTTCCACTTTTAATCCTACTCGTGCACATGTGGCTCGGGGCAACTCGAAAATCCAATTTGTAAAGCCGAGTTAGGACACACTAAGATTGACTTCAGTCCTGGTAAAGTAGCGTTGATGTTAAATCTGTAATCAAACTATTATTATGACTGTAAATATACTATACACAATCAAGCTGGATATAGCAGGAGATGGGATTTAAAGTTATGGAGTTACACTGCCGTCTACTGGTTACAAAAGTACTTGCATGTACATATGTGAGCAGTTGAACTATTCAAGTGACGTTATGTGGAGTTTAAAACACAATGGATTGCTATTTGTATTACCATTTAAAGTAAAGCTCATCCCTTAAACTTCACCAAGAAACACATTTTAAACACAGCAAGCTCATTGAAAGCATAGTTGAAACAGAAAAGGAGAGCTGCAGTGTGGTTTTGAGTGGGTAATGTCAATTAAACTCAGTATAAAAATTTAACAACAACAAAAAAAATAAAGTTTACCTTTACTTTAATGACACAGTGTTTTCAATTCAAAAGGAAACCCCAAACTAAACAGAAACGACATTACAACATGGATCAGAAATGTGGTTAATAAACAATTCACTTAAACTTTACATTTCTGAACCTGTTTGACTGCATTAAGCCTGTAACTACTGATGTAACTATAATCCAAGTTACATTTTATTGAATGTGTATTGTTTTATTTTCCTTTCCTACTATTCATGTTTGCTTAATTAATACTCTTGGGAAGTCCTCAGAAATGACTGTTGTTGTGATTTTGGGCCATACAAAAATAATCGATTTGATTTGATAGCATTGATTTGAAGCAGGGCTGTACTCAAAAACATCTTGAAAACATTTTTACAAGTAGTGTCCAATACTGTCCAATACAGTTGCCTAAGGACACCTTTTAAACTGCAGAAATTGTGAAACATACAAAAAATGTGCCAATTATTTTCTGTCATCATCATCATCATCATAATGAGTAAGTGAGTGAAAGTATAAGTATAGTAGTTTTCATTTGTCAGTGCCTTGTTTTACAAATGTTATAATCCTGAGCTAGACTGATCTGGAGATATTTCTGTACAAATCCTACTAAAACTGTGTTATTTGTGAACGGATAGAATGTTGGGGTTAAAATCTAATCTCCATAGTCGTGGAGATTACAATTTGATCAAAAATACATTGAGAAAAACTGCTTCAAATGTTGCAGTGGTAGCATTTGTTAGTGACCTGCCTCTCACTGCGCTCCACTGTGGCCTTTACAAACACGTTTGATCCACACAGCTCTAAATATGAGTGCATTCAAACAGCTGCTGTTTGGTTACATTACACAGCACTCCTGAAGTCCTTCACTTGTAGCCAATCTTTCTTTTTTCAAGTAGTACTGCTTCTTACAAGTGTGAAATCAAATAAATAAATGTTGTTTATTTGTGGTCTGCACATTGGATCTCATTTGTCAATCCAGGTACTGAATTGTGAGTATAAAGCTAAAAAATGTTTGCTTTTGTAAGAATATCACATCCAATTTACTTTTTCCTTAAACTAAACAATTCAACAAACTAAATAAATACATTTTTACATTGTCTAGTGCGCAACAGGTTGTAAAATAGTACTATAAACCACTAAAATAAACAATTCAGAAACAGTTCTCATTGTTAAATCCACAGTAGATGTTTGGCCACACAGTATCAAAAGTTTTACTGAAGATGCTTTCACAAGAACAGGACGAGCACTATTCAGAGCTCTCGGAGGAGACCGCTGGGGTCTCTGGATGTTCCTCTTCCTCTCTCACAGGCACAGGCCAAATCAGATTGTGGCTCATGTTCTCAGAGACTCTGACACCAAGCCAGCATCTTAACCTACCGCATCTTCTTTATTAAACTTGTGTGATACTATTGATATTAGAATCACAAAGGGGGGAATTTCACTGTTGCAACATCAAAGTCAAAGTGCAAGAATAGCAGTGGAATAAGAAAGTTTGGTACTTCCCGTTGTAGTTACTTCACAGCACCTGGCAATCACAATAAAAGGAGCTCAAACATTGTCCTGATCTTTAAATATATGTTAGCCGAAACATTTTTAATTCCAGAATGAAGGTAAAAGTGAAGTGGAACATAATGTTGTTAAAAATATTTTTGGATCTGATAAAAATGTATTATAATCTACTTCATTTTTCCTTCTTTTGGTCAGAAGAATTGTAATAAACCATACTCTTATTAAGCAACCTGTGTTTTTCTTCTAATTTTCATTTAAATTGCCCTAGCGCTGCTTCTCTTCCTGCTTCTCTGTTTGACCGTTCGCCTGTGTTCTTGTTGCCAGGGAGACAGCGGAACCGTCTGGAACCCATGGACACCATTTTTCGTCAAACAAGTCAAGGAGGGAGGCCCTGCCCACGGAGCCGGACTCTGCACAGGTCTGATCTCCGCCTTATCGTGGCCAAACTCACTGCGATGCCCACACCGGTTCACATCTGCAGCTAATTCCACCTCCTCCTCCTCCTCTTTGTAACCTGCCAGGCCAAACAGTTAGAAGTTAGCCAATAACAGATGGGCTGCTTCGTGGGAGGCTGAACACACTGTAATATGCAAACTGTTATTGCGACCTTAGCTAATTTGGTTTAGGATTGTACTTCATCTATCAAGCAGGGAGGGATTCTCATTTGACATACCAAGGTTAAAGGTATTGTGTGGCTTAAAATGACTCTCAGCGTTCAGTCACATTTAAAAGAAACAAGACGAATGTGGTGTAATCTTGATTGTCAAACGTTCTTTTTAATTTGGTCTGAAGTTTTATAAGTCATTCTGTGAGCTGATGTAAAGTTACCTGTAAACCTTGTTAAGATATTCTCTCCATGAAAGTTACTTAATCTTAAAGCCGGGGTGTCAAACTCTATTTGACAAATTGGCATTGTGGTTGTCCTCAAAGGGCCAGTTGTAACTAAAATCAACCCTACTGATCTTTGACTACAGATAATAGTCTCTTATCAATATAATGTATCAGTGTAAGGTGTCAGATAGGGCTGTAGTCGACCAAAGAAATACTTGGTCGACTAAAAACATGTCCCATCGACCGATTAATCGACTAAAAAGGGGTGTGCAAAGGCTCTGAAGCTGAAAGTAGAGTAGTCAAAAATATTGCAATCAATGCTAAAACTGGTATTGAAATTAGATATTCATTTGAACAAATACAGATAACATTAACAGGACAAGAAATTTAACAAAATCTGATATTTTCTGCAAAGAAAAGAAAATCACATTTTCTGAAAAGTTTTAAAATAATCTTGAGTTTCATCAAACTGATTTGAAACTAAAGTGTTTGATCATATATTTGGATTTTGTGTTGAAAATGTCAGTCCATTGCAAAAAAAAAATCCGACTTTCTTGAAAGGACATTCTAATTCTCATTGTGGTATCGAGAATGAAGTTTATTGTTAGTATAAAACTATAGTTTATGCAGAATATGAAAGGAAACAGTGTGTTTATATAAAAGGCAGTTCAGATCAATGATTCTATTACTGTTGAATACAAATTCCTTATAATCTAAATGAAAGAATTAGTTGACTAATAAAATTTTGGTTGACCAAAACTCCATCGACCGATTAATCGACTAAACGGCTAAAGAACTACAGCCCTGGTGTCAGAACTATTCCAATGAAAACTGCAGAGTGAAAAGGTGCCGCACAGCTCTGGGTCAACCAGTGTTCTCAGTGAAAACTTCACATTTATGGAACTATTTGCCTTTGGAGCTTAAGTCAACTCAAGGGTCTTTTACATCAAGCTGAGGGTCGCTCGTCTGAACCAGTTTGGCACGGCTGACGTGTGTTTGGTGTGAATGAGGTTGTCGGAGGTCAGAGGAGCACAGAGCAGGTCGAGAAGGCAGGTTTTTAAGACTTGTTTGTAGAGTCTGCTTTGCCAGTGGTCAGCAGTTGCCACAAATGCAGCTGTTTGATTGGCCCGTGGCTACTGGAGAATCAGCAAATTAGCGTGCAGGAAAACCATTCAGAAAACTGAAAATGACACTTATGGAAAAATAATTAGCTGAGCATGAACTGTTGTTATTTACTTCCGGTTCAAACGGGATGTACGTATGGAGGAGAATGGCTACTATTAGGACCGAGGAAAACAAAGCAACTGCAGTATAAAGACTGAACTGTGGCGGGAAATAGAAATTGAGCTTAATCTGTGGAAGAGTTTGACAACTACTCGTGTGCAACTTACGTAGATTTCGTATTTTTGTCAAGCATTAAGTCACTCGCATGTCCATTTGACATTTGTTCAGAGACTGGTGGCTGTTTGGATCGTGTTTGTGTAAATTACATCGATGTGCCCCAATAAAACTTTAACAGACGCTGAGTCGCTCCTCCCTATCGACGGCGACTGGGGGTTGTGTTGGTGTGAAAGACCCTTTAGACTTTTCCCCAAAAAGCTCAGATACTGCTTAAGGAAAGGTTACAATGTGAACACTAAACTGGGATGTAGAGTGGACAGATACAGTTATTTTCTCTTTTTTATGTATAATTCTCTTGAAAAGCACAATACTATATCAATTATTTAATAAGTATTTAATCATTTTTTCATCAAGCCATATTATCTCAATCCCAACTGCAAAGGGTGTTAATAGACTGATTACTCCCTTCTCTTGTGATGTAGCTGGAGTTGAAGGTGTCTACAGAGGCTTAGTGCACTTTCCTGTCAGCGTTAGTGCTGCTGGAGTCGCACGCTGTGTCTGTGGAAATGCTAAGTGGTCCGGACAGCACTTCAGAACTGTCTGCTTTTATCTGTCCCATCTCCTCTCCAGGGAAGCGCCAAGCTGCATTTCCCACTATTATCTTCTTTCTACCCTAAATACACCGCTTCCTTCCAAAAATCATTCAAGTAATACCAAGGTTTTGCTCCTGCAACCAAGACTAGGATAATTACAATAGGACAAATTAGGCCTGCATAATTTAATCAGAAGTATTGGAATTGCGACATTTAGCAAATCATAAAATCATGTTGAATCATAAAATCATACTTGATATTCAGATTTTGCGTAAGATCAATGCAACACAGAAGGCATATAAAATGTGTTTGTTTTAACAACAGAAAACAAAAACAAAAAAAATTATAGAACAAAAAAACAAAATTCATTTTCTTAGATTTTCATTATTGACATGCCACAAGTGAAACGCAACTCTCTGTGCAGATGACTCAACTGTTTACTCTGCGGCGTCTAAAACACAGACATACGCATTCACACTCTGATTTGCAGTTGCTTCTGGGCTTTATTAATGAAAACTGATTGGTTCTGAATGTGTTAAAACAGGGCTATTTTATTAAGATCTTCAGAACATTAGAACCATATATATAATATATATATATATATATAATATATATATATATATATATATTATATTATATATATATATATATATATATTTTTTTTTTTTTTGCTGTTTGATTTTAGATTAGGTTGTTTTGCTGTTTGATTTTAGATTAGGTTGTTTGTCTTGTTCTAGTTTTAGTGTAGCATCTAAATTAAAAAATAACTTTAATGTGAGGTTAGACAAATGACATCTGATGGTCCGGTACAATGTAGAGTTAATATAAAACGCAGGCGGGGGACGTGGTGACCAGACCTACTCTTCTCAGTTTGCTGAAGTGTGGGCTCTGCATCCTAGGCAAACTTCTTGTAGCCTTCTTCACAAACGTCACTGTTTTTTTTTTTTTTTCTGCAATCAAAATACGATGGCTCACCCTGCACCATCGGCCTAGAGGTCTCTGCCTTGGGCCTCGAGAAAATAAAGTTGAATATCTCTGTGTCAAAAACTGGGAAACAATTCTTAAAAAAAAAATAATAATAATTAAAAATATGTCATTTATTAGAAAGTCAGTTCTTGTATGACACCAGAGTCCGGGTGGTTCAATTATTAGTGTTGTCTCACCTGGATACTGCTCTGTGGTGTGGTCAGGTTAACACCAGACTAAACTACAGACAGGCACTAGGCTGTCCGTATGCTCAGCTCTTCTTCTTATCCATCTGTCATGGTTCAGAGTAGAAAACAGACTCAAGTGTCAGTTATTGTGCTTTTTTAGAAATGTCTGTAAAAGTGAAAAACCTTCTTATTTGTAAGACCTTTTACATTATGTGAGAAATCAGCACAACTACTTGATCAGACAAGCGGCTCATGGCCATTTCTCGTGACCCGTTCCAAGGACAGTGTCAGTTTGTAGGTCTGTCATGTTCAAAGCTGTGACTCTATGGAACAAATTGACACTAAACATTACTGAAGCTTCTACAAAAGCTTCTTTTAAAAGACTCTTGAAAAAAACTCATGCAGCTGAAGACTTGAGTGTTGTATGTACAGTATAAAGCATGTTTTGTGTGATACGGTCTGTTATATGTGTAATAGGAATTGCAGAGAAAAAAGGACCCCAGGAAGAGTAGTAATGGGGATCTAAAAAAAAATAAACATGCTTGTTGAGTAAATATGTCACTTTCTGCCTTCACATAGAACTTGGTTTAAATATAAAATGAAGTTACTAGAACGTTTTACCTTAAGTTATTGTCAAGTTTCACTAAATGGACAAAAATTATCAAAAAGAATTTGGACTACAACAAGTCTAATATTGACTTAATTGTCAATAAATTTAGTCATCAAATTATTGTTAACTGTTTTTTATAGTTTGCATGAATTAAATCACAATTAATTAAATAGGTCAGAGTTACGAGTAGGGCAGGGCGATAATATACCGTTGGTGATAATATCGCCCAAAAAAATTATATGGTTGATGATATAAAGTTTGAAATTTTGTAATATAATTGTACGCACACAGAAACTTTAGCCAAATACTTCTAAAGTCTAGAACTGAGTGACTTTGCGCTGATGCAGAGGCTAAAACAGAACAAAAAAAGATGTGAGAAGTGAAAACGGAGCTGAAATACAACTAAATACAAAAGAAATGACATGCAAAGGCAATCTTGCATATATATCGTGACTTATATCGTTATCGCAAATATGTTTTTTTTATATCGTGATAAAAAATGTATGCCATATCGCCCTGCCCTAGTTATGAGTAAACACAAATTGGATCTTGATTTGAGTAAACGTGACTTATATCCATTTTGCACGGCATATATTTACCCACCCCACAACCTCTGAGTTTTTTTTACAATCTTTTCACACAGAGTTTGTAATTTTCTTGTTTTTGTCCGGAAATCCATTTACGGTGATAAGGTCCAATTATCCAAACTTTGTGGCATTTGTCCAGACTTTTCCCCAAATGTCCATTTTACCCAACCTTTCGTTGCTACGACAAAGGATTTTTTTTTTAGTTTGAATATTTTTTAGCTTTTAATGAATGAACCATGGTGAATGAATAGTAATAATAATTCTGTTTAAATCTGAAGCTAAGATACGTTGCATTCATTATTAATTTATAAACGGTTCACAGATTGAAAACACAGACACATTCACACGGCTTTAGAATTACATGAGGACGTTTGGAAAATTTGAAGAAATACAGGAGGTAAAATTTGGGGGAAACTTTATACACATTGTTACAGAAACTGGCGTTTCGCGCGAGAGTAAAAACTCAGATGACGTCCAGAATTATTACAATTCACATGAGGTCCCTAGGTAAATATTAGGCCGTGCGAATAGGACATTAGTTGAGTGATTCTGAAAATTGTGAAATTTGCCAATAGATTATATTTATTTATATAATTGTTCCATTACTAAACCTTTTTTCAGGGCAGTAAAACTTATTGTCTAGATCGAAATTTGTAAAAAAAAAATTTTGTAGTCATGTGACTTTTGCATACCAATATTCGCCCAACTAATCGATTACCAAAAAGATCGTTGGTTGAAGCCCTAAAATGAATTCATTTAGATTTGAGACTGCAAAGTTTGAATATTGTGTAAAAAACATCTGGCAAAGGAAATGCATAGTTTCAATCATCTCTCAAATGTTTGCTCCTGGACAATCAAGCGCAAACACAATCCCAACACACGTCGGAAAGATTGAAATGAGATATTCTTTCCAAAATGTTTAAGCCCTTGTCCAAATGAAGAGCGCAATTTATATGTCCCTTTTGGTTTCTTTCAAACTGACAATATGCCGTGCTTGAAGCGAGATTGATCAAAGTGGCGTCTGGCTCGGCTTTGCTCTAACTCAATTCTTTCTCAAATTCTTTCCAGGGGATCGCATCGTGAAGGTCAACGGAGAAAGCATTATTGGAAAGACCTATTCGCAAGTTATCGCCTTGATCCAAAACAGGTAAGATCATCAGCTTGTTCGGCGCTACTCGGATGGCTACGTTAAAAAAGAAACTTGCCAAAAGAGAACATGCTTCAGATTATGTTACCTTCACACCAGATCTCATTAAAAAAGGTTTTTGAAGGATTTGTTCGACCAGTCATTTTCTGACATTTCTGTGTATCTTGCCTCCTCTCCCACACCTTTGACTCATCAGCAATGCCTCACTGGAACTGTGTGTGATGCCAAAGGACGAGGACATTTTGCAGCTGGTATGTAGAAATTCTTCTTTTTTGTAGCTTGATTTAAATGAACTGTATAAGCTGACGTGTGGACTTTATCGCTCACCGTTTTTCGTCATGGTCTTAAAAATAGAAGCGCTGCAAAGACTTCAGTCCTAAAACACATAATAAATGATAGATATTGTTGTCATTAGTTGCCAGATGCAGTAGCTTGTTGGCCGACGCAAGCTTTAAAATATTGCATTTGTTTGGAATTTCTTTACGTAAAGTAAATGTGCTCAGAGAACCAAGTGGTGGACGGTCACTGCGACATTGTATAAACTTTCAGTCATTACTGCTTCCTGCTTCTGAATTCGACTAAGTTACAACTTCTTAGAATGTTTTTTTCTAGGGATGGAAAAGAGTTTGAAAACTTTGAAGTATGCAGAGATCGAATCGAAAGGCCAGGATCGATCAGTTTTGCTTTTGCACTAAAATGCAGCCAGCCACTAACCCACACACACTATGCCGTTGCCGTTGTAAACCTCTAAATATGGACACTAAATATGACTAGGGATGTGTTCATAAAGAGTTCAGTTGCGTATATTTGAGCGGCTGTAGTAAAAAGTATCCTCCTCAATCATATCGACTTGTAGAGCATTTAATCGGACAGAAAACAGTCTAAGCTCTGTCTGAATTTTTATTTCCTATTCATAGGATGAATGTTGACGGAGATTTTTAGTTCTAAACATTTTAAAACTTAGCGTAAAAAAATACTGTCAACTATACACGGGTCACGGACTTAAACATACTTTAAAATGGATCCACAAGGAGATATTTGACCCCATTGCATCTATAACCAGGTAAAAAGTAGGACAGATGCGCTCCTTCTTCTCTGTGCGCATCTGTCTGCAGCAGCAGAGGGGAAGAGAAAGGGGGCGGAGCCTGAGCCAGAGTTCAGTCAAAGTCATAGCACTTAAAAAAATAGTTCTAGACATGATGAAATGTAAATCATATCTAAATAATAATAATAACTTAATTTGGAAATTTGCTTTGTTAAAATTCTAAATTGAAACAGTTAATGATTTTTTATTTTTTTTTATCTCGTCTCAATCTCGTGTATAATATTAATTCAAAGTGCTTGTTGTTGTTTTTACCAGAGCAAGTAGTTGTTAGCTTTAGTGGCAAAACTTACTCTGACCTCTGAAAGTTATGACAAGCACTTGTAAACATCATGGTGAAAAATTGGAGGAATGTATGAATTGGAATGTAATAACTAAGCAAGCAAAATGTGTGAACTATACTAGTAATAGTTTATTTACATTTTAAAACCTATAAATTAGGTTCAGTACCTTTAATTTAAAATGATTGTTACATCTAAAACAGTAAAATGTATCCTTTAAAATTGTATGATTAAATTGCAAATGGTAAATGGTCCAGCTTTAAATGCATTTAAAGTACTTTTTAGTCAAGGACATACTTATCCAGTGTATGCAAACACTGAAGCAAGATGGATTAATTGTTTTGCCAAAGGACACAACAATTCACTCTAACCAGGTTCTAGAAGTACTAACCAGGCCTTGATGTCTGAAATTAGAGTTTCATCAATAGGTAGGTTCATCTTGACACAAGTTATTGCCCAAACTTAGAATGCAGTACTGTTAAATAACAAATAGGCCATAACGTTTGCCAATAAATCCCCTTTCCTTTCCACTGAACTGTCACTTAAGTATTCTTCTCTATTGTCCTCCATACTTGACCTCAGTAGACTCCCTTCTGATCCAATAGAATCTACAGACTGCCCTAAGGAGTTCAGGTCGGCACAAAAGCAGTCCACATTACATTCAGCCTTACTAATAAACCAGCTTCAGGCAGCTTCAGCCTGCTAACCACACTTAGTTACAACTGTTTGGAGGCACTTCTGGTGGAGAGATGTGGCTCGGTTTCCACAGTGTCGCTAAATTCCACACATAACTTGTTTAGCTTTGTTGCCGCACACCAAAGCTGCTGCTGAAAATGTGCTTTAGGCTTTTAGAATGAAAGAAAAGAAGTATAGCAGGAAGAAAAGGTTTTTTTTTTCAGTTGAAAAACAAATAAAAAAAAACTTGTATATTTAAAAATGATTAAACACTGACATGCAACTTGTCAATGTTTTGTAATATTAAGTGTGTAACTAAAGATGGTAAAGACATTATTCGCTTAATAGTCATTATAGTAACAGTAAAACATGCCAGAAATGTTTTATAAAAAAGACCATTCTGATAGATTAAATCAAAAAGTAAAAAAAACAGACTTAATAATACAATATAATAATTATGCAATAATACACTAAGGCCCTTTCTCCCGCAGCTATAGATTGAATAATAATAATTGAAAGTGACATTTTTGCTCTCAGCGTTTCATCTAACAAAACAGATACATTTTTAGTGCCTGTGTGAGACAAAAATATCTCTGCTTTGTCAGGTTTTTGCTCCCCTAAACCTATTTTGCAAATAAGTGATAAATCTGAGTGTTTCCCCACCATTCCACTGATGGCCCACCCTGCTAACAAAACACCCACCACCCTGCTAACTACAGGATTTCTGTAAATTGGCAATTTTTATTTCATGTTATAAATGCTCTAAAATACAATTTCAAGATTATTTATACCAATTTAACTGCTAGTTAAAGAAGTTCCACAGAAGTTCCACAGTGGGTCTTTAAACCCAACACTTCCTAAATATAAAGTGCACATAACATCCATGATAAAGCAGCTTTTCTATCCGGCCCATTTGCATGCAGTTTGATAACAGCGGTATTTACTTTGTGCGCTGCCTGACATTGGCCTGCTGCGCTGTGAGGGAATGCGGCCACCGTCAGCTGACTTGTGTCAAAGCAGTGTTTACAGAAGGCAGGGAGAGAGCCAGAGCAGAGTGCGTCAGGCAGGGCTGGACGAATGATCGCGTAGCCTGGATCAGAGGAGGCGAGGAGGGCTAGCGTGCGGTTCAAGTGCTGCTGAAATGCTCCGAAAGCCGGCGCGGGGGAGGGGCCGTAGCACATCCAGCAGGTGAGATTGACAGAAATGCTGAGTATGCCGAGGAGGAAGCTATTAAAAGCCACAGCAGTGTGACGGCTGTAATAATGGGAGCTGTAAAGGAAGATAAACCTCTGTGATTGATTCTCTGGAAATGTCAAGAATCGTCCGTAATGAGCCAAGAAGGAAATGATTTGCTTTTTATGTGCACATGGGACGCCGCTTGGATTAAGGATTTTTTTTTTTACAAGGATGTTTTACAACTAGAATGATCGGAACTCTTGCCATCAAGATGTTAAACTAAGCTCTAGCAGTAACATCAAAAACCAACTCAGTTATTTTATTGATAATCTTAAGTAAGTAATCTTTCCGCTCTCAGCTTCAATTTCTCTTTTGTCATTGGTCGAGCTCTGATCATCAAATCCTATTTGTGCCTGGATTAGCATGTTAGCGCAAGATGGATTTTTAAAAATCTCCTTCTTGTAATTTCCTCTGCAGCCAGTAGTTGTCTCTCTAACTCAACTTTGATGAGAGCACACTTGACTTGTATAATGAGCTATGTTTTTTATGTTACACATGTTTTTCTCAAGAGCAGGATTTAAGAAAATCTAGCATCAAAATGTTCTTAAATGTCAAAGATTGCGTTTCTATATTTAGTTTTTCTTTTATAATTATCAGGTGACTTTTTGAAATTACTTCTATTAAATACCTTTAATAGAGCATCAATGACAGCTTAATTTATAATACATTTAAGAACAATTTAGGTTTTATAAACTATTATGATCTCCTAACTTCTTATCCTTTACTTAACCTGAATCATTCTTAATACACATATTAAAGCTAACAAAAGTGTAGCTGTTATCATTTCATTCTCTAACACTACAAGTTCATTGCTTAGTGTTTTGTCATTCAAAGTCTTCAACTTAACACCTTTCTATCACTTCTGCCTTTCTTTCTGCTTACCTTTCCCTCACCTGTGGACCAAAGTTTTCCCGGGATATCACTGCTCTGGTAAGAAGGAGCTCCTCAAACTAATGTTGTCTGTGTACTTACCTGACCATTCCACTGTACCACCTCTGAAAAGCACCTTGGTTTGTCATGTACTTTCCCTGAGGAGGAAGTGCAGCTCTGCTTAAATGCATGCTCAGTTAATATCAAGTGGCGGTGCAGCTGTAATCCGACACCTCAGGTAGGGCATATTTGATTAAAGTCCAACCCCGAACTCTCACTCTTTCATTTTGACAAGAGCTGCTGGGCTGTAAACACGGCTTAAAAAATAACTAAAGGTGTATTTTTTTTACCCAATGGCAGTGTAGTTTTGATTTTAGTTTTGATAAAGCATGAGGACAGAAGGAGCTGTAGTTACCGAACACAGATGTGAGTTCATCCTCTCCTCTTCTTGCCTTAGGGTGCAATCTTCGGTAAGTCAGGTTAACTCACTTCTGGGATCTTATTGTGGATTCCTAATCTTTCTATCTTGTTGTTTTGTTTTGTTTCCAGGTCATATTTTCATACTTTTTATCTTGAACAATCATTCTCTTTATAGTTGCCTTATCGAAGCCCTATAGATGTAGTATCGGATAAGATAACACCATTTTATCAATTAATTTTGCTGATATAGTACAATATGAGGTGTCAAAGGTTGTGTGAAAGACTTTTAGATTGCCTTACATCTGTAGTTTTGACACATTTATAGTAAAGTATTTATATTGTATTATAGTGCTTAGTATTTCAAAATAACTTATGAGATTAAAAAAATATATATATTTGTAGGCCTTGCTTCACAATTTTGATTTCATCACAATTCTTGTAGACAGTCTACTTATCTGCTTTTTCAGAAAGTTTCTGAAAAACTGAAATGTCAGTAGCAAAATCCAGCTGTCAAAGGCTGGCATCAAGCCACCAGGACTTAAAAAAAAAACAAAAAAACTCAGCTTTTTAATCCTGACCTTTCAATAAAAACATTAAATAATCAATTAATTAGAACATTGTGTGTCTTCGCAAAATAAGCCTCTAACAATTTCAAGTGACTTTTAGACATGACACTATGCTAAAAATCCATGTTTCAGTCATACATGGATATACTGTATTTGCATAAATTCATCTTGACATTTTTCAAAAACTTTGTAAATTAACCTCTTTTATGACTTGAAAGTGCATCCCTCCGCCATAAAAAAGTGGACTTGGCAACTCTGAGTAGTTGTTGGAAAAGAGTTGATTTCATCGACAAAGCAGCTTGTAACAGGAAAAAGCGACTCGTTTTTTAAATTATTTCAATCACCAAATTAAGACAGTACTTTCACAGTGCATCGAGAGTGCACTGTAAATGTCTCTGTTGACCTTCATATATCTCACAAAACATGAATGAAACAAAATCAACCCTAAAAGTCAAAATGAACACTAGATTACACTAGACATTTCTGTTCAAGTTAGCTTTAATCATCTACATTATGTATGGTCAAATTTTGTATAGATAACATTATAAACAATTCATTTGACTTTCATTTTGCATATCTAAAATTGCATGCATACTGAGTCAGGTTGGGCAAGCTTGAGAAATAATATGTGATATTTTATTATTATTTTTTTATCATTCCAAATTTATATCATCGGCATTTCAACTAATATAAAGATGAAGGGCATGTCTTGTGCTAACCCATATAATCTGTTTTAGCCTGGTCTCATCTTTGCAGCCTAGTGACATAATGGCCTTTAATCTGTTGCAGGCGTACTCCCAGGATGCATACCTCAAAGGGAATGAGGCGTACAGCGGAAATGCCCGAAACATCCCCGCTCCTCCTCCCATCTGCTACCCGCGGATAGAAGTCAAGTCTACGTCCATGGCCCAAGGAGCTGTCCGGTCCACCGAGAAAAACTATCGAGTCGAAATCCCCGTCCTGCCGTCTCCTCCTCCTCCGCCGCTCATCATTGTAAAATCTGCAGTTTGCAATGACATTATAAGGACTCCAAGCCATCGGACTGAAGAGAACCGGTACGCTACGACAGCTGAAGCGAAATCTACTGTTCCATCGGTATCGGGAGGTGTGCAATTACAATACCCATCTATAGATACACCGATTTATTCGCAATCGCCAACTTCAAGAACTGCTCAGAACTTGCCCGAAACAGTATCGCAGAACATCCCTGTTACATCAGGAGCAAAAATGTCACCCAATAACTCGCCTTCTGCGTCCGCTTCCAACACGCCGACGCACCAAAACATCGATTGGAAAAACTACACAACGTACAAAGACTATATCGACTCAAAGAAGTTGCACACGTATGGTTCGAGGACCATACAGGAGCGCTTGGATAGCTTACGAGCGGCCACTAACGCTAACTCGGCGTACGCGCAGCCTCAGAATACGCCAAATTCGAGTCAAAGAGCTTTCGGTTCGCAGGCTCGACGGAGAAGCGCGTCACACGATCGCGGGGTAGATGCAGCTCATAAGTCTGGAGGTCCTTTTCGAAGCGTCTCTCAAGAACGACTGAGCGGAGGGGAGAGGTGTTCCGCGTCAAAGAACTGGCATCGGAGCGTGTCCCAAGATGCAATACCGTCGTCCGCGCCATCAGGAGTCGCCAGGGCAAGGACGCGCTCTTGCGATTACATCGGACATCAAGTTTCAGAATCGGGGATGTACGTGAATAGGATTGGAGATGAGAGAGCAGGTCATGGAGAAGAAAGTAAAACCAGCAGAATGACAGAAAGTGGAAGTACGAATTCCCCCGCGGCTCCTTCTATGTTTACTAAAGGTAGGAATATTTTTTTTGTTTAAACATATTTGCTATTTAAACTGATTATGTAAACAATTTTTCGTATTGTTTTCATTTTTATTTTTGCTTTTTCTAGTCCTATCCGTTAACTTTTGTCAATAATTCTCAATCTACATTTCTTTTGTCTCCAGGTTCCGATCCATCCAAGGCGGATGGTCTCATCATGCGGCCTTCACGTCTGCCTGTCAAAAACTCAGACTTCTCTCCTGCCTTATCCACCGCTCAGGCCCCCGTGCCCCTCAACGACCAAAGAACCACCATGATGGGGAACCACGTAGGCTACACATCCCCCGTACATCTTCTCAGGACCAGAGCCGACAGTCTGAAAATGGAAAACCGGGCTGAAGGAGGACTAGCAGCTCGATCCTCCTCCTGCTCTGGTGTGACCTCCAAAGTAGCCATGCAAAGACAACAACAAACTGTCCACACTACGGTCTCGTCCACGACTAATGGAGCAATAGCACAACAACCAAAAGCCATGTCTGCTGTAAGGACTAACGTAGAAGGTGTTGAAGGACCTGACGCGACTGTGGTGGTTTTAAGGCGAGATAAAAAGGCAGACGTCCAACCCAACCGTCCTCCGTCTTACGTTTGCGCAGTGAACGAGCGTAAATGTGGAGAACGACCCCCCGCGCTGGTGAAAGCGGGTTCAGAAGGAGCTGTGTGTAGGGAATTGCACTTCAGGAAGTTGGAAGACACCAAACAGAAGACTGGGTCACGTCTGGATGGCTCCTTGGATTCAATACCGTTCATTGGTAAGAGTTTTGTCAGAATTCAAATTTGTATGATGCCAATTTGAAACATGTTTACTAAAACAAGTCAAGAGTTAAGACCATGTCGAGTCATCCATTGCTTATGTGTATGTAATCATTACTAAAAGTCAATTTTATTTTGTTTTTGAAAAGACTAAGCTCGATCAATCTAAGAAAATTATGATTGCTCTAACAACCAATACAGACTACAATGGAGACTACAGACTCATAAAACAGAATAATTTTGGAAAAAAAAAAACTAATCTGACAAGTTTTTTTTTTTGGAACTCTCAAAAATAATTGTGTTGCTCTTATTTAAGGATAATGTCATGTTATACCTAAATGCTTGTACCTGATTTTAACTTTTGCTGCAAATTTTAAAAGGTAAGGCTTCTGTTACCTGAATTAAAATCTAATTTAAAATCTTAAGATTTTCCCCATTTATTGTAATATCTTGGCTAGGCCTGGGCGATCTGGGAAAAAATATAATCAAAACCTTTTTCCTCGTTTTGACCGATCGCAATTTTCGATTCGATTTTGTTTAATCTTTTAAAAACAAAATAAAAATGTCATTTACAAACATAATCAAAAACTTAAAATATGTTCTATTTATTAGATGTTTTAAAGGTTATATATCAATATTCTGTTTCACTTTTGCTCCAAACCACTAGATTTTATGAAGTATCGGTTATCAATCTTTCGATTCATAATTGACAATTGGACATGATTAAATCTCAATCTTTCAATTTTTCGATTAATTGCCCAGCCCTAATCCTGGCTCACTTTTTTGAGTCATTATGGTTGAAGTACATCACAGGAAAAAGACATTTGATCTGCAAACACATCAAGAGCGCACAAGCCTCAAGTGTGCAGTTGGCAAAATAAATTCATAAAATAATTAAGATAAGCAAACAAATTGACTGCAACAAGCAGTCTTTATTATAATACAGCATAATAGAGGCCATTATGTTCGTCACCAACACAAACATGGTGGGTGAATGCTGTTCCCAGAGGTTGTATTTATAGTGTGAATTCTAATGCCACTTGTGTATGTAAATAGCAGCTCAAACACAAGCATAACAGAAGAGGAAAATGGTGTCTATGTCTGGCATGTTGCAGGTTGTTAAAAGAATATGCACTGCTCCACCTTCAGCAACTCAGGTCAAAACATCATGTAAGACCTGTAGGCTGTTCTTTTAACAATTAGGTCACTTTTCTCCACTGTATTCTACAGCAGAGTATTGTCAACATGGAAAGAACTCAACAAAGCAAGTGGCTTATGGCATTGGAGCTATGACTGTGATTGGATGACTGAGTGACACTGTTCTGAGGGTAGTGACGCATCCAAACCACCTCTGGAATCTGAGCAGAGCAGAACACAAATATATAGAAGTGGAGCAGCTGTAATCCAGTTTAATACTCCAGTCTCCACCTACTCCACAGTTGTCCTATATGTTCCACAGGTGCACAATGGAGGAAACCTGAGAGCATTATCCAACTTCCAACTGTGACATAACAGACAAAATGGTAGATTGAAATGATAAACATCTAGGGCTGCAAAAAATAATTGTAACTAAAATAATGTACACGTTATTGATCATATATTCTCCAACAGTTTAGTATTTTAAACTGCATAATGCATCAATCTTATCTTATGCCATCATTTGGAAAAATCTATTTTGTGGCATGTAAGCCTGCTCAAAGCAAATACAGATGTTTATTATTTATTTAGTGCAAGACATTTGAATGACAAAAAGAAACTTTTATTTAACTTTTTTTATTTTGTTTGTTAATCAAACTCGGCAGTTATTTTTATTTATCTTTTAAGTGCCATTGGTTTACTTCTGAAGTACCTACTTGTTCTGCGACAAACTGCCAATTTCCTTATTCTGTTTTATCAGCTGTTAAACAAACATGCCAGTGTGACGAGGTAAAGTCAGGCATGCAAACTAGCTCCACTGCAAAGGAAAGAGGTGGAGACAGCAATAAAAAACCTTCATAAAAATATTATCTTTACCATTTGTCATCAGCACCATTTATTTAATTGCGACAAAATACGTCTATTGTTCCCTCAGACGAACCCTCGAGTCCGAGCATTGACCAGGACAGCGCACTTCTTTCTGCGTCCGCTGTGATCTCCATGACTCCGATCATTACCACAATACCACCCAGCCCCACATCACCCTCACCTCTGATTCGCCGACAAATGTCACATGACCAAGGTATGTGGTTTTGGACTGTTTATCCAAAGAAACAGCACAGTATTTGTCAACAAAACCCCTTCATTCCTTTAGTCGTTACCATTCTGTGACTTAGCACTAATATGTTTTCAATTGGAGGGTTAGCTGTAGCTTCCAAACATAATAAACTACAAGAAAAACTGGTTTGGAGTTTTGTACACCGCGAATCACACAAATGGGATACATTATTTACATACAAATGGCAACAAGCTGGAACTTTGCTGTAACACTTATATTTAAAGACCTGTATTGTGTTATTTCAGATTCTCTGCGACTGACAATTATTGACTCGGACTCGGCGACCAAAACAGAGCGTTCAAAATCATGTGATGAAGGCCTGGATAACTACAGAGAAGAGCGAAGGGGGTGAGTTTGTCTTCCAGCTGCAAATTCTCCCAACTACTACCACTACTTTTATTTAACTCGTTTCCTTGTTCATTTAGGAGATCATTTATTCCTGGTCTAAAAAGTCTGAGGAAGGTAAGTTAGTGAGCATTGTTTTCTCAAATCAGGGCCAACTTTGAATAGCTGCCGGACCAGTTAGGTTTGAATCATGTTTACAGATCTTTTTGCAATGCACTTTGTAATCTGTTGTCGTCTCTCGCAGGCGTCGACAGGTCGTCAGAAGATTCGGGCTCCAGGAGGGACTCATCGTCCGACATCTTTTGTGACGCGACTAAAGAGGGTTTGCTGCATTTTAGGCAGCTCAGTTCAGAAAAGGGAAAGGTTGGTGTTTGTCTAAATATACACAATTTTTTACATAGTACACGCATTGCATACAAGTAGTCCTTTTAATATTCTGGATTTTATATTCACCCAAAATGTAGAATTTTCAAGTGATAGAAAAAAACATGCAAAATGAGAAAAGCAATCAAATGTCATGGAAAATAAAATGTTGTCACGGAATATGATTTAGTTGAATTAGTTGCGTGAAATTACAAAGTGGCGGTACTCAGGAGCATGTTTGAATGAACAAAACAACACAAAAAATGCATCATATTTGTCCTTTAAGACAGTGTTTTCCAACCAGGAGTACGTGGACCCCAGGGGTAGGCGACTATTTGCCAGGGGGTACTTGGGATGATTTTAGATTTAAAAGAAAGGTGGAATTACAAGCATTGTTATGCAAAATTGTTATTTGCAGCATATTTTACATGTCAAGAGGCAATTGTTTGACAGGGAACATATTTAAACAATAAAATGCAATGGTATAAAACATGAAGAAATATATGAGTATAGATAAAAGACCCTAAAAAAAACTATGAATGGGTACTCCGTGTGTGAGATTATGATTAGGGGGTACTCAAGAGGAAAACGGTTGGGAACCACTGCTTTAAGACATCCACATTATTTCTAGTGACAAGAATAAAATAAATCTTAAACTGTGCGAGCTGCATAAAAGATCTGGAGGGCCACATCCGGCCCCTGGGACATAGATAGAGAAATTCTGCTTATACTTTTCCATCTGTACTTTTCTACATTTGTCAATTTCCGTATTTCAAAACCCTGCTGCTCTAAAATAGAAAATATACATATTATGGACATTATTCAAACAAAACAAGTTATAAATAAAAAACGGATAGTCTGTCATATGGGCTTAATTGTGTTTGCTTGTTTCGACCCACTTTCTCAGCGGATCGGCGGGGGCATGCGTTGGAAGCAGATGTACGCGGTGCTGAGAGGTCACTACCTGTGCCTGTACAAGGAGCGCCGGGACGGACAGGGCCATAGTAACTGTCAGACGGTGGAGGAGCCCCTGCCCATCAGCATCAAAGCCTGCCTCATCGACATCTCCTACAGCGACACCAAGCGCAAGAATGTCCTCCGGCTCACCACGTCCGACTCCGAGTACTTGTTCCAAGCCGAGGACCGGGAGGATATGCTGGCGTGGATCAGAGTCATCCAGGAGAACAGCCTGGACGAGGAGGTGAGCTAAGGATGCTAGTGCTAAGGCTTTTGAACTATGATAATAAACAAATGCAAATTAATTTGACACTTTTGTAGCATTTCATTTTTTGCTAGTCTCCCAATTCTTCTTAATGAGTTTAAAAGAGATTTCACAAGTCTCAAAAGCCCAAGCTAGTAAAGATGTTCTAGAAAAGGTAATAGCATCAAGCCCGCTTCCTGGGTTTTGGGGAACAGTTTATTAGACGTACATAGGACCGGAAAGGAGCTCAGCAGTCAAAGATCGTCGTGTTTCCAGAAGTCCTGATTCCTATTCACCTTATTCTTCCTCACCCAGTTTTCTTCTGTTTAGCAACAGACAAGTAAACATGTTAGATACCATGACACAGCTAAACATAAGTGCTCTGTCAAAAAAAGTGGGCGGGGTGAAATAATGTGAATTTGGGGGTAAAATATTAAGTGTTTAAAAACATTTTGCATCCTAGCCTGCTGTGTGCAAAGTAGAGATAATACCACAGTTTTTTTTTTTCAGTCGAAGAAACACATGCAAAACTTAAAATTCAGCAAAAACATTTTAATAACTTTGCACTTTATCTATCATTTTAAATACAATTGTAGGGTTGCCACAAAGTCGATTATCCCCAAGGACATTCTCAAACTTAATTGTTTTTCTTCAGAATCTGTATACGGGTTTATAATGGGAATCTTGCATAATCAAGGTTTGGGTGTTGACTGTTGGATGAATGAATGAATATATGTGAAAGTATATGAAATCATGTGCTGAAAATCTCAGTCTTAGAAATAGAAATTTGATATAAAAAAACAACAAAAAAAATTTTCGTTGTGGTATCATAAGTACTGTCAAGTATCTGTCTATTATAATTTACCATCATCATGACAACACCAGGCTTAAACTAGTTTTTACATCAAAAACACAAAGTGTACACTATTTCTATGTAATTTGTGTTCAGTTGAGACTTTTGCACAGCTCATTGAATGTATGGGGACAATAAAGTATACCTTAACCATAACCTTAAGTTTAGAACCAATACATAGATCAGTTAATGATTATTCGATTACTAAATTAGTTGGTGATTATTTCAATAATCGATTAGTTGCAATTAATCAATTAACAATGCAGAAACAAAACCTACTAATTCACTACTAAATATTTTTAAAATGTATATAATCTTTAAAGGTATGTTACAAAAAACACACTCAGGCATAGCTGCATTACTATTTATAGCTGAAGTGTGCTTTATTGTTTGCAGACATTGTGTCCTAAAGTAGACTAGTCTCACCAGGCTTACCCACATTTCCTACGGCCAAAACATACTGGGAATCCAATAGTGTCTGTCACCTAATTCCAGTTATGTAAAGACGTATTACTGTCTGGCACATTGTGTAAATGGAGTAAATAATCTGTATTGTATTCTTTGTCCTTCCTTTGTCTCTTTTCTCCTTTTCCAGAACGCGACCTTCACCAGTCATGACCTCATCAGTCGAAAAATCAAGGAGTATAACACCTTGATGAGGTAAGAAAGTGGGGCAGGGACTGGGAGACTTAAGCATTTCAATGTACAGCAGTCATAGCAGTTGTGAGAAACGTTGAAGAGCATGGCAGAGTGTATAGTTGTACGTTTGTTTGTTTCCTTCAGCCCGACTGGCACAAAGACGGAGCCCTCGCCTCGCTCTTCCCGACAGTCCCTGAGCATCCGGCACACTCTGCTGGGAGGGAAGGGAGAGGGAAAACAGCCGGTGCGCACTCACCCAAAGCAGAGCAGGAGAGGAAGAGCATGCACAAAGGTACCAAGAAGTATTATTTTAAAGTTAAACTATTTGTAGTGAATGGTGTGATTGCTTTGCTTGGAACGTTCCACAGTTTATGTAATGCCTTGAAAATCATTGTTACTGTAAGTGGCCTGTAACTCGGCAAGGTGCTGTGATGTTTATCATGACATACTGTGGAAAATTCTAACAGAACAGAAAAAAGATTTATTGTCATTGTCACAGAGCACAACAAAATAACGTCTCCGGGTCGCTGCACCTTTTGTGTGCCGCCACCCGATCTTCTGAACACTTTTTTTTTAACAATAAAGTCTCCAGAGAGCTAAGCAGATGATCAACACTAACAAAGTTTTAAGAAGTTGTAAAGTGCACTTATAAAGAGTCACTTTCTTCTTAGTAGTATTGCTTGCCCATGTATTTATGTTAAAATAAAATTAAAGTTATACTGCAATATCATTTATAAAAGTTAATTGCAATTCATGCATTAAATACCAATATTGCTTTTCTGATTGTGGAAAATAAAGTCTATTGGTAAACAAAACCTATTCTAATGAAAATTGTATTGAATGCTTCCAGAATGTTGTTTTTCATGAATACTAATCTATATTATGATTAGATTCCCATTATTGTATACATGTTTGCCTTATTTATATCTGCATGTACTACTGTGTGTAAAAAATAACCTAGTGAACTTTTCTTCACATGAAGATGACACCAGTCCTCCGAAGGACAAGGGCACATGGAGGAAAGGCATCCCAGGCCTGATGAGGAAACCCTTTGAGAAGAAGTCTTCTGCTGGATTCACATTTGGAGTTCGACTGGACGACTGCCCTCCTGCTCACAACAACAAAGTGAGTGTCTATGATAAATAAATGTAGAGGTTTTCAATATAAAACTGTTAACTAAACTAAAAGATGAAGAAAAATTCCTAGTGTTACCAAAACCATTATTTAGACCCAACACTTAAACGTTCTCATTCTGACACACTGTATATATATATATATATATATATATATATATATATTTTTTTTTTTTTTCCTAGTATGTGCCTCTCATTGTGGAAGTGTGCTGTAAGCTGGTGGAGGAGAGAGGCCTGGAGTACACGGGCATCTACAGAGTCCCCGGGAACAACGCGGCCATCTCCAACATGCAGGAAGAGCTCAATAACAAGGGCATGGGCGATATCGACGTTCAGGACGACGTAAGTGCCTCCACAAATCTATACGCTGCTATTTAAACTCGTAATGGATGCTCGGGATGACATTGAATGAGCCAGGGGAGATTTATTATTGTACTACTGTGTGGAGAAAATATGTTGTTGTATATGTAATTGGGAGTGGCGGAAAGTAACTAAGTACAAAGTTAATGAGTTAGAAGCTGCGTTCCATTTATACTCAGAGGTCAGAACTCACTCCTCATGAGGATGTTTTCTCAGAGTTGTGCGTTCCAATTGTGAAGTCAGAAAAAAACAATGCAGTGTTTGTTACAGTTTATAAGTAATGATTCAAGTAAAACAAACCATGAAAAGACCAATGATTGTTTCATAGTTGGATTCTCTAACTTTCTGTTGGTTAAATCAGCAATCTTATGCAATGCTCGGAAGTGACTGTAGGGATTTTGGGTTTTACACAAATAAACTATATTCGATCCAAAGTGCTCAAATCAGTCCAAATGATGACCAGGTTATGTTATTAGTAATTAATCTTCATAAAGCATCACTTCTGTTGGTTTCAAGTCTACGTGTAGACTTGAGCAACAGTAGCATAAAAGCATTTACAGCTGCAAACGCGAACTAGCTAACCGGTAAATACTGAAATCTAAAATACATTTCTGAGTCAGAAGTCGAAGATGTGGGTTGTTCAGACTTGTTAATTCACACTGGAATACACTTACATTTTGCAATACAGGTTATGCAGATGACATCACTGCATTCTAAATGCACCGACTGGCAAGAATCTATGAGTGTGATATGTAAAAAGATAAATAAAGGTAGAAAAGCAGATAAACAAGAGGACTTTAGCTTTAAACTTTGGAATCACACACAGTTAAACTTATTCCCTTCTTCTTAAAAAGATGTTTAGAGACTGTTTGCTGAGGACATTATAGGGCTGCACGATATGGACAAAAATGTAGATCTTGATATAGTTTGTTCATATCTCAATATACGATATACTATGTCAATATCTTTGAAATAACACTTTTTAATTAAAATATTTTTTCTAAGCCTACAGTTGCTAATTAAAAAGTAGAAATGTACATTTAATTGAATAAATCTTTTTAGTTGTGCCTTTTGCTGAGTAAAACTAAATTCTTGTTTAGTTAAGTTTATAATTTGAGCATCGCAACAAAATGAAAATTGAACTGATCTCCTTCTCTCTGTAACTATAACTGCTTTTCATCAGTTGTAGGAGCTCTTTTGCACCAATGATACAATTTTTTGATATGTACAATATGGCCAAATTCATATCTTGTCCAGTACATATCTCGATATACGTCATATATTGCCCAATTCTAGGACGATAATTGCAGTTAAAATGTCCTAAATCTCCAACTGGCATTAGCAAACAAGCTTGTGAAACTCTGCACGGCAACAACAAAACTATTGTCAGTTTCCATTTTACTACATTAAAAATCATCCCTATAACAAAAATAGAAGAATGTCTGCTTAACATTTATTCCTACTTTTTCTGAGCACAAGTATTAGAGAAGGCTTTAAAAAGTACTGGGTTCCTTTTCTAGTCGTAGTGAAGCTCTAATTATACATTACTGACTCGTTTTGCACACAATTGATTTTACAACACTGCTATTCTTGGCACAACTTTATGATAAGAACCACACCTGCTTGGAACAATTCTAAAATGCAGCAGCACGCAAAGGAAAACAGAAAGCATGGACTGTATCAATAAAATATCTTTGTTTGTTTTTTTAGAAATGGAGGGATCTGAACGTCATCAGCAGCTTACTCAAGTCGTTTTTCCGGAAACTGCCAGAGCCTTTGTTTACAAATGGTAAGTCTGTGAAGAAATAATTTACAGATACATATGCTTTATTGATTTGTTCTTATTATTTGCAGAAAAATATGCAGATTTCATAGAGGCTAACAGGATAGAAGACCCAGTGGAGCGGCTAAAGGAGTTGAAACGACTGGTAAGTTTTAGGGAAATAGTTCTAACGGTAAAAGCTGACTTCAAAACGCTATTGTTCATTCTTCCACAGTTGCACGAGCTGCCAGACCATCACTACGAGACCCTCAAGTTCCTCTCGGCTCATCTCAAAACTGTAGCTGAGAATTCCGAGAAGAACAAGGTATTATTCCACTTTTACGCGTGCGGGATCTTGTTTACGGCCTCTGGCACTTTGGGGAAATCCTAATAAAGAAACAACAACTGCTACGTCACGACTCCGAAGTTATTTATAGTTGTCAAGCTTTCATTTTCGCACTTGATGATCATATTCTGGAAATTGTTATTTTTCTTTTGTAGGAAACATAATCTAGGAAAAAATTTAACCAAGATCATGCTATAGAAGTTGCAAGTCTGACATTTCTGCATTAGATTTAGACTAGAAGCAAAGAAGTGAACATTAACAGGTGCAGGAGCTTTTTTTTGGCACAATACAATGTAGTACAACTTAATAGTTCTGTTGATAATTTAAATATTATGATACTATGAGTCTTAAAAGCAGTAAAAAAGTATTCTTAGTGCCAAAATTGAAGCCTTAAAAGCAAAGGATTCTACAAAAATGTAAAGATAATTTTAGAAAACGTCTGTCTTCTTGCATGTATTGTAGTACGTTATGTTTTTAGCCAGAATTAGTTTTCAACTTTTGCATTTCAAAATTAGATTACGCACTAGTCAGATATGTTTACGACAGTACATTTTACAATTGACAGCATATAATTATTATTTATTAGTGCTAAATGATGTCCTTCCGGTTTAGTTTTATCACGCTATAAAAATGTCCTAAGATTAGATACCTTGATTTTAATACATTATTATTATTTTTTGAAATGGACTGTAGAAAATATACTGACAAAAAACGGCATATATGGAAAAAGTTGTGGCTGTATACTCGAAATTATGGTAGTTTTTCTTCTTCAACATTTTGGTGTTAAAAGCCCATATATTTGAAGTTTTGAATTTTGACTTAGTTTGGTGTGATAGTCTTTGTGGTAAATATTTGTCATAGTTTTACAACAGTTAAGTTGCAAATTATGAAGAAATTGACAATAAAAGTAGGAAATTAGTACAAAATAATTTAAGTTTAAACAGATCCCTCCACGTTGTCAAAAAGACAATTAACAAAACTACACAGTTTATTGGATTTAAACAATCATTAACACAATTAAAGTGTTATAAGTTATAATAATTTGTCATATTGTCACTTGTGTTATCTATGTTGATTTTTCCCCAGATTTACAATGTGCTTGCTAGGTACATTTGTGGAGTCCCCTCCATATGTGTCATATTTAATGGACAAAAGACGATAATGAACTTCACCAAAATAATCAAATTGGGTCAGAGCAAGCTAAATGTTTATTGAAATCTTAATCATAATCATGTTTACTATGTTTTACTAAAAATGTAGTCTAACCTGTCATACGCACTTTAAAGATCATCCTCTTTTTAAGTATATATTTGTTATAATGAGTTTATTATTCATTTAGTCATAATATCTAATCTGATTTCATATTTTAATAATCTGGAGCTGCCTTATGAATAGCATGTTAATAATATAATAAAATAATTTTGGAAAACATCAGAATGTTCTTGGATGAGGTTAAATTTAGGCCAATGTTATAATTGTTGTTTGTACAAAGTTTGACTGAATCTCTTTATTGTTTGTGTCAGATGGAGCCTCGGAACCTGGCCATCGTGTTTGGTCCTACGCTGGTGCGCACCACCGAGGACAACATGACCCACATGGTCACCCACATGCCTGATCAGTACAAGATTGTGGAGACGCTCATCCAGAACGTGAGAATGTTTTTTTTTATTATTATTTACTGAAAACTATTACTATATTAACTATGACAATTCTCTCTTCTAGTATGACTGGTTCTTTACTGATGAAGGCAGCGGAGAACCTGTGGTAAGAACGAGGATTGAATTGATTTTTTTTAATCAGGACAACTGCTTTAGTGGGTAAAAATGGATTGAGAAATAAGTACACATGGAGATACATAGATTTAGATTCAAATTAACTTGTTTGGTGTTACAACATTGTTTCTCAATAAAAAAAAGCTACAGTTGTATTTATTTTCATTCACGGTTCATTAATAAATCTTTTTTTCTAAGTCATTTCTTTTTAAGCCTCATAAAACGTTGCATTTCAAATTTTAAGGTTTTGCGATTTCATAGTTCAGGCTTCAATTTCTGATGAGTTCTAAAACAGAGTTCAACATGGTTCAAATCAACAAGCGGTGCATAAAGGCCTGTAACAATACTAAATACGCATAATGTTTTTAAATGTTTCTCCGTATATTTTCATAAAGTGTGTTGATTTTGTTTGTGCTTCGTCCTGCGCAGACCGTGTCCCAGGAGGAGAGCGCCGTGGAGTCCCAGCCCGTCCCAAACATCGATCACCTGCTCACAAACATTGGGCGCACAGGCACGTCGCAGGGTGAAGTATCAGGTAACACGTTGCCCCGATCAGCTCTGCTCTGCGGTGGGTTCACCTTTCTCTGTCCTTTCACTATGATCCTTATGTGTGTGTAAGCTAAAGCTAAGTACAACTGATGCTGCTTCTCTTTGGTGCTCGGGCTGTCTGTGGCCAGTAGATGTAGAAGAGGCTATGGCTAACCATAACTTCTAATGCCTATGCTAAAGTTACAAGCAATTCATTTGCATCATTTACTATTCACTCAACACATATGTTATTGAACCAAACATCACGTCTTTTAGAACACAATACATGAGTTGAAACACTATATGAATAACTGTTTAAACTAAGGCTTTTCAGAAAACTATTTATAATGCATCAGTTGTTTTTATTACCACTTTATAGTCAATTACACGCATTATCACTTTGCTTCCTAAAGTATTTTATTAATAATCTTTTTAAAGGAGACCTATTGTGATTTTTCTGGATATTTAGGAAGAATCTAGGGCATATGCAGATCATAATACATTTTCTTTTCAGTTCAAAACACAAAAATGATCTAATGCGGCTTAGAAATAAAAACGAGTCCACTGACTTTCTTTTCAAAACTGCAGAAATGAAAAGCTGTCATGTAGACACTCTCAAATTATTGTTTGAGGTGTCTACATGACAGTTTAGAACTTTAGATATTTTATTGCCATTCTAATTTTTGAGTAATTGCAAGTACTGGGGCTAGGTGGTGAAGACGGGGATTTTCTGAGGACTGGAACATTTGCTGCATAAATAATACAACTTTGGGTAAACTAATGATAAGAGAACACTGTTGTAACACGGTTAAAAACTCAGAAAAGTAGATTTTAAGTAATAGGTCTCCTTTAATATACTCTTACACACATGCACATTGTTTTTTTTACCCACACATTTTTAATAATGGCTTATTATCAGTAAAGTTTGTTTAGTCCATCTACAAATACTAGTAATTGTTCTAATCAAATATTTAGTGTTTACATTAACACATTTTAGTTTGAATGGTTCTATTGGATGCAATGAATTGCAGAGCTTCTCCATTGCTTTAAGAGCACTACTAGACTTGCCCTGAGTAGTTCCCTGTCCCTGTCTCAGTTTGTGTCCCTCCTCCTCTGCCTACTGTTGCACTAATAAGTCAAAGACAAGCTGTTCTTACAGTGGAAGGCCACCTCTTATTCCTCTCTCTAGTGAGGCTCTGTCGGGTGTCCTAACGGCTTGCCCGCATTCACACATACTGATCTTGACACAGGCCAAGTGGGCGGAGTCTATCACACCATGATGTCACTGATGGACTCTATAATGTCTGTGATGGACAGCTGGAACTGTAGGAAGAAGGCGGACTGTTGCCCTCACTGTAGCTGCCTAGTGTGCAGGACGCCGCAGGTCTTTTGAGCCACACAAAGACTAAAGTTAGGAGTAAAAACAGGGCTAACACAACTGTGGGTTTCTATCACAATGTGCCAAAGTCAGAACGGTGCTACTCTCTGAAAGGCTGTCCGCTGTCTCTCCTCACTGTCTCACAAGCTTTCCAAAAGGAGAGATAGTATGGTATGGTTCCTCTCCCAGGCTTCACCAGTCTATGTGCACTGCCATCATCTGTGCTGCTGCGGGGTCTCTAGGGGGCTGCAGCACACTAAAGCAGAGGATCATGAGAGACCTGTCCCACTGACACTCCTGTCTCATGTGGTGTCCTCTTCCTAGCGAGCCCCTCTGTGACTCCCCCGTCACTGCTCCTGTTTGTGGACCACTTCGTCTGTCATCGTCTCATACTTTCAGCTTGTGTCACTGCATTTTCAGATCCAACACTTCATTGGAGTTAGTGTGTCTGATCACAGTGTTAGAAAAATCATTGGGAAGGGCTTTGCACGATAGATGTGTGTGCAGAGATGGGTAGTACATTCACTTGAGTAATTGTACTTCTGTTTTCAGATACATACTTAGCAACATAATAGTTTATTTGCTTTTAGTTCTCTTCCCACAAAGAGCACAACCAGTGTTGCCACAGTATGTCACACATTAATAATTTTGTCTTGATAGTATGGAAATTACACAATAGGTTGTGTTCATGCAACATCACATTTTGTAGACCAAACATATTGTATATAAATGAAAGGAAACCAAAATTAGTATTGTTCAAGTGCAGTTTTTGTTGTAATGCAAAAGTGAATGAGAATAGTCATCAAGAGAAGTCACCATAATTATAATGTGTAAAATGTTAGATATTTTACAGCAAAGAACAATTTGCAATTTTGACTACTCACCTCTGCATCTCTATGTGGATTCTTTATTTTAAAGTGATCAAACGGATTCAAGCTAAGAGTTACCATGGAAAGAACTGTGCATGTTTGTTTGTATATGTATGAGAAAAATAAAACTAGATTTTAGACACTGCAGTAACAGAATCAGGAGATAATAAGTGTCTTGTCTTATGTGTAACATAGAGCTCATTGTCTGTCCTCGTCTGCAGCATGGCCTGTTGTCTGCTCATGTACACTAACTGTACATCTTTCATGTCCATGTCCAGTTAATCTCATTCACTTCATGCTTTTCATTCACAACTCTGTCCCTTTATTCCCTCTCCATCTTCCACGTGCACTTACTGCATAAGGCCCGGTGTCATAGTTTACCACAACTAATGTCTTTTTCTTTGTTTCTTACAGATTCACCTACTAGTGACTCTGCCAAATCAAAGGTGAGTTAGTCTTAAGCCTCAGGGGTCAGTCCTGTCTGAAGCAGACTAGTGTGGAGGGGGTAGGTGGCCAGAACGTAATCAAAAGTACGTCATCATTTGTGCTTGCAAAAGCTCGTCGATTGACCATAAAGTCCATGCAGTCAAATTACAAATGAGACAAGCCTAAAGGCGCTGTACTTGATAGTTAATGTCTTCATATCTATTCCTCACATTTCAAGCATCTTCATACCTCAATGAGTTTATTAACTTTTAAAAGTAACACAGTAGTGCTAAAAAGAACTTTCATGCTAACAGTGTACTTTAGGCCTGGGTATTGCCAAAAGTCTTCCGAGACAATACGTATCTTGATACAATTTCCTCATTATGCATCAAGATATATATTTGAAAAAATATCATAAAAATGGGTATTTTCATAGTGAAGAAAAATACTGTACGCAGAATTTAATTTTTATGAACTATAGAAGTATTTTATGTCCCTTATGTTCCTCCTTTTCACACTGCATTTAACAAGTGTCCTATAAATAAGTAATTTATCAGCTCAGTACTTTCAGCCTTAAAGCAGAAGCCCAGATTCTGCTTTAAGGCAGCACCTGGGCTGTGTCAAATTTGTGTAAAATTTATGAAAAAGTTTAAGTATCACAATCCGTATCCAGATACACCTCCCTGTATCGATACGCATATTGCCAATGAGTTTGTTATGACATATCCCGATACCGATACATCAAGTGCAGCCCTAGTGCACTTCTAAGTGATAAAATCATTGTATTTAAAAATGCAGACATTACTCGACTCGGTTTCAAACATCTATAGCTCTATAGCAAATCAAACAGCCATTTTTAAGATTAATTGTTTCCTCAAATTAACTTTTTAGTCATTTCAAAATAACAAATGTTACGCTTCATGGATAAACTGGGGAGGACAACAAAAATAACTACAGTATAAACTATGACCAATGTCTATGTCACTAAAAATGGACCAATAGCAATCCTAGAACTGTTAATCCATTCTGTAGAGAGCACACACCTTTTCACTGGAACAGCTGCTTTTTCCTTACGTGAAATTGGGTACAGCCTCTTTATTACACACATCACTCAGTGGCTTCATTTACAAACAAATGCAAGGCTTTTTCAACTCATTTGCCGATCATTGTCATCGCTCTGCTTTGGTCTGTGTGCTGCTCGTGACTCGAGTTCAGAGCTTGTACAGTCAGTGCCTTGCTGTGATCGTATTCAGTGCATCTGAAAAGCAGCATGGAGAACTGCAAACGCTCCTCTTATTCACTCTTTATGTCCCTCTTTCTGTCTTTTGTCTGATGTACTTCATGGGAGCAGGTGGAGTACACACTGGGTTTTCAGGAAATAATTCACGTAAAATGCAAACAATACTATTACTTGGATGAGTGGTGTCGACCTTTTGCTGTGAACCCTGCATATATCTTTATTGTACGGTTAATGTTGTGAAATCAGTTAAAGAAAATGTGTATTACCACTATTCTTACTTGAAATAATTACACAGTTGTTTGCCGCAAGTTGCTAAATGCAAATATTTGAATCTGCTCTTCTTTGTCTTTCCTACGCAGGGTTCCTGGGGTTCAGGGAAGGACCAATACAGCAGAGAGCTCCTAGTCTCCTCTATCTTTGCTGCAGCCAGCCGCAAAAGAAAGAAGTCAAAGGAGAAGCCGCAGCCTAGCAGCTCGGACGACGACTTGGACTCTGTGTTCACCAAGAAGGAAAGCTCGAGTCACACGCCTGTAGAGAGTGTCACAACCCCCAATTTTAAAACAAGTTTTAAGCAGCAAGTCGCAGAGAGAAAGGAGAACGGAAGGACTGCCGAGCTCGCTATGAAAACCAAAAAAGAGCACAGAAACTTTCTAAAAGAGCTGGCCAAACACCCCTCGCCTTCCCTTACTCCTTCTCCAAACAAGTCCCCCTTAACAATTCGACTGGTGAAGCCGTCTTTGTCCGACCCTCCTTCTGTGGATGAGACCAGCGATCTTGGGACGATGAGCTCTGGTGCTTC
The DNA here is from genome assembly GCA_038363315.1 of Mugilogobius chulae. Classification (NCBI taxonomy): domain Eukaryota; kingdom Metazoa; phylum Chordata; class Actinopteri; order Gobiiformes; family Gobiidae; genus Mugilogobius; species Mugilogobius chulae. Next base: position 12,975,323 of record CM076416.1, read on the forward strand.
AATCCCAAAGAAAGGTAGTGTTTCATTATCAGAAGCACCTTTATGTCCAGGTCTCGGGCCAGGAGCTGCTGCGGGCGCCGAAGTGAGCTCCATCACCTCCGACTACTCCACCACCTCCTCCATCACCTTCTTGACCGGGCAGAATCAAGTGCTCTAAGTCCTGAGCTACAGGGCGGAGAAGAGGCAGATGATGAGCGCAGTGAGCTAATAAGTGAAGGTAGACCCATGGAGACTGATAGTGAAAGTGAATTTCCTGTTTTTGCACCCACTGGGGGAACTAGCCAGTCCACGCCATGCCCGGGGAAAAGCCAGGCACGTACCCACGAAAAGACAGAGACAAAAGTAGAAGGAAACGGTGGACAAAGAATGGAAGCCCGTCGCCTGTTTCCGTCGCACAGACTTATAGAAGGTGATACGTTGTCCAGAAGGTGGTCTTTGAGGAATAAAACAGACAGTGAATCATCTGTAGAGGGCGTACAGCATGGAGAGCGCAGTGCCGAGGGCAGATCTGAATCATCTACACGTTTGTCTCGAGTATTGGACGTGATGAGAAAGGGCCGGTCCACAAGCAGCCTAAGCTCTTCTTCTAAAAGTGAATCTGAGCGATCTGAACCGGCCTGGCACCTGAAGATCACAGAACGCCTCAAGTTCAGGCTGCGCACCTCTGCTGACGACATGTTTAGCATCCAAAAGAATCCAGAGACTCGCAGTAGTAAGAAAAAGAGTATACGCAGAAGGCATACCATGGGGGGTCAAAGAGACTTTGCAGAACTTGCAGTCATCAACGACTGGAGGGAACAAGGTGGAGTGGACCAAGCAGCAGATATCTCCACTTTGGAAAACTTTAAGCCTCGCTTCTCCTCTCAAGACTTTGCCATTAAAGACTGGACGCCAAAAGAGCGTAGTGCAGGAGCTAAGTCCAGTCCACACGTTGCTCCTAAAGCTGTGCCCGAGGAGGAGTGTCTAGACTCTGAACAGACGGCTGCTGCCTCCTCCAGTGCACAGCCGTCAGCAGGAGTGAACGGGAGCAAAAGTAAAGCAGCCCTGGGAGCAGACGCACACCCTCAGAAACTGTCCGGAGCGCAGGTGGTCCGCTCACGCTTCTATCAGTATCTGTGAACAGCCAACATGGACTTCTATGTACCTTTAGCTAAAGTTATTATTGCACAATATTTTTTTACTTCATGTATCTATGTACATATGTGTATAGGCCAATTGAATGGTTTGAATAATGTAAACATGTTCATGTTTGTAATTAGTTGGTTGTTTTGGATGGAACATGGAAAATCTATCTTTCCCCAGCAAGAAATGCAAGAATGTGTGATGTGAGGGAAGTTACAGTGGCTTTGAAGTGCAAATACGTCCTATTAACATTTATATTATGACAATATTATTGTAGAACTTCGTGCTTTATGTGTTGACAAGTTTACAAATAGTATACTTTGAGTAAATTTTTCAAATTGTAGGCCTAATGTAAAATCAAATCAAACCCTTTTTTATAAGCACTTAAGCTATATCCAAAAGTGGATTAGCAACTCTCATCCTCATAACTGAAATGTCTGGGTTGATTGTAATTGGAAAATGAAAGTATAGAGAATGAGTTTAGAAAAATGTAAATGTTCCTTCACTAAATGTCTGTGCTGAAGCACTTCTCAGCCACTACTGATGAATGTCTTTGCACCAAAGGGTGAAAGGAGGGGGAGTTTGACAGATTATTACGAGGAGGCCTTTTCAACAGAATCTTAGTGAAGTTCTTCCTGTCCTCAGCGACATGGAGAATGTACTGTGTGTGGACTAACACCATTGATAATGAAGAGTTATGATGAAATCCATGTTTCTATGATGTTTGTACTTGAATAAGTGGAATAGTGAGAGCTGCTTTCTGAGCTGGGTGCTGTGGGAGCCATGTTTCACAGCGCTGTCACTACAGCCAGACTTTAGCTGGAGGAGAAGTGCGTTTATCAAAGCCTCAGATGCTCATACTAGAGGATGTAATGCTTGGTACAATAGCTATTTTTGTTGTCCAGTTTTAGTCAAAGTACTTTTTTTTTTACATATATGGGTTGTTTTATCTCAAAAAATGAAAGTGCCTCTTTTGTTTTTGCGTTTTTAACAGTTTGTACCAACAGATTTTACACACATTTGGAAATCAGTAGATTATTTCAGGCATTCCAGAAATTTAATGCAGAGTTATTTCCCCTGTTTTGTATCCAAACACTTGCTCATCTGACCATGTACGTTTACCTTCCCATCCTCTGAACTATTCTAATGCAGAACAACGCATGGCCGATCAGAACTGGGAGAGACATTTACAAAACAGCATGAGAAAAGAGTTCTAAAAAGTCAAGCCTCCGGTCTGTGTAGAGCGCTACATGGGCCAAGCCTTTCCTCAAACACTGGAAATAAATATTCTTTATACAGCTTCTGTGTGCGGAGTCAGTCATTGTACATGTTAGGCACAGCAATCCACGAAGGCCTAGAATGTTCCACTGTGTAAAAACTAACAGATATATCATGCATTTATTCAATTATAGGTTGTTTTGACTTTGAAAAACATACACTGTTGTTAAGTAGGTTTACTCTAATATATCTGTACTTTGGTCTGGTGATAGCACATGCTTTCCTCTATGGAGATTTAAAAAAAAGGTTTCATGTCATACATTTGTACATTTAATTTGTAGGCAATCTTATTTGTACAGGACAGTTTTTACACAGGGAAATACAAAGTGCTTTACATAAACACAATACAAACAGCATTATCGCTATACAAAATATGGTCAAGAACAGAGGTTTTGACCAACCTTTTACTCCTGGAGAGCTACTGTCAGTGATGCATACAGTATAAAAGAAACATCACTATTCAGAACTAGGCATCTAAAGAGACATTTACAATAAAAATAGGCATATAGTGATTATAATTTAAGCAATATAGCATAATATGTCTGATACAAAATCTACTGGTCAGTTTAGTTTTTGTAGTTTATTTGTTTATAATTCTAGACCCTTCATGGGATTTATGCAGAAAGCTTCAAGTGAATTGAACGAATTTTAAAGACACAATTTAAAATAGTGAACGCAGCATTTAATACATATTTTTGTGTGGTGATTAAAAGCAACTAGAGAGAATGGTTAACTAAATGCAAAATAAGTTCAAAACTTGACTAACTCTAACCCAAGCATTATTTTTTTGCAAAATCAGGTCACATTCTCTTTTTTGGGGTATATTTATTCATTCATTCATTCATTGGACTTGACTGGACCTTATCCCAATGACTTTGGGTCTTAGACGGGGGAACATCCTGGACAGTGGCAAACTCGTTGCAGGGTTAGAGATTAATAGTCATAGATATCAAGTTATTTTTTTGTTTACTTGTCATTTTGGGTGTTTTGTACCAGAAACAAGTCCAGGACAATGGTTTCCAAAGCAAATTCTGGGAGTTGCGTGATGATTTTAAGATTTAATTTTACAATTATTATTCGGTATTTAATCAGTTATTTAAAAAATAAAACAATATGTTGTAATACCTTCCAGTGAAATAACACAACAAACTAACTAAAGTAATTAAGATTAAACCCTTTTTTGACTGGATTGGTTTGGAAACCCCTGGTAGGACATAAGGTGTAGGTTTTATAGAATCGTACCAAATAGATTAGCTACAAATGTTCGGTCTTCATTTTGAGTATAACGTCAACAGCAACTACATGTGACTTAGAATGAATTTGCTGCCATCTAGTGCGACACAAGAGTAACCCTGTCTTTGTTACAGTAGAATAAGCCTGCTTTAACACTCTGCTGCTGTCTCAAAGATGATGTTAGACATACACGGTGGAGGATGTGTCTAATGACCTGGACCAGACAGTCGCTCCTTGTGAGGTGAACAAACCCAGCCTTCTGCGTGCATTAGGGCTAAGTGCAGGAGAATGTGCACATGAGGAGGATTGTGAGGCAGACAATGTGCACTGATGTCATGTGAACTGTGTCAGAGTCTGTGGAGGAGCCACAAGGAGAGTCTGTGTGAGACGCAGCAGCACTTTCCATCACCGTAAAGCAAGGTAAGGTATAAGCTTTACAGTATTTAGTTAGAATCCGAAGGAAAAAGATGTTTCTGTGTAGTAGGACTTACAATAATACAACTACAAAATTAGTAGAAAAATATATACTTTTTTTAATTGTTACATTTTTTTGTTAAAAGTTGAATGAATTTGTGTGTGAAATTCAACTATGGTAACACTTCACCGCAAAATTGTGCTTATTTTGAGGTAAAAACGTCTTGTTTCAAGTGAAATCATCGGCCAGTGCAGTAAGAACTTTTGACTAACCTGGTTGTTTGAGCAGAAAAGGCTAGTTTCAAGAACTCTTGACAAGATTTTTAAGCTAATCTATTCTTCATTCAAGCAAATGTGCTTAGTTTTTATATCTAGATAAGGTAAATCGGGATAGAATATCTTAAACAAGTCAAATAATCTCATTTACTTTTATTAAGTAAAAAAAAATTAAAATTAGTCTTTTACAATTATTTTTGCTTAATTCAAGTCAGTTTATCTAAATTAGATTTTCCTTTTTTGCAGTGTTGTTACTAACTGCTCAATTGTATCTGTGTAACATGTTACTAGCTGCTAATATTGTTTTGGTGTAAAAGGTTAATTATTTAACAATTCACAAGGACTAAATTCTGATTAACATCAAAACACATAGAGGCAACTGAGCAACAAGTTAAATAAAAGTAAATAAAGTGTTATTTAAGTTATGTCATGCTCATAAGCTACATAAATAAATATCAGACTTGGATGATCCTTCTTTTGAGGTTAGAGTTAGGGATTTTCGGAGAATATTGACATGTTTAAAAACAAAATAATTTTGGTAAAATGATTGCTTCTGTCTTTATTCTTTCTGCTCATGGTGTTTATATTTTAGTGTCTGTTAGTGTACCTAAAGTGCCATTCTCCAAAATAACGCATCGAAGTAAAAGGCATTTTAAAGGACAACGACAACAAAGATGTATCTTTGTTTCATATTTTGCTCTAAGTGGACAAAAGAGGTTCCAGTAGTATATTTTACATCTGGCTTGCAATTTGAAACATTTTAATGCAAATGTAGGTCTGATTAAGCTGCCATCGGCTGTATCTAAACTGTGACTCCTTTTATTAATGCTGAAGTAAAATTACGGATACACTAAACCTCGCACAAGCTGTTTACAGTGTAATGAACATTTAGATGACAGCTCTCATTGAACAGCTGACAGTAGCATCTGACAGTAATCAAAATGGAACGATGATTATGTCTCTGTCAGTCAAAGCAGCCATTCATACAGAAAGAGTGCTGTGTGCCTGAAGTGAGACGTGCTCTGTGCATTTGTCATTCTTTTTTATTAGAACTGGGTAGACTACCAAAGCATCCAGGACTATTAAGCTCTAAATACAGCCTAAAGTCTCTGACAAGTGTTTTTCTTCTTCAAACGCTGTGATTATTGCTTTTTACACAAATGTCATACCATAAAAAACGTTGAAATACTCACCTTTTCATCTGTATGACCTTAACATTTGACCGTATTTACCTGTGAAGCTCAGCAGACATGTGGTGGCTGTACCTCGTGCCCCTCCTCGTGCCTCTGGTGTCGGCTCAGACGTACCACTGGGGCCCCTGTCCCTCGCCCAAAGTGCAGCCGGGCTTCAGTCTGCAGAAGGTAAACAACACACAACTACATGACTTATGATGTAAAGTGTAACAGTCTGCATTACCTCTGGACAGTACCTGGGCCGCTGGTATGAGATAGAGAAACTCCCAGCATCCTTTGCTAAAGGCAAGTGCATCGAGTCCAACTTTGAAGTGAGAAAAGATGGGACCATCCAAGTGATCAACCAACAGTTTTAGTAAGTTTTTATGATGGTTATAATTTTGAAAGAAATGAATAAGCCTACATAATTTATTTGTAAAATTGTTATCTTGGCCGGCCTATTGTACCATTCAGTAAGATAGAGTCAGTGTAAATAAATACTTTTCAAGAATTTATCATTTTTAATAAATTTTTTGCAGAACTTGAATTAGCTTTAAAAAAAAAAAAAAAAAAAGAAAGTCACAGCCTCTAGTTGTTATCCAATACACGATTACTTAATTTATTAAAAAAGTAAATATATACAAAAAAAAAAAGTGGGCCTATGAGTATAACCATTATCTTTTATGCTGAAATAAAAAAACAATACATAGGATTAGCATTAGCATTAGCTAGCATAATAGCCTAGTTAGCTGGCTATGATGGCTGTATCTACTCTAAAAGTAAAGCACAGACACTGTAGGTTACTCAATATAATTCAATAATCATTTTTTGTTTTTCTTTTTATTATTCTTTTTTTTTTTTTTGAACATGTAAAAACAATTACGCTAACTTATAAGATTTAATCGATGATAAAGTGCGCGCGCTCATTACCTTACCTTGTTATTAATTTGATTGGCTGATACAGTTTGGACATAATGAACAGCCAATGAAAGTGTTTGTTTTTTAGTGTATGGTTTCCTGCGGTTCTTGAAGCACATTTGCTACTTCAGCTAGCTTCAGTACGTAGAGATGTATCAGTATCCTTTTGTTGAGTTGAGTAGAGTTGATATGTGTTGTTGTTTGTGTCGCAGTAAAGACAAGCTGAGGAAAGTGGAAGGAACGATGATCATCCCAGACCCGAGAGAAGCCTCCAAACTCGGCCTCAGCTTTTCTTACTGTGAGTACAACACTAGAACTTCTGTGTATTTTTTTTTAATCATATTTAAATCGCCAGCTTATTGGACAAAGGCCCTGTCCAATATTCACACTACACACTACACACTTCACTGAATGTGCATTTTCTGAAAGTGCGCCAAGTGTGCACTTGCACAAGTGTGCAGGACAGGTAAATGGGACAGTCCACACTTCACTTGATGTGATCAAGTCAAACAGCTGTGTTATTAAACTGCTGCACAGCTCACTTAGTTTGGATCATTTTGATTTGCCTAAAAAATAAGAGCAGTGCTGTGGATGTCAGTGGATTTATGTCTGTGTTTCTATTAAAAGTGTTGTTATTTGTTGATATACATTTTTGTTTTACATATATTACATTTATACAGACCTATTTTGAGTTGTATTAATAAGAAAAATTTATTTGATTGTATTTACTTTGATTTCTGGATATTATTTAATGTTTGTTATATTTTTACGTTACTGTCACTTTAAGAGAGAGAGAGCTTGCGCTCTGATGTCAAACGAACTTTTTATTTTTTTTTTCATTAATAATAAATCATACTGTGTACAATTGATATTACTAACAAAATTACAACTGTACAATTATTACAAACCTAAATAAAATCAAATTCTGACATCGTCATTTTTTACAGCAGCAAAGAATCTGGTAATACACTTCACAAGTCGCTTCCATGCGGCTTCGCTGAGTGAATAAACTGAAAGGGGGGTAACCGTTTGTGACAATTGTACGCATACGCACTACCACAAGGGAAGCGGGAAACAGATTGATTTATTACTTAGTCGTCATAGAATGAAGCGTATGTGTGTCATATATTTTCCACATAATAAAATAGCTGCCAACAAGTGAACAACACCTAATATTTCAATTTGTGATTATTTGCCAATGTCTGCCATCATGAGAGGTCAAAAGTTATTTTCAACTCAGCAACTCGGGCAACAAAACTATTTCCCAGTTTCGAATAGTAAATATGATTTGATTTAGGCATTGGTCACATAATAAGGACACTAATCTAATATCTCAAATAAATCATCAAATAAATGTAAATGTAACAATTAGGTTCAAAGCACATTGTATTTCCTTTCTCTGAAGTATAAGTATTTTTATTCTTGTTTTTCTGCTGCCAGTGATCACTTTTCAACCCAATGTTTGTATGATAGATTATTTTGATATTGTTTAGGCCTTAAAAATCAATACATTTGATTTGTTAAGTCTATATAAAAGTGCTAATGTGATATTAAGCCTCTTAATAAGTTGTTAATTTAAGGGTTCATAATGTTGAGATTAATGTTACAGACAGATTAAAAGAAACATAGGATTTTGGTATAAACATAGGCCCAATTATAATAGATATGGAGTCTAGAAAAAAAAACAAAATATAGTAATTTTTTAAGCTCTTACAATTGGAATACACAGAATTCCTAAAGAATACATACACACAAAAAGTGCAAAAAGGGAACTTCACAAAATACAGTGTTGCACCTTTTAAGAACAACCTAGCACACTCAGCTGTTTTCCTTTGTCGCAGTCACTCCGTACAGTCCGTACTGGGTGCTCTCCACGGACTACACCACCGTGGCCGTGGTGTACTCCTGCACCGACGTCCTGCGCCTCTTCCACGTGGAGTACGCCTGGATCCTGGGTCGCTCCCGCTTCCTGCCCGGAGAGGCCATCCGCTACGCCCAGGGACTGCTGCTGGAGGAGGGGTGGACCTGTTCAAGATGAGAGCCACGGACCAGGAAGGCTGCAAGGACTTTGACTGAACTCTGGCAGGTTGTGGTGATGATGAGAGGAGAGTGTACAAGCACGTTTTGGATTATTCAGGACTAAAATACAGTATGTGTGAGGAGAAAGTGATTTGGGCTGAAAAAGACACTTAAAACACTTTTGACAATGAATGAAATAATTTGTGAAATGTTGAAATCAAAGAAAAAAATGTTACAGTAAAATAGTTGAACTGGTTTGCCTATTTAAGACTAAAATGTTTACAATAAAGTTTGATATGGTTTGATATTTTAAACAGTGAGTATTACTTTGTGTTGTGTAATTAAGTTTCTAAAGTGCAGAAGCCAGACGACTAGATGTTTCATAAATGTAGTGTGCAGTTTTACAATTTTTCTCCAGTTCGACAGTTTCGGTTACTTCCTGTTGGACAAAAGCAACACAAATGTTAGATATCTTAGTGATATCATAGTGTGCTGGGACAAAAAAGTAACACCATGTCAAACAGGACACCTTAGAAAGAATAAGAACATTTGAATTTGGTTGTGCCGTGTTTGCAGGATCAACAAGAAGGTGCAGCCCCACTCAAAGACACCAGGAGTACTGTAGTGTCCAATAAGACTGGAATTAAGTAAAACACACATGATCAATGTCTATTCACACTGTATAACATTCTAAAAGTGGAATAATCTACATGATTCCAATCAAACAGAAAGTTAAAGTCACAGAGCTGTTTTCATAAAGATAGATCAGGGTTTTTTTTGCCATTCTGTGGAATATTATAGCTAAAGAAACATCATGTCCATGGAAACAACAAAAAGACTGGACTAGATGTAAGCTCACTCAGTAAAGAGACATACATTTTTATAATGTTTTAGTCTATCAAAAACATAGTTAAACCGAAGGAGTCTATATTCCAGTCCACCAAATGTCTTTTTTCACTTTTCCACGTAGCTTAGGTTTGAACAAACATTGGTATTCCATATCAGACCTGGGCAAACTGCGGCCTGGGGACCAGATGTGGTCCTTGAGCTGTTTTTATCAAACCTCGACACATTTTTGAGAATAACTTTTGCTCTTTTACTATTACTCTTTCTATTTCTTTTTTTTGGGGGGCCTTGAAAAATGCATTTGTTTTAAAAAATTTGACTTTATCAAGTCAAAATCATCGATGTAATTGAAAAAACTACCATTGTAGAGTGTCCTGAATACCATTTTCACAAAGTCATCATCACAAAACAATGAATCACTAGTTAAAAAACAAGTTGAAGTGTGATGGGCATCTTTCCTGACATTAAATTGTGAACCAAAAAAGTGTGCCGTGACTCAAAAAAGATTGGGACACACTGTAATATTCATAGATTACTTGTTCTTTTAACGTAAAATAAAATCTAGTAATTAAACGTCAGATCATAATAAATACTTACATACAGTGCCATCAAGTGGCCGCAAGCATGTACTACACTTAGATCTTTGTCCATGTATTTTTAAAACACATTTAAACAATTTGAGTAATGAGGACTTAACAAGATAGTAAGTATTTATGTGAAGTATACTAAGTAACTACATAATTCACTGTGTTCTGTCCTTACTTCTCTGCTAGCTTATTCTTGCAAAGTATTCTGCTGTTCATCTAATTAAAAAAATGTAAAGTATTAGATTTGGTTTAAAATAACATCAGTCATGCTCCAGACTGTAGTTTTGTTTTCCAGATACCCCCTCCTCCTCCCCCTCCCTCTTGTAACCTGACAGAAGTGTGCGTGCAGGTCTGTGTGAGTGTTTTCAGAGCTCACCTTTCACCCAGGCACAGGTAAGTTACACCTCGTATTAACAAAGAAAGTGTGGAGAGAAACGGTCAGTGTTTACATTAGGCTGTGGTGGCTGGATTTTGATACAATTATCTGCCTTTTTTTGTAATTTACACAAGTCCTTTGCACATTATCGAGTATCAAAAAACATCCGGTGAAAAAATATCTTACTTTCTGTGATCTTTTTGTCATATATTCAATTCGATTTTGTTTAACCTTTTCAAAAACAAAATAAAAATGCCATTTATGAACATAAACAAAAATTAAAATATGTTGCATTTATTAGATTTTTTTTTTTTCAACATTTGAAATCAATATTTTGTCTCAAAGTTTTACTTTTGCTCCAAATCACACATTTTTTACTGACAAAGGACACATCAAAAAAGAACCCTTTTGTATGTTTTGTAATGGTCAAAATTATTTAGATCAGTGTTTCTCAAGCCATTTAATCTTAATCTTAGATCGAGCATCCACCAGACAGACCTGCCCTTTCCCAAACACCAATTCTTTAGACTTATTTAGTCTCGTTTTAACCCACTATGTAGTCCACTATGTAGTTTTATCTGGTGACACTTGAAGAGCCAAAGCTTTTCTTTTTTTTTTGTAGGCGGTGCTTGGTGTAAGAAACCCAAAAATAACTGATTTAATTTTTTTATTAACTGCATGAAAAAAACGCAATTATATTTGTGTAGCGAGTCATTCAAGACATTAAAAGTCTTTAGACATTCTTAGGTCTTTTTGAAGGTCTTATATTTTCACAAAAACAATGAACTAAAACACTTGACTGACTTTAAAGCAGACAAACAGGTGTGGCCACTTACAGAATGTGTAGCTAAGTATGTACTATATGTATGAAGAGGAATGTAGAAAGACATGAGGTTTTAGTTCCATGTATAATAATACTGTTTAAGGTCGAGACATTCCAGATAAATACTAATAATCTATCTTATTTCACAAACTGTTCAGTGCAGGAGGATTATGTATAGACTTAGTTGTTTGGTTTGACCGCCTGTGTTGTATCCCTGAGCAGTCATGTGGTGGTCCCTCCTCTTCCTCCTCTTCCTCCTCGTGCCTCCTCCGGTGTCGGCTCAGACTCTGCGCTGTGGTCCGTGTCCTGTCACCGGCGTGCAGCAGGGATTCGACCTGCAGAGGGTAACTTTCACTTACTTTGACTTTCAGCAGAAGAAAGAATAGTTTGTAGTAGAAGAAGACCTAAAACGTAGGACAAGCTCACAAACTCCTCTTGTGGGCAGCTGGTCAAACAAATACTTTTTAATGAATGTAGAAACATGACTGAAGGGTTCTGAAGATTTACAAATAAACAAAACACTAGAAAGAAAATAAGAATCTATGAATAAATTAGTATTATTATTATTATTTGAGTTTTTTGAGGGGGAAATGGAGGGTAGGGGGAGAGAGAGAAACTTGTATTTGCAATAACATTTGCAATTGCAAATATCTGTCTGTAACTTTAAAATCAACATTATAAACCCTTGAACTCAACAACTTAAAAAGAGATTTAATATTACGTTTAGACTTTATAAAGACTTCAGCAAATCAAATTTGTTGATTTTTATTTGTATTATTTTTAGTGTTTGCTGTGTAATTTGTTAGTTATGTTTGTTGTTTCTGTTTTGTTCTGCATTGTAGTTGTTTACTTATATGTTGTTGGGGTTTTTATTGTTTTGTTTTTTCAGTTCGTTTGTTTTTCTTTTCTGTTTTTAATGTAAATTCTAGTGTAATTTTTCTTTTTTTAAATTTAGTCTATATCATACTACTGGTATGCCTTTTTCAGTTTAGTTTTGACAAAATAAAATGTGAATATATAGATGAATCTATGAACTGTAACTTTAGTTACAATGCACTTTATAAACAGCAAAGTTGACCAAAGTGCTACAGGAATAACAGGATTAAAAACAACAATCAACTAACATTAAGATAACAACAACAACGATAATATGCCAAAATCTCAAACAGTTTCAAAAGCCAAGATAAGCAAATGTGTTTATTGAAGGGATTTAAAAATGGGCACAGAAGGGGCCTGTAATGTGCAAACGCAGCTCATTCCAAAGTTTGGGTGCAGATACCACAAAAAACAGATAAATAGATTATAAAATGGATCCTAAAGTGAAAGAGCAGTCAGTGAAGAGAGGATGGAGGTGATGTGCTCAAATTTTTGAGTGTCATTTAAAAGACATGCAGCTGCATTTCGAACGAGCTTAAGTCGGGCAATTTGAGATTATAATAATGTAGTACTATTTAATGTGTTTCCTGTGACAGTACCTGGGCCGCTGGTTTGAGATCACCAAACTCCCAGCATCCTTTGAGAGCGGGAAGTGCATCGAGGCCAACTACGCTCTGAGAAAAGATGGGACTATTGAGGTGCTTAACAAACAGATGTGAGTAGGCTTTGGTGAGCGTGAAGATCGAGTGTCTTTTTTTTTTCCCCAATTTAAATGTCAAAATGACTTTATTGACGCTTTGTGAATCTTAAATCTTTTTTTTGTCAGGGAAGAAAGAGGGAGAAGTATAATAGGCACTGCAGTGGTGACAGACCCAAAAGAACCAGCCAAACTTGGGGTCAGCTTCTCTTTTTGTAAGGGCACTTTTTTTTATGTTTTTCTGTTTGTGTGCATGTGTGCTTGGAATCTTTTTTATTATGTACAGAAGAAGACTTTTAATATGTGCCAAATTTAAAACAAGATTCCCTGGTCTTATATGACTGTTGTCCCAGACCCTTGAGCTTTTACATTTAAATTTCACATTGAAGAGGCAGGTCTTTAAACAGAAGTTAATGTTTACTGTACGGTCTAGATTCTTTAGACCACTAATTGATGCTGATCCGGATTGTAGTAAGTGACGCGCCTCTCTCGTTTCTGGCGTCTTGAAATGCAACTCCATGACAGGCAAAAATCTTCATTAAAATACATGTTTTATTTCTTTCAACGTTAAAATCTGATTAGTATCAAAAGATAAAATCATACAAAGACCCCAGTCGTGGCGATCAACAAACTGTGTGCTTCCCGGATCACATCAGGAACACCTGAGTGTCGCAGGAGAGGGCCTGCCCCATATAGCCAAGCCCCCAGCACCTCCTTCTGGTCACACCCCTATACACACAGAGGGCATGGCTCCAACACTCCGGCCCCTATAATTGATCCTAACTCCCAAGAACAATTATATAACACACAAATAAGGAGACATGCTTTTAAATTATACACATTAACAATCTAGCCAATACCAAAAGAATTTTACCTCATTTAGCATTTACAGACGGACCATTTACTACCCATCCAAGAGCAGTCTTTATGGCGTAGGGTCCATTCTCCTGACTTGGAATCACATCCAAAGGCTCTAACAGCTTAGGCATATTACTCCCAATCAGCAGGTCTACTTTACCTCTGACTGGTGGAATTTTAACCTTAGAAAGATGTGGCCACAGAGCCAAGTCCTTCATATTTGCCAGATTGTCCGTGTTTACAGGCATCTTACTTTGTGTAAATACACGTGGTAGCTCATAGTAAATCTCAGTGTCCAGTCCAGACACCTTCAGGCCAGTCACAGAGTGGGTCGACACCACCCTTTCCTGCCCCATAGTCTGTAGGACAAACTGCGTTCTTTTCCAGAAAGATTCAGTCTTTCCATTAGATCTTCAGAACAAAACGTTGTGGAGCTGCCAGGATCCAAAAAAGCATAAACGTCTATAACTTTGTCACACTGGCTAGATTTTACATGAACAGGGACAATGGGGAGAAAACAATTATTTCTACCGGCCCCAGTAAGACCACAAGTTTGAGAGGCAGCTGGCTCGCCTTCCTGTTCCAAACCCATGTGATTCCTTCTATTAATGTGAAGCACAACGTGATGAGATTTTCCGCAGATATCATAGGTGGGGATATTCTCACAGTCTCTTTTCTGGTGTCCAGGATAAAAACATCCAAAGCACAATTTTTTCTCCTTCAGAAAGCCAATCTTTTCGTTATAACCCTTTCCTTTAAACTGCGGGCAGTCCACTAGCAGGTGACTTTCTGAACAGGAAGCACAGGAACCAACACTCTCAGCTTCTACACCGCTATACTGTGCTGCTAGAGGTGCAACCGTGGTCGCAAAACTAGTCCCTCTGGCAGTGTTGGGCTGGGACCTTAATCTTGACCCCCCCAAATTAGCAGATGAATCTGGAATACTGCCAAACACAGGATCCGACAAAATCTTCACCTGTCTCTCCACAAATGTCACAAGATCTTTAAAAGTGGCTCGTTGACTTGTGCCCTCCATTATGTCATATGCAACATTTCTCCATCGCTCCCTAAACCGATGTGGTAATTTGGCCAGTATTGCCCTCATATTTGTTGGGATGTCTAAATCTTTCATGTAGTGCAAGTCCATCATAACATTACAACATGCGCGTAAAAAGAGTGCAAAGGACTGCAAAGCATCCACATCTTCTGATTTGATAACTGGCCAGGAAAATACTCTTCCCATGTATGCACTTGCAATTCTATGTTCGTCACCAAAATGCTCTTGTAATAATTGTTTAGCACGTATAAAGCCACTTTCCGGTTCCATATGCAAGCAGCTACGTACCAGTTCTTTAGGAAGCCCTGTTGTGAATTGTTCCAAATAATACAGACAGTCTCCTTTGCTGGCTCGGGCCTCCACGCCTTGCTTAAACGCTCTACAAAAGGAAATATACTGCAAAGGGTCACCATTAAACACAGGAACATCTCTTGATGGCAATGACAGCAACAGTTGTTGTTTGATGAGAGCAGCAGTCATTTCATTCTGTTTCTCAAGTATTCTGCAAATGTCCCTTTGAGGCATCACCTGACCTGTGTTTACATAAGCCGTGGTCCTCGGTTCGACTGAAGGTATCCTCAAATGCTGGCGCATCGCAGGAGGAGACCAGGAAAAGGTTTCACCAGGCTTGTATTGTGTTGTTACTTTAAATTCATTAGCATTTGGATTTAAACATTTGGTAATGAGTTCAGCCTTCTCTCGGTCACAGTTGGACACTTTAGCATTAATAGACACTCTGGAGCCACCCTCATAAGATTCCAACACAGCTATTTTTGCTGCAGAAGCAGCCAATTTTGCATCCAACTCCAACTGCTCCTTTCTCCTTTTCAAATGTTGTTCTTGCTCCTCAATAGCATGTCTTTCTTTGAGAACCCTTGCCTCTTCAAGTAGAGCAGCCCTCTCAGCCTCAACTTGGATTAATGCTGTTGATGTGCTACTACACTGACTTGCACATGTGCTTTTTCGATCAGACATTTTACTGCACATAGATGCACTGTCATTAGGATTAATCTCATTATTTTCATCTTTAAAATCATCATAGTTAACATTCAAATTCAAAGATTCTGGACCAGCTAAATGTGCTTTAACATCAGAGATAAACACTTCATTTACCATCATTTTTGCTTTAAACCAGTCGTTATGCTTGTCTCTTTCAACGTCTGGTAACATGTCCATCACAGTATCATGAGCTGCTTTAGCATCTTCACATAAAATTAGAAGTTCATCGAGAATCCTTTGGACCTCTGCAATTTGACCCCTTTGAATAAACGCCTGTATAGTCTTTCTTAATTTGGCAGCCTTATTTAACTTAGTCTTCTGATTTTTTGTAAATTTCCAATTTGTCCACAAGGCTTTAGCTGTCAACTTTATGGCTCTTCTTTCTTTAGGCCTAACTACACAGTCTGCGTCAATCTCTGTAGATCCGGCGTCAAATCTGTGCCCTGTCGCGTAAGGACGTCCTCTTTTCCATTACGCGCATCCATAGCTCTTTACGCAGCGTATGATCCTGTGCGCAGCGCGGGCCAACCTCACAGACGCCAAACTGGTCCTCGGCGCATTGCCGGGGAATGCACCAAAATGTATCCAGATGAGCCGTTTCTCTTCTAAACGATCCAGGTAGGGCAGCTCGCAGTGCAGTCGAGCCCACGGAGAGACCCAACGCCGGATTTCCTCATGTTTGTGTGTGCCAACTGTCCGACAACAAACAGTCTGAAGCGAGTTTGTTGACTTGTGTACGGTCTAGATTCTTTAGACCACTAATTGATGCTGATCCGGATTGTAGTAAGTGACGCGCCTCTCTCGTTTCTGGCGTCTTGAAATGCAACTCCATGACAGGCAAAAATCTTCATTAAATACATGTTTTATTTCTTTCACGTTAAAATCTGATTAGTATCAAAAGATAAATCATACAAAGACCCCAGTCGTGGCGATCACAAACTGTGTGCTTCCCGGATCACATCAGGAACACCTGAGTGTCGCAGGAGAGGGCCTGCCCCATATAGCCAAGCCCCCAGCACCTCCTTCTGGTCACACCCCTATACACACAGAGGGCATGGCTCCAACACTTACATTTGAAGCTGTTTTAGATCTGTTTTAGATGTTTGTGCATGTTCTCCTTTTGTTACCTTCTAGAATTTTTGCCTTAATTTCAGAAATGCTGACCAATTTAGGATCTGCAGAGCTAAATTATGTTTTGGTCTTTCTGGTTTGACAACATTACTTCTTACTTTGAGCCAGATTATTTGGCCTAAGAACACTGTTGGCAAATGTATGTTCCTATAATAATTCAGATTATTTTAAAACAGTTCAGAAATCCGACTGACTGCATACTGTTGCCATATCTGCTTTTCAAAACCTGATCCATCAGATCTAAGAAGCTAAGCAAGTTAGGGCCTGGTTAGTACTTGGATGAGAGACTGCTGGGAGACAAGGGGCCACAGTGGGATGACAAGAATGGACTGTTGTTGTGTCTATACATGGAGGTCAGGAAAAGCAGACAACGAACCTAATCCAAGTTTAAAGTTAAATTGGGGTAATGCACTACAGTCTTCCGGTCTCAGATAGACACTGGTCGCTACATCCGGTGGCGTAGTTGCCATAGTGACACAGTTGTTTACTCCGAATGAGATGAAGGTTGTCAAAGGTGAAAAAATTAGATCATGATCAACACTAAAACTGGTATTGAAAGTGACATTCTTTGAAAGTCATCGATACTTCAAAAACTAACATAAGACAAAATTTAAAGTGCATATGAAATTTCTAATATTAAATTAATTTAGTAGATTAACACTAGTTGTAAATATAAATGGTAGTTTTACATGAATCAAGAACAAGTTTGTGAAGAAAATTTGAAATTATGTTGAAATACCAGGAAGTAGAGAAGAGATCTAAACTGATGACATCACACTGGGAGACAAAGACATTTTCAACTTTCTCACAATAAACATATTTTAATGACTCTATAAACATATATTTAACACACTGAGCATGTTGTTATGTATTTTAATGTCTCAACCTGTTAAATTAGAAGAGTTTTGGCCCAATTTCTGACATGGTTGCTTAGCAACTCCCTAGTGTGATATCATCATCTTTGAACAGGAAGTCAATTTTTAACCCTAAAAAATGGCTAAACTGAGACGAACTTTGCAAAATGTTTAACGAAATCCTGAATGTAATGGTCTTGACTTTGTTTTAGTGAAATGAGTAATTCAACTCGTCACAGGCACTTTAAGATTTTCTGAGGAATTGTAGAATAATCTTGAGCTTTATCAAGCTAGTTTTAAAACCACGTTTAATAAAGAGATTTGTTGAAAATCTCAATTTATTGTAACAAATCTGATGTTAAAAGAGCACTTTTAATTAGTGTGGTATCAGAATTATTATCAAGAATCAAGACTCTTCCTAAGTGTTTAAATTTACAACACTAGGCTCGGGCAAACTAGTGTTTACATCAAAACCCTTTAGTTACACAATTTTTGTGTGATTTCTCTTCAATTTGAAGCTTTACCACAGCTCATGAGATGTTTGGAACCTACTGTATATCAAGCCAGCCCTGTCATTTTGCAGTGTAGTGAATGAATGAGAGATGAATGATTGTCTGTCTCTATGTGTTAACCCAGGGATTGACATTAAAAAAGTATATTACTAAATACATGGGCCTCCACAGTCACTATAAAAGCAGCATGTACTATACTGTATACCTGACAACGCTGTGTCTGTGCAGTGTCTCCAGTCGGCACATACTGGGTGCTGTACACTGACTACACCAGCGTGGCCGTGGTGTACTCCTGCACCGACATCCTCCGGGTCTCTCACGTGGACTACGCCTGGATCCTGGCCCGGTCCCGTTTCCCTTCAGAGGAAACTATGAGGAACGCTACACAGATTCTGGAGAAAGTAGGAGTGAAGGAGTGTGAGCTGATCCCACAGAGCAAACTGGATGTTTAGACGACAGGCTGTGAGATTTCAAACACTCACCTCGGCTACTTTTGTGGACTTGGTTTGAACTAAATGTCGAATACATAGCATTATTTGTCTCAATGACCATTATATTCA
Organism: Mugilogobius chulae; assembly: GCA_038363315.1. Classification (NCBI taxonomy): domain Eukaryota; kingdom Metazoa; phylum Chordata; class Actinopteri; order Gobiiformes; family Gobiidae; genus Mugilogobius; species Mugilogobius chulae. Next base: position 12,993,931 of record CM076416.1, read on the forward strand.
TTTACATTTTTCACGTACAGTGAATATAATCTTTACAGTGGCAGGCCGTGCATTTCTTGCCAAGGCCTTCAGTGGTGCTCCTTTTACATATATTCACTTGTCAATAACCAGCTGATGGCTATTAAACTATTCTATCATCGTCTCGTCCCCGGGGCTCAGGCGACGCTTCCAGTGGCCTCGTAGATTTGCTCATATCAGCTCCTGTCTCGCGCAGCTATGTTTCCCTCCACACTTGCTCGTTTAGCTGTAAATCAACTCTGGATTCGCCAAAAGTTTTAGAAAGCACCTTGTAAGTGTCCCGCAGAACAAATCCCTTTCCCGCTTATGAAAGGCTGGCCAGGTTTGGAGTTGCCCGGTCTTTCTAACAATGTCCAGCTTTTCTTGAAAAGTCCATATTGAAAACTTTAAATAAATTTGCAACCAAATTTCTCCCTTTAGCCACTGTGACAAAACTTCTATCAAAACAACAATAAGCACAGACAGCCAATCAAATGCGGTAGTTATCCTGACGTTGCGGTAGCCTGCTAGAAGGCCCTGGCGTCGTTGACGTAAAATCTATTGGTTGAAGCAACAGTTTGATACGTGCTTATTCTACGATACGGTGCCTTCAAAACTGACGTGAAGGCTTCGGGCAGATTTCACTGACCCTGACAACAACTGATGCCTGAAATATTATGAATGCTATGAAGAAGGTGATAAATAATTATTGAATTATTATTAAGCATGCATGCACTAAATACGATTTATATCAGTTTGTTATTTAGATATTTTTAGGCCAGCAGAGAAGGCTTTACAGGCCCTGACGGTCCGCCACTGAATCTTTATAAATGTCTTGTAATTGAAAATATCTTTATATAACAATAAAAATACATACTATGAAAAGAGAATAAAGAGAATAAAAGTAGGATTGAAAAATTAAATAGTTGATTTTGTTGATTCAGATTTAGCAGACAATAAGTGTAAGTGATGAGGAACATTAGATCTTTTATTTAAATAACATAAAAAGAATGAGTAAATAGCTATTTATGCTACAGAGTGATGGAGGATGATCATAATAATTATAGGACACTGTTTTATGTGTCCCTTTCAAAAATAATATCACAAAATCTTTAAATGTGCTAATAGAAATTTCATAACTCCAATTTCATAACCAAAAGCTGTCGTTTGTAGCTCTAGTGACGTGGTTGATGTGTTTGTAACAGTGCTGCTGCCTCTAGTGGCTGCTCCACACGTGACTCATGTAACCTGAACTCCCCTCACACAGTCTGAAACAGGTCTGAAACAGGTCCGAGGCAGGTCTGAAGCAGGTCTGACAGTGTTTTCAGACTCTCCTTTAACACAACACAAAGGTGAGTGACTTTTCTCTCTTTTAATTTCAAATATTGTAGGAAAAAGTTTGGTTTACACTTTGGTTTTCATGTGTTTCAGTTTGGTTTGTACAGTCTTGTTCCACTAGATGTAGAGCTGAGTAGATTTAGTGTAATCTTAAAAGAAAATGTGCAATGACAAATGCTCCATTGTCAAATTACAAAGGAAATACACAAAGAAATAGAAAAACATGAACTGACTTTCTATGCAAAACCTGCAGCTTGTTCAATGTAAAATATAACTGGTTTAAACTGGTTTTGCTTTGTTTTGTGGTTGTTTTGTAAAGTGGCTACGTGACCATTTTGAAAGTGTTACATGTTTTACTCAAAATACTCACAAGTAAATACAGACAAGTGGACGGGGATATAATAGGTGGAAGGTGAAAACAGGACCATTCAAAGAACACAAGGACAGGACATTACAAGATTACATGCACAATTTAATCCAAATACGGTTTTAAGTAAGCTAATGATGAGACAGACTTTTAAACAATGTTTCTATGCTATGAACAGAAAAGTTTATCCTACACAGTAAAAAAGGAAAATCTGACTTAGGTAAAATTACTTGAATTAAGCGTATTAATCATAAAGGACTCATTTAAAAAAAATCACCTAATAAAAAGTCTTACTAAGATTATTTGACTTATTTTGCCTTATCTAGACATAAAAACTTATTTAAGCAAATTTGTATTTGTTTTAAGTCGTAATTGCTTGTGTCAAGAATAGATTTGCTTCAAAATCTTGTCAAGAGAACTTGAAACCAGCATTTTCTGCTCATAACAACTAGGTTAGTCACATTTTCTTACTGCACTGGCAGATTATTTCACTTGAAATAAGACATTTTTACCTCAAAAAAGCAACATTTTCTTATTTTTTGAACTGTATCCCCTTTAAGTACAATACTTAAGTAAAACACTTGTCATCATAACAGTAATACCTCTATTAGGTGTGGTAATCGTATTGTTTTCCCAAGTTACAATTGAAAAGCAAATGGTATTCTGGGTAAAAACATATTTTGTCTCCTAACAATAATACAGTATTAGTGTAGTAGTCAAGACTGATTGAGACCAATACTTTTCCGAGATATCAAAGTGAGACAAGACCGAGATTTTTATAGGTCGAGACCAAGACGAAACCAAGATCGCGGTCAATCGAGACTGAATCAAGACCATCTTTGTCATTTTGACCAATTCTAAGTGTCGACATGATCTTATTGTGCAGTGCTTATAGTAAACTTTACCTGGTACAAGTCACCGCTCTCCTGGTGCAAGTTTAGCAGAGCGTGGTGGTAATGAAATGTGGTCTCAGTGTCCAAGACAAGACCGAGTCCAAGACAAGATCGAGTCCAAGACAAGACCGAGTCCAGATTTACTCGAGTTTGAGATGAGACCAAGACTATTTAGACCTCAAAATAATATTATCTAGTGTAGTAGTACAACACCCCTTTTAGAGGTCTGAATGTGACACAAATTAAAAATATCTCTAAAATGAATCCCAAATAAATCACATTATTAATAAATGTACTTGATTGCATATCTCCAAAACAACAGTATCGGTTTCTACATTCTGATACGCTGCCCACTTTGACTTCAAACCTACCGCTGCCACGTGTTATGTAAGAGTTTGCATAAACAGCACTTGGCCCATCCCAGTATTGTAGGCTTATTTAACACGTTATTGTTGCCCAAAACAAAGGCACCTGACTGACTGAAAGAAGATAGACCACAGGCGTGGTCGGTCGCTGGAACCATGCATGTTCAACCCAGATTGTAGATAATACCTTAACTGTTCCAAAAATATGAATTCTGATTACTTATTTTGAGTAGTCATATTTAGTTAATGAATATATTTTTTGTTTGTTGACACTGAGTTTGTTTTGCTTAGGCCTATTTTTATGTGACAGTACATTACGGTTTTATTTTGTATTTATCTATCTTATCTTATCTTAGTAAATTTTTAGTAACTAGTGGTGTTGTGAGATGTTTGTGGATAGTAGATTAATAATAATAGTAATCAAACACATTTGCTCATTAAACTCATTTGTAGTTCAGTTGTTTTTCCGATACAGTAGACCTCTGATCTGATTGTAGGCTCTTGTTCCTGATCAGAGCTGCTGTCATGTGCTGCTGGACCTTCCTCCTTCTCCTGGCGGCTCCTCTGGTGTCAGCTCAGACCTTCAGATGTGGTCCGTGTCCACGAGTCGATACGCAGCGGACTTTAAAGTGCAGCAGGTATGTGTTAGAAGAAGCACTAAATGTAATACGAAATACACTTTTTTAGGCCATAGACTCACTGCCGTTTTTCCAGTGGAATTAAGAAATGAACAGAAGGATATATATTGCTAAAATTATATTGTCCAAAATGTCTTGGAAAACTTACAACTAGGGTAAGAATGCTAGACTGTATGAATAGAAACATGGACTATTTCAAAAGGCGCATTTTCGACTTGTTTCCACGGTTTGTGATGAAGAAAAAATCCCTCTATGGGACAGTGCTTAAGATCACTTGGACAGACAAAGTTACCGTCAAGAAAGTCAGATGACCAACTGACTCTGAGGATGATTTTTTCAAAAACATCCAGAAAATAAAACTTAGCTAGTGTTTTGACCACATTATCTGTTAAAGTAGATTGCTAAGAGTCCTTTTAGAAGCAACAAAAAGGGCAGAAGAAGACCACGGTTAATGTGGACAGATGACATCAGACGGCACTGAATTATGGTGATGAAATCAGAATAGATGTGAATGGAGACGACTGGAGATTTTACTACTTTGCTACTGAACTGTCGGATAAAAATCTCAAATATGTGCGTTTGCTCTCTTACAGTACCTGGGCCGCTGGTTTGAGATCACCAAACTCCCAGCAGCCTTTGAGAGAGGGAAGTGCATCGAGGCCAACTACGCTCTGAGAAAAGATGGGACTATTGAAGTGATCAACAAACAGATGTGAGTATGGAAGTGTTTGGGGATGTGTAGTAGCAGAGTGGTTAGAGCTCTGACTTCCCACAAGGTGTCAAGAAGTGGTGTGGAGTTTGCAGAGCTGGGAAACTTCAATTGACTCAATCACAGTTGTCATGACTTGTGACTTACTTGGCTTGTGATTACAAAAGACTTGACTTGAGACTAATGACTTCATATGACTTGAGTATAAAACAACAACAATGAAAATATACAAAATTCAAGTTGACGCTGAGATCTAGAAGTAAGTATCAGTATTTTTCGTGACAAATTGATTTTGAAAATATATTTAATTAATAGAATTGATTGTGAATTAAATGTACTGAAGACATTACTAACTATGAATTGAAAACAACACTATAGATTCTTAGTCTGAGATTGAGCAAGGCTTCAAAACCTTGCAATGATGAACCAGATGTAAAAAAAAAAAAAAAAAATCTACTCCAGTTACATAAGCATACTCTAGTTATAATGCACTTTAATGTATAGGACGAATATATAGACCACAAAGCAAGATGACCAAATAAATCATCACGTGTACTGGTAAGCCACTATGACAATTATTGATTGCTTATTTATTAAATCCATGCATTTGTCAGGAATCAAAAGTACTTCTACTTCTGCTTGTTCCTTTTGAACTGAACGCAAACTTGGATGTAAATGTCTGACTATATGACTGAAGTAGCTCAAATAAAAATATTCATTCATTCATTTACAGCTAATTGTTACATTGCTAAAAATAGGACAGGGTACAGATTTTACAATGCTACAGTGCCTCCTAATAATCATTTAAATAATGTATTTTACATTTTTTTTTGGTAGTGGTGGTCTTAAAAATGTATGACTTGCTATGACTTGATGCCAATGCAACGACTTGACTTGACTGACTTGACCCTGATGACTCGCTGACTTGGACTTACTCTGGGTACTTTCTCCCATCCCCAAAACATGTATGTTTACGTTCAAGGGGGATCACTGTAAATATCCCCTTGTGAACGAGAGAGAGAATTGTTGTCTGTCTCTAACCCTGCGAGGAAAACAATGTTATAACATGGTTAAAACTGGAATTTACATGAATGACTTAATGAACAATCATTACAGCACAGATGACATCATTAAACATGAGAACTCTTTTTTGAGGCTCCGAGTGAGAGACCTACCAAACAGAATTCATCAACCCTACTATGCCTTCGCTTTTTGATTGAACAATTTTGTATTAATCAGAACAGCTCAAGAAAGTCAATTGTGGCTAATGTGTATAAATGTCTCTTCTAAATGAAAATGCTTTTATTAGCTATGACATGTCCTGGACCAACGTGCTTCAACCTGGTGGCCTTCATCAGAGGGACAAACAGAACCATGTGATATACAACTCCATCTAACCTAGTGTGAGAAGTGAGCAGAGACATAAATACACCACAAGATGGTGGTGTTGTCCAAATGAGCGTGATAAAAGCACTATCAAGGTCCTCACTAACTCTAGAGTGTTGAGCGGCTTGTGCATAATAAATCCAGCTTTTTTACAGCGTCATTCATTTGTACTCTTTTTGCTGATTGTTGCAGGGAGACTCCTGGGACGTTAACACCTATAGAAGGCACTGCAGTGGTCAAAAACCAGCTGGAACCGGCCAAACTCGCCGTCAGCTTCTCTTACAGTGAGTACTGCTCTGTGGGAAAAGTCAGCTAACTACAATAGGCAAGAGGTGGATACACAAGCTATACTATGTAGACAATTAAACATGGCTGCAATATAATAGTTTACCTCTGAGTAAAAGGGCTTATGTTACATTTATAGTTTAGATAGGAGCTTATTGTTTTGACTAAACACTATACAAATGACAAAATCTGGTATTTTTCTGATATTCAAGCAAGAAAGAGTGCAAGACACACCAACGTTTGAATCAACCTATTTTTACACCTTTATTTATACAGGGAGGGTTCTTATCAGTGAGTTCTCATTTTCGCCCTGATACAACAACACACAAATACGATACAGTATATAAGAACCTATTCACTAGCAAGGATCACACCACACACACACCACAGCAGAGGTTTGCAATTAGTTTAACATATTGATGACTGAATGAAAAGATACAATGGATGACAAGATAGAGAGACTACAGAAAGGCAACTGACGCAGAGAGGATTGTGAAGAGTCCAATAGTTAAAGTATTTTTGTCATTACATTATATGAGCACAAACATTCTTTATTATTGTGTTTACGTCGCTGCCGTTAAAATAAAAGAAGAATTTAATAGCTAAAATTGAATGTATGTTTTTTCAAATTTTTTTTTTACATTAGTTTGATTGAACAGAAGCATAAATAAATGTACAAATATGAAAAGGTTCAATTCAGTGAAAAAGTCATTTAAAAGTTCAGCTTTTAATTAGTTCGTATGACATCTTTAGCAGTCTCTCTCTACGCAAGGTGGCTGCCGTAACTGGACATTTGTTGCTATAGGTTACCATGGCTACGCTCTCTCTAGCCTTTATATTTACTCATTTATCTGTTACATGAGCAGCTCAGGTCACTCACACATAACACGCGCTTTCTTAAAAATAAATAAATAAAATGTATCTGAAATATACTTTGTCTTTCTGGCGTCAACTTCACAAAAGTGATTCACAAAAAGACATGTAATGATCCTAAGTCTGTGGCGCTGTGACACGAGGTCAGGCTACTTCCAGTTTATGGTCACCTTTTGGCATTTTTTGCAAAGCCTACGCTACTCTGAAAGTTTTCATCACTCGGCGTTTGATGAGGAACATTATTTCATGTTTCTTTCCACTCTTTTCCGTCTGAGCCTGTGTAAGGTCTGCTCTATGAAAGTAGGACCACAGCACACACACACACCAACATTAACATTAACAAAACTCTTCCACTGTGAGATACAGTATGTTACACCTTGTTTTCTTCCTCCTCTCTCCTGCTCCAGCGTCTCCTCCGGGCACATACTGGGTGCTGTACACAGATTACACCAGCGTGTCCGTGGTTTACTCCTGCACCGACGTCATGCGCCTCTTTCATGTGGAGTTCGCCTGGATCTTGGCCCGGAATCGCACTCTGTCCGAGGAGACCGTGAGCAGGGCCGAGAGGGAGCTGGAGAGAGCGGGAGTCCAACTGTGTCGGCTCATCCCCACGGATCAGACGGAATGTGACACGGAACTGTGAGCACGGAATACACAGACGTTACAGATGATCACAGCGGGAGGATAAGAGGTGCTCTGGGTAACTTTTATCCAGGGACAAGTTGTACCTTTGTCCTTTGTCTTGTACAGAATGTTTTACTGTCTGGTTATAAACTTATATCTTCATCTTAATGGGGCTGTCAGTGATTGAAGACTCATCATTGCACATAATAAAACACTCAGTAACAATTTTTTTTAATATCATGCAGTTTGATTGGAGAAAGAACCAACAATAAAAAAATCAATTCTTTATATAAATCTGCATGTTGTCTCTTTTTTTGTAGGATCTTGTCATTGTGTAAAGTTTACTGTACAAAATAAAGTAAACATAACTGCTGGTTTTACATGAATCAAGAGCAAGTTTGTGAAGAGTAGTTTGAAAATGTGTTGGAAAAAAAACAGGAAGTAGAGCAATGTTTTAAACTGATGACATCACACTAGGGCAGACCTGGGTAAACTGCGGCCCGGGGGCCAAATGCGGCCCGCGACCGGTTTCAATCAGGCAACACAAATGCAAGACAAAGTTTAAGAGATATAAAACTTGGGCTACGACAATAAACTTGTAACATTTCCAGATTAAATTCACAATGTTTTGAGAATAAAGTCAAAGCCATAAAAAGCAATTTTTCGATATTAAAGTACAAGTTTTACTAGATTTAAATTGTATTTTGGATCATGAAACATTGGTATTAATAAAAAAAAAATCTATGGTGTGTTTTTATATTTGAGTCAAATCAAGTCCAAGTCCTCATAATATTTACCGTAATTACGATTTTAGTCTCCTAAAACTTCTTTTTTATGGCTTCAACTTTAATTCAGAAAAATATGACTTTTTTTTTACATTAATGAGTTTTTTTTCCGTAAAAACATAACTTTCTTAAACTTTTACTTTATTTTCATATAGCTTTTTGATTAATCTCAAATGTTTATTATGGTAAAGCCAAACTTTTATTGGTACTGTTTTTTATAATCTGTCGAAAAAATGTGTTTGCAATAATGAGAATTTTTTATACCAGTGTTGGCAGTCCGGCCCTCCACCACTGTTCTGGGTTTGAATATGGCCCAGCCCTGCACTAGGGAGACAAAGACATTTTACATTTTCTCACAATCAACATATTTTAATGACTCTATAAACGTAAATTTAACAAAATGAGCGTGTTGTTATGTATTTTTATTTCTCAAGAAGTGAAAACCGGTTCGATTAGAAGAGTTTTTTAATACATGGTCGCTAAGCAACTCCATACCGTGATGTCATCATCCCGCTGTATGAACAAGAAGTAAAATGTTTCCAATCCTGGAAAAAAAAATGGTGGCAAAACTGGAAGTTTGAGCTTTGGTAAAACGTTTAACCGAAAATCTTAAATATAAATGGTCTTAACTTTATTTAAAAAAAACCTGTAAATTGTATTTTATTTTTAATTTGCTACCTTATTTATAGCTTATTACTATAAATATAGTATATTTGTGAATATTGACAATTAAACATGAATAATTTTTTCTTTGCATATATAATGATATGCATTTGATATCTTAAATTTTTTTTTTTTTTTGTAAACAACATAAACCAAATAATTATAAAATGTATAGAAATGTATTGCCCAGTTGAAACCAAAAGTTTACTTTTTTTTCTAACTGTCAGACAAAATAAAAAAAAAACTTTTTTGCATAAATTATCAAAATATTTGATGCTAAATGCTAGAATAAGGAGAATGTGTTTTTGTCACTTTGTCAAAGTCATAAGTTTCCATACACAATTTTGGACTTCCCAGAGAATGATGTCATTTCATTATAAAATTCTTATTGCCATCATTTGAGCTCATTAAAAACACACCTTCAGATGTATATTAGTATTTTACATTTGAAACACACTTTGGAAACATCATGGGGGGAAAAAAAAAAAAATCTGTCAAGAACTGTGATCTTGCACAAGTCTGGTTCATCCTTGTTACAGTTTCCCGATGATTCCTGAAGGTGCCACGTTCATCTGTTCAGACAATTTACACAAGCATAAACATCACGGGAACTCCAGCCTTCGTATCGCTCAGGAAGGAGACGAAATGTCCAGAACAACCCAAGGACAAAAGCAAAAGACCTTGTGAAGATGTTGGCTGAAAATGGTATGAATGTGTCATTATCAAGAGTGAAACGAGTCCTGCACAGACATGGGCAGAAAGAAGAAGCCATTACTCCAAGAAAACATGAAAAACTGATTAGACACAAGGATAAGGAGACATATCATACAGGCAATAGTACAAAAAACGAATGAAATGCATCTAAATGTTTGACTTTGGAAAATGTCTAACAAAAAAATCTCATTATTTTGTCATTTAGCAAATACAAATAGTTGTGTTAAATCTCATTGAGCAAAAAAAGTTTACATGTGTTTTTTTTTTGTGTAGAGTAAAGACTATGTAAACTACTGCTAGTGCACGTGAGTAAGAGTGTGCACGTGTGAATGCTAGTGCACGTGTAAAATGCTCGTAGTGCACGTGAGTCAGGTCAGGACCACTGCGCTGAGCCTCAGACGGCACACAGACCCGCCAGGATCACAGCAGCACTTCTGCAGCTGCGCGACACTTCTCACAGGTACCAGTCCTTTACACTTTCACTTTACATTTAACCAAGTCTGACCAGATTATTTCTTCTTCTTAGGTCATCATGAGGTGCCTGGTTTGGCTGAGCGTTTTACTCTGCGTCTGCTTCTGTCATTTCATCGGTAAGCTTTTTTACTTGTTGTATTTTTTGACATTTTTCTAGAATTTTACTCAACACATACTGCGTTAATAGCAGCAGCACCACAACTTTGAAAACATTGAACTCAAAATGCAAAGAGAAAAAGATTAAATGTGGGCTTTTCTTACAATTGTATCAATTATTAATCAATCAGTCACATGTTCCTGATCCCTTTTTATACCTGCATCTTAATTCGGTTTAGTAAATCATGAACAAAGCATGAATAAAGTCTTAATTATTCATAAACAATTAGTGAATTAATGAATTGAAAAAGTTTAGTATTTCATTAAGAAGTTAAGATTAATTAAGTAGTTACTAAGCCTTAATATACATTTTTATCTACTAATTAACCATTTGTTCATGATGAATTAAGTCTTATTAAGGTTTCATTAAGACTTTCTTAAGGATTATTAAGATGTAGTTATATAAGTGTTTTTTTGTTTCTTCATGGGAAAAAATACTGATTGTATGTCGTTTTTGGACACTTATTACTACAAATATAACATGTTTTATTGCTTAGAAAAGCATGAATAAATACTTAATTAATAATGAACAAAGTATGAATAGTGCAGGCTTAAAAATACCACCAACTGTGCAGTTTTTTGGATGCTTATAACACTTTTGTAGTCTCAAAAAAACATCATCATCATTATCAAGTAAACTAAGAATGACTAAGACTTAGTAACTACTTAATTAATGCTTTTTAGTTAGTAGTTACTATGCTCAGTTATGTAATTCTGCACCAAATCATTCAGTTTGGATTCTCCAGGCTACTGTTTTTGTCTTTTAAATGAACAATCCCAGTGTCTAAAGCGTTAATAAGTCTTGTTCGTTAAGTTTTAATGCTAATTTTAGCTGTAGCTCGTATACATAAAGTGGCACTGATTTGATTTCTCACTACTTTCTGCACAATGGTCTCCCTGTGATGAATCCCAGCTCTGTTTGTAAATGGTTTGCAAAAATATTTGAGGAGGGAGCAGGAATCTCACAGTCCGGCTCCGTTTGGGAATATCCTGAGCTCAATCCCACCTTTGTGCACAAAATATCTGGAATGTTTGGGAATGCTAATTTCTGTCTGTTTTTCCTCTTCTCGCAGAGGCCAGAATTATCGTCCCTGAAGGAGGTAAGTATTTTGGGTGTTGGAAATTATGTAATAAATCATGTAATAACAAGCCAATTGATGTGTATTTATAGGCTGGTTTATCAAAAATATCACATAGCTGGTGGTTAATTGAATCTTATGGTTACATGACAATAATGTTTTACTCAGAATTTGTTTTTGTTTTTTTCTTTAATAATCACTAGTAAAAGTTCAGACAGATAGTTCAGTTCAGTTTGTTCCCAGCCATAGGTAGATTTGTTGTGCAGCAAATTCAAGTTTGAAGTCCATTACAAAAACAAACACATAAACAGACAAACTGCGTTAAATATCAATAAATACATAAATTACTGTGATGGGTATTCACTTATTAATAAATATCATATCCTAAGACTTAAAGTGAGGCTAATCACGCTGTCAGAGACTTACTCCGCCACAACGGAACCCCAAACAGGCTCACAAAAGTGGGAGATGCTCGGAGGCCTTTTAAGGGACACCCTGTGGGTGACTTTGATTGACAGCATCAAGTATGGACAGTGAGCTTGTGAGTGATGTGAGTTTTGTGTGGGAGCGATCCCGACGTGTGGAGAAGTTCACAGCTCCGAGGCTGTGCCAGGTCTAGTTCTTACTTGCACCTTAAGATTCTTTTTATTAACTTTGCAACCATATAGCCTTTGCTTTACTTTACATAAGCACATGAGGTCATGATGACAACTTGTACGTTTTTTTAAAATTGAAAATGAGAAAAAGAAACAATGAATCGAACCAGCGCACCTCTGCACTTTGTACCAAATGTTTATCTACCTGAACCAATTGACAGATGAATTCCAGCTTGCCTTACCAGCGGTGTCAGGCGGAGTTTATGTATCCCACCTGGGCGGCTTGTCTGTCACGTCAACTCAATGTCGGCGTGAACTGAAAATGCACTGACCATGTTTGACCATCATGGCAGCACAGTTGCAGTTTTTGCACACATAACTGCAACATTTGCACAAAAATGGCCCAAAAATGCCCGTAAACAATGGATATTACAATTTTGACCTCATATACACAGTTTTGACATTTTAAACAAGTTGATTCTGCGTTTAGCTTCTCTTTAAACAAGATCGCTGCACTGTGCCCTGCTGGAAGAAGGTGGAACTCCTCAGATAAAGAATGAGAGTCACAGCTCACAATATTAGAGGCTACACGCTGTACCTGCCTGGTGTACAGGCAGAGCCTCAAGACTCACCAGTCAGTTCACTCGACTAATATATAATCTGGCTAACTTTGTTTCTGTCTTTAGTGCCAAACTGCCAAACCATGCCACTGTGGACATTTTAAAACACATTCAATAACAGATCTGAAAAAAAAAAAAAAAAAGACAAAGTGTCTCTTCAATGCAGAAGAGACGTTGTGCCCTTTTTTATACACTACTGTCCTCAAAGTTGAGTGAGCTGTCAATCACAGCCCCCAAGTATCTGTAGCTCTGCACTAGCTCGACATTTTGACCCAAGAGTAGTAATCTCTGGTCCTTTTTTCCCCTAAAGTCAATGGTCTTTAGTTGTGGATGTGTTCAACTTCAGGTTAGACTCTTCACATCACTGAACAAGCTAGGTAGTAAGTGACTTTTCTGAGAATTTGAGCATCAACTGCGTCACAATACAAGCCCTATTGGTTTTCATGTGCGGACAATGTGTGTCCCTAATGTGCCAATTAATCTGAAGGCATATTTTTCATATATCATGAGGACTTTCTATCCAGGGTCGAAGGTTGAGGCGCCAGATGCTTCTACTGAGCTGTTGTAGGGCTGTTTGTGTGTGAAAATGTGCTCTTTACACTAACCCATTCAACACTTCAATCCAAACAAACGGCACACTGTAAAACTTCTTGCAGAAATCACAAGTTTACAATGTTCTAAAGAGTTTCAACTGGTGCAAACATATGGAATACATATGTTTGTTCCAGTTGTCGTTTTATTCCTGATTATGTAACATTTTAGAGCTTAGCATTCTTTACCCAATTTAATATTTTCTATTCACAATAAAATCTAGTCATAATCACAATATAGAGACTTAAAATAGGAAACAATTGGGAAAATCTAAATTTATTTTCAGCATTATAGTATATGTTGTATTTCCAGTGCCGTACGATGAGCCCCCAGCTGTGCCCTACTGGCCCTACTCCACCTCAGACTTCTGGAACTACATAGAATACTTCAAATCCATCGGAGCCTACGAACAAATCAACCAGATGGCCCGTGCCTTCTTCGCCCACCAGCACCTGGGCGACACGCTCGGGTACGAAACCAACGAGGGCCATGAACACTGAGAAGCAAAAAGCAACAGGGAGACTATTACTGTCATAGGAAAACGTAGAAATAAGAGAATAAGTAGTCGCTTGTAAGTGTACCTTGCATGTTTTGGTAGCTTTTCTTCTGTATATTAAAAACTAAAATGTTACAGCATTTTAGGTTAGCATGACTTTTATGCTTGTGCAATGTGCAATAAAATGTATATTCAAATGTATAATATTAAATATGATATATTAGACCGCAGTATTTGTGACTTTTTTTTTTGGTTAGCATGTTGAGATTGTTGTGAACTGTAATTTGACTTTTTGCTAACACTGATAATCCATTTTTTTGTACTTTATGTAGTGTTTTTTTTCTATCGTGACAAGTATAAAACATCACACTTATTTTGGGTAATACATTTGTATTTTCAAATGACTAATGCAAAATTAGAAAAACGAATGTAAGCGGTACTGTTTATTCGTTCCGTGTAGCCGCCCGGACGCAATTCGGTGCTGAACAGCTTGTTTACATTCCGCAAACTGCTAGCTTAGCAGGCGGCGTTCGCCAATTGTTTTTTTATTGCTTCTTTTTTTAGTTTGAGTCGAGTTAAAGATGAAACCGGCTGTGGATGAGATGTTTCCTGAAGGAGCCGGTCCGTATGTGGATTTGGATGAGGTTAGTTCAAAGGGACAAAGGGACTAACTTTAGTTAATTGTAGCTGCTAATGCTAACGCAAGACATTTCACGTTCATAATGTATTATTTTGGCTTGTTTTACTGCTCTCTCATGGTAGATTGTTCAGTTTATGCTAGTAGATTGTATAAAAATAGTATAAAATGTTTGTAACTTGAATTATAAGATGATCAAATGAATAAAACACGCAGCTAGCTATTCTAAATCATACATGGTTAAAAGCGTGGTTAACGTTGCATGTTATCATTGTTTAGTTAAAATGTGTATTATTAATTCAACAGAATTTATCATATTAATATTTCACATTTGAAGTAGCTTATTTAATTGATTATTAAAGTCATTGCTCTCGCTGTTGTTCGTGTGTGCCACAGGCAGGAGGCAGCAGCGGGCTGCTCATGGACCTGGCAGCCAACGAGAAGGCAGTGCACTCGGATTTCTTTAACGGTGAGAGAAAACCAAGTTATAATCTTGCCTTTCAGACGATTTTATTCACACATTTAGGACAGTCATAAAACAGGGTTCGTACGGTCATGGAAAACCTAGAAAAGTCATGGAAATTTCTAATACAATCTCCAGGTCTTGGAAAGAGCTGGGCCATTCATTAAAAAATCGAAAGATCGAATCGAAACAAATTATTTGGTGGTAGGTTTGAATGGAAAGATCGAAACTCAATCTTTTGTCAGTGAAAATGTGAAGTTTGAGTAAAAGTCAAACTTTGAGGCAGAATATTGATATAGTTTAAAAAAAATCTAATAAATAGGAATTAAAAGTCTTTGTTTTGTTTATGTTCCTGAATGGCATTTTCATTTATTTTTGAAAAGGTTAAACAAAATTGAATTGAAAAGATTGTTCAATATGAGAAAAAAAAATTGTGATTATATTTTTTCCCACATTCTGTAAAAGTTTTGGAATTGTGCTGGTTTTGGGAAAGTTTTGGACTATTAGAAAAATATTGGATTCAAAAATAACTTTGAGATAATTTGCTTTGACTCAGTCCTGCTCATGTAGAGCTGAGATAGAGAAATCATGTTTTTAAAAATGTGCCCCCAAATTACAAAATATCATCTACTGGAGTTACTTTAAATTGAAAAACTTTGTTTTTACAGTTTGAAACTGTAATAACATTCATAATTTTTTAAAGTATATTTGAGATGAATATTTAAAATTCAACATTTTCATTTTTTTGTATGTCTACAAATTCCTAAAATCTTTTTTTGGTCTTAATTAGTTAATGAAAGCTGATAATTGATTGAAAAGTATGTTAAACGAGGCCATGGAAATGCAGAGAACTGTTTTGGATAAGTCATGGAAAAGTCATGGTAAATTCTGTACCAACCCTGATAAAAGTGGAGCTATGCTACATGCACAGTAAAGCTTTGCAATTAATCACATTTCAATTTCTATTGTGATTTTTACGGTAATCAAATACAAATTATGTGTTACTGAGTGACTGTGAACTGTCTCATAAGTGTGTCTGTAAACAAACTCATATGTTTCATTCAGTTGTAAAAGTAAAGATATAGATAAACTATGTCTTGTAGAATATCATAGGGCTGTGCGATAATCTGTACGAAACATAACAACAAATATGACCACTTGGTGGTACATGATCCTATTTCACACATTTGTTTCCTGTGGACTTCTGCTAGATTGACCCAATCAAAAGTACAGCATAATTAAATTGAGCAATCTTCTATAATGGTCAAATACAAACATTTTGATGTTTCAAACTTTATTGTTATGCTTATTCTCGTTTGCTTAATTTAGATCACCAATTTTGATGTTACTTACGTCTCTATACGCCTCAGTTCCATTCCCATGTGAAAAAAAGTGAAATCTGGCTATACAGTATATAAATTTTCATGTGAAACCTCATACAATGTGAATCAATAAAAAATGCAGAATATGACTTTGTGCCTTATGAAAGTTCAGATCACTTTTTCAATTTGTATTTTTCTTACTTTTTTTTGTTTTCTATCGCTATCTTGATATTGTTTTGATATTTAAGTAATTCATTTTTAAATTGAATATTCAAGTCTAAGATAATTTATTTTTTTGTCATTGTGTTTATTTTTTTTTTTTTTTTAAGGTGTATGTCTTCACCTTCTTCTGACATAATTGTTTGAAAGATATTTTTTTTTTTTTTTTTTTTTTTTTTTTTTTTTTCATTGTTTTTTTTTTTGTCAGACAGAGTGTTTCTTTACCTGCTTTAATGTTTCAGCTACTTCTTAGCTTCCTAGTTTGAGGAAGCTACAGGAAGTAGCGAACATGTAAGCAGTAAGAAACACTCTGTTGAAAAAAAAAAAATTTGGAATATTATTTTATTGTAATGGAGCAGCCCTAATGCAGAGTCACCACATCAAAATAAATCTGAACTAATCTGGCAGAACAGCAGGCTAAAAGCTATAAGACATTTGGCCTCAAATACCGGTAACCAAAACTAGGAACATACAGTATCAAACTGCCCAAATGCAAAGCCACCCTAAAGAGTAGTTTTCCACCTTATTCATCTTAGATTTATTTCCTCATTGATGTCTTTCAGTCTTAGATTGTCACTTGTATATAGATAGTTCTATTTATGTTTTTGTCAACCCTCCTGAAAATATAAGTATCTATTTCACAAATGTCCAAAGTTGGTTTGGGACCTCTGTCACAGCTTGTAATGGTTGCCTAAACCAGGAGTTCAGGCCTGGAACCCCCAAAAAACCTTGAAACCAGCTTGTGACGACAATTGAAAAAGACCTTTGTTATAATTTCAAATTGCAAAGCTGTTTGAATTGGGTAAAAAATGTAGTTATTTTAGTAGTTGCTTTTGTATGACCAAAATTCACTCAAGCATTCTGTTTTCAGTTAACAAAAGCTTAAACAGACTAATACCAAATCGTGTTTGTACATTTCTCTTGAAATCATCTCGCGGTCTAAACTTTTAGTATGTTACAGAGAATTCACTTTGAAATATTAATAGAAATGTTTTAAATAAATGTACTGTTGTAAAGTAGGTCATTCTTTTTTGTATTCTAAATGTACAACACAGGAGTTTTCTGAGCTCTCACGATTCAGCTGCAGGACAATACAAGATTACTCAAACATACATGAATCACTCCAGATACTTTAATAGTTACAAACTCAGAAATGTGGATTTGACATCATAAGTCTCTTTTTTGTGATTACAAAACACAGTCTTTAATTAAAGATATACACATGTTCCATTCGTTAAAGCAAGTGCTTCCAACCACAATTTCAAGCATAATCCTCATTTCATCAGAGTAAGAAAATTGTGTCCTAATTAATCTTAAAGCGAGTACGGTAAGCGGATTTCTCATTCATGCCACTTAGCCTGGTAATGTGTTTTTTTTTCTTCTTTTTCCTGGCAGGAGAAGGAAAAGTTAGTCTCAGCAGCAGCAGCAGCAGGGTGTCCACAGGGTCTGAAAAAGTATTTAAAGTTCATCAACTAAATTAGCCTCAAATAAGACCCTTAAAAAGTATTTAGACGTGTCATTTTTGTGAAGTAACGCACAGAAACGATTTTGATAATTCGTCATGTTATTCAGTGTTAAATAGGCTACACAACCAATGACATTTACGAAGTTACAGACAAGAAACCACCCAAAATATGTATACCCAGTTCTGCCACCACTTTGCATCAGTGATTATGTTAGCAAACGTTTATTTATTTCTAAAAGTTGATAATTTACAAACTTTCAGTTAAAATTTATTTAGATCATTAAGAGCTTGCGAGCTAAATTGCACTGTCCAAAACACATATCAAGTGGATAAAACAGTAAAACCAAATGTAAGTAGCTGAGTATCAAAACACGCTAACGTGCAATAATCATAATAAATGTGATGGCTCAATATCAAAATCATTGCGATTAAGTAAGAAAAACAAATTATATAAAACTATGTGGGCCAGGACTGTCCAAAGTTTTTTTCACAGTGGGCCAAATTTGGAAACTTGGCCGTATAAACACGACTCTGAAGTGAATCATTCAAAATTTTGCGTTTGATCTAAATGTAAGCACCAACACATTTTAATAAGGCATTACACGTTCATTTTAAGTTTGTATAACATCAAAATGTTTGTTATTTTGACCATTATAGAAGAGTTGCTCATATTTGACATTAAATGCTGTACTTTTTGTAATTTGGGTCATCTAGCAGGAAGTCCGAAGTAGGACTGGGCAATATTGTGATAAAAATTGAATCGTGAGCTCACTGTTGGGACAATCTGCTTTTTTTGTTCAAATCGTGGATGCATCTGTTTGTTAAAACAAAGACAAACTGACTTGTCAAGTTCATTTCCATATAACAAATGTGTGCGTCTGATTTTAATAAGCCGTATGAATTTTGAAGCTCATGTGTTGGGTTTTTTGTGCTTCAGTTTATAAATGAAACGTGGATTTCATTAGTGTTAGAAATACCAAAATTGTATTAGCACACAATGCTCGGATTAATCGATTATTTGTAATCACTTTTTTATGGACTGAGGTTGCTTGTCTTTATAGTTTTTCAAAGGCTTCGTCCGTTTTCTCTGAAAATCTGCCACACTGGTCAGTCTTTGTTCTGCTCTGAGTGAGTGACAGCTGGATTTAACCAATCACAGTGAAGTAGAAACTTTCAGAAAAAGCAGATGAAAAGACAAAGTCTACAAGAATTGTGATCAAATCAAAGGAAAATCGTGATAATGCTTTTTTGCCATATCGCCCAGCCCTACTCCGAAGGTCAAAAAATGTGTGAAAGAGGCCACAGCTTGGACAGGCCTGCTGTAGGCCAATAATATTTAATAGACATTAGGATCAAGTAGTTAAAATTAGTTGTAATACAAAAAGTGAATGAGTTAAATTCACAAAGTGAACGCAGCCAATTTACATCAACTAAAAAGTTTGAGTACGATAATATTGTCCAAATATCGCCATCGAGAAATGCCCTAAAAATATCAAGATATTTATTTTGTCAATATCACACAGCCCTAAATGCATATAATATTTCTATAGAACTTCAAAACTCCCCTATATGATTTGGATCTATAGGGGAGTACATTTGCTTTACGTATGAAAGTGGCCATAATCGGTCTGATTTTTTATATGACATATACTGAATTTATAAGTATCACCATATACATTTTAGGTATAGAAAATCTATTGCTTAGACTATTTAAAACATTTGTTTTTTTCGGACACCACTACAAAATGGTGTGACCCCTGAAAAGTGAATAGTGTGGCCGTTTGGACACAGCCTTTGTGTTTTGGTCTTAAACAGTTATGAAAATGGTTGTTGATTGAAAAGTTCATGGAAAGTTAGAAATTTTCTTGGAGAAGTCATGGAAAAATTATGGAAAACCTGAAGTCTTAACTATTGTTTCTAGTTTGCATTTCTGAGCCCCACGATTGCTTTTATTTATTTATTTATTCACCAAACAAATGACTTGGCTAAATGTTCCGTTTTTCTTCATACATACATTTGCCTCGAGTCTCGCTGCTGCATATACCTTGAGCAGAGTATGACCTAGAAAGAAAAGAGCTGATTGTTAAAAATGAAAGGCTCGCAGTAGGAGAACAGTAAAGTAGGTTTACAGCTGGTGTCAAAGTGAAGCGCAGCGGGACGCCACCTCAGAGCGCGGCTTAAGCACACACTCACATGCCTGTATCCGGCCTTGTTAACACGGATTACGCCGGCTGACTCCCGAGGCCCCTCACATCTCCAGCTCTGCCTCCTCCATCTTGGAAACCGTATCACACCGTCGGAAAAGCTCTTTAGTGTGAGTGGTCGTATCGGAATGGTTTGAAGGTCCGCGTGAGGCTAAGCTGCGGGTTAATTGTGGTGTTTGTGGAAGGTGTTAGAGGACGTGCAAAGTGGTCGTCAAAATTTGTATTGGTCGACTAGTTCTTTTGTGTAGATCCTACGTTATTGCCAATAAAGAAGTCCAAATGGATAAAGAGGCATACAGTTGAAGTTTAAATACAGTTTTTACTGCCAACACATTAACACTTTTTATGTTTTTGATCACTGAGAATGAACAAAAGTTTTTGCTAAATGCCAGAATGATGAGAAGGTCTTTTCAAAGTCAAAAGTTGACATACATTTCATTAGTATTTTGCACTGTTGCCTTTAAATGTAAGACAAGTCTTCCTTGTGTGCAACAGCACACTCATGTTTCTGGCTTTGGAGTAATGGCTTCTTCTGGCAGAGTCTTCTTTCGCCCATGTCTGTACACGACTCGTTTCACTAAAAAACAATGACACATTCTTACTATTTTCCGCCAACATCTTGACAACTTTTGCCTTTCTCCTTGAATTGTTCTGGACACTTGGGACCAAAGTTGGTTCATCTCTGGGACTCGGAAGCTGTCTCCTTCCTGAGTGATATGATGACTGGATGTTCCCATCGTGTTTATACGTGATGAACGTGCTGAGTTGACTGAACAGATGAACGTGGCACCTTCAGGAATCATTGGAAATTACAGCAAAGGATTCACAATTTTCTTCCTAAGATCTTGACTGATTTCTTTTATTTTCCCCATGATGTTTCACAAAGAAGCAGTGTGTTTTAAATGAATTTTTTAATGAAAATCCTAAATTAGATTGTAATAAACAGCTTTATTAGTCAATTATTGAAGGAACAGAACGGTGTTTACTCTACAATTCTACAAGCAGCCCACCCTGCTAACAGCAACCACCACCATCTGCTTAGCAGGATTTGTTTTATTTGAGAACCTTAATCTCATGTTATAAATGTCTTAAAATATATTTCTAGACATTAGCAGTTTAAATGAGCATTGAAAGTCACCAGTTAGAACTAATTCTAAATCTGCAGTATGTAGACCTATATTAGAGCAATAGCACAAATACGTGACCCAAGAAGCCCTGCTAATCAAAGCAACCTTGTGGAAACCCTGGCTTTTGTGCAGTAAGACTATTTGTTTTGTACTTAAAGGGAACCTATGATGTCAAATGCACTTTCTGAGTTTTAATTGGATTGATTCCTGCATGTTTGAGTAATCTAGTATTGTCCTGCAGCTGATGCTCTCGTGCTCTGAAAAGTCTTGTTTTCACCCACCACCTATCCCACCCACATGTCTGTATTTACTTGAGATTGCACAAAAGAAATCATATTCCAGGTAAATCATGTTAGCTCTTTTCAACTATAATAATAATCATTTAATATGGAGCTTGTAAAAGGCGGGGCTTATCCGTTCTGCCTGCTTGAACTCAACGGGCCTGCTTCTGTTTTTCATTGTTGTGTTTTACAATGACCAAGATGGTTGATCTTTATGTTGTAGTTTATCACATAAACATGGGCATTTTGTTCTTATTATCTGAAGTTTAGGCTGCAGTCATATAGAAAAAAGTGATCACTCTATAGTCTAAACTATATTTAACAAGACAAGCTTACATGTCGGAGCGCAGGGGGCACTTCCACCTCGTGAATCTTTTATTCGGATGTTATATGAAACAAAAAGACTTCATGTATCATTGATGTGGCGGATGTACTTTCCAATACAATCGTCAAGGCACAAAACTGAAAAAAAAAACGGTTCTGTACGACTTTTGGCATCACTGCAGTCAACTTTTCTCGAGAACTTTGCCTGTAGATTGTTACACAGTATGGGTTGGGTTTAAACTCAGATATCTCCATGGAGACGAGTTAAAAGTCAGAGGTGGGAGAAGCGATTGAACTTTGATAAACTTGTTCAGTCTGAGTTTGTGTTTTCTGTCAATATCTGTGTCTGTGTTGTGTTTTTTTGACCTTTACTTATTACATTTTCAGTTCAATATTTTAGTCATACTGCTGGTGTAAAGGTAAATAAAGTTTATTTTTTGAGATTTAAACAAGCAAAAGCAAAGTCACATTTGTGGAAAAGGTTTAATTAAAGGCTAAATGTCAGATGTATTTTTGATGCAGTCAAGTTAAAAAGTGCAGTGGTTAAGGGCTTCTTTGTTTCTTTGTTTGTCTTTTTCAAATGAACTAAGTCTGTGCTCTTTTCACTTTGAAACTTCATATTGTAGCACGTGGCTTTCTCTTGACTTCTCTCTTTATTCTGCATAATCATTCACTTCTACTTTTCTCTTCAACTCTTTTTTTTACTCTTATGAACTATTGGCTAAGGCTGAGCATATAAAAGTTGATGTCCTGATTTTTTTTGGTATCTCTCGATTACAATATTCTGACAGTATATGTCAATCCAACAGGAAAATGTACAAACATTTCTTTCAAGGTGCATCATTAACTTTCTGACCAAAAAAGTTAAATAAAAGCATGTTTTTCTAGTTTAGATGCCTTCAGGTTTCACTTGTAGAAAGTTACATAGTACACCTTTAAAAAATGATGCCTGATTTTTGCTTCCAGATGTAAAACAGAAATAACAAATTTTAAACTTCGTCAGTCCACATGTGGACTTGTATGTTTTAGTCAAATTATCAAGGGATCTGTGCTTGGGGAAATGGATTTTATGTAAAGTGACAGTGTAACTTTCTGGAGTCAAAAATCACATGCATTTCCTTGAAATGAAGCTCTGTAACATGACATCACACATCACTAGAATGTTCAGTTGGTCTAATGTTAAACCAATGGAGATTTTAAATCGCTAAATACTGAAAAATAGCGTTAGTTAAATCATATTCGGGCACTACAGACTGATAGATAAATTTACCAGTACTGACCTAGCAGATTATTGGGCTGTTCCACGGCTTTCTTTACTTTTTAAATCGTTTTGTCTAATGTATTCCTATGGAATCCTAAGTTTTGCTAAACTGACAACAAACATGGCGGATTTGCCATATTTCCATGGTAACCACAGATGCTTCCCGAGCCTAATGCAAGGTTAAAACAATAGTTTGGGACATTCTATGTGTAGATAGATGACTTTTGTGCCATAATGTGGAATATTATAGCTAAAAACACATTTTCCATCAAACAAACAAAGGGAGAAATTCAGTTCAAGTTGGCATGTGTACGTTCAAAATAGCTAACTTCTGTACATGCGACCACTTCCTGTTAGCGTTAGCATTTAGACACAATCATGTCTCTTTTGAAACACACAAGTGTCCTCTAGTAAAATATTCCTTTAATATGTAAAGTCTTTAACATGTTTCTGTAACATTCACCGCAACTGTCTGATCTAAAGACTTTATTTGTTTTAAACTGATGGAGTGAAACCTCAAAGAAATTAATTGAACAGGAAATGCTTGTATATACAAGATGTACTTTTTCGAACGAAAACAAGCCAACTGCATTGAGCTAATTTTCTGGAACATAGGAAAGTCCGTTTTGAAGAGATTTAACCCCACACAGAGTTTAAACATGCATTTCTAAAATATGTTTTAGTCCCCCCAAAAATCATGCTCTGTTCATGTCCATATTACACAATGTAGCTTTAAACACATTGTGTTTAAACTACAATTCAAAGGCTCAGAGAGCATTAGATAAGTGAGCAAAACATGTGACTGGAGACTTGTCTTAGTTTTGACCAAGTACAGCCAAAACCTCCTTTTCGTGTATTTTATTGGTCAGTTTCCCCTCATCACACACACCTCTCTATACTTGTGCACTTACACTCTTGTGATCTTTTCTCTTTGCAGACTTTGAAGATCTTTTCGATGACGATGACCTGCAGTGACCTCCAGTGTTCCTCTGACTGTCCTTGACCAACATGAAGAAAACGACATACAACTCTCTCTATCCTCTCTTTCTTCTTTGTACAGACTCCTTTTAGTCCAATAAAACCTTTGCGTTTTTACAAAAAAAGAAAAGAGCCGTTTGTGCTGAACCAGCTGTCCGCAAATTCTGAGGATTCCTGGTTCGGAGAAAATTATGAGTATGCTTTTGCTGTTTTCGTGTTGGAATCCGCTCGTGGCTGGATTGCAGGTTTGCCGTCTTTGCTGAACACCTGTTGTAAAAGTGTAATTACACACAAGATGCTCGGGCCAGAAGACGAGCCGAACCAGGCAGGAAACTGTCCAAAAAATCTGGAAATGTAAAAGAAAGATACAAAGGAAATTCAGGTGTCGTCCACAGCGGTAAAGCGTCAGCCATCACAGTGACAGTGATCATAAAAGAAGCTATTATTGGAGAGAGATACAGGTATTTCATCCAACTGATGTATTCTGAAAAGGATAAATGCATTTTATCCCATAGTGTGAAAATATACAGCTAAGGGAAACATCTTTTCAATGGAAAGGCTTCTCCAGGTCAAATAATTGTTGGTTTGTGACCACGCAAGGCCGCTTAAAGTAAAAACACATATTTTGGCATGTAAAAGACATAAACATGATTTTATTCAAGTCTATTTTTGGTCAAAAAGTTACACAGTGCACCTTTAATGAGATGACAAAACCAAATTTAAACATGTCTGAAATAAAATTGTTAAAATGAGGTATAAATCGGGTGGAAATTCCAATAAATATATATTCTAAATGTTTAAAATGTATAAACAAAACATTTAAATGGTCTCTATTTACATAACCTTACAAGGACTCTACAATCAAGGATCCACTTACCCAGTGCATTGCAGACACCATGACAGTCCATTCTTGTCGTCCCACTGTGGCACCTGGTGTTTAGCGGTCTCCCATCCAAGCACTACCAGACCCTGCTTAGCTTCTGAGATCTGATGGGATCAGGCTTTTGACAAGGCCTATAATGTATAAAATCAAGAGTGAGTAGCATGTTATTTTCCTTGTGTGTTAAGTGCAAGTGACTAAGACGTTCCATGTTGGATCCAAACACCAGGGTTAGACTCTGAGGCTTAATCACTACAGAACAGTCCGTTGCAACCAGACTGATAGGTTCAAAAGATATTCATACTGTAGTTCAGGTAGCTTAGGATCAAACTGACGTGTGTGTGAGCCATTCATGTGCTCTCCGAAACTGGGAAGCTCCGACTGGGAAAAAGTGTTTGAATGTTGCTCGGGTCAGAATTTCAGCTCGGACACTGTGCGGAAGTGTTGGAGGTGAATTCTGGAGTTTACGTTAAATGACATGAGCATGGACAGGACCCATGGCAGAACTGCATGAGATTGGAGCAGAGACTGACACAAAATGACAGGGATTTTGTTGATGATATCACACTTTTAAACCCTTAATGCAGACTAAATGAGTTTACATCAAAACAACTTTATAGGTAATCTCCAAAATCATTTATTTATCAACCTTTTACCAACTAGAATAAGCTAAGTTCATGAGTTACAAGTAACATTGCCATTTCCATGTGTCTTTTTCACAAATGACAAAGAAAATCAAGATGAAGTTTTACAAATGTGTTAGTGTCACTGCTCGAAGTTTGTTCCACAAGTTCTTATGAACGGTCTGATTTTGGGAGGTCCGATCATTACGTACGTACTCCAGCCATACACAATAGCATAAAATCTTTATGACGTACACTGGTCCACTCATGAAACACAGGTATCATACAGGACATATGCTAACTAACACTTGGAAAATGAAGGCTCAAGTGTCAAAGTGTCAAAGGTCTTAAGATCACACAGATCCTTTGAACACACTTTACCAAGCTCGTCTCTACATTTTTAATAATCAGATTCTAGCGCCTCCTGGCACCAAAGGCCTTTCCAGCGCATTATTGATTCTGTCCACACTCCCTGGTGGTAAGCTGCTGTTATTGCCACTGCTGCCCTGGGGCTGACTGACAGAAGCGTGGCTGCCTCTGCATCTCTGATTAACACCAACACCACATGTTAGGGAGTATGTGCCTGTGTACAAAACAGTTTGGAGTCTTATTTTCTAGTACAATCTGTTTCCCCGGGAGAGTGCTGTAGTCGTTTAGTTAATTAATCAGTCGACCAAAAAAATATTCATTTGAAATTACGCTAAGGATTTGTATTGAACGCAACAAGAAGAAGTGAAATAAATTACAATTTGAGAACGAGTCATTGGTCTAATCTCTTTTTAGGTACAAATACACATTTTCTCCCAGTTACAGTACTAACCCAGCCCTGAACCGCTTACCTTCCAAAATACAGCCTAAAATTACATTTTAAACACTTTGACAGAGCTAAACCATGAAGACAAGTAATACCTCAAGATTAAACAAAGCCTCCACTTTTTGTAGTCACAACTCTTTAAATAACAACTACAGGCATTCAAACACAAAATGTAGACTATATACAAAGTGATGATGTAGTGATTAGTCTTACATTTGATTTTATTTTGAAAACAAAAGATATTTTAAATTGATCTCAAAGGCATTTGACTTATAATCAGTCGACTCTCAGAAATCATTTTGTCACCCTAACAAGGTCTCGACGAGGGTTGTAGTCCACCAAAGAAAGTCTAAAAACATGTCCCATCGACCGATTAAACGACTAAAAGTGGACGTGGCAAATGTTTGGAAGATGAAAAGTGTCTTTTTGATCTAACCATTAATCCAATTCAAACAGTGTGCAAATGAAACTGTAAAGGCGTTATAATCTATGCACTAATTTAAACAGAAAATTCTTTAACAAAGTGTTTTTAGATCTTCCAGATCTTCAGCCAGCTCAGTTAATTTTCAATTTAAATCCTTATGATCTAAATTTGTTGATTAATACAACTTTGGTCGACTGAGTTGATCCCAGGTGGTACGCGACCCTTTACCAGAGGGTAATTCGGATGAAAGCACATTTAAAAGAATGGTAGAAATGCAAGAAAAAAAAATTATTTGCAGCACCGTTTACGTGTTAAAGGTGCACTGCGTAAGTTAAAATGCTCAATATTACAATATATCAAATTACGTCCACTGGCACAGCCTGGATGTGGCCATAATGTTTTGTAAACTTACTGAGGTTTCCTGTAAGCGCAGACAGACTCATAATGTGAGTGGAGCTAGTCCTCCTTCACTGGATTATTGTCAGTATTTGTATTTGTTTCACAAAAGCTCTCAGTTTATACAACAGACGAATGTTGTAAAGACTGTTTAGTTTAATTATTTAAAAAAAAATTAATAAATAATCAGTGGTAAATACTGCCATCTAGCTCCGAACCCCGCACACACGGAGATTATCATAACTAGCCTAGCGTACTGTAACGTCATGAGGCCGACTGACAGAGCCGAGGAGCACTTGGACATGTTTTTGAGAAAGAGAAACTGTGCTGGAGATCAATAAGACGTTCATCTGTTGTCAGACTCTCAGGCCTGTCAAAGTACATCCACATTTAGACACAGCTTAGTAGCTTAGCGCTTAGCTGTTTGTCTTGGTAAGGTTTATGTTTTAGTAATAAATTGCCATTGAACATTTAGTTTATGAGAAATGATTCCTGTAAAGACCTTGTTTACGGTAAAACAAAGCTTTTCCTCAAACTCTCACTAATCTTTCCTTGTGTAACTTTTGGGGTTTGAAAACTCATCAGTAAGTCAAAAAATAAAATAGTCAGCAACTTTTTCATACAAATAACTTTGTCTCCTTAACTCAGAAAACATTTAGCAGAAAATAACTATGTGTCAAAAGAATCTTTTAAACCGTAAAATCAGTCTTTATCTGCTGATAGTAGGGGTGCAGTGCCACAAAACGCCAAATATGGCGCCCTTGTTCAAAACCTTTAACACTTACGCAACGCACCTTTAAGAGGAAGATGTAATAAACTATAAAATGCAATGGTTATGATTAAAAATGTATGAGTAAACATAAGATACTCCTAAAAAAACACTTGACAAAGGGGGTACTACGTGCATGAGATCATAATTAGGAGATACTCAAGACGAAAAAGGTTGGTAACCACTGGAATAAACGACTAAAGGACTAACAGCCGAGTCTTGAACCACTGCTCTATATGGCTAAAATGAGAAATGAACCTGCTTTACCTTGGACTAAAGTCGTTCTATAACTGGACAAAGTCAGTTCCAAAGCACGGCTAGATACAGAAGTTTCAACAGTTGGATTAAAATAACAAAAGTTCAGTCTGATTCATTACTTAACTACACATCGCATTGTAAAACTCCAGCCTGCGCACCACATACTGAAACTCCCCGATATTACAAACGGCATCAAATAAACCGCTGCGCTTTTCTACCCAAACAAATCAAACTTTCATGTCGTCATTTCTGCTTTTGCCTGAGGTTTCGCACACTCCTTCACCCTCCACCAAACCAAGGCCTCAAAACAGACCCACGAACATTAGCATTCGCAGTCCTTGAACCTCACATGCAACTATCCATACATATAGATTGCGCAATTAGAATAAAATGGCACAGCACAGATTTAATAAAACAGCACGGGACACTCCAAGAACAAGGATACCAGATAAAAAATGAAAGATAGTGAATGCGAGGATGTGTAACTAGACAGAATCCAAGCTCGCCTCCTCATAAATATTAATAGAATATAGAATTGCAGCGTGTATTGATCTCGTGTCACCCAAAGAAGATGACTATTTTTATATACAGGCCCTACAGAGAATTTTAAAAAGGTCCAAATGTGTGGAGCATGAATGTAAGCGTCGGTCTGTAGAAGCTTGGAAATTGATGGGTAAAAGAGAAGAAGACTGTGTTTTAAATGAAGCGCAGAAACTACACGGATTGGACAAGAGCTCCATCTTATCAATGGTGATGTTTCAACCCTTTGGTCAAAAGTTCAGGCTCTGTGCGTGAGGAGAAGGGCTGTTATAATATCATATTTTAGTGTTGATACAAGACAAACATCATGCGCAGCATTAGGCTCCTGATGAGAACTAAAATTTTGTTTTCAATTTAGACAGTACACAGTGGTCTAATTTGCTACATTTATATATACAGTATATTTGAGTGGAAAACACAAAATTGACTAATTTACAACTAGAAAATTGTCTAAATTGCCTCACAAAATCACAAATTTACACTCAGTATAGTCACAGTTAAAAGTAAATATACTGTATTTATCTATGATATCAAGTACTATACTGAACTATTCACCTTATTCTGCCTGGCTCACTTTCCTTGACAGTTTTTTAACCCTCTGGTAACCTGCAAAAAAGGGTACGTTCGTCACCACCTGCATAGTTACAAAAGTACACTTCCACTTCACTATTTTAATTTTGGAAATATGTCATTTTAATTTTTTTATAGTTCACTTGAAGTGTACTTTTGTGGCAAAAAGGCCTTGTAAAATAAAAAATATATACATCACAGATATAAAAGTTACACATGTATGAGCAGAGGATAAGGTAGACGAAGATCTGAGTTTTGAAATGACGAAAAAATATTGTGGATTTTATGGCCCATTTTTAAAAATGGGGACCATCGAGGGTCCCCGAGGTGACGTGTCACTTTTCTCAAAAATCCCCAGTGACACACGCCTCTGCTCTGGACAGTTTTATTTTTCTAAACCGCGGCATGTGTAGAATTCAGACGGGAAAAAGTCACCTTCTTGGTATTGTGAACCGGAGCTCTGGGGCCAACAGCACAACTTTGTATTCATGAAGTTTACAGAGACACCGTGAAGAGGCAAGAAGAAAACAACAGTGCCATATTGAAACTCCTGAAGTAAGCAGATTGTTTTAGTTTTTTATGAAGCTGATTTAGCTCAATATTTGTTTCCCGTATGTAGATTTGTTTTGCAGCGCTGAAACAAAATGACGTCGGACAAAATCACTTCCCATCAGACATAGAAACACACACTCAGGCCCTATACTATGAAACTGGATTTAGGGTTTAGCGAGGTAAGTTCCACAAAACTTTTAATCGATTAGAATGAAGAATCCTATTGTTCATTCAATCATTCTGTGTGATGGTTAAAAAAAACGTTGAAATAGAAATATTGAACGACTTACACTGATTGTGCTGTGTGTCTTTACGCATCACTTTGACTCAGGCACTTGTCAGACAGCTTATTCAGGTAAACTGTTTGATCTGGTAAATGTTTCGTGATATTTGCACATTTGTGTTTAGTCTGTTATATTGTGGCATGATATTCAAATGCACTCTGAAGCCTAACTTCTGTGTATGTGATTGGTCGCTTACAGTAAGCGCAGACTTCGCTTGTTTTCTTTGGTTTAAATTTTCTAAATATATAATGTCCAGTTTATTCTTTAATCTCCGCTAAGTCCGACTGTAGTTGTTGTTAGCATTGTGGCTAACTGCTGTTAGCATACCCACACGTCTCGCTCCTAATAGCTGTTAAAAAAGCTTGATACTCATTGTAATGAACAGTTCGGGGGCTCAGAATGCAACAGGTAAGTGAGCAAAACGTGTGACTGATGTCGAACGTTTAAAATGAATTATTTCTGTTTGTTTACATTTATGACGTATAGTACCTTTAACATAAGCGACCCAAACCGCTCCAAAGTGAACCGGTCTGGGGCATCCAGGTTAATGGAAACATATGGCTATTGAACAAACGAAAAGATTGGTAGTGCAGAACTAATCGTATGATTTTTTTCTGATAAGATAGTTGTAATAAGTTATAAGCTCGTACCTGACAGTTTCGGCGGCAGGACTTCCGCCTTCGTCAGAGGTGACGTCTGATGTTGTGACGTGTCTCTTAAAGCAGGGGTTCTTAACCTTTTTGACCTTAAGGCCCGAATCTCATATTAAATGTATTGTGTTTTACTGATTTTGTGGCCCTCAAGGAGGTGCTCGCGGCCCAACTTTGGGCCCCGGCCCTATGGTTAAAAATCACTGTCTTAAAGGATGTTCCAAGGCGTGGCCAATTTGACAAATCTGTCCAACTGGCCACGCCTGCCCCTGCCTGGTGGTCACTGGAGAGGCTATTGAGATCAGGAAGCGGTGCACACGAACCATCAACAGAGACGATCTAGCTCACACATGGGATTCACTTCTCCAGAGACCACCAGGCGGGGGCAGGCGTGGCCAGTTGGACAGATCTGTCACGCCTTTTCGCTTATGGATCAAAATGTAAATATATTTTTGCTTACTTCCCAAATCATTTACAACCAAATTGTTTATAACAATGTGTTTTTAGCTTTTGTCACAGTTGTTAGGAGCAAAACATGCCTGCATGCTAACGCAGTTTGCTACCATGCTAGGGACAACAGACAAAATTGATTTTGGTGAACCAACTGGACATTATTAAACCAAGGCCCAGTGCAACATTACAGACAAAACACTCCTGTGAGCATGGGGCCCGAAAGAGACAAAAACAATTATGAAATATTACATACTAAAGATGTCGTTTAAGGGCAACACATTAAATTCTTTCCTTCCATCTAATCTCATTTCTACAGCACATTCAACAAACCTTTTTATTTCATCTCAAACGCAGCGTTCTAAATGAAGAGTTCATGGAACATTTGGTTCACATCAGTGGGCTATGTGCTCACTATCTCCGTCTCTAATGTTATTTCTGCACAACCTAATCATATCTGTGCAATCAGCTTGAAGCTTCTTAATGTCATTATGTCTTTTCAAACAGATACAGTATATGGAGATAACATTATAGACTGTATTTCTCTTAACACACCAGATCAGGAGCAGGGCTAAACCAACTGGGACTAGTCACAGTAAATGAGTATTATTGGAATAGCTAACTTATCTGAGTTAATTAATTCGTCCACATCCTACCATATACTGTATGTGCCAGGTTTTCATTTGAATAGGCCCAATAATTACAGAGACATTTAAACAGACACAAAAGCGAAATCTTCTTTAAATTCTACCATCAAATTGTGAAAAATGTAACAACTTCTTCTGGGCTTAACCATGACAGGTCTAAAATTGGGCTGGTGTGGTATAAAATTCTGCAAAGAACTGCCTGAGCTAATCTTGCCTACGTAGCACTGTCGTCAGACCCGACCTTACCGTTCCCCTGGACCGTTCTGACCATCTTAAACACACCTACTGTTTTCAAGAACCTGCAGTGGTTTATTTCCTAATACAGGCAAGCCCCTCCGACCACTGTGATGTCATGACCAATCCACAAAAGCACCAACGGCATAAGGCTACAGGTCACTATATTTAGAAATGAAAAATGTAACTTCTAAAGATATTAATCTATAATACTAACCACCAGTTTGACAGAGCACAATAAAGATGCTTAAGTGTATTCGGGTCTGGACCATCCCAGTCATAATGTGACACTGTTTTTTGGGGAGAAATTTTCATTCAAATATATTTTGCACATTATCACGTAAATTTATTGGATTCATTCAACAGGTTAATAAAAAAATCGAACATGTAAAAGTCCAGAATCATTGAATCTTTTTTCTGCTAATTCTATTGGATTGCTGAAACCTGAAAATGTTAAGAATACACATTCTAAATCCAACTATTTTGAACTAGCAGAGTGAACAGAGAAGGCGTGTCTAATCCAGTTCCAAGACAAAACCAAATCTTAACCAATCCTAAATGAGAATGAAATAATTTTGAAGCTGTAGTTAGTTCCTGGTTGTTAAACAAAAGCTGATCAGAATGTGGCGCTGTCCTTTTACAAGCGGACTCACATAAAGCAGCAGAAGTAAAGGCTCTGGTCTGCCACATAAGCACTTCTTCTGAAGTGTGTGAAGCAGCAGCAGCGCACAGCTGGTCCACTCACAAAGAATCTGATAATCTACAGTTTGACCTCAGCCTCTGTGTCTAGGCTTGCCAGCTCGTACGCCAGCGTCAGCCATGTTGGCTCTTCAAATACAGCCTGTGTATCAGACTCAGTCATGATGGTGTGTGGTGTTAGTCCTGGTTTAGACCTATGCCTGGCTTGGTCCAGTTAAGGCCTGGATTTTGTCTGATTTTGACCTGGGTAAATCCTGATTAACAGTTATTCCAAATTATAGTTTACACCAACAGTCCCCAACCTTTTTTTCTTGTAATAGGACCGGTGCAGTTGCAAATTTCTTTAGCAGGGACTAGTCAAGGTTGTGTAGCACTGATGACAACAATCGAACAACCACTTTGCAACTCACATGTGGAAACAATGAAGTTAAAGTTTTCAAAGTAGATTAATGCAATTTTTTAGCTCACCTATTGCTTGAATTTGCTGTTTATTGGATTAAGTGGCACTATATTGTCTTAGTAACGCACAAGGAAGAAGGGATAGACTATAAAATTTAATAAATGTTAAAGAATTCTCTGGGGCCCTATAGCAGATGGCCCATGGACCGGTTTTGGGCCCTGGACCAGTGGTTGGTTTTTAATATAATAGTTTCATTTTTTGCTCCAACAACTTTCAGTAGATTGTTTTCATAGCTTTGTAGTCTTGGTTGACTCCAAGTCACATTCAGGTGACGTACTTGTCCACAGACACTCACATTACCTCACTCTCATGTTCCAATGGTACGATGTGCTTTCGTTTAGGTTTTCCTCTGTTAAAAGCCGTTTCCTTCCAGGCTTGGGTGGGCAGGCCGTTTGGTTGGGACGTTCTGTTGCACCGTTGTTTCTTCAAGAGCTC
Source organism: Mugilogobius chulae (assembly GCA_038363315.1). NCBI lineage: Eukaryota > Metazoa > Chordata > Actinopteri > Gobiiformes > Gobiidae > Mugilogobius > Mugilogobius chulae. Next base: position 13,027,546 of record CM076416.1, read on the forward strand.
ACAGTCTGTTAGCGTTGCTAGTCTGGTTCGTCAGCCTCGGACCTCTGGCCTTTCCCATCATCAAAGTGCAGCCAACTAATGTACGTGTTTCTAGTTATCCTCTCCACACTTTGGAAATCTGCCCGACCACATAAACACTGCCATCGTCTTGCTTTCTCCGTCTTTACCTTGGCCTGCTCCCTTTCCCACTGTGTCATGTTGTCGCAGATCTTCCCGGGTTTTGGAAACGGGATGAAAAATGTTCCCTCTGGCAGTCGCTCGCGATATCTCGAGTCCGAGTTGCATAGTCCCCAACTGCAGTGTTTTGTGCCTCCTCGTTTCATCAGGATTTGGTTGTTAATTGTGAAAATAATTTTGTTTTCAAACCACCTTTGCACACATGCAACGACACCGCGCTCACGTTTGTTTGTCTGCAGTTTGCACCCACAATGCTTTGCGGCGTGACGTCACAATCTATTTTTAGAAACTGGGAAAAGCGCTATTGACTGGGAGAGTAGAGGAGGTGTGTTCAGGTGGTCTATGATGATGTCACATATAAATGTCATTGGCCAGTACAGTCGTTTTTGACTACTTTGACCTTAAAGGGACTGTACCTGATTTTTGCATCCTAAAAATGTAAACAAACAAAAATAATTTATTTTAACCTTTTTCCTTCAGGCTACATGATTTCCTCACGTAGCTAATGCATTCTGAGCTTCAGAATTGTTCATCATGATGAGTTTTAATGTTTTTTCACAGCTTTTAACAGCGAGGTGAGTCACCATGCTAACAACAGTTAGCCACAATGCTAAAAACAAAAACAGAAAAAGCTGCACACAAACGGGATTTTATTAGACATAGAGAGGATTTGGGGACTAATTTCCACCTGAATAGATACATTAACAAGGCATCAGTGCTAGGGGGAAATTGCTTTTAAGTTATCTTGTTGCAAAAAAATCGAGTACAGTCCCTTTAAACTTGCCTAGTTTGCACAGAAATAACCAGAAAATGACTTGGTAAGACCGAAACTATGTTTTGCAAATCTCAAGTAAGTCTCAAATATTTGACCCCAAGTCAAGTCCCAGAGAAACGAGTCCAAGTCGAGTCCAAGTCCTCTGATTTTAGTTTCACGTTGTTTCAAGTCTTTATCTCAAATTTCCAAATACATTTTGTCTTTACGCAGTTTCATTGATTTGTTTTAATTGTCCCATTTATAACTAATTTCTGATCATGAATGCAGAAGTGAAGAGGGACACGTTAAATGTTAAATTCTTGTATTTTGTTTACGATGAGAAGCATCAAGTTGTTTCAAGTCACAAAGCTCATAGTCCAAGTCAAAACCCAAAGCTTAAGTCATTGAAATAGTGACTCAAGTCCATGTCACTACTTGCTGCAGTCCACAACTTGGCTACATAGTTTAGTAGCAATATTTTTAATTTCCAATTTTTTTTTTTTTTTTTTTTTTTTTTTTTTTTACAAAAGTTGAAAATGTAAGTCATCCAATTGACTTCCTGTACTTTCACTACTGAAATAAAGAAACTTTGCATAATTTGTGACGAGGTCAGAATTCAAGAGCAGTCTCTGAAATGCCTTGTCGAGACTTTTAACAACCAAACTAAGCCCTGCCTCAAGCTCCAGTCTGCCTTCAGTTTTCTCTTCCACGTCCTCTCCTGCGTGTAACTGCTCTCCCCTCTGATTGGCTGAGGTTTGGGGACTCCTCGGCCTATCAGGTGGAGGCGGCTGAGGTGGCTCTGTACCCCCGCAGGTGAGCAGGTCGTGTACTTGTGTGTGTGCGCGTGGGTAATGGCTGTGTGTGTTACGTGTGTATTGTGTGTGTTCCCCAGTTTAAAAACCATGGAGCCGTCCCACTGTCAGTTCAGTCTGTCAGAAGGACCACAGGAGCAGGGACCGGGACACTTTCCAAGCCTCCAGACTGGACACGAGCAGAGCGGACCGCTGACCCACACAGGTAAGAGCACTGGCACGGTTTAAAAAAGTCTAATGCAAATATAAAAGAAGAAGGGATTTGATAATATAATGTGAGTAGTTTTTGTTTACTGTGGATCGTTAGTGGAGCGATGACACTGACATAAATGTTCCAATAAAAAAAATAATAATCTAATTTAATTACAAATCCAGTAAGACAAGTAGTTGACATTTCACACAACTTAAATATAGAATAGTTGTGCTCAAAATGAGGAATTGTTGCATATTGGATTCTTTCCTAAAATTATCCACTTACCGCTTATTTAAATAATAAAGAAATAGCCTTTTGGTTTGGAGATTTGTATTTAGTTATAAGTAGGGCCCGGGGGTCAAATTCGGCCTGTGAAAGAGTTTGTTAGGACTATCTTTTTGGTTCAATTTTGTGTTAAAACACTGTCAAAGGGCACCAAATTAGGTATGATCTCCAAAACATGTTAATAAAAGACAATTTAATCTTTTGAAAAAACGTTTTAAATGCAAAATAAAATTATGTTTTGGCCCTCCGAGGACACAATCAGCTAATTTTGACCCATCAAAGTTTGGGCAGCCCTGTTTAAGGGTTTCTGCAGGGTTTTAAAAAGTAAAAAAAAAAAAAAAAAGTGTTAAATAGAAAGTTTTGAATATATGGCCTTAAAAGTAGTGTAGTAGTACTCAAGAGGTCTTGGTCTTGTCTTGGTCTTGAGGGTGCTTGTGCTTGGTCTTGTCTTGGGCTCGGTTTGTCTTGAACTCGATCTTATCTTGGACTCGATCTTGGACTACACAAGACCATATTTTATTACTGCCATGCTCTGCTAAGCTTGCACCAGGAGCACAGTTAATAAACCCTGCACAATAAGATCATATAGACTCTGATGATTGTATAAAATTACAAAGATGGTCTTGATTTGGTCTCGATGAACTGCAGTCTTGGTCTCACCTTCTTCTCATCTTGGTCTCATCTTGGTCTCATCTTGGTCTCGACCTATGAAAGTCTCGTTCTTGACTCAGGCTCGGCCCTCAGTGGTCTTGGAAAGGTCTTGATTACTGCTGTCTTGACTACTACCTATGTAAAAGGTCTTAAATTTGGCCTTGTAAATCTTTAAATGTTTGCACAGGTTTTAGATTTTTAATGAAGCAATGTCTCTTACCTGTTTCACACTCCTGCAGATTTAACTTAAAGTTCTCAGTAATATTCATAATAATGTAACGCAACTGGTGTTTTCTTCTTCGGCTTTATCGTTGATGGAATAGAATAAAATGACATCTGAAGAAGCCGTCTGAAAAAAGAAGCATTGTGAAATACTATTGGCCACGACTCACAAATAAGTGTTTATAATTTGTGGTCTTGAAAAGTCTTAAATCTGACCTCTTGATCCCTGCAGAAATCTGTAGCTCATTACTTTGAAATACTTTTACACTTTACGGTGAAATAGACGGTAACCTTTTTGCTGAAGTTAAGAGCTTTGCTGTCAGAAATAATGAATGAGAATGTACTGTAATATGATGTATTTGTTTTTATAATGGGTGTTGAACAGTTTGAAATCATTGCACATTTATAACATAGCGATTTGTATCTGCAACATAAGACCGGTCTGTAAGAAAGATATACATTCTTTGTTAGACACTGAAACGATGTATGATGATTTAAAGTAGAGCTGCAACAATGACTTAGTTAGCTAATTGTGACCAATTGTTGAATCTAAATCTGTTCAAATCAATAAAAAAGAATGGCTGATCAGTTGAGTATTAAAGTCACCAATAGATTTAGCGCCAAGTGATATTAAAGTATTTATATGATGTGACTTATTTGTGTATCACTTGTTTACAATGTTTTGTGTTCCCTTGTTCCACAACATATTTCACCTACAAGGATTGTCTTATCATATTTGAATACTGTCAGACCCTCTCAACTTACTTAAAGGAGACAATAGTGTGTGTTTTTCCCATGTGTTTAGTAACAAAAACAACATGTAGATCAGTAATTTACACTTTTTAAAACACAAAAATGCCTTCAACGGCTTAGAAATAGAAACACGTCTATTGACTTCCTGTTCAAAACTGATACTGATATTGATTTTAGGTAACTCAATTTTATTATTTTGGAAATTGCTTACATGAACATTTCATATCCTACATGTTTTATTCATACAGACAAGCAGGCGGGGATAGGTGGTGGGTGAAACAGGAATTTTCTGAGCGATCCAGCATCAGCTACAGGAGAATACAGGATTACTCAGTCTAACATGAAAGAATAAATCCAAATACAACAAATGATGAAAGTTATAACATGACTAAAATCCAAAAAAGATTTTACATGAAACATCCCTTTAAAAAAAATATTGGTAGAAATGTTGGGGACTTTTGTGGTGGGACTTCCCAGACTCATGCTGAGCCTTCAGAAGTCCAGTCTGCACAATGACACCTGTTCTGCTCTAATGACACAGTGGAGTCACTGCTTTAGTCACTGCTGTTTTCCACTCACACTTCAAACTCTGGCTGAGAGACAAAAGCACACGGCTCATATACTGGAGACAAGTTTGTTTTAACTCAAAGTTTCTTTTAAGGAGACCTTGTTTAGTACTGTATTTAACTATGCCATACTGTAGGCCTATATAATTTAGTTTGAGTGATACTTAACAGTCTATCTAAGCTCTGAATGCTTTGTTCCACCTTGTCATGTCATGAAGTCGAAGTTTTAAAGGTGACAGTTTTACCTGAGTAAAACGACCAGTGTATGTTATCATCTGTACTGTTTTAAAGTCCATAAATACAAATTGTTTTGAACATTTCTGCATCTTTAGCATGTGCACAATCGATTTGATAGATACAGTTGGCCACGTGTCATATTTAGGTGCGTGGCCTGCTGAGGGGGAAAGCAACGTCATGCCTTACCATGTTAAAATGTGGGAAGCTAAACAGTATGGCGAATTAAGTGTGTTTTTAGCTCACACAACCATGTTTAAAGGTTGTATGGAGGATTTTTCAAATCCAACAGCTGTTTGCTGTTTTTCAAATAATGCACACATGTTTCTCCTACCAGGGCCAATGAGTTACTTAGGAACACTGAGGGTTTGCTTGACAGGTTTACAGGCCAATAGATAACGAGGTACCTCGTTATCTATTGGTCAACGTTTTACTGGCCTCATCATGTCCACAGTTTATATATTTTTATAATTATTTTTTTGTTTAGCATAAGTACAAGGCTGTTACAAATCTATGCAACTGTTTTTGACCAAGACTGACAACAAACAATTTTTGAAAATCTTCCATACAACCTTTAAATAGAGGTTACTGATGTGGCGTTATGTCAGAAAAGTAAACAGAAAGTTTTAAAAAAGATGCTAAAACACGTCAGGCGGCGCTAGCATTACGTTAGCATTTAACTCGCAGCTACCCTTAGCATTGTTGGATATATCTACATTGTTGGATTGTTGAATCACTTTATTCATCTCTTGTCTTTATTTATAGATATTTGACACAATATATTTCCTTAAAGGGGCACTGTGTAAGATTGAGAGGAATTTTAATTATCACTTATAGTCCACAAACATTTAAATCATATTGATTCTTTACAACATGAATACTTAAGAGAGCACTGTTAACCAATCCACATCCATTGTGATACATTTATACTTATTTGAAATGTTTTATTACGGGCCGGAATGTGATAAATTGACGCTAGATGTCAGCAGGGTAGATAGGCAAAATGCATTGGAAATGCTAACCTGTATTTAGCATTTAGCACCTCGCCAAAATAACTTTTATAAACACATACTCTTATTCGTCGGTAGGCTAACAGGAGCCACATTTCTAACACAACAAGAGATGAACTTAGTGGAGTTTGGTGAACAAAAGGGGCTTCTTTTTTTAGACTTTTTAAGACAATCAGACTGATTTCCATCAAAAACTAGCTAAATCTTTTTAAATGCAGTTATTGTTGTACTTGAAAACAATTTACATTCATATTTTACCACTTCACAAGTTTTAATTACCAACTTTTCTATAGGGAATGAAGACAGGGTTAAAGTAAGCTGCCACGACAGACTCTGAAAAGTACAATTTCTCCAAAAGTTGATAATCTAAGTTAGTACCACTGGCCAACTCCCGCAAGAATACACCCTTAAGCCTCGAGAGAGAAGTGAAAACAGAAAATACAAGCATATATGTAATGTAAATGGAATTCAGTGGTCCGTGCGAGGTGAGCGACTTGTGGACAGGCCCTTTTGAATGATGGATGGAGCTGTTTGAGAGTCCATACGTTAACCTCCATATGTTTTATTGAACAGGTGAAGAAGACGAACAGGGGCTATCATCATGGCCAGGAGACACGGATTGTGCGGGGTGGTCCTCACTGCTCTGCTGGCGGCCATTTTACTGCCTGGTAAGTGCGCATAATTCGACACGGATCATGACTGCTGTACTTTTGTGGAAAGGTAATGCATTCTTTTATTCAGGCTATATTTTATCCTAGAAGCTTTTGTTTAGCAGAAATTTTACATAGTAGCTCTTCTGTTGTCATGGCAACAGCAAAGAATTTAGTTAGCTTAATTGTTTTAGCTGATTTTCTCCTCTCACATGTCAGATACAAACTCAGTATTTAGCAGTAGTTGTGGTTGTTTATATTTTCACCTGTCTGTGTTTTTCTAATTTAATTTAATTTTGAGCTCCTACAGGAGAAATTGTAATGTCTCCACAGACTATTACTCATTTTTGCCACTCACTGCTGACATTTAGAATACTGTGATGTGATCTGCATAAGTTCTATGCACCAAAATAATTTGTTTCAGGTCTGATTAGAATCTACAATTTCTAATTCATCCAACTTCATACCCATTTTTAATGTTTTTAAATAAAAAAATACTAATAGTCTAATTGCAGTAAATCATGAAATCTGCTCACTGCTTTGTTTTTTATTATTTAAAAAAATCATTATGCATCTTGGCAAATTCCCTATAAGGAATGAATGGGACAAGAAGGAACTATCCATAGGTATCTTGCTAACGTGAAAAGGGCCTATTGCAGTGGTTCCCAACCTGGGGGGCGGGACCCCCAGGGGGGTCGCCTGAGATTCCAGGGGGTCCCAGAGCTTTGTCTGGTCAGAGGGTCAAGTTCTAAAAGTAGTTAAGTGAAACTTTATTAGTAAAAAACACAAATCTAAGCACAAAAACACCACAAGAGTTGTTTATTTGGCTGAAATCAATGTTTTAAATTCTAATTTTCATCATACAATAACAATTTAGAGGCCACCGGTTTAAACAGGGGGGGGCTCGACAAGTCTCCCGTTCAGTCAGAGGGGGCTTCGAGGAAAAAAGGTTGGGAACCACTGGCCTATTGGACCGGGTCTGCAAATTAGCTCTGAGCTATATGGTCTATGAATGTGGCATCTGTTGCACCTAATAGGGCAACAATGTTGAATGTTTTGTCCCTTACTTTGCACAGAATTTTGTGAGTAATACAAGACTTATTTTTATTTATGTTCCTATTGCAGTCTCAGCATTATATTTATTACTAGCTAAATGGTTCCAAGAAATACTAAATTCACTTTATTTATTTTTTTGTACATCACAAGTTGTTTTTAATCATTAGTTTTAGACTCATTTAACACAAAAAAATAAATCTGCACTGCATGAATGAAAAGTGAATACAGCCACTTTAATACGTATGTCATACACTACACATCTTCTGGAAGCAGAGATAATTACTGACACGCTACAAACCGCGATGTCCCAGTTTTGCGTAATCTTTTATGATAATTTCCTTTAGTTGCCCAATGATTTCAACGCTACTTAATCCTTTCTAATTTAAGATCTTCATGACTTATACATACGCTAATTCTTTATTGCATCACCGGTTCTGTTTAAGCTAATTTATGTTCGCGCTACTATCCGGAACTCATTAAACCGTATGTAAGTGCAGACACATGTAAAGTCGATGTGTGCGGGCAAAAAAAAAAAACAATGCAAAAACAATACAAAGACTTACTTTCTTATCAAACTTTAAATATTGTTCTTACTGAGACGTTAGCTTTAGCGCACAGGTATAATTGCCTCCTAGCTTGACTTATTTATGAAAAAACATTAGCATAAAAAGGAGTTGTTCTTACTGCGACCATGTTCCCGTAAAAAAAGTAGTTGCTCAGAAACAGTTGGAGAGAAGAAAGGCTTTGTTGGTGTAAAAATGACTAGCTGTCAGCATGGCCGTCTCCTCCTCCGTCTTGTTAAAGTCGTGCCTGTTCCAGATGTGCTTGCTAGCTTGTTTTTTTTTTCCTCTTTTACAGGCTTGTTAAAACACAACAGCGGATACACAGTTAGCATTTCAAACCACAGACGCATCACCTTGACTCACCTTGGCTAGCTAGCGTCTGGAGTTGTCAGCACTTATTTTTTTTAGTTTGAATAAGTTTGCTGCTCTGTTTATCCCCGACAAAACTTGACATTTTATGACATTACACATCGAAATCTTCTTTTTTAGATATCAATCACGATGAGCTAAAAAGTATGTTTAATGAGGTAAACTTTGATAACTTGTTGGGTCGTTTTTTTTTTTTTTTTCCCACCACTTCCTGAATGCTAATAACATTAATTAGGATGGTGTAGCAGGGGTACCATGGGGCCTCAAGTGAAAAATAATTGGAGGCCTTAACACATCAGACTATTGTGACAAAAATATGAAATACTTTTAATATAAATTGTAGAAACAACGAAAACAAGTTAAAATTGTAATAAAGGTCTCTTAGTTCATTATTATTCATTATTAAATTATGAAGTGCCACTAAATATCCTAAACTATAAGTAAATATAGTACAAGCAACAAACAAACAAACAAACAAACACAAAAACATTGTGCATTAAGCAACAGTGTCTCTACAACAATAATAATAAACAAATAGCACGTGTAGTTCAGAGAGGGGGCAGTGGGGGCTCTTTAGTGGTGGCCCTTTTGTCGTAGGGGCCCTAAGCAATTGGCTGGTTTGCCTTTCCTGTAACAACACCTCTGTTTAATTTCTGCATTCGTCAGAACAATCATTTGTCAAATGTTGCCATATTTGTATCGGTAATGACCACTGTGACAATTTCACAGAAGTCTGCTAACTTTACCTTCTATTATAGGCCTAATAATGTTTCCTGAGGTTTTGAGAACGTTTCAAAGCATTATGACCAGGGGCGGAGCACCAAATTCTGGGCCCCAGGTGCAAACTTTGTTGAAGGACCCCTAATATATAATCCTGAGTTTTGGCTATTTAGTCCGCTCTTGTTATTCTATTCATGTGGATTTTATTTCATTCTAGAAAACACATACATTTGTTTAGTTTCTATATTCCACACATAATTGAGTTGCTTTTAGGAGACTTTCTTTATTCAGCTATTTTCTTTGGCCAAAGTCTTTTTGCTACATTTTAAATGAGTGATGGAGCTCTCTGATATCACAAATAACTGCATTAGAGGAAAAAAATTTATCTCACAAGCAAAACATGTATTTGACATGTAAAATAATACATTTCCTGCCCTGGGCCCTGAGGATACCCCCAGGGCAATTTTATTTGAGTTTTTCTGCCTCTCAATGAATCAGTTTCAACCCAGTAGTTTTGATATGAGGTATGTTAATGTTTTGCTTCTGTGGTTATATACTGGTGCATAAGGGCAGGGATGACCTACATTGTTTATGATATAAAAGACAGAATTTTTTGGTAACAGTATAATTGATGAGATAATTGATGCTGTATTGAAAATATTTGTTCTAACCTGTTACATGCTAATGTATGTTATGCTTAAGTAGTAATCCACTTTTTACCATCTTGTTGTTAGCTTCTGCAGAGCCTCAAAGGTCACAGACAACGCATTGCTTGGCATCAGTGTTCATAATTAGCTCTTTATCTCTTTGAATAATCAGCTGCAGTGTACGTGGAATTCTATCACTAAATCTAAAAAAAACAGCTGTTTATGATGCAAATGTGCTCCGAGCAACCTTTCTGATGCCTGTCTCCATGGAGATGTTGTTGTTACTTTATCTGAAATCTTCATTGTAATGAATGTCATTAAAAGCATCAATTTCCACAGAGTTAAACTACTACTACTAGACAGCATATTTTAGGGTTTTCTCTGCAGTAAAACCATCTGAATATACAAATACACAAGTTTAACAACTCCATGGAGACAAGCAAGTGATGAACCATTTCTGACCTTTTGACCTCAAGACTCAACTTTTCTTTTACAAACGAGTAACTAACTTTTTTTTTGCAAATTTGTAAACTTTGTGTTTTCCACTAAAAAGTCTATGATAAATGTAGCACTTTGAGAGAGAGAGAGAGAGAAAAAAAGACCCTTGCATACTGTTTGAGTTGAATTATAAATAATTTTATAATCCAATCAGGACCATAAAAGCAGCTCTCTGATTGGCTGTGCTTGGGTGGTCCTTTCCAGTTTCAGTTTATGAGTCACAATTTCGACCGAAATGAATACACCGTGTGTTGACTGATCTATGAGAAGAGTAAATTGTGTTTGCAGTGTGAAAATGAACTACCCCACTATTAAGTAGGTTAGACTATATTTTCAGTAAAACATAGGTGGGTTGCAAGTAATAATTATTTTGCAAATGGATGAGTTGGGTGATTATTCTTTTGATTAATTGATTTGTTGTTTAGAATATATGAGCAACTTGAAAACTGCTGAGCTACACAAAGCAATTCAAAGTGCTTTACAAGGCAGGAAAGGATGCATCACAATTACAAAACAAAACAAAACAACCTTACTAAAAGTAATTATTATTAGTCCTCCTGACTCTGATCCATGTTTAGTCCTGACTCTGGTCCGTGTTTAGTCCTGACTCTGGTCCATGTTTAGATCTGACTCTGGTCCATGTTTAGTCCTGACTCTGGTCCACGTTTAGTCCTGACTCTAGTCCATGCTTAGTCCTGACTCTAGTCCATGCTTAGTCCTGACTCTGGTCCACGTTTAGTCCTGACTCTAGTCCATGCTTAGTCCTGACTCTGGTCCATGTTTAGTCCAGACTCTGGTCCATGTTTAGTCCTGACTCTTGTCCACGTTTATTCCTGACTCTGGTCCATGTTTAGTCCTGACTCTGATCCACGTTTAGTCCTGACTCTGGTCCACGTTTAGTCCTGACTCTAGTCCATGCTTAGTCCTGACTCTGGTCCATGTTTAGTCCAGACTCTGGTCCATGTTTAGTCCTGACTCTGGTCCGTGTTTAGTCCTGACTCTGGTCCATGTTTAGTCCAGACTCTGGTCCATGTTTAGTCCTGACTCTTGTCCACGTTTATTCCTGACTCTGGTCCATGTTTAGTCCTGACTCTGGTCCACATTTAGTCCAGACTCTGGTCCATGTTTAGTCCTGACTCTTGTCCACGTTTATTCCTGACTCTGGTCCATGTTTAGTCCTGACTCTGGTCCATGTTTAGTCCTGACTCTGGTCCACGTTTAGTCCTGACTCTGGGACATGTTTAGTCCTGACTCTTGTCCACGTTTAGTCCTGACTCTGGTCCACGTTTAGTCCTGACTCTGGTCCATGTTTAGCCCTGACTCTGGTCCATGTTTAGACCTGACTCTGGTCCATGTTTAGACCTGACTCTGGTCCACGTTTAGACCTGACTCTGGTCCACGTTTAGTCCTGACTCTGGTCCATGTTTAGTCCTGACTCTGGTCCACGTTTAGTCCTGACTCTGGTCCATGTTTAGTCCTGACTCTGGTCCACGTTTAGTCCTGACTCTGGTCCACGTTTAGTCCTGACTCTGGTCCATGTTTAGTCCTGACTCTGATCCATGTTTAGTCCTGACTCTTTTCCATGTTTAGTCCTGACTCTGGTCCATGTTTAGTCCTGACTCTGGTCCATGTTTAGTCCTGACTCTGGTCCACGTTTAGTCCTGACTCTTGTCCACGTTTATTCCTGACTCTGGTCCATGTTTAGTCCTGACTCTGGTCCATGTTTAGTCCTGACTCTTGTCCACGTTTAGTCCTGACTCTGGTCCACGTTTAGTCCTGACTCTGGTCCACGTTTAGCCCTGACTCTGGTCCATGTTTAGACCTGACTCTGGTCCATGTTTAGACCTGACTCTGGTCCATGTTTAGACCTGACTCTGGTCCACGTTTAGTCCTGACTCTGGTCCATGTTTAGTCCAGACTCTGGTCCATGTTTAGTCCTGACTCTTGTCCACGTTTATTCCTGACTCTGGTCCATGTTTAGTCCTGACTCTGGTCCACATTTAGTCCAGACTCTGGTCCATGTTTAGTCCTGACTCTGGTCCATGTTTAGTCCTGACTCTGGTCCACGTTTAGTCCTGACTCTGGTCCATGTTTAGACCTGACTCTGGTCCATGTTTAGACCTGACTCTGGTCCATGTTTAGACCTGACTCTGGTCCACGTTTAGTCCTGACTCTGGTCCATGTTTAGTCCTGACTCTGGTCCACGTTTAGTCCTGACTCTGGTCCACGTTTAGTCCTGACTCTGGTCCATGTTTATTCCTGACTCTGGTCCATGTTTAGTCCTGACTCTGGTCCACATTTAGTCCAGACTCTGGTCCATGTTTAGTCCTGACTCTGGTCCATGTTTAGTCCTGACTCTGGTCCACGTTTAGTCCTGACTCTTGTCCACGTTTATTCCTGACTCTGGTCCACGTTTAGTCCTGACTCTGGGACATGTTTAGTCCTGACTCTTGTCCACGTTTAGTCCTGACTCTGGTCCACGTTTAGTCCTGACTCTGGTCCATGTTTAGCCCTGACTCTGGTCCATGTTTAGACCTGATTCTGGTCCATGTTTAGACCTGACTCTGGTCCATGTTTAGACCTGACTCTGGTCCACGTTTAGTCCTGACTCTGGTCCATGTTTAGTCCTGACTCTGGTCCATGTTTATTCCTGACTCTGATCCATGTTTAGTCCTGACTCTTTTCCATGTTTAGTCCTGACTCTGGTCCATGTTTAGTCCTGACTCTGATCCATGTTTAGTCCTGACTCTTTTCCATGTTTAGTCCTGACTCTGGTCCATGTTTAGTCCTGACTCTGGTCCATGTTTAGTCCTGACTCTGGTCCACGTTTAGTCCTGACTCTGGTCCATGTTTAGTCCTGACTCTGGTCCATGTTTAGTCCTGACTCTTTTCCATGTTTAGTTCTGACTCTGGTCCATGTTTAGTCCTGACTCTGGTCCATGTTTAGTCCTGACTCTGGTCCATGTTTAGTCCTGACTCTGGTCCATGTTTAGTCCTGACTCTGGTCCAGTGATATTACTTTGGAACACTTAAAATTTAAATTAAATCTGTAATTTTCTGTCTGTCAATTTCTTCATAAATTGCAACTGCTAAAGCTGTATTAACTATTATGTCAAACTAAGTCACAATTTGCCTCCTCAAGACCAAGACAATATCGAGTCCAAATGTGCTTGACTACAAAACAAGACCAAGACCTTAAAATTTCAAGAACCAGTCTTTGTTTATTACTTCTATCTGTCATACAGACTTTAAAATCACTTGATTGTAGCCAAATCTTCCCGTAACTTCCTTTTTACAGTCATTATAATCGTATTTATCCAGCTCTGTCCTCTCCTCAGGTCTTCCTCTAGTCTCCTTCTTGCAGGCACTAACACCTTTTCCCTGTGGAGATGAAAGCGAGCACCAGCGGGACACATTCTGCTGTTCTTTTAACCGAACGCAGGTGGGGCCGCAGCATGGAGCCCACTCTTACAGGTTCTCCTATAAAATCTACAAAGAAGTGTGCCCCTGAGCCTCGCAGACAGCCAATTACCCAGGCCTGTTTTGTCATATACGACCAGTAAAGACGCAGGCATAAGCTGTTTACTGGCATGGATATGTAGGACTCAGTAGGAGTAGTGTTTCTCAGACTAAATCAGCTAAAATGTGTTTTTTTTCTGTTGCAGCGTTCTTGTCTGCGGGTCCAGTCGGGCACAAGAGCAAAGGTAAGCTGTACTGCATTACTAATTACAAAGGACAGTATCAGTTAGCACACATTCATCTCGTCTTCTCTGATGGAATAGTTTTGTCATTCTCGATATATCCATCAAGCAGTAGGTTAGAGATTAAGTGTCTGTGTCTAAGAATAATTTGTAATGTATTTTTAATTTTTTTTATTTTATGGAGTGCCCCTTGAGATGTACCATCTCTTTTTCGAGGGGGTTCAAAAACATAAAACATATAACAATATACAAACAAGACAAGACAAACTTTCTCACTCTTACCCCTCTCCACACTCCTGCAAATGTACACAGAAACACAATAATTACACCAGGGATGTCAGAATCAACAATTCTTAATTATTTGTCATAGAATTTCATAAAAAGGCAATAATGTAAAGAGCACTAGAGACTAAATTTAGTTTATTCAAATATATATATATATATATTTTTTTTTTTTTTTTTTTTTTTTTTTTTTTTATATATATATATATATATAATTTTATGGGTCTAATATTCTTTTTGACACATCAAAACAAACAATAATAAATCACTTTGTAAAAAGTTAAAGAAAAATTGCAATATATCATTGTGGGATATATTGTATCGTGACCTGTGTATCGTGATACGTATCATATCGCCAGATTGGAGGCAATGCACACCCCTATTGGGGACAGCTAAAGTTTCTTTAAATTTTAGTTTATTTTTAAGGTTAATAGGTCTAGTCGCCCCAGAAATAACCAATTTTTAAATTAGTAAGGTGAGGTCATGTTTATTAAGGACAATGTACAATTACAATTACATTAAGCACAATGGCAGAGATGCTTGTACCAGATTCTAGCTTACAGCTAATTTCCATCTGTAGTCCTGGAGATGGGAGGCACATTGGACATGTTTTTAGTGAAATAATTTTTGAAATGTTTCATGGCAAAGTCCATTGGAACTGATATAACTGACAAGAATTCTAGAGAAATTCTATAAAAAACCCAGCAATTAGAACAAATTTCCATGGGATAAACTAACCTTTGTCACAGCATAGAACCTTTAACCAAAGAAGTGTTTTGTCCCTCATAGAAGGACACAAACACAGCCCTGTCACACACTTACACTTAATAAATACTTTGAACAAAGTCTATAGTTGTGTCTGTCCTGTTTGCAGCAGGTCAGAGTCTCCAGGAGAAAGCAGCTGCTGCAGCCAATCACAGGAGACTGATCCGTAACCGCCGCAACATCAGCTGGTACAACCAACACTCCGACTTCTGGGCCTGGTACAAGTACTTCACTGACAACGGCAACCAGGAGGCGGTGAGTACCAGACCAGGGGACATTAGTCTGTAGAGGTTCTGCACAGATGTTGTTTTATTTGAAAAGTGCTTCGCAACATTCTGACTGAGTGGCAAAAGTATGATAGGAACCTGATAAAAATGTGTTTCTTGGCTTCTTTGGTCTAATTTTAATTCCTTTGAATGTTCATAAAAGAGGTTCTACACATATTTGCTAACAGCAGTTGGACATTTAGGACATTTTTTACTGTAGTACAACAAAGAATTAACTCATCAAATGATTTCATACTTGCAAAAAGAAAGATTCTACACATATGTTTGCCATAAAAAAACAATACATACAGTACAGACCAAAAGTTTGGACACACTTTCTCATTCAAAGAGTCTCCTTTATTTTCATGACTATGAACATTGTAGATTCACACTGAAGATATAAACACCATGAATGACCGCAGAAGGAGAGTGATGAAGTGCTGCACCAGATGAGCTGGCCTCCACAGTCACCAGACCTGAACCCAGTCCAGATGGTTTTAGGGTGAGCTGGACCGCAGTGTGAAGGAGTTCCCAGAGATGCTTGAAGGAGCATCTCTGGAACTCCTTCAAGACTGTTGGAAGAGCATTTCAGGTGACTACCTCTTGAAGCTCATCAAGAGAATGCCAAGTGTGCAAAGCAGTAATCAAAGCAAAAGGTGGCTTCTTTGAAGAACCTAGAAATATGACATATTTTTAGTTGTTTCACACTTTTTGGTTATGTACTCTATACTTCCACAAGTGTTAATTCATAGTTTGGATGCCTTCAGTGTGAATCTGCAATGTTCATAGTCATGAAAATAAAAAAAAGTATTTGAATGAGAAGATGTGTCCAAACCTTTGGTCTGTACTGTACATATAAAAAATTTATTCTTGTAGATCATGTTGTGGTTTTAAATTTAGCTTTCATTTTAACTTTTATTGAACTGATAGCTTAGAGGTGGGCAAATATTTTTCTTCGAGAACCATATTCAGATGCAGAAAACATGCGGAGGGCCATATCGCAGAAACAAATTCAACATTTTACAAGATGGAAAAAAATAAATATCGCTTAAAATAGCTTGGACTCAGAATCTTAGTCGAGAAGATTTTAATCGCTTACCTACTGTCCAAAGTTTCACTGGTGTCAAAGCATTTATGATTAAGAAACTTGGCATCAATACAAAAAAAATAGGCTCAACAAATAAATTGCCAATGTAAGCTCAAACTAGTTTGAAATGTCAACATTTCTTATAAGGTTGCCATGTTTTTGTTAACTATCTGCTATTTTATTGTGTTTTATTTTTGTTAATTTCTAGTGATCTTAAGAAACAACACAGATACAAACACAAGATTTAAGGCTAAGTCAATCAAAACCTAATATAAAGAGTTATTATCATAAACTTTCTCCAAAATATTCCATCACATAGACAAGGGAAGCAGTTTAAATAAGGCTAAAACAGTAGCTGCAGCTTCAAATATGGGTATAAGTATTGAGGTGAAGGTGTGTAGAGCTTAAAACACATAGAAGCACTTTCCATGTTAGCCCTTCATGACATCACAAGGTTTGAACAGAGTGTTTTCAGGCTGAAAGAGGAACTTGACCTAAATATGCAGAATTTTTAAATCAATCAAGTGCGAATGAAGCAAAACGCAACTGCAGGCGAGCTTTTGATGAAGAAACAACATTAAAACAAGATGGAAAAACTTGCGTGCTATAGACCCTTTAAAAAATTAAAAGCCGAATTGAGAATATACCCAAGTTTTCTTATACTGAGAATTTTAGTAGCTCATAGTTGATCACAATGTCTCCACAACTTACTCATCATACTTGATTAAACTTGAATGTTCAATAAAATCCTCACATTTCTTTTTATAATCCTGCAAGTGCAATCAGACATGTACAGTTCATCTGATTCCCAGTAATTAAGGTTTCGTTTGAGATGACAGTGTATAATTAGGAGCTATTTTAAAGGTGTGATTTGTAATGTGGAGGTGTTTTCTTCATTCATTTAAATAATATGTACTGTGACCTGCCAAAACAGATGATCACAACACACAATCTTTCCACAAACCTGTGCCAATTGTTCGATTTCACAACAGCCATGATCCATAGTATCAGTTCAATGAATAAGTTTTCTGATTCCGAGGGACACATTGTGAAATTGAGCAGTTTAGATGGAGCCGAGACGGAGATGTTTTCCAATATTTGACCTTTTTGACAGTAAAATGTTCGATTCTTTAAACTGGGGCTGAGCGATGTCGACAAAAATCAATATCTTGCTTGGTACGTTTTGTGTCTCTTGATAGCAATATTTCACAATTAGATTTTCTCATGTACAGTTTATATCCAGAAAATACAAATGGATATCAGGCCACTGAATATCAGGAGGACACGTACTAATGTCACGCTAACACATGGTCAAAGACTCCGCCCACAACTGCACCTTGAAAAATGGGAGATGCTCGGAGGCCTTTTAAGAGACACTCAGTGGTGTGAACAGTGAGCTTGTGAGTGATGTGAGTTTTGTGTGGGAGCGATCCTGACGTGAGGAGAAGTTCACAGCTCTGAGGCTGTGCACAGATCTATATTTGCTCTCTTCCACGTCAAGATTCTTTTTTATTAACTTTGCAGACATACTGTATGAAGCCCTTGCTTTAGCCACATAAGCACATGAGCTTGTGATGTGAGTATTTTCTAAGATTTAAAATTAGAAAAATGAAACACCGAATCATGAACGCACCTTCGAACCTTGCATCACACGTTCATCTAGCTGAGCCAAATGACAACTGATATCATCTCACAGCGGGTGACTGCTTTCTAACTTGACCGGCGTGGCAGCACTTCCCGTTTTTTGCACACATAACTTAAAAATAAGCGAGTTTGCAAAAAATTTTCCAAAAAGGCTGGAAACAGTAGATCATTAAATTTTGACCCCGATATACACAGTCTGACGTTTAGTTTCTCTTTAAAGACTTTCATAGTGTTTTGTGATCTATCACTGACAATACACTGCATAGCTTTACAATGGGTCAACCACCATACTCATTGTTTATTTTATATATTATATTTTTTTTTTTTTTTTTTTTTTTTTGGGAAAGAGCTTACAAAAATGTGTGAAACAATTGTTATTGTACTTGCATTCAACAAGATCCCTTTCAATTTTTTTATGGTTTACAGGATTTTAAGGTTTTATACTTGTGTTACACAAACATACTTAGCCTACCAACATTTTCCAAAACAGACAAGCAATTTTTGATTGGATACAATAAATAATGTACAGTATATCTAGCTGCTGGAAAAGCATTAGAGAGCAGAAGTGTGATTGGTTTGACAGCGGGTGTGTGTGATCAGCAGAACTGTCACAAAAGTATGTGTGTGTTGGCATTTACTCCCGTGTTAAATTTGTAACTCTTCCAAAACTTGTCCCTAATCTCTCTTGTTCTCTCTCCAGGTTCAGGAGCTGGACCGGATCTACCTGGCCTACCTCCAGAACAAAAACCGCGCCGAGGGCCGACGCTCCTACAAGGCCTACCTGCGCCACTGGGAGAAATCTACAAGTCCTGCGCCGACTCGGACGACCCCAACTGCGTGTCTGCTTACACCGCCAGGCCCAAAGCCAAACCCGAGCCCCCTAAGCTGGTCAAAGCCGCTCCCATCAAGACGTGTGACCCCACCAAAGACCCCTACTGCCTGTACATGGCTCTGGTGCAGGGAAGAGCCCGTACATGCCCCTGGTGCTCCCTGTGGCCACCGTGGCGCCCGCTCCCGTCAAAGCGCCCGCCCCCATGTACGTGCGCGCCGCTCCGTCTAAAGACCCCGATCACCGTACTACTACTACGCTCCCTCCGCCGTGCCCTTCCTCTCCAAGGTAAGAGGGTCAGGTGTGCTAGCTCTACTCTTGTGTGAATAGGATGCTTTTAAAGATACGGGACACCTGTAAAATTTACGTTTTTTACATGATAATCTCTCTGTAATTACTTGAAAAAATAATTTGGAAATGACGACAGATACACTTCATTTATGCCATTTTTTCCCCAACCCAGTTATGCCACACAGCCTTTGCATTCGTGACTAAGCAAGCAAAAATGTATATTTAAAATATTTACTTTTGGTTAATGTGACAATTAAAGTTAGGCGAGGTTTAAATACATTTAGTTAAACTTAAGAACTTGTGAAATGTATGCTAACTGTGTCACACCATAACTGCAATGACGTAGAATTGTTTTATGGTGAATTACCTCAGTGTGGCAGCCTAAATGTGACTCTGGTTACAAAGTCTCCATCCAAGCTTTGCAGCTCTATGTTTAATCTTTCCCAAACACCTTTTAGCTGCCTGACCCTCTGTGGTCATGAAACAAAGTTGTACATCTGGGTCATGGATTTTGTTTGTTTAATGTTTGGCTTTTTAATTGTTGAAACAAATGATAATTTGATTGGGGAATTATCTGTGGCGAATAGTAATTATAAGTAATTAGTTCAAATCTGTTGGTACAAAAGACTGCAGAGTCATTATGAATCAATTTATGAACAGTTCGCAGATTGAAAACACATTCGCACAAGACTAGAGTTACATAAGGACGTCTGAGTTTGGAGAATTACAGGAGGTTAAAGACTTTTTTTACAGACATGGATGATTCGCATAAGACTAGAAACTCAGATGATCATAATTTTTTACCATTTACATGAGTAAATCCTATCAGTTTTGACTAGAACATATGTTGCAGTGCACTCACAGCAGTGCAGCAGATGCACATGTCAGGTGGCTGCTTCAATAACTGGACTTGATCATTTGTGAATGAATGATTACTCTTCATTCTCTCCACCAATTTGTTATTGAGTTTTTATCAGGGTATGTACAGTCATGGAAAACTTAATCAAATCTAAGGTTTTTCTAGACTTTGGAAAAGTTTTGGAATTCTACAGGTTTTAGAAAAGTTTACTCAGAAAATTAAAAATAAATAGATAATCATGACCAAAGTGTCCTCACAAAGGGCCCACATTTTGCAACATAAATGGAGCATGGTCGCATAATAGATGGAAACTATCCTAGTAAATCATTCAAATTTTGCATTGTATGACTGATGATGCAGAATTGTTCAAAGTAGTTTTTTTTTTAGCAGGAAATCTGAAAACCAACAAAAACTGGGGACACAGTTTAACATGACTTCTCTAGAATATTTTCAAAATGTGGATGATTTTTAGGGCTGCAACAAATGAATTGCAACAAAATGATTAAAAAAACAACGGTTAATGATAGAATAATCATTAACTGGTTCATCTACAGCCTTCAGAGCATGTCCTGAGCACTTCCACACCAGTGACATTAAACATAACAATGTATTAAATAAATGTATTGTGTTCCTTTCTCTTTAGGAGCAGAAAGCGGAGCTGCTGAGGATCTGTGCTGCTGAGGACACCGAGTGCCTCCAGTACCACCTGAGAGCAGCTTACGGCTACTCTGCCTCTGCCGCGTCCCTGCCGTCCTACGCCCACCTCGGCTGCGACCCCAAAAAGGACCCCAGCTGTAAACCCAAACTGGTGCAGAAGGCGCCCTCGGGACTCTACCTGCAGTACCCCAACTGTGATCCTCTGCGGGAACCCTACTGCGCGTACGCCGCCTCGCTCACGGTACGCTCTTACATCTATATCCTCTCTCACTATTAGAGTACTAGCGGGAGGCAAGCTGGATTATTTCTATTGAAGATGTGTTTTACAATGTTTCGACGAATTCAGGATTAGGGTGTGTAGGAGGCATATAATGGACGCATTGTATTATTGCCATGTGTGGATGATCACATAGAAGGTCAACAGGGCGCTTATAATACGGGTATATATATAGTCAAGAGTATAGTTGAGCTTTGTGATTTGTTGCAACGCACTTCTTGTTGTGATGGCGCTGAATAATATATATAGATATAGAGATGTCCCGTGTGTTTTTAGCTGTGTATAGTAGGTCGATTGTGTGTATTATACTGGTCAGCTAGGGTTACGAAGTTAAGAAAGGTAATCTGTCCAGGAGTGGATGCGTGCAGAACAAGGTCTCGAGATGTATATATATTGTGTTGTATGTATGTGTTGTATTTTTTAATTCTATTCTTGGTTTTGTCTTCTAGTGTGCGATAAAGAGAATACGGATGTGATATTATCACACGCACGCTTGTTAGTAAGTGAGAGTAACCTCTCTAGTGGAGTGTGATATAAGTGGAGTTGTCTCTGCGACTCGGAAACGTTGTCTAACATACGCACTTGTGTTTGAGTTAGATAGGTAAGCTCGCTCACAGATTATGTGTAAACGTCAGATACTTATCTCTGTTGTAGGGATCTCGGTGCTTGTGACTGTATGTATACTCTCTCTAATTCATAGTTACTGGCCTAAATGATTGATTCAGAGATGTGGTACTCAGGTTTGTAATTGCTTGGTTTTTTATAAACATGATCAAGAGTTGGAAATCCGCTTTTAAATGTATGGTAGTAAGTTTCCTGGCTGTTCAGACTTTTTATCTGGTTATAAGAGACATTGTTAAAATGATGATCACAAATTTGCCAATGGGGTAAGAAAACTGACCTACTTTGTCTGGAAATAAGAAGCAATGTTTTACCGTAATTTCTGGATTATAAGCCGCTACTTTTTTCTTGAGCTTTGAACACTGCGGCTTATAAGGCAATGCAGCAAAATGATAGATTCTCATAGACTTACTATTAACAAGTCCAGGCCTATATATGTACTTTATCATTTTTCTTACTTAATCTAGTGGGTGCGGCTTATATTCAGGTGCGCTCAATAGGGCAGAAATTACAGTAAATCTTTTTGAAACATTTTGAAACGGAAAATATTTAGATCTCTACAAGAATTCAAGCTACATTTGTCAAAATGCTTGACATTAGGGTTCAAATCAACTTTAACTTGAAATTCATTTTTTGCTGTGTTATAGACAGCAGGCACCTGTTACTGTAGCATTCACCACAGCTCCTCATGTTACTGCAGCAGTTATAGAAGGGACCCAGCTTCAGAAAGACTGTCAAGTTCAGTTTTCAATGTTACATTTGAAAACCTGACATTTGCTGTGACCAGATGTCAATTATTGTACTAGCTTATCTATGTTATTATGTTTAGTATACTCAACATGTCACATACTGTATGTGGACAGACAAGTCTGAAGAGCTTTCCTATAGAAGAGCACAGTAGCAGTGGCCTGTTCAGACGACACACACTTTGTGCTGCAGCTCACGTGGACACACAGCTCTGTGTGTTTAAGTCTTAAGCAATAATCATTTGAATAATTGTGTTTCAATTCTAAAGACAATCATGATTCATATTTTTCATAGCAAGCAGATTTAGTATGTAGATTAAAAAGACAATGAAGGACTTATTGCATAACACCTAATGACATCATAAAGTGGAACAGAGTGCAGCATTTCCCATAGAGATATTGGATTAGCAGGGCTGGTTTGGCCTTGTACTATGAGCTGCTTTATAATTATTTGTAGTAACTGGCGACTTTTAATATCATTTTGAAGTATATCTGAAAGACATTTATGACATGAAACATGTATCACATGATACTGAGACAGCAGGGTGGCTGGTGCTGAGAGCAGGATGGGCCACACTGGAGTGTTTTGGTTAAGTACACAGTGCAAATATGTTGAAGAATTGGACATTAATATTATGAATAGAGCCACTCTAGTGCCACCTAGTGAATCTGCTCCTCTTGATTTCACTCCAGCAACTGCTTGGATCAAGCTTGAGAGACAATCGACCAATCAGCGACAAGAAATTAAGCGGTGACGTCAAATTCAAACATTTTTAGTTCCACAAGTTTGCCGTTACAGTTGTAGCTGCTGAAAATTTTGATTCAAATAACACTTTTTTTATGATGTGATGCAGCCGTTGTAGCCTCATCATGTATCAGCCGGTTTTATTTCACTCCATGGAAACGGCAACAATCACTAACCTCCATGTTTACGCTGTACTTCCCTGACTACAACTGATGTGTAGGCCGCAGTACATGCGTAACGTCCGGTAACAGACAAACTGCAGTGATTGGTTAATGTGAAAAAGGACCCGCCTACCATAGAACAAACAAGCTCGTCAGACGGTTTCCACGGAGTGAAGGGAAACCGGCTCATACATCAGGCTAGCACATTATAACAATGAATCTTTTATAGAACACAAACTGTGCAAAATGTTCTTTTTTAGTTTAACCATGTTCTAACATAGTATAATAGTATTTAGTCATGGTATTTTTAAGACTATTATTTCTGCACTAATGTAAGTCCATAAATCATCCAGTTTTGTTTATAGCCTTTCTACAGCATTAGCATATTGATTTGATTATTTCCCTTGTGAATTAAATAGTATTTACCCAGTTTAGATTCTTTAGATTTCCAATCTAAAGAACACACACATAAAGGAAGACACATGTTGTATTTACATCCTGCTGAGTCCAGAGCCTCTGTAAACATGAGCAGATTATGAATAAATGATTTGTCTGCATGTAGTCCTTTACATACTGTTTCCAACTTTATTTTTAGCCTATAAGTATTCATAAGGATGTAACAGTATTCAGATGAGACATATAGCATTGTTATTTTTTGTACAAGCTTAAAATTTACAGAAAATAACAATTGCTTTCTATTTTGTGGTGACTATATAAACAATATATATATATATCTTTGGGGACAAACATAGTGCATTATTTTTATTTTTTTAATATGCTCTTAAAAACCTTCACTTTGCCATCCTATGTAGTAGAACTTAAACACATCTAACAAAGCAGAAATGTTAGTCATGTGTTTCTCACGTCACGTTAGAGGAAATTACACAAAAGAAACATCAAACTGACATTACCGGATAAGCTAATGCTGCAGGACAGTGCAGAGACATTCAGAACAGTGTTTTCTGATGTTCAGATGGTAAAGATGAAATATTTCACAGAGAAAACAACACTAGAACAAAAAATCTATATATCAATAATTTGTTTACCAATGACAAAATCCTGGACGTTTTAAATGGATTATGACATAGCTGCTTAGGAAGAAAATAAATAATAGAAAAATAAATGCAGGACTGAAAAACACTGCAAATTTCTGCTGAAACCAGAATCAGAATCAGAATCAGAATCAAAAGAATTTATTGCCATTGTCAGTGAACAAACAGAATTCACAGACTAGGAACTTGCTGCGGTGCTATAGTGCAACATATAACACAGAAAACACAAATAAAGATAAAGAATCTAAAGAGTAAAAATATCAAATATAGTAAAATATTTAAGATTCATAAAATCAAGTCTAAGGGCATGCAAAAATAGGCCAAAAAAATTAGGCAATAAAAATATACACAATCAGAACAATCAAAACAACAGTGCAATCTGTCAGTGCAAGAGGTAGGACAATACTAAGATATTAACATAATGAATAAATGAACGAATGAATAAAGTGAATAAAGTGACAGGTGATGATATGACTGTTAAAGTGACAATGCAGGAGATCAACAGAGTCGCAGGGTGTTCATGAGTCCAACAGCAGAGGGAAAGAAACTGTTCTTGTGGCGTGAGGTTCTGGTCCGGATGGACCGTAGCCTCCTGCCTGAGGGGAGTGGCTCAAAAAATCTGTGTCCAGGGTGAGAAGGGAAACGATTGTTTCTTAACGAGGCAGGCGCCACCTCTGCTCAATTTCATTTCACTCCAGCTACTAGGTCAGGTACATGGATCTATTATAATAACTAGATAGGACATTGCTAGTTTGTAGTCGTTGTAAATCAGCCCCAGTGGCCGCTCCATTTGTACTCAGCAAGAAAATCTCTCTACAGTCTAGAAAGCTTTTTTTTTCCTAGAAACAGCATCTACAGCTTTAAAATCGGTCAGATTTTGCAGCATTTCTTACCTAGTTTCACATCATAAACTTTTTCCCGCTTTTAGTTTTGTACAAAACATAATTAAGCTTTAGCTTTAGCTTCGGCTACTGCTGCTCACACTCTACTCCCGCTCTGATTGGTCAGAACGGTCAAAACTTTCTGTTCCTCGCGCAAAGAATTATGGTAGAACACAACTGCGCATGTTCCATAGCCTGTAGCACACCTAGCAAAAGGCTAAAGCTAATGACCATGATGGCTACAAATGCCACTGAGCAAAGGCCACTGACGCACAGCGCCGCCATCTTTGATCACTTGGTCAGGTATCACAGAATTGCAAGTTCCTAAAAAGTTGGAAGTACAGTCGTTCAATTAGCCAACAGGACTGAAGCCGTGTTTTGGCCAAAACTTCACAGAGTTTGTTTTTCTCTGCATTGGTATTTCAACAGTAAACCATAGACTTAGCTCACAGCGCACCGCTAAAGCCTCTTACCGGGCCTCCTTCTGTGTTGCCAGATCAAAACAACCAATTTAACCATCCAATAACATTCTGAGAGATTTTCTTCTTCAATAGGCTACAGTTCTTCACCTGAATTGCCAAACAAGTTTTCTGTCAAGTTTTGTGAAGTGCATTCGAAGCAGAGGAACACTTCTTGGGCCAAGCAGTGATTCAGAGAGTTGGATTTGAATGAACCTAAAGGAGCACTATGTTACTTTTCTGGTCATCTCCATGGTGACTCCAGGGCAACAGCTAGTACAGTAATAAGCATTCATTTTCTAGCGTCTTTTCCTGTTAGGGGTGGTGAGAGGTGACTGGAGCCTATTCCAGTAACTTTGGGCTTTAGGCGGGGAAACACCATGGAATTCATAGCAGGTTTAACAGACTTGAGTATGAAAAGGAAAAGAAAAGACCAAAGCTTTCTGCATTCTCATCGTACATAATGTGCTTGAGGTCTCTAGTGTTGTCCATAAATCATCTTGTTCTGAACATTTGTGCTATTAATTATGTTCATTACAACTGTGTATAATCACAGTATAATCAGTGGATTAGTTATTTCAATTGTTAGTGTTTACCTTGTGAAGGCTGTAAATGGGTTATTATTTTTTATATGAAAAAAAGTAGAGGCTTGGATTAGACTCAAACTTGTCTCTCTGTGACTTGGGACTTGATCTGGATTTGAGCTCTGCGAATTGAAATGACTTTATGCTTCTTAAAAAATAAATTGTGTAATTTTACATGAACAAACAGCAACATGTCCTCCTCAATTCTTCATTTATGACCACAACTTTATTAATACTTGCTATCAATAAAAAATTTAACAAACTTGATACTAAAAGTAGATAACTTGACTTGAACTTATGAGTCAGTGAATTGAGACATGACTTGGACTGGGACCTGACTTGGACTTCTCTTTGACTTGGGACTTGACTTGGACTTGTCTCTCTTTGACTTGGGACTTGACTTGGACTTGATTGCACTTCTTTCCCTTTAACTTGGAACTTGACTTGGACTTCCGATTCTTTGTCTTGGGACTTATCTTCTTTACTACACTTGTATAGTCAGAGGTTGAGGTGCCAGGAGCTTTGTTGAATCCCCATTGCTGAGTTACTTATCACTATGTGAGAGTGTGGGGGGTGAGAGGAGGGCTATACAAATAAAGAGTACTTACTTACCACGGTGCACGGTAGTCCAAGTGGTTAGAGCTCTGGCTTCCCAATAAGGAGGTCGTGAGTTCGACTCCCGGGTCGGACCACATCAACATCTCACGATCTCTCTGGGTGGAGCTTGCATGTTCACCGTGGGTTTTCTCCACGGGTACTCCGGTTTCCTCCCACCTCCAAAAACATGTATGTTTAGGTTAATTGGTCATCACTGTAAATTTCCCTTAGTGAGTGAATGAGAGAGTGAATGGTTGTCTGTCTAACCCTGCGGCAAGTTGGCCACTGTCAAAGGTGTTCCCCGCCTAAGGCCCAAAGTCACTGGGATAGGCTCCAGTCACCCGCGACCCCTAACGGGATTAAGCGGTAGAAAATGAATAGATACTTACTTACATTTAACATGGGTTAGACAATCTCTCTTTGCCTCTTTTTGACTTGGGCCCTAAATTTGGACTTGCCTGCTTTGACATGAGACTTGACTTGGACTCTACTTGGAACTTGACTCTTTTGACCTGGGCCCTAAATTTGGACTTGCCTTGCTTTGACATGAGACTTGACTGGACTCTACTTGGAACTTGACTCTTTTTGACCTGGGCCCTAAATTTGGACTTGCCTTGCTTTGACATGAGACTTGACTTGGACTCTACTTGGAACTCGACTCTTTTTGACCTGGGCCCTAAATTTGGACTTGCCTTGCTTTGACATGAGACTTGACTTGGACTCTACTTGGAACTCAACTCAGACTTGAGGCCAAGGACTTGAGACTTCCCTGAGACTTGCAAAACAGTGACTTAATCCCACGTCTGCATTGCCTCTAATGTCCCAGTTGTATATAAAATCAAATGTTATCTGTTTGTCCCTTCAGGCTCCCCGTGCTCCCAACCCTCCCGCTGCCGCCGGCCCAGGCTCTTGCAACCCTCTGTACGAAGACGGCTGCAACCCCCTGACCGCCACCCGCTTCTCCTCACCCCCCGACTCCTACAAGCAGGAGGGGAGTGACGAGGCTGCTGCCATCCGAGCGCCCCTCCCCCCTCCTCCTCCGAGCAGTACGACCCTTACGCCATGTACAGAGATCCCTATGCCAACGCCAACCGCATCACCGACCCCTACGCCATGTACCGCCAGCCTGCCACGCCAGCCCCTCGCCAAGCAGACCCCTACGCCATGATCCGCCGCCTCATGTCCCAGGCCCAGCTCAACGACCCTTATGCCCCTCGAGCGGAAGGCCCCGCCCCCTCCACGCCCAACCCCAACGACCCTTTCTCCGTCATTCGTGAAGCTGCGCGGCCATGCAACGCCAGCGCCAGCACACTCAGCAGTATCCTTTCGCCAATCACGAGGAGCCTCCACAAGCGCAACGCCATCCACTGGGACCGCCTGGCAAGACCAAAGAAGGGTACGACTGCTATATGGGCTACGATCCCGAATGCATTCCCCTGAAGCCCAACCAGCCGCGAAGAGGCGGATCCAGACACGGATACACCCCGAGCCAAGAGTCGTGACGAAAACCAGCAAAGGTACGTTGAGTCTTCATGTAAATTGTAATAGTTACAGACGTCATCTGAGTTTCTAGTTCTGTGCGACGCGTCCAGGTGTGTAAAGTTTTCCTCCATTTTTATCTAGTCTAATTCACCAAACTCAGATGTTCGTGACCTAATTTTACTCAAGTGCGAATGTATTTGTCTGACTGTGTTTTCAATCTGTGAACTGTACATAAATTCATTACTACTGACACGGTCCAGCGTCCAGAGCCTTTTGGTTTTTTGAAAAGTAGCCTCTCACATGACAATCCGTCTGGTTCGGAAAGCCACGCAGATGGCTCCGGTCGTCCAGATCTTTTCTGTTGAAGGAACCTTTTGGTGAAGTTTGGTGAAGTCAAGACATGACCAAGCAAGTGCTATTGAAGCGCATCCTGTGATTTTCAAGATAAAATCATTACACTACTGCTACTAATACAAATATGTCAAAATTATAGATATATACATACATACAACACTTAAAAAAAATCGATTCCCCATTTGTTTTTCCCACCTACTCATCTTCTGGATCAACTTCAGAATGGCCAAGTCCACTTTTCAATAGCAATTTTAGGTTTCTTTGGAAAGTCGTTGTTGAAGTTGTATTTTTGGTACTTGCTCCTGAGCTTTTACGTGATAGCTAATTGTTAGGCATTTTTAAAATTTGACCCACCAAGATACATTAATTTATGACAGAAAAGTGAATTTCTTAGTACTAATAAAATATTCTAGAATCACTGACACACACATCGTTCTTTTATTAACTTTTTACAGAATGACTAGAGTTGCTTGTTTTGGGCTTTTTTAATGCTTAGTCACTTGTTTCTTTCTGAAAATCTGGCAACGCTGGTAGTGAGTGACAGCTGGAAATAACTTTTTGAAAAAGCGGATAATTTTAGTCACCTCCAAGGCAATTGAAAAGACAGGCTAGAATCGTGATAAAATGAAACTGTGATTGACTCCAAGAAAATTGTGATGTGCATTTTTTGCCCTATCGCCCAGCCCTACATACGATATAAATAAACGCCCCTTGCTTACCCCTTGTGAGGCAAAAAATGAACTGATGTGAAAAAAGTCCAAAACTCAATACAAGTGTTCTTTTACCAGTATTTCTTGTACAGGTGCCCAGTGATAAAGTGAACTCCCAAGTTAAGTGTGAACCCTGTTGAACTCGTGGTCTTGCATTGCTGGCAGTATCCGTACATATGCATGCATACTCCGGCGTCAGTGTGAGTGGCACAGCGTGACTCTGCGGCCTATTTTACCTTGAAATTATTAACTAAATTATTCATACGTTTTGGCACGTATCATAAAATCTTGTTGCGTGTTGCCATTTGCGTATTAAATCTGTAAAAACAAGGAAATTACAGGCCTTGATTTTGAATGCCTGTGCAATATCATGGGGTAAATTTAAGTTTGCAGATGGGCCCGAAGTAAATATTATCCTGCGTGAAATAGAACTTTAAAATCTGCCACCAAAAGTTCAGTTTTACTCCAACCAAGACTGTATGCAGCATTGAGGTCTGTGAGGTCCGGGCCTCTGTAGCTTTTGTAAATTAAATTTGATTAGTAAAGACTGTAACAAGTTTTTACTGTGTTCGGAAAAGAAGTGTACTTGATCAATTATCAATGGAAATGTAAAATACTTTACATCTTGAAAATAGTTCAGACACAGATGAAGCTATAATTAACTTAGCTTTGAGCCCAAATGGTTTGCACTTTCCATAAGTCACCTTACATCATTGCCCCAGCCACAGCCTTCTTCTCCCGTCCTGCTGTGATTGTCCTGAAATCTATTCCTGCACTTGCAAGACAGATCTAGTTTGAATCTTGTGTTCTCTCACATAAAGTCACAGCACTAGAGCTCTCACGACGCTAGCATAAAATCTTTGAAATTGGAGCGTTGTGCTATTGAGGACCCTTATATAAATCCCTTACAAATACCTGTACATGTTTTTTAGTACATGAATCACCTAGTCTGCCTGGACTCACTTGACTTCTGACTTTATTTTCCAACCGTTTGATAAATATAAACTATCATCCTGGAAAAGCAAGTAAAGCAATAATGTGGGCTCCGCCTAAACTTTATTCATTCATTAACCTTATACTCTCTAAAACTCAGTAAATTATCCTCAGTTTTTGAAGAAGTATTGTCAAAACACCAAATCTGCCCAAGCCAGCGTCATTCAGGCCCTAACTGCAAATAGCAGCTTTACTGCTCTGCAGATTTACCAAAGTAATGTCAGGAAGACAATTTGTTTTCTTTACATTACAACTAGTGTGTGAATGCTCTAAGCATTTTTTTATTTTAAGACAATGACAAAATGTTTTAAATCTGAGTCAGAGCTTGTTCTCACATATAACGACAGTAATATAAAAAAATATATATATATATAAATCAGTCATTAGAAGCCACTGTTTCATAAAGACTCCAATGAGTTCTGAAATACAGTATGTTCCATTTGTTTTAGTCAGGTGTTTTAGGGAAAACTGATTGGATCTAGGTAGATGGGTTTTTCTTTAGCCAATGGCGATATTGATATTTCAAAATCAATGGCCGATTTTCAAAGCTGTTTTCTGAGGCCGTTTTTTAACCAAAAAAACCTTCAAACTAAACTATTATTCACCACAGTACGTGTGTCTCTTTCAACCCCAGAAACACAATATGTCTTTCATAGCATCATGAAAGACATATTGTTCATAATGACAAACAAACAAGCACTTTGTAATCTTGTGCTGCAGCCAAAGTCATAGAACGAGAACAAAACTGAAAGATAAGTTAATGAAATCTGCAGAGTGACCAACTCAGACTCAGCTGATCACTGTGAAAGCGGCTGCACCAGAGAAAAAACCCACACAACTACCTGATCAGATATTGGCCAAACTTGGTCGAGATACAAAAAAATCTAAATATTTGCCCCAAAATATAACCAGCCGATATATCAGTCTGTCACTACCCTAAGGAGTTAACTTGATTTTTGACAGTCTATACATATTTAATTTATTTCAAAGAGCAACCAGTGCAGTACATCACGTTCTGTTTAATTGCTTGAAGCCAAAGTCAACATGAGGCTATTTGACCTGACAAAAGTTTCCGACTAAAGTGTTCACAAAGTCTAGTGCGATAATGCAGCAGCAGCAGCTTGTCTCGACCGTGTTAATTACTTGCTGTCAGCAGAGAGAACAGTGGTGGAGGGCCCTGGGGAAGCAGAGGGCTGGCTCCCCACACTGACACAAAGGCCCACTATGGAGGAGAAGTGCAATCAGATACTGTATTTTAGGTGAAAATGCTCTTTAAATTAAACATGGTTAAAGATGTGTTTTTGCGGGATTTAATGATATTGTATCTACACCCAGAGTTCCGTGTCGTCAGAACTTCTAGATCAGTGTTTCCCAAGTCCTTTTTAGTCATGCACACTTTTTCGGTTGAAAATGTTCCGTGGCACACCTGCACAAATATCCTGCCATTTTTAAGACAAGAAACCTATTGCCAAGTCTGCTTTTTTATTCTGACTTTGGACTTCTTTTTCTTTGAAAAGTCGCCTTGTGATTTTTGACATTTGAGAGTTGTGTTTTTTTGTTGAGTGGGTTTGCTCCTGAGAGGCGATTTGATACCTTTCCCATTTTTTCAGTTTTGAATCTAAAAAATATTCCCACTTGACTGACAAATTTTAAGCATATTTTGATGTCATATATCCTTTATTTATGTCAAAAGCACTGTTTGGATGTGCTCAAATCATCGTTTTGAGAGCTGTGCAATATATCGAATTTTAGATAATATTGTGAATGTGGTTTTCAAGATCCAAAAATTGAATATCGAGTATATCGTTAATTGCCACAAAAAGAACCTTGTAAAAAGAGAAAATAGAGAAAATTATGCTCTTAACTTTCGACTTTGGATATAAATGTAATACGTCTGCACTTCTGTGATTCACTTGCAAACATTTCACATTGTTCACGTGACATCCCAGCATTTTCCAGACCAATATTACTTCACACAGATGTTTGCAGCACAAATACATCTTGTTCAAAGTCAGTTTTTGTTGTAATAACAAAGTGTCACTAATAGAAATCACCAGATTGAAATTGACTTTTAGATATTTCATGACAAAGTACAGTGTTATTAATCAGAAATCTTGATCTTCACCATCTAGATTCATAACACCGTTGCATTTACAACTTGAACGCAGGCCATTGACGTAATAATCATCTGAATATCGTTAACGAGATGTGCCCAAAAAATATCGAGATATTCATTTGTATCAATATCGCCCAGCCCTACGTGATTTATTAATTCACTTTTTGTTGATGTGGAGTCACTTTTTTTCAAAAAGCTTGGTCGTTTGTTTCTTTCTGAAAAAACTGGCAACACTGAGTCAATGTTGTAAATATTAATCATTACATTTTATTCTTTAAACGATTACATGATGAAAGAAAAATTCCAGAGCTCATTTAAGTACGTACACGTAACAAAGCTTTTTCTTTTACCTCCACAGGTACCTGGAGCCGTCCAACCCCGACTGCGACCCGGAGTACGATCGCGACTGCCGCCTTCGCCGCTACGAGCCGGAACCCGCCGAACCCCAGCAGGAGCACCACGAGGAAGAACCCCACCACAGTCTACCCGAACGAGAACCCCACCCCGAACCCCATCACCCCGAGCAACCGGAGCAGGACCAGTACGAAACGGAGCCCTACCAAAGCGGTCAGGACGAACCGCACTCGCCCTACGCTTCCATGTCCCAAAACGTGCCCACCCTCCAGGACATTCTGCG
This sequence comes from Mugilogobius chulae, assembly GCA_038363315.1. Classification (NCBI taxonomy): domain Eukaryota; kingdom Metazoa; phylum Chordata; class Actinopteri; order Gobiiformes; family Gobiidae; genus Mugilogobius; species Mugilogobius chulae. The sequence continues at coordinate 13,060,501 of CM076416.1, forward strand.
TCGCTACGGAGACCAGTACCCCGAGCAGGAAGACCACAGGGCGTACGCAGACGATTACCGCAAGAAGTAAATGAATAATAGGTTGCGTTCACGTGACATACAACATTTTAGAAGTATTTTTTAAACTAAACTAGAGCAGGTCAGGATTCTATGCTAGAAGTTACAATGATGCACAAACAGACATTTCTTAGAGATTTTTTAACCATGTTACAGTACGCCGTAGATAGATTTGAGTCAAAAGTTTTTCAAAAATCCACCTTTATTATGCTGTTACTGTTTACCAAATCTCAAAGGCTTTGTTCTGCCTCATGATGTCATAAATGGTAAATTTAATGATTCATTTTAATCTCATTGAGCTGCTCTAGCTTGTGATATACCTTTGCTGAGCAGTTTAAACAAGACTAAAACAATAGCTGTAGTTTTATGTTGGGCAAGTCCAGGATGCATGTCTTCAAATGAGTCTATTGAAGGTGTCTTTTCAGCATAAAAGAATAACAGTCAGGAAAAATTTTGTGTTAAATAATAGGGTGTTTTCACTAGCCCTACTTGGCTCTACTCTACTTTACTCTGCTCCTCTCAGTCCTATTTCCATAGCCCTGTTTTTAAGGGTCTAGGCCTTTTTAGACCTGTTTGACCCTGGTTCTAAACAAGCCAAGCTGGTACTAAACTGTTCTGACGTTGACTGATCAATCTGCTGGTGAAATCTACGGTTACCATGAAGTTTCCATGTTTTCATCTGTTGTTGCTACAATAACAGTTGCTATAGATTGAGACCGGATTCTAAAGAGTAATGGAAACACAACCAAGCCAAGTAGGACCAAGCAGAGTAGACTCTAGTAGGGTTAAGTAGGGCTTCTAAAAAAACACAGCTCTGGATGTTTTTGACAAGGAAGCAACATTATGAGAACATTTGTGTCTATACAGGCCCTTTAATAGCTTGAAATATCATGAGACACAAAGTCCTTCTTGTTCATAATAAACTCAACCAACAATTTATACTTCTCTAGACTTCCTGTTGCAGAAATGATAAGCCCGCCTCTTTTTGAAAAAGTGTTACTTGACAGTTTGAACAATGCATGTCTTAACTTGGAATCTGTTTTATTCTGTAATGACAAGTAAATACAAATAAGTGGTCAAGAATAGATGGTAAGTGAAAGTAGGCGTGTGCCAAAAATTACAAGATTGATTGAGAGGTTTATCAGCCAATCATGTGGCAGGAATACAAGCAATGTTATACATAAAAGTTTAAATAAGGATTTCTCAGCTGTTATAGATTCTAGGAAGACTAAGAAAACTGTACCAACTCACCATGGCCTATTTATCTGAAAAAAATTGAAAAAGATGTTACAAGATGCCTCAAACTTGCATGAATCAATCCAAATTTAACTTTGAGTAAACTAATGATGGTGGAAAAACTCAAATGCTAAAAACAGTTAATCTCCCATAGAAGTACAAAGACCTAGCTCATCACCTGAGATTATTTCATTGTAAATTCTCCAAACGTGAACGCAACCTATCAAAAACACGCTGATCCGTAGCCTATTTTGTACAAACAAGGACATGTACGCCGAGTTTCAAATCAGGCACAAACGGGACACAATGGACCCTAATAGAGATTGCGAGGGATGTCTGATATCTTCCGACCCGGTGCGTTCACTTCTCATGACTTCTTTCTATAGCTGCTTTAGTCTAATTTCGTTCGCCACATGCTTTTTTTTTTTTCCTCATTTCCCTCTCGAAGCTTTGTGAATTGGTAATGACTTCTCGCTGCGCTGCTTCGCTCCTGACGCCTTCTTCGTATTTCAATTTTCAAAAGTGTGTTGCCCCGTGTCACGTGATGATTTATGTAAAGATATTTTTTTTTCAGTTTTTGAATGTTCTAATAAAAGTCTCAAAAAGTGGTACTGCATTCGGTTTGATGTTATTTTTCGATGCACTGTACGATGAGTTTCTTTAGTTTATTAGACAAGGACAAGGTGCAAAATAATGAAATATGCTCAACACCAGATTATAGTTGCAGCTAGTTTTGCAGTCTCTGAGCAGGTAAAAATAGGCTACAATATAAAATGTCAGCAATATTTCAAATACACACACACACTACAAATAGCCAAACTTATCACAAAATAATATTATACTAGCTACAATAAATTCTCACTAAGACTAATCTCATAGGGGAGACCGGGGCATGTTGTCACACTTTTTAGATTCATGCCCATATCTTTGGATCTGTATGTCATACACTTTTAAAAAGTAAACCAAATGAAAGAGACATGTCTTGGCTTCAAAATACCTATCATGTCATTTTTGTGCTAAACTCCAGTAAAGACATACAAGCAGTTTAATAGACACTGTGACCTGTGATGATGATGTGACAACTACCCTGATACCGGGGTAAGTTGTCACATCATGTGGGGCAAGTTGTCACTGTATTAGAACATTCAATTTGAATTGCTTCATAATGATATATTCTGATTTTGAGCATAACGATAAGCTGAAGCATCACATTGTAACATTTATGATCATAGAACATCTAAAATATGAATGAATGTCTTTGACAAACTGATGACAATTGATTTTTTTTTTTTTGCGAAACAACAAAATCAATGTATCAATTTTTTTTATATTATTGCAATTCATGAAAACTCTGAAACATTAATAGAAATTGTGCTACAAATGTTTTTTTTTTTTTGAAAATGTAGCACAATAACATGTCTACAATAGCTGTTTTAAATGATAAAACTGCTATACTACCTAATAACATTTAACCTAATAGCAAAACATGAGAATTCTGTAACTTAAATAAAAAATATATATAATTATATATATATATATATATATATATATATATATATATATATATATATATAATATATATATATATATATAATTTTTATTTAGTATAAATTTATGTTTTAATATATATTAACTTTAATATAACATCTATCAAATTTACAAAATTCTACAAAATTAAAAATGAAAAATTATTGAATTATTATTATAATTTTAAACTTTACTTAACTAAATTCTTTAATCATTTGACTTATTATACAAAGTAATTTAGTTAATGTATCATGAATATCCCTACAATTGACTTTTATTACAATGTGTGCCGTGACTTGACAACTTGGCCTTGACTGTGACAACTTGCCCCGAGCTGCTAAATGTGCTAATACTTGCTCCAGCACAAAACTAGCTTCAAGATGGACAGTAGTTAGAATGTGTAAATACTCTTAACACTCTCCTCTACCAACTCCAAAAATATAGTTTTTATATTTCATGTAATGACAGAGTTAGACTTCAAAAACTGAATTATTATGTTTTTACTTGAACAGATAAAAAAATGTTTTTGTCAGATCACTTTGTGATACACCAGGTCAGGACTTTCCCACACAGGATATGACATCACACAAAGAAAAGCTACAAAACTGCTATTAAGATTTTGAGCTGCTCCCCTGGTTTTGGAAAAAAAGCCAGTGTGACAACTTCCCCAGTGTGGCAACATGCCCGGTCTCCCCCTAGCATCTTGATACTGACACTACTGGTTTCCTATAATAGTAGTTTGTTAAAAACACTAAGCCCCTCCAAACACAGATCTCTTGTAGATATATCTATTCAGATGAAACTTAGTTTGCACTGCTCTGTCTACATCTACTAATGTCACGTTTGTTCACCAAAATCCAGTTTGGCTGTTGTTATTAGCATTGTGGCTAACTGCCGTTAGCATACCGTCAGGTCTTGCACATCACTAAAATACAGGCTATGTAATCTAAATTATTTGTTAAAATGAGTTTGTTCTCTGTAGTATTTTAATGGGCACTTTTAATAAACACAGGGTGAACTGGGGTGAGTTAAAAAATAGAAAAAAACAAAAAAACGGATTGACTCTTTCATGATGAATCATGATGATGTGAATCCTTTCAAAGAGTCGAAAGTCCCATCGCTACACAGGACATAGCAGACTGATTTTCACCTGAATAAATATTTTAACTAGATACGCGCGCTGAGGGGAAATTGAGTTTAGGTTATTGAACTGTAAAAAATCAGGTATAGCTCCTTGAAAGGGAGTTTTTCCATTTAATAAATTACTCTTCAGAAGATGAAGAGAATGTCTTAGAGGACACATGAGTTTGAAATGCAGCTTCTTCATAAAAAACACATCTTTATGTTTGATTTGTGCTAATCATGAATGCTAATGACTTTGAAGCTTTTATGAAGAACTTTGTGCATCAAAGTCACATTGACTAAAATGACATATACAGATGTGGTTTTGTCAAGTGTAATATGGGATTGCAATGACCATTTGGCTGCAAAAAATGCTCTTTGTCAATGTGTATATGATAGTCTGGATATGTACTATATGTATGATATGTTTTGTATATTTGAAGCAGAAATCTGTGCTCCTGCTTATATTACGGGGAACACACACCTGTGGCTTTGTGCACCCAGAAAGGGAGGAAGATGGCCAGTGTTTTTTTTTTTTTTTTTTTTTTTTTGTTTTTTTTTTTTTTTTTTTTTTTTTTTTTTTTGTATTTTTTTTTTGTATTTTTTTTTATATAATACAAAAAAAATTTTTTTTTGTAAAATAAATTTCGTTATTCCTTTTTTCAACTCCTCCACGCTTCTGTTTTGTTCTACTCCAGGTAATACAAGTTGCTGTGCCAAACCCTAGACCAGGCCTATTCAACTTAAGGCCGGGTGCCAAATCGGCCCTTCAATGATGTGATCCGGCCCTCATTCATTTTCAAAATCTTACAAAAAACACATTTTCCTTTGTTTGTAGATTTAGTTCTGGGTAATTATTCAAGAAACAATGGCAAACTTAATTTCTTAATGAGTCAAAAAGTGTCTGAAAAGAAGATTTGCCCTTGTTGAAAATGTTGCATTTTTCATATTTTTATCCAAACAATCACATTACCTCTTGTTGTTTTGGTAACTTTAAGTTGCAGACAATTAAAATATGCTCAAATGAAGATACATTTTAAGTAATTATTCACTTACTATCCAATTTGATCTCTTTACATTGTGGTTTATATCTGGTTTAATGCAAAGATTTTCCCGGTTCAGATTTGGTTATGTGGTTTAACGCCGATTTGGACATTTGGTAGAGCAATAAAAATTGTTGGTATCGCAATAGAAATATATTTTAGTACATCGGCAAAAACGATGATGTATTATTGTGCAACTACAACCGGCCATGGATCTATTAAAATATCTGGATAGGACATTGCTAGCTAAACACCGTCTCGAGTTGACGTAGTGGCCGCTCCATTGCTACTGCAGCGGCAAAATCCCCTCTGTCCAAAAAGCATTTTTTCCATAGAGCACAATGTAATCACAAACGGCTGCTGCTCGCCTCACAGATCACTTACACACTTCTAAAAGGTTGGACTTTGTGACAAATCTTACTTAGTTTCATATCATGAACTTTTTCCCTGTTCAAACGTCTTCAGTTTCATTAAAAATAGCTTTTTAATCTTTAGCTCCGGCTACTGCTCTGCTCGCTCTAGCAAACTCCCGCTCTGATTGGTCAGCGTGTGTCACGTGTTACGCGAGCACGCAACTGACGCACGTCTCCGTGGGAGAAAGAACAACTGCGCATGTTCAGTGGCCGGAGGTTAGCTGAATTCAAACTAGCTAATCTCGCGACAATGCGCCACTGAGCGCAGCCATTGACGTAAAGCGGCGGCCATCTTTCATCACCGGGGCTTGCAACCGGCCCAGAAGCCATGGTCCTCGATAAAATCTGGCCCTCTGGAAAATAAAGTTGAATAGCCCTGCCCTAGACCCCCATCATCTATTGGCACGTAACAGAAGCCATGTTATAATAAAGGCTTTTTAACGTCAACCTTTCAGAGCGCCTTAGTTTTGTGTCTGCATTTTACCATCTTTTGGCAGACAACTCTGTATTCTTGTACCAGAAATTCACCTACTATTTCCAAAGAGCACCTGACTCGACCTTCACACACCAGGACATCCATGCAAGGCTCCCCGATTCAATCTTTATCTAATCAAATCCATATTGCCTGATACGCTAATCTTGCAAAAAATACTCCAAGCGAGTCAAGAAGATTTATCAAACTATAAACGGTGGAGAAGAGCGCAGAAATCTACCTATGACATTCTTCGGCTCAGAGGGGAAAGAACTCTCAGAGACCGGACTCCAGCTGTGCTTTAATGAAGAGGGAAAGCTCGAACAGGATTAAAAAAAATCTCAAAAAGCATACTGTGTGCCCTTTGAGATAGAAATCAGCTGTTCTGATGGTATTACACCAGCTAAGCCTTAGAAAACCTTTAGCCTACCAAAGCCACGGATGTTATTAGCGTACATCTTACATTGAAACCAGTTCTGACACTAATACATCATTCTATTCCAAACATCCTGAAAATCAAGATATGCCTCTTTGCCCTTTCACTGACAGCGAGTGAAGCAGCCCATGCCACGCTTCCAGATAAAACCATCTCTTCATCTCGTCTCCGGGGGAAGTTACAAGCAATAATCTCATGTCGTGTCACTTCTTTTTTTTTTTTTGTTCTATTCTTTTCTTTTCCCCAGATTGCCCCTGAACTCATCATCCGCTGCCCTCGACTGAACCGTCCAAACGCCACGCTGGGATAGCTTTGGCGTTAGCGTTAGCAGGGGTCCCAACAAAACACAGCGGCGAGGCGTTATCGATTCGGCCGGCAGCAGAACTCAACTTGAAAGACGGGATCGAAAAGTTTGCCGAGGGTTGGAGGTTTAGGAACTTTAGCATATTGAGGTTTGTGCAGAAATCCCCCAGACAGTTATTAGATGGTTGTTTTGGATGTTTTGATCTGGCAACGCAAAAGCAGGCCCAGTAAGAGGTTTTAGAGATGAGCTGTGGTTTACTGTTTGAATACTAAAGCAGAGTAAAACAAGTATTCAGGTTTTTATGAGCTTTGGTTGTGGTAATGAGATTTAAAGGAAACATAATGTGTTTTTAAGTGTACTTATTATTGAACCAAACCATATGAACAAAACATTACTATTTCACATTTTGTTCATTGTAAATCACTGTTGTGATCTAACTGCTTGTTGTTCAAAACTTTTTTATGTTAACATTTGAGACTACACCGGAAATCTCTTGAGATCTTCTAATTCTATCATCCCTTCGAAAGGCCGTCCCACTTTTACTTGAAAAAAAGTTTTTGTTCAATATCTGATAAAAACAAGCACCTGGGCATGTTAAAGATAAAAATCACACAGTGTCCCTCCTTTTTAGAGTCAAATAAGCCATTCTAGAATGAATCAGACTCAGTTTCAACTGTAAACTTACAAATTAAAAGTAATTTTAGTTCCCTAAAACTTCAGCTTTTGCAGAGCTTTGCAATAGTCAAAACACCAAATCTGCCAAATCTAGAGTCCTTCGGGTCTCAGCTGTCAACACCAGCTTTACCAATCCTTATATTTACCAAAAACATTTTTTGGTAGAAATTAGATTCTGTTTTTCTTTTGCTTGGAGAAAGTTCTCACTCTGATCAGAGCCTGTTAGTCATCAGAAGCTAAAAGTACAAAGATACAGCTTCACAAAGACTCTAGCCATTAGCTTGTGCTCCAAAAGGATCAGAAACAGAATGAGGAGGGGTTAATTACAGTGCTGTGGATGGAGATATGTAGTATGTATATGTAGTTCTGCATTGCAGAACAATCAAGGATTGATCTGACATGCATAAATGGTAAATTATTAATAATCCCTGCTACAATGCTTTTCACACTTCAAGACACACGAGGAACCACTCATCCAATTTGTCTTGCCCAAGGGCAAGCTGCTACTGTTCCAAGCACTATTCAAACTGCTTAGCTTGTGAGATCTGACTTTCAGGTGGTGACAAGCTGAAATGGTCAAAATGTAATAACTTTAAAGAAACATTGAGGTAACAAAGTTAAAATCTAGTTGATTTGCATTATATCCTCTAAATACTGCATGCATTATTTCCATTAGCACCGAGCTTTTAGTTCAAAGGAAAATCTCTCTATAGGTGATCAGATGCGGGCTGTACATTTACATTTACTTTAAATAATCAGTTTGGAATCTTGAAGGGTTTTACAGTGAATCTATGTTCCAACCCTCACCTATGGTCATGAGCCAGGAGAAGATCTGGAGGAAGACCAGGACACGCTTGAGGGACTGTGTTTATCTTGCTCTGATGTTAGTGGCTTACACCGGGCTCACACTGCTCCAGATCCAGATCCATATCAGATCCGGATCCGTCTGGGTCGGTTGTCACTCACACCTCCAGAATATGCATGCGTATGCACGGACTCTGCTGGCCTCTCGAGACCACGAGTTCACGGGGATTCACGCTCAACTTGGGAGTTTCAGGGAGTTTACGTGATCTCTGGCACATGGATATGTAAACAAGGAACACTTGCGCCGTGTTTTGGGCTTATTTCACGTCACTTCATTTTCTGTTGGATTTTTCGACGCATAATGGGTAAGTACGGGACGTTTATTTACCTCCTGTGTGTTCAATAGTCGTGTATATGTCGAGCATTTTGACGTATTTGTTGTAGTAGCAGAAACGTAATGTTTTTACTTTGAAAACCACCGGATTCACTTCACCCGCGAGTACTTGGTTTCCTGTTTGTCGTGTCTTCTTTTCACAACTTTACCAAAAAGGGCTCCGGAGCACTCCGGCAGTGCGGAAAATTTTAAATGAAACGGAAACGATACGGACGTACGGAGCAGAGCCGCACGGCTCGCCGGACCGGACGGATCGCGGTGTGAGAGCCTCTCATTACTTTTCAAGAAACGGAAAGCCTCCGTACGCCGGACCGGAGTACGGACTGGATCAGTGTGAGACCGGGTTATGTTCACTGAAATCTACATTCTTATTTAGAAGCATGGTAAACCTACCTCTTATAGCGACCACATGTTTGTCTTTGTTTTCTTGATGGGTTCTGGCTCTGTCATGGCCTCCTCTTGTATTTGAAGAATAATTTTACTGTAAATGAAACTGAAGTTATTAACTTTATCACATAACCTGAATGTACTTTCTTAAAAATGACAATATACAGTATATCAAACTTAAAGAGTAGCTAATAGTAGGGATAATTAGCTCATCAGTCATACCTATTCACAAAACAGTCTCATACTGGAATGACTTTGCTAAAATGCTTGGACAGGACTGCTGTGATTTATTTTCCATTTGCTGTTTTTTGTCTCCAGATAAAATCACGTTCAGTTCACTTAAAGTCTGGACATGTTTGAGCCCAGGCCTGCAGCAGCTTTATCTTTATCTGTCTTTTGTTTGAGAGATAGAGCATTCATTTGTCATTTCAACTTCAACTCTGAAACGCTTTTAGTGGAAGATAAAGATAATAACTCGTTTTGGGAATGACTATTTTGGACAATATTCAGTCCTCACAAGTCTCACTCTCGTAATTGTGCTTTGTTACAACTGACCTAACAGAATTACACCAACAGGGGGTTGAAAGGAAGCTGTTCTTTTGTGACTTGCGAGCAAGAGAAAGCTAACACGTTCTGTAATTATTATTTCGCAAACTGCAGCTCTGGTTTTTGATGCAATATTAAAGCAGTATTGTTCATTCTTTTGAAAGTTTTTTGGGGGAAACTATTTGCTTTCTTGCTTTTCGACTGTCTAAAGAAGTCAAATCGATAAGTCTACCTTCTGAATGAAAGATAGACCTCTAAACATAATACAAATGCACTGGTACGTCCTTTGGTTGGGTTGTTCTGGTGGTTGTATTAAAGAGTTAGTATATCTTAAGAAGATCTCTGGACAGACACTAGCCACAGAACTCGATAGGTATAGTTTCCAAAGACATAATGGCGATCAGGGTTGGGACAATATCGGAAAAAAGTGTCAAATCGTTTAATGGTGGTGTTTCAAATTCAATTCTAGTGTTGGGTTTGATCGCCATGTGTCCCTCCAAAGCTCTGTTTTGTGATTTTTGTTGATGTTGTTCATTCATTTATATATGTGAAAGGGTAAAGCAGGAAACCAACTGATATTTTTTTCCTGTGTAAGCCCTCCTAAAATGTTACCCCAAATTAACTAGGCAATGTGGGTGAGTATCTTGTCTAAATTGTGTAACAGTTTCTCCTCTAGTGTTCATAATGGATCTGTTCCATCCTGGTACTGCCAAAGCCAATCAAAAATGTAATTCTACTTAAGCAGCTGTTTTCTTATTGAATTGAAATTTTTATTATTAAATCAAAATGTAAATCCAGTTGAATACGGTTTGGTAATGATGTGTTGAATATGATGGGTGTAGATAAATGTGATACTGTGAATATATTTTATTACGTTACAAATTTAAAACCCTTGTACATCTTTTTAACTTTAATGAATAAAAGTACGAGTGAATGTCAGCTATTTTATTCTTTAACCCAAATTGACAGAAGCAAATAAGACAGAAAAACAGGACAAAACCTCCTAAGTGTGTTTTGAAGCGTTAAAATATCCAAATTTCTTCATTTAAAAAAAACACTTCAAATGGTCTCTAAGCAGCGTTAAAGGTGCATTGCGTACATTAAAATGCTCATTTTATGATACATTATATGACCGTCCATTGGCACAGGCCTGGATGTGTTCATGATGTTGTGTAAACTACGAGGTTGCCTGTATAAGCGCATACAGCCTCATAAATGTGAGTGGAGCTGGTTGCATTTCCCGCGCTAGTCCTCCTTCACTGGATTATTGTCATTATTTTTATTTATTTTATACAACATATGATTGTTGTAAAGATTGTTTAATAAAAGAGCAATAGGATGCTCATCTGGCGATTATTTTTATAGGAAGGTAAGTCAAAGAAAACAGATAAAATAGTCAGCATCTTCTTTTTCATACAAATAACTTTTGTCTTCTAGCTCAGAAAACATTTAGCAGAAAACAGTGATGTGTCAAAAAGAATAAAATACGTCTTCAGCGGAAGTTAGTTGGGTGGGTGCAGTGCCACAAAATGCCAAAGATGGCGCCCTTATTCAAAAACTTTGCCACTTACGCAGTGCACCTTTAAATGTGTTGGTTGTCTTTAAGAAATAAAGAACTAAACGTTTCTTTCAGTTTACCTAAAATGCTTTTCGTCAGTTAGGAGGTTTTGTTTTTTGGCCATCCATGTAAGGAGGTAGCTTCCTTAATACATTATTCATTTTTATATAAGCTGGAGTTTGGTGAATATGGTGTAACAGCTGTTAAGAAGGAATCTGGCTTCTTACGAACACGTCATGAATCTGACGTTGAGCTTTCTTAGATCATTTTTACAGAACACTTTCATGAATAAGGCCCATTAAGCCTGCTGTTTACTTCCTCTGATTCCTCCTCTTTCTTAACCGCACAAAATGACATAACAGAACTATGGAGTGACTCATGAGGGTCAAACAAATAGATACTATTCTTCATATCTTTCCATCCCTGTTTAAAATGAAATTGCACAACCATTCTCTTCGTTGGCTGCAATAAATAACCTAGAAGCTTCCTCCAACCTTGAGTTGAATACTTACCGTAGGAGCTTCAGACGGCACGGTGACTGAGGCTAATCCAATAAGAATGATTCATTAAAAATTCTTTCAGCGGGTCGACGGGTGAAGTAGGAGGTGGACAGGCGCGCTACGGAAGCCCTGGTGTCAAAACTTTATTCAATCTATTATAGAAAACAGATCCATGATGGACGCTGGGTGAATTCTGTAAGACTGGAGCGCATGCGAAGAACGTGTCACCTGGAAATGAAAAGGTCAGCACCTGTATTTGTATGGAGTCTGTAAGTGAATCAAAAACTGTCATGTCTAGGAACGTGAGACGAAAGCCAAAGTGCCCATGGAGATAGGGCTGAGCGATTTATATCTGCAGTTAGAGCCAGTTAGAGGGGGGGGGGAGTCTAAAGACATATCCATTTGCTTGTTTATTAATAATCTGCTTTGACATGCTTGATCAATCACTGTTGTTTTATTAAATGTGTATTGTTTTGTTTTTATTTTCTACTATTCGTTATTGCTAAATCAACAATTTTGGGAAGTCTTCAGAAACGACTGTTGTTGTGATTTTGGGCTATACAAAAATAAATTGATTTGATTTGATCTAGCAATCCTCACTTTTGAGGATTTTTATCTACTATTGTGAGCTGCTCTTCATTTTTTCCACATGCTTGTTTTAAAATTTGCAGTTACATTACAGTTCATTAATACTTTCTCTTCTGATTTACAGTAAAGTGGTGCACCAAGACTATGGTTTGTTTAGAAGATAGCTTTTTGGCATATCCAACAGACAACTTTTTTCAGTCACAGCACCACTTCGAAATCATAGTTTTTTTTTTTTTTTTTGTTTTTTTTGTCACTTAGTAGCCATAAAGCTTGAAGCCAACACTCAAATAGTTTTTCATGCTGCTATACTCTCAAAAGTCATTGCACACAGCTGATCTGTCATCTGCTTGTGGTGACAAATTTTTCAGAGGACTATAAACCAGCCTTTACATATTGTGGGACCATTCATTTAGGGTATTTGGGTGCTCATAAGTATGTTTGAATAATGTATATGGTTGTATATTGCCAGGGACACGAAGGTCAACATCTTTTCATTCTTCTTTAGGCTGGCCACACACTTTATAACTTTCTAGCTGTGGCTATAGAATGAGTCTTGTCCCCACACTACACAACTGGACTGAGAGTCCAGATATGTGTCCATTTGATAGTTAGGGACAAATTTCACTCATCGCTGTTGCCATTGTTTTTGCACGTGTTTCTTCAGAAAATATGTAAACAAAAATCTCAGATGCTGTTTCCAGTGCCTCCTGCTCTTTTTATTGGCCGCTCCGTGTTTTGCTCTGAGGAGCGTCATAAACAGCACCAGAGCACGGCAAAACTGGGCTTATAATTCAAACATGTTTAAAAACCTGTGACTGGAGTCTGGTCTAGTCTACACCTCCTCCAAACTACACAATTGGAACGCGAGTCCAGTCGCAGACGCTCCAACACAGTCTCACTAGATGGCGTACTTTTACCACGACACAAAAACAGCGTCTTTTGGCCACGAGTTTGCAGCTATTTTTAGTACTTTTGTTACACTGTGCATTTAGCACGATATGAAAAGAGTAAAAATGACAGCGTTAAAATAGGACGAGTTTTGGTTGCAGCCACGTGGGGACGTTTTCTTCAGTGAAACGGGTAAGTTCAGGCATAAAGTTACTAAAATGGGTAAGATTAGGTCTGGGGCTTGGGGCAGGTTAAGATTAGAATCAGGATTTGGTTATAATTCATAAATAAGAACACGTCTTTAACAACAACCATTGAAATGAATGGGGACTGTGACGCGTATTATAATCACACAGGACGGCCGTGAACTCGTGCTAATCATACCTAATTTACATATTGTGTAATGTCGTGGTAAATGTACGCTTTCTTGTGAGATCGGGCTCGACACCCACACACTACACAAGTGACACAACTGCGACTAGCTTCAACTAGCTTCAGCAAATCTCAACTAAGCGTAACTAAGTGCAACCGAAAATAACATGGAAAATGAGCACATATTCGTGTGGTGTGTGGCCAGCTTTACACACCTGTAGAGCCCTTGAGCATGTGTTTGTGAATGACCTGTGTGATCTAAAAACAGATGAGAAATGGTCCAAGTGTTTTGAGCTGAGCAGACGTGAGTGTTACAGTATGTCTGCTTATTTCCAGCCGGTTCTGTCGGTCTTCTATTTCCTAAGTGTTTGGAGCTCGTATAGAACAACATGTGCGGGGAAAGCTGACAAAACATATGGATCAATTTTAAACAGATGGTCATAGCCTGTTCCAGACCTGTGAGGCTTTATAAACAGCAGAGACAAGAACACAATACATCGCTTGTACAGCTAAATCATAAGCTAAGCTGTATTTTTGGACAATTTCTACACTATGAGATAACAAAAGGTGTTATACATCAAGCTGAAACACTTTTAGCCATTAGCCATTACTCTGTAAAAGGAGGTAACAAATCTGTCTTGAAAACTAGCTTCAACATTTGCAAACTAAAAATGAACTTTTGTAATAAATACTGGTCAAGTCCTTCTGACACGTGGATATTTATGGACTACTAATCATAATACAAGTCTGGTTTAACTTGGACAATACATTTAACAGCAAACCGACTGGATAATTCCTCTTTACAGCCCAAACTAAGGTAAGCAGCTAACGTTAGCATCTTTATGGCTAACGGCTTTCAGTTACGAGTGTTTTGTTTAGTCTTCCGGCTCAACAGTGAGTTTAAACGCCTCCTTGTCATTGTTCATTCAGTTGTGTTTTTTTTTAGATAAAGACCTGACGCCGTCCGCGTAGTTTTTCCGATTCTCGCAATGAATTGGTCTATATTGATTGTTCTAGTGACGTCGATGCTATTCCAGCTGCGTTGTGGAAAATTTTGAGTGCGCTACTTTTTGACTTGACCCTTGAGTAGTGTGCTTTTTCTTGAATAGTGTTGACGTTTGAACACAGCCCGGGACATTGTTTTATTGTTGTTTTTAGCATAGCACTAGCGTCAGTTAGCATATCCACAATGCTCTGTCATTGCCCAATTTGAGACTGTGCAGAATTTGAATCAAATTTGAGGTGCGCAGCTTAGAAGCTTCTGAACAATCACATATGTGGTCAACAACACAAAATGCTAACTTAAATGTGAGCTCAAAAGTTGTGAAATAGGCATTTTTAACTGCTAATAAACTTTAGCAAACAGGTACTTTTCACATTGCAATCTAGGCTAGTTCCGCTTTGCCTCATACACCATTCCTGTTTCTATTCATTGTTAAAGGGGAATTTGCAGGGGTGTGAAAAAATTAATTAGTACACCTATAATGAGAGTGGATTTCAACTAGATCAGGGGTGTCAAACTCAGGCCCGGGGGCCAAATTGGGCCCTCAAGAAGATATCATGCGGCCCCTGAGCATGATTTTAGTTTATTATTGATAGTGGCCCCTTATTATGATAGTGGACTATTAAATGTAATATTCACTGGAATGCAGCAAAAAGCATACAATCTGTTTTCTTGCAATGAAATTATGTACAACATATAGTAATGGGATACACTCAGGGCTTAATTTAAGCCGGAACAAGCCGGAATAAGATCCGGGAACTCTCGTGGGGCATTCCGGCAACAGTTTTGTCTGCTCCGGTAACGCATTCTAATAAGCTTTTTGTCTTTCCTCTACGAAACGCGGCTCTGCTCTCCCGTCTCTCATTCACTGAAACAGTGAACAGGCTTATTTGTGGAGAAGACGGAGTCACAGACTGTAATTGGTTAAAAGCGGAACTGACAGGAAATTTGACCAATCAGAAGCAGCGCAGGTGGGTTTAAGACTTTTAATTGGTTTCAGACAAGCCCTGCTCTTGTATCTTCTTCTAAAACAGGAAATATGCGTCTAAGATGATTTTGTGAATTTTTGTTGTTATTTGCGACTCGTTTTGATGGATTAAAGGCAGCGGGAGTGTCACGTGTTTGGAGTGTACGGGACGATAAAGAGGTGAGAACCAGCGCGGATGTAGCGGTCGCAGTTTCTCGTAAGTGCAACTAACTTTA
Source organism: Mugilogobius chulae (assembly GCA_038363315.1). Classification (NCBI taxonomy): domain Eukaryota; kingdom Metazoa; phylum Chordata; class Actinopteri; order Gobiiformes; family Gobiidae; genus Mugilogobius; species Mugilogobius chulae. Next base: position 13,076,029 of record CM076416.1, read on the forward strand.
CTGTGTTACTTTAACGTGTATTTTAGCGTCACGTTTGATGTATGAGAACCGTGTAAAGGCTGTTTGTGACCTGTGTCTGCTTTGTAAAAGCTGTTTGTCCTGCGTTGTTGTTGTTGTGACTTGTGGAGAGGCTGATATGATGCAGAGGCAGTGCTGAGCTGCAGGACGAGGAGCGTGTGTGGGAGGGCAACTTGTTGCTGTGGATCGGATTTAGCGGCAGGTGCACTGATTTCTGTCAGAATGAATGAAAATCTCTGTGTGACGTGTAAAAAAAAGTGTAACACAGACAAAATAACTTTTATATCGTTTAACAATGAGTAGGATGGACAGTTGGGTTGTATTTTAGCATTTCTAAGCCTCTATGTTTACTTATTGTGTGCGCTCCGGTAAAGGTTCGACCTTGTCTGGAGCCCGGTCCAAAACCCACATTTTGTTCCGGCAACGTTTGAGTTACAAATTAAGCACTGGATACACTATAATTCTAGATATATAGTAAATGTGTTATTTTAGCTTTATACAGCCCTATTGCCATATTTGAATTTAACACAGAGGGACCTATATTTTAAAATGCGGCCCTCGACCAACTCTGACTGTGATCGATTTGGCCCTACCTCCATTTGAGTTTGACACCAGTGAACTTGATAATCACTGCAGCAACTTCAGAATTTCACATACGAGGTAAATACTTGTGCTTGTAAAAGTGTGTGTTCTTGGTGCTATGCTAAATGCTAAGAAATAAATAAACCTAAATATAAAGTAGACAATTTGAAAAATAATTCCAGACCAATTGTTTTTGTAAAAAGCTAGTTCACTTTGTAGTGTTATCTTAACACAAGTTTGCTGTTACTTTTAGTTTTTCACTAAGTAACATTTGCTGGAATTTCAAACCACCAAACAATGTCATGGAGATGGTGTTGTGTTTTCTCTATCTAATTAACACATCCACACTGACACGACATATGCTGAGTTAATCTCTTTACGAGGCTGTGTTTCTGAGCGACTCTCCAGCAGAATGAGACCATATGCTCCATACACCACCATCCATCTCTATACAGTCGCATGTCCACGTGATCACTGTTCAGGGAAATGGCTTCAAGGTTATATAGACTGTAGAGTAAATACTTCTATTCTAGCTTATTTGTGTAGCATATACGTTGCTCTAGATTGTAAACAGCATGAATAAACTGTAAATTTGCTTACAAGAAAGCTATGCTTTAAAAAAGTTGAATTATAACACTGTTATTACAACAAGAAATATTAGGCAAGACACCAGAAGAAATAAGCACGGCTCAGGGAGAGAGGAGGCAGAAACTGTCTTGTTGCTTTTAAGTGGTACCATTTATTGTAAATATATTGAGAGACAAACATTTAACATCAAACATGTGGATGAATGGCCATTCAGAGAAAACAATTTGAAACTCTCAATATTTACAGTGCTTCATTATTTGAGATTCAACTTTGTTCACAGACGTATGCACAACAGTTCGCAGCTTGATTGTCCACGAATGTCCTGGGTATCGAAACCCATAAAGCAAAGCACAAAGTGCAAAAGTTCGTACGACCCAGAAGAGGTTTTGAGAGTTTGGAGGCAAGTGTCCAGGGAGGTAGTGAGTGCGAGATTGGTTGAGCGGATCGCAGAGTGAGCGTGTGTGTGTGAATGGGTGAGAAGGTTGAATTTAGGCTGCTAGAGCCTCCTACCAGCCCGGATTGACTGAGCAGGATAGGATGGAGTAGGTTTCCTTGTAGGGTTCAATTCCAGAGTTGAGTGGACTCGGGATCGGGCTTAGCTAACCATCAACAACAGGCCTATGGTAATTCAAGTAAAAGCGCTATAGAAATCCAATGCATTATAAGCATCTATCTATGTGTACACAATTTATTCAAGTAGGTTACTAATTGTTCTATAAATCAGATAAATATTCTTCATATGCAAAAGTTCAATATTTTATATACAGTGCAAATCAATGGAACCAAGTTAGCACAGAATAAAGGCTCTATAACGACATAAGGTGCATTAAAACCACTTGGTAAACACTGTATTGAATAATTAGACATGTCACATTCAAAACGTTTCATTTAGACAATAATCAAAGGCAGAAATTGAGAAATTTGGCAAAGAAATGCAATGCTAACCGCTCCATCATGTTTTCATCTTGCTGAAAATGGTGTTCAGGACACTCCAAAATGATATATATTTTTAACTAAATCTATACTGTAATTTGAATTCATAAATTGAAATATTTAAAACTTTTCAAGACACGTGGCAGTATCTCAAGGTGCATTAGTGTCCCTCAACACTGGCTGAATATCACCAAACTAGACCAAAGTAAACAGTAGTAAAAGACTTTGTATAAGTGAATGACTTCAGACTTGACTTGAACTTGAAGTGAAAGACTTGTGAACATCTTTTGACGTCGTTTTGTGAGATTCCTAATAGATTCTGCGACTTACACGCTGCCACTAGACTAGTTCTGGTCTGAAAATACCTCTGGCTTGTCCTTTTTGGTCTAAAACGCCCTGAAATAATTTAGTTGACACAAAGCGGACAACAGACAGCAAACATTTTCAGCCTGTTCAGACTTTCACATACCAATACATGAAAGGGGAAAACCCATGTGTTTAGAAAATGCTGCTTTTTAAGAGCATTAAATCAAATACAGTGCTTTTAACAGGGCTATTTTATACAAAGTGATTCTGACTATTAACAGCATTCCACTGTCTTGAAAATCATATTTTTTCTTTTTTGAGAACACCAAACAGATGAAACGTCCCCCTGAGGAAAGAAGAGTGCAGGTACAAAAGCCCTAAACTGTTTACCTCCTCGTCTATAAGCCTGTTTGTAATGGAGGATAACATTGATTGGTTCCACAAGTAAATTCGCTTTCATTTTTCCTGCGTTCTTTTCCAATAAAATGGAAATTAAACCTCTGACAGCTTGCTCTGGGCTTATGAGCTGTGTGGTAAGTATACTCATATAATTCTCACTGTGTGGCAAGATGATTTTATACTTGTTGCTAAATAACTTTTTGTATAAAAAAAAAAAAAAAATATATATATATATATATATATATATATATATATATATATATATATATATATATAGTGTGTCTGACAAGTCCTTGAGGTTTTCAAATTTGGACTTTGTTTGATAACATTACAGTTTTGAACTGAATTCTAACAATTTAATCACAAAAACATGTTTTTCTAAAAAGTTAAATAATGTTTCTACAATGTACATGTTTTCTGATGCATTTCATTGTAATTTCAGAAATCATTTGCCTTTGTCATTGAACACTATGATAATACTAAGCTGGTAGAAAGGCTTCAAAGTTGTCATCTGGACATTGTTTTCGAATATCAAGACGTTTCGACTCTCATCCAAAAGTCTGTTGACTTTGAAACTGAAAAAGCCTGTCTGCCATTGATCATTCCTGAACCAATGAGGGATTATGCCGTCTAAAAACACTATGGAATACAATATCAATTGATGGCTGTGTTTGTTACATTTAATATACATTCATTTATTTTTTCTACCGCTTAATCCCTTTAGGGGTCGCGGGTGACTGGAGCCTATCCCAGTAACTTTGGGCCTTAGGCGGGGAACACCCTGGACAGTGGCCAACTCGTCGCAGGGTTAGACAGACAATCATTTACTCTCTCATTCATTCACTAAGGGAAATTTACAGTGATGCCCAATTGACCTAAACATGCATGTTTTTGGAGGTGGGAGTAAACCGGAGTACTCGGAGAAAACCCACAGTGACACGGAGAGAACATGCAAACTCCACCCAGAGAGATTGTGAGATGTTGATATGGTCCGACCTGGGAGTCAAACTCACGACCTCCTTATTGGGAAGCCAGAGCTCTAGAACAATACAATGTACATTTATTTATATTCTTTACCAGGGACGCCTGCAGGAGTTCGGATGAGGGTACGCACAGTCACACGCATGTGCACGGTCGCGCACGTGTACACGCGACAGAGTGCACTAACGCACGTAACATCTCGCACCCGCAAAGCAGTGTTTTAAGCTTTTCTTCGTTGCCTTTAGTGGTTACCGAACTTTTAAAGACTGTGACACAAGTGTTTGCCCTCGAGAGCAGGGCTGGGCGCTCAGATAAAACACGTTCAAATGACGAAGCTCTATGGCCCGCGCTGAACAACAAGCTGAGCGTCTCGTGTGTGTGTGAGGAGCTTTGGGCGGGGCAGGTGGGACATCGCACACAGTAGAACTCTGCAGCAGCCGGTGGACCGTGGTGTGTCACAGGACAAGACCAACACCGCTAATTAATTGGTGAGTACGGGTGAGTTTTTTTTTTAACCTGCGGCCATAAGTAACAATACAGCTGTCTTTAACATAGGAAAAAGTGGACAATATTCATCCAATATTAGGTAAATGTTTAGATGACTTACCTCTCAAGAGTCCGTTTCACTCAAACTGATGTTTTAAGTAGCTTTTGTCTTCATGATGGGCATTTCAAACGATCCTTGGCATTTCACCCTCGCTCTTTTTCCTCTCTTTTAACAGAAAAGTCGATGTCCGCGCTCTTGGACCCTCGCTCACTCTGAGCAGCACATGTGAGGCACGTCGTAAGGTAGATCCAATAAAACATAACAACATAAAGTCCAGCAGCGCGTTGGTCCCGTTCCATATTCGTTTGAAGTGACGCAGATCGTGTTCCTGGAACAGCGGCGGCACTGACCAATGAAGGAGCAGAATTCTTTTCACTGTCTCCTTATGTGATTCTTTTTTACATGTTCTTTGTTTAATTGATTGATGTTCTACCTGTTTTCAATTTGAACATGTAACTGAAAAAATAACTCACAATAAAGAACAAACAAACAAACAAACAAACAAACAAAAAACAGCTTTTGCAGGGTACGCACAGTGCGTACAGCTGTACCCTGCAGGCGCCACTGTTCTTTACACTTGACCTGGGTGCATGTCTCTGTGTGAGTGTGTATAAATGGAGGGATTTGTGCGTGCGTGTGGATGTGTGAATGTTGCCTGGAATCCAGAACCCACGCTTCAGCAAACTGCAGAGAGTGGGTCTAGTCACAACATTCTTAAACTTATAACAATTGGTTAGAGCAAGGGTTCTTAACTTTTTGACCTTGAGGCTCGAATATTCAAGTACAAAGTAACCTGGGGCCCAATCTCATATTAAATCTATTGTATTTTACTGACTGTGCAGCCCACATGGATGTGCACACGGCCCAATTTTAGACCTCGGCTCTATGGTAAAGAATTACTGCGTTATAGCACAACTTGTATCTCATTTCTAATATTTCTCAACACGACCTTCTTTATTCCACTTGTGTGAGTAATTACATACATCTTTAATTTATTTCACCCAATTAATTTAAGTAATGCGTCTTTGTGTCCTGTCACTTTAATTGAAGGACGTTTACAGTGCAGTGACAGTGTTGGAGGGACACACTGAGGACACATCTGAGCATTGATTGTTAATAATGGCTTGTGTTGTTCTGTTGATTGTTTGTGGTCTCTACAGTCGCGTGAAATTAGGCTCATCCATCTTTCTTTTGACTCATCGCCATGCAGTTTGAGCGAGCGGAAAGCACTTTGTAGAGTGAAAGCAGGGTTGCAAATGCAGAGTAGCATCTATCATCATGTGACTGTTTTTCTTTGTTTGTTTGTTTTTGTCTGTTATTTGGACATTGATTATGCCCGTGAAGGACAAGGTTGTCTGAAAGTACATTTTGCATTTTCTCCACTTGTTTGACTAAAAAAGTGTCTCTCGGGGATAATGTTTATTCTGTTGAATTCTCCAAAAGCCAATTATAAGCAGACAGACAGTTGGCAGTGTGCACACAGTCTTAGAGGTCCTGATATATGCTTTGTATTGCAGTATTTAAAACTTTTGTGCTACTTTTGAATTGGATTTTTATACTTCTTAATATGAAAACCTATGATGTAGCAAAATACTTGGATTAGATGTAGATGATGTTAGTATATTTCAGGTCATTTCCCAAAAGAACCTAATTAGCAACTATTTTTTTTCTCTTCTTCAACTTGTTGTAGGTCTGATAACTTCGAGGACCTATGGAGCTTAGTCTACTCGAAGCCAACTTGAAGAGAATACAACAAATAGTCAAAATGGGCATGTTTTCACGCCTTTTTACGTCAAAGCGTTGTGAAAAGTCAAAACGTAAAATAACCACAAATATTAGCTGAAGCCATGTGATGACATTTTCCTTGGGTTAAGGCTTCACAATACTAAAATGGGAAAGTTTAAGACCGATGCTTGGGGTAGGTTAAGATAATTTAAAGGCCAATTTCAAAATCCTAGCTGTGACATAATAGACTTTAAGCAATTCACAAACATGTACCTTTACAAACACCACAGTTGCTGAATTGCAAAGGCCCTGCTTGTTTGTACACAGTGAAGTCCACTTTTCTTACCTGGACTTTACATTTACAGGACCTGGTGAAAACTGTGTACGCAAGTGTCATGAAAGACAGATGTTTCTTCTTTATTTAGGACAACCAACACATTAAAATGATAAACAGATGCTTATATTTTCAAGGGTAAGTTACGTTAAAAAAGTTACAAGGTGGGCTTTCATACACGTTTTCCATTGCTTGTTCAAGCAAACATTGGGGCGGGAACAGTCCTTAAAATTATGTCTTGGTACTAAGCCTTTATCTGGTTTGATCAAGAATAGTTTGGTGAAAATGCACTGACTTTAAAACAAAAAGAGGTGAATGTGCTAACATACAGTAAAAAGGTCAGTGTTTTGAGCTCTGCAGATGAGATGGAAAGGCGGCAGACCCCCACCCAGAAGATCTGCTTGCAAACATCCATCCAGAGGCCTGTCCCGCAGACTTCCACTCGCAGGACTCTCCCGCAGACCTTCACTCGGAGGACCTGGCCTATAGTCCTCCATCCAGAATATTCAGAACCCTCAACCCAGAGGACCGCACCCGCAGACCTCACCTAGAGGACCCTGCCCATCTGTTCTGTGAGTAGGGTCTCTTTGTAGATCTTTGTGGCAAAATGTGTCGATTATTGTGTGTGAATAAAGAAGTTACAGAGGGCAAATTCCACTTGCGTCATCTGCTTTGTGAGACTGACAGCAGCAGCAGCAGATTAGGTCAGAACAGACAAGAACATTGCAGTACATGCATTCAATTGAAGTGAGTTCTTTTTGTAGCAGAGTGACAAGAGGGTTGGGTTGACCGAGAACTTGTAATTAACCTGCTTACGATGAGTCTGCCTCATCAACTGCAGCAGTGGAGCAGAAAAGTATCAGGAGGAGGTGACGACACTGAAACAAAGCAGCAAGAACACGTAAGGACATAAGGTTTGAATGAGGACAACAGCGACGGTTAGATGGTGAAGATGATTGTATTACAAACTTAGTGCTCATTTTACTGTTTGGTTGTTATTCTGTGTTATTATAGTCTATTTTATCATAATATAGGATTTTGTTATGTTTGATGAATCATGTTTAGTTGGTTATCTCCTTCCTGAGCCTCAGAAAACACCCAGCTTTGTGATGTCAAATGTAGAACCTAACCAAATGTAACCATCTGCACTTTTTTAAATTCAATTGCAGACTTCTTCAGACAATCCCATCCTTCAAAATGTGTTAATGCTTTCTATCTTGTCTCGTCTATCTTTTGGTATTTCTTGCTTTGCTGTCTTGTTCATGACTTTTCTTAGAACCTGTCTGCCTGCTGCTCTCCAAAAAATGAACTTGGTTTTGATTATCTGGGGCATCATTTATAAAGGTTTTCGTAGGATTTTTGCTGAGCATGTGCGTAGCCTAAGTGGCTACAGGTGACATGCATCAGCAAAATCCATATTTATAAAAGCGTCCGTACGCTCACCTCCACGCAATCTGTGCTTTGTACATCCCACCTGCTACTTGAATCTGCAAACGTGAAGCTACGTCAGAACATGCCCTCTCCACACATCCAATTCATCATAAAAGGTGACTCATGAATAATATTTTACGAGGCATGAGGTGATAATCAGTTGACACACGGGCAGAGGCAAAAAGGGAGAAGTCAGCGGGAGATTTATTACTCATAAACTGTGAATGAAAATGACCCTGTCGGCAACCGTAGTTTCTTCTTCTACAATTTAAGTAAAGTATAGTAGTTAACTTGTCGGTGCTATTTTGTCAACAATGATGAACGAAGAATGCCTTTCATCATTTAAGACAAAATTATCATATTACCCATTACGACCGCGGATCGTTGAAAAATAACGCCGGGTGTCGCGGCATTTGGTGTGTGTTGACGTGACTTGACGCGGTGCGAAGTGCTTTGGTGTGGTTTAGCCTTAATCCAGCCAAATGAATGAAGACTGTGAGGAGAGAGAAACACAAACAGACTGACCCGACCCAAAAATAAACCACAGAATGCACTGAATACTAAAACTTCCAATTTGTGCAGATTAGGAGTTTCCCTCAATAAATACACACATTCAATATTTATTTAAACACATCATTATGAAGCCGTGCTGTATGTCAATCATTCCGTCCATTGAGCTGTTTCCTCTGTTATATAATGTCTTTCCAAGGGTTGTACATTTATACCAGGGGTGTCCAAACTTTTTTCCATTGAGGGATACTTTTTTGAAAAATATATGTAGCAGAGGGCCACATAAGAGATGTACATCAAGTCAATTCTTAAAATTTTGGCACGGAACATTCATTTTTAGGTTTGTATAAGATCAAACTGATGGTATTTAAACTAGGACAACAGAACTGCTTAAGTTGACAGTAAATATGAACATGTGTTTGTAATTTGGGCCTATTTAGCCGAGAGGCTGAGGGCTAACAAAACATTGTCCAAAATATTGGCCATGGCCAGATTTCATGGTGGCATACACATCTACTTACATTCATTTCATGGATCCTTACCCTAACCTTAACCTTAGTGACTACTTGCCTAAACTTAACCCGAATCAGCTTGACTTTATTTGAACTTAAAACATGTTACTGATCTCATTACATCATGGGAATGCATGATTTTTCCCCCCAAAACCAGTTATGCCACACACCATCACTTTGAATTGGTGTCTATGCTAGCAAAAATGTATATTTTAAAATAATTCCTTCCACAATTAGGGTTAGGATTAGGTTAAGTTAATTTGGTTACGCTTAGACATTTGGAAAAGTCATGCTAACTCAGTCACGGCCTATCTGCGTTGGGTAAAACAAAGTCGCCATGGGGACCTGCTTTTTGTCCCCATAAGGAAGACCGGTCCCCCGTAAAGTGTATATAACATTTAGGTTAGAGTTTATGATGAATACCTGCTCACACGTATTGGTTATTAATACCAGTAGCAAAAAGAGAAAACGCATACAAACAAACTTACTGTATGTATACATCCACTCACCATACGTCAGACACTTGAGCAAGGTGGGTTAAGCGTTTTGCCCAAGGACATAACAACACTTCACGCTAACCGTTTGACTGTGGTAAGTACTGACCAGACCCTGACTGGCTTAGCTTGAGAGATCTGATGGGATTTATCATCATGACGTGACAAGCAGCAGATATAACATCGAGCCATAATGTGGAACAGCCCAGGCAAAGTCATAACACCTCTATGAAAATAAGAAAAGTACTTATATTCTGTTTTCTCTGTTGACATTATTATCTTGTGTAATCTTGCCTTGACTGGACACGTTCTCATAAGGCTGTTTTAAACTCTTTCAGCGTCTTATCTGAGCACATGTTTTCCAGTGTGTGCAAACTATTATATATATGCTTATCTGGAGTTGTCAGCGCGGGTCGATGATGGACAGAATAATGAAGTGTTTGTCCCTCACACAGACTTCTCAGAACATGTATTCAAATCCTTCTGGGCTTCTCTGTTCCGCACACGCTGCTTTACATAAACATAATGTCACTTTATGCATGAGTCAGGCATGAGTCCTTGTATTCATATAATGAGAATTCAGCTGTTTTTATTGGTATTTCCTCTCTACACTTAAAGTAACCAGTTCCTGTCAAACTGAAAACCTCTGATGTTACTTAAAGTTGTTGTTTGTTTTAAAAGTTTCACTGCATGGTGTTACAAATATATTAATCTTTTTTTGTTTCAGTCTCATGTAGCAAAAGGTAAAATAAAACGATTCCAAAAATGATTAAACTCAGGGTTTTGTAGAGCAAAATTGTTCAGCTGAGGCTAAAAATAGAATGTTGATGTTAAAACTACACTTGAGGACATCACATTGTGGATCAGAGTATTTTCAAGTTTGGAAACGTAGACAGCATAAACAGCAGGATTATTGGAATGAAGTAAAATACTATTCTGGGCGTGTTATGGTGAGAGAACAACCCCCAAACATGGCTAAAAGTTCACTATTTTGCATAACAGGCCCTTTTCAGGCATATGTGAAGCTCTGAACTCACTGCAAATTATTGTCTGGCTGTCACTTGTTGTCCAGTTTGTGTCAATTAACTATTTTAATTAGATTACGGCATTTGAGCTAGCCTCCCGAGGGAATGAACTGACCGGAAAACAACGATCCACTGGTATATTGACACAGGAACTAGCCAAGCCGCAAGCAACGTGAAAAGGGCCTATATAGGATCTTTAGGTTCTAATTGTCCCACTGATGTGTTAGACACAAAGCTGTTACTCTTGTTGTCTTTGATCTCAAATGTGAGAATTTTAGAGACAACAGTACCTCAGACAGAAGTAGTGACATAAACAATGAGAACAAGTCTTATTTCCCATCCTGGAGGATGTCTCAAATGTCTTTCTTCTTACATCATCCTGTCCTAGACCAGTTGAGAGACTTTAGCCACGTTTCCATTAGCTTGGGTCCCTCAGACCGGTTCACTTAGGAGCGTTTGGGCCACTTATGATGGTAAGTGTTTCCACTGCAGGTCCAGGATCCCGAGGGTCTGCTACGTAGTAGCTGACGTCACTCACATTAACACATGATTTCTCAAAAAACAACAAATAAGAAAATTTACCTAGATTATACTTTTTCTTCTTGGCGTCAATCTGAGGAGGGTCAGGCTGGTGTAAACAAAAAACTACTTCCGGTTTATCGTCACCTTTTTATGCATTTATTTAACTTTTTTGCAAAGCCTCCGAGACATGCTGCATTTTATCACGTTTCTTCAATGTATCGAGGTTGGACTATGTTGGACACATTATGCACAGGATTTACCATTTTTACAGTTTTTTTCCTCAATCAACAGGAAAAGTTGATGCTGATGAACTACCTTTGCTTTGTTAAGTCTATCGGAGCAACAAAGTTTTCATCACTGGAAATGTTGCGGTTTGTCACAGGATTGTGTCGGTGTTTGGTGAGGAACATTATTTCATGTTTCTATCTGATCTTTTCTGTCTAGTTTTTACCTGAGCCTGTGTTTTCTCTTGTCTATTCATCGAGCCTAAAGGGGGGACTGCTGTGAGGTCTGCTCCAGGGTCCAGGGTAAAGCAGGGCCAAAAGTGACTCACTATAGATCCAGCAAGTGCAGTGGAAACAGCATTGGACTGTACCGTGCCGCCCCGACCCAAGCCTATGGAAACATGGCTGTAGTCCCTTCAGCATGTCCTGGGTCTTCCTTGAGGAATCCTTTTGATGGATCATGCCAAGAACACTTCACCAGCAACCTGGCTCTTGTCAACAGAGCTAAAGGAGCGTGGAGGAAAATCATTCTTGCATCTGTGATCTTGTCCTTTGGGTCATTACCCAAAGCTCATGATCATAGATTAGGCTTGGGAAATAGACCGACCAGTAAATCAAGAGATTTACCTTTCGACTCATCTCTTTCAGATTTGCTTCACTAGATCTGCTGATCAATTTGACACTCCATCCCTTTCTTACTCATGAACAAGACAGGGTTTTTGAGCTTCACCAGGAACAAGGACAATTCATCTTTTAATGGATGGAACCTTGGTCTCGGATTTGGAAGATCAGCCACCTTTAAACTTTGAAAACAACTTTGAAAAAACGTATGATGGTAGAAGACTGTTCATTGGTTAAAAAAAGTTGATTTGACATAATATGTCCCCTGTAATGAGCATTTGTTGTTTTTTTTTTTTAAAGTGAATAGTCGGGAAGCCCTATATACTCAGTTGTTTCTGCTTCTCTATCCTGAAAACTGAAAGGTAAAATGTCAATATTCTTCATAGATCTACACTTCCTCCTAAGACGTGTTGCCCCAAACATGTTTTTCTTTACTGCTGAAATCCTTCCTAACCTCATACATGTGCTTCCTCGTACGCCACTGAAAGCTGTGATTGAGAACATCCCTGCTTATAAAAAAACAAGGTCTTCATATTTCATGGGATTAATCAACACATTTGCATGCAGAAACGAACAACCGCACACTTGTAGGTTACTTTTATGTTCTTTATTTTATCTCAAAAACACAAGTGACAACACAAAACGCACAACAGACAAACTTCAAACTGTGATGTGAAAGACAAATCCCTCATGATGAAAAGGAACCAAACATGGCTTATAATCCCAGCATTTCCCATCAGGTCCAGAGCAGCTGAAAGCAGGTTGGACTTGCATAATCACAAACGGACAACATCTGCAGAGGTGGGATTATGGTTCTGTCGACGTATCTTTGAACACGGTCTCACTGGAATGCGTATCTACACAATGACACGTTAATATAGCAAATCATAAGAACTTCTCTAGCCCTTTTTTGCGTGCCTTTTATACTTGACGCTGTGAAAAGCACCAAACAGAGATGCTATTTTATTAGTATTTTGGTTGAAAGCCTAACGTGGACCGCTAAATTTAGACCTGAAGTTACAAAAATGGGTCATATTGGAGTTGGTTAAGATTAGGATTTGGATATACACTTTTACATCCACCATAAAAATGAAGTGGGGCATCAATGTGTATCATATACGCACACACAAAAAAACGACAAATTACGGAGTTGTACACTTGCATTTCTATGAGATTGGGATATATCTTTAAACATATTCTCATGGAATGCATGTATATATTACAAGAAAAGTTGATCATCTTTTTTTGTCTTTGCATAACCAACCAAATCAAACACAAGGTTAGGCTTTGCAGAGGTGCCCAAGCTTCTCTTCAACTGGACAAACTAATAATTAGTAACATGAGGTGGAATCAATTTTTTGGCCTGAATAATCAAAGTTTCTTTTCACTTTTTTGTCGATATATAACAAAACCATCTTTTAATGGAGTTTTTGGGGAATTTACTTGATATTTGAAACAAAATGTAAAATGTAATCAAATATACTGAAGCGTCAAGTTTGATCCTTGGGCCCTAGTTTGGATGGTATATTTAAAATTGTACGTGATTTTCATTTGTATTCTAAGAGATTATGCTTTGTCGGAGATTCTCTATTTTGACTAAAAGTCATCAGGCATTTTATACAAGCCTGCCTGTAGCATAACTACACAAGCGGTGTCAAACTCAAGCCCGGGCACCCAAGATGATGTGACCCCCAGGATGATATCTGATTATTATTGATAGTTGCCCTGACGAGAGGAGCTATAAGCCAGAATGAATAGTAAGCCTATAAATATAGAGGCCTATTTTGCTGAGATGTGACAATTAAGCTTAAAATGCACTGGAATGCAGTACTGTACATTACATACATTTGTTTGGAATGACAGCATGTACAATATAATATCATGCAATGTCATGCAATGTTTGACAAATAAAACTGAATGTTAGGTAAATGTGTTATATTGGCTTTGGCCCATTTGAATAGAACACAAAAGAATCTATATTTTAAAATGAAGCCCTCGACCAACTCAGACTTCAGTCAATCTGGCTCCAGCTCTGTTTGAGTTTGATAATCCTGTACTGTGTCATGCAAATAGCATGTCTTAACAACGCATTTAGACATAAGATACATTAGGAGGTTTTCATAGGAATGAGCAGGTAAGTTCAGGTCTGAAGTCATAAAAATGGTTAAGTAAATAGGCTCTCACTCTGCAGCTCTGCTAGTTCCAGTCTGAAAACACCTGTAGATAGTCCCTGCCCAGTCCATTCGTTCTCTATGGAGAATAAGCAGTGAGAACTAAATATGTTTGTAAAACACAGGCGACAAGAAGTTACAGTTAGATAATCATTTTCTAGCTGTTCAGACCTTCACATTCGCAAACAAAAAATTTAACCAGGGATTATAAAATGTGCTGTTTGTGTCTTGAAGCTAATTCTAATCTATATTTAATTAAGTAATAATGCTAAAATACAAAAGCAAACATGACTTTTTCTTGTTTTTTTTTTTTTTATCAAATTATATAGCCTATTTAGCAATTAGCTTAATTTATTTGTTAGCATTTAGCATTGCACCAATAATAAAAACATAGGCTTTTCCTGGTGAAGTATTTATCTCTTATTTGAAAGTCTGATCTTGTTGCCGGTTGAAATCCACTCTCTGCTTTGTGATTTTTAAATATTGATTCATTTTAGCACCACAAATTACCCATAAAGAACAAGAAGGAACTATCCACAGGTATTGCGCAAACTGGAGCTAGCCTATAGCTGCGGAGTTTAACAGGCCTATTGAGTCTCGTACGTAACCATATCCACCTCTGCAAATATGTCAAAGTCCATGATGAGAAGGCGGTGAAGCAAATGTATTATAATAAATAACCGAAAATTCACCAAATAACAAAATAGTCCAAGCCTGTTTACATACTGTAGAAAAGACTTTCCTGCTCCTCACAATCCAATGAGTTTCGGACTAGAAAATGGTATTATTTCCTTGCGTAACTATAATTCGTCTCAATCGTTACAAGCTCAACTCGTGACCTACTTACTGCATAATGTTTCTGTAATGAAAGGATGGAAACGAATGTGGCTCATTTGAAACCGTAAAGTGCAAGCGTGCTTGTCTTTTGTCACTGCTAACAGGCTAACGGGCTAATACTAGAACACAACACGCATAACAAGGTAACAAGGAAATACAAAGAACAAGAAAATGAGGGTTGAAAATGGAAGTCAGTTTGCACCGTTCGGAAAACATTTGTGGGTAAAGAAAAGCTAGCTGTGGAAAACTTCTTTCAGGAGATGGAAGCTAATTAGCGTAGCATTTTTGTCAAAGTCATTTTTCAAGGTTTTCCCAGTCACTTTTAACACAGCAGAAATTGTTTTAGCTGTAAAAATGTGTTGTTAGTGGCTGCAGACCGAATAAAACTTACAATTCGAGGGAAAATATGGGAAAAATGCAAATAAAATACATCAATATAAAGAATTACTGTATGTGTTGCATATGTGTTGCATTGGTACAGTTTTTAGCAGCAAATGGACAAATCACAAAACAGAAGTGAAGGAGTGTTTCATTTTGTTATTTAAGGCAACACAGGTGAAAAGGAAAAAAAACTAAATAAAACAGACAAAAAATGACACAAATCATTTGCAAGCGTTTGTCAATTATAAAATTAGTGATTTAATCTTAATCCACAATAGGATTAGTCTTTTTGTGCTATGCTAGGTTTGATGTTTTTAGCTGTAGCTAAGTTTTTTGTTTGTTACCCATATTCATTGTGTTAAAACTAAAATCAGAGGTCTTACAATGTGGAATTTATGGTTTAGGAAAAAGCATAAAATTAGCTTACAGTTATTATTGCTTAAAATATGGACATTATTTTCATCTAATATTAAACACACAGAGCTTGGTCAATAATTTACATCATTTATTTGTCATAGAATTACTAATTCACTAAACAAGTTACTTCTAAAGATGGCCAGTGTGTGGAGAGAGAAGCGATAATTGACTATTTTAGGAATGAGCGGCTGGTTTTCAATTTATTGCCGCCAAAAAGCCAAAAAGGAAAGAAGTGTTACATGGATTATTTTCACTTTGAGCAATGGCAAAAGTGCTCGTATTTGCAAGTCATCTATTACTTGATCAAACAATTGAATAGTATTTACTAATAATGATTTACATAATTTACTTCCAGCCCTTGTTTTAAAATGATGACCAATGATGGTCAGACAATCTCCTGTTTGAGGCAAACCTGTGTGGTATAGAAATGAGCACTCTTCAGTGGCTTTTAATTTGAGTTTAGACACAAATCTAAGTTTAGGATTGGGGTTTGGGTGAGGGCCAACAACAGTAATAATAACAAAAAGTCTTGATTTTCTGATGAAACCTTTGAACAAGGGGATGCACATCTTGATGGGGTGTGCCCCCATCTAGATGTGCATCGACAGAGCACTGGAACAAGCCTAGCAGCATCAGGATAAGGGAAATTGGTCCATTTTGGAATAAGATCACATTTCTAATATCGAGAGATGAATATATTATATATATATATTACCAAATAAAGGTTTTTGTATAACCTCAAAATGGTCATCACTTTAGAAAAGGTTTTGGAAGTAAATGATTAGTTAATGTTTGTTCATCATTAGTAAATACTGTTAAATCATGATCAGGTAATGCTATTTTTAAATATATATGCAAATATACGTATATCCACATTTGTAAGTAATTTGTATCTGTTCATTATAATAAAGTTTTACCAAAGCTTACAGATTCCTCATGTAACAGGTTTGTCATCATGTTTTTATGTTGGTTTTATGTTTGCCTAAATGGCAAATACTGTGTTTGGAACATAAACATAAAGAAGAGACAGAGCAAGGAGTCAATAGAAAAATATTAAATAAATAGCTACATGTACGATGAAGGTCTGAGCCTCGCACACTTCCGGTGCAGCTGTAATAAGTCACATATAGTGCATACACATGTTAAACCTTGTTCTAAAGTCACTGGATTTATTTTAACTGATGTTATATTTATTTGAGATTGCTTCACAAGACAACAGAGCTAACGTGTTAGATATCTTAACAGAGAACAGGAAGTTTGCTGCCAAGAGAAGTGGGCGGGGCATAATAATGTGAACAAACCAGTGTTTTTACAGATTAAGTGACTTTCTGTTCTCAATGTCCATTGTCCCTTCATTAAATAATAAACAAACAACAAGAAATCTTTGCCTGACCTGGTGGACTCAAACCAGTCCGAGCTTGATTTTTATCACTTCAGGTCAGGCTCGGGTGGGTGCAGTAAGTTAGTGCTCACATAATGTGCTTGCATTTCAAAAAGCACATTATATACCAGGGGTCACAAACCTTTTTTGCCAGGAGAGCTACTTTTGAAAAAGAAAACTTAGCGATGACCAAAAATTGAAGTTAACCCCTTTAAATAATGGGGGAAAAAAAGTGTTTGGGTGTATTCTTTTTGGTCAACGTTTTTTCCTTCAACTTATTTTCTTTTTTGTTAAACAATACAGTGGTGCAAACTGACTTCCATGGCTGAACACACAAACATTACAAAAAGTCTTTCACATGAGTGTATGAAGTCAGTGGACTCTTCATGTGTGCCGCAGGAGGAGGTGTGGCTTCGGCTTCTGTCCCAACACTGAAGGCAAAAAAGCAAACACTGCCCCGTGGAGGTCGGTGGAGGTAAGTAGTGTAGCAAATACTGTGAGGAAGGTGAGAGGAATACATTCTGAGAAAAAGTCTAAACTAGTGTCGGAACGCCAAGTGCAGCCTACAGACCAACAATAGTGAGTAGATATAAGAAGATTTTACGTTACAAAAATCGAATCTGGCTTGTCTTCTGCTCGTTTAGCTTTACAACTAAATACTGAATAAATATGTGCTGTTTTTTTGCATTAACGTGAGCTATTTTTGTTCATTTAAGCTTTACAACTGTTTCTTTTGTAAATAATCCGTGACAAAGGTGATGCATGTGGGTTTATTTTGATTCTGAGCCTCACGTGTGTCTCCGCGTGGATCAGGTCACAATTCATTTCCTGGTTTTGTTCCGTTCTCGGTCCATGTGTATGTGCGAGCCCAGACCGACCTTTACAACCGGACCAGGTTTTGAAAATTTGGCCCAGATGAGAGTTTGTTTGCACGTTCACAGTTACTCAATGATCCGGACTATCCATGCAAACGAATCCTGTATCAAAAGTGTATTGTGAATGCACTCTAAGCCTTTTAATGTTTACTCTAAAGGTGCACTGTGTTATCCTGGCCAGCCAGTTGAATTCTCTCCATATTTGTGAATTCACAAACTCAAAAGAATATATTTTTGCCCCACCGACCCATTTGCTTTGCAGTCTGAACCACTGGTTTAACAGCTCTGTCAGCAGGGCAGGTTGAGGGCGGTTCTTAGCAAAGACGACAGCAAGTAGCGCCTGAATCAAGCAAAACAAAAATAGATAGCCATTATGATTGGCTGCTGTGATTGGGTAAGCACAAACTAAATAAGTGGGCACAAGTTGACAAGCCATCCAATCAGCTTTAAGTATTTTATTAAGGAACCACCTTTTCTCAAACACTTTTCAGTGAGATAAGTTCCAGGAGTTCAACACATATCAATCTGGCGTGAGCCAGGTTTGTGCTGTGAACTCTTTTCTCGGTACACTGTCTTCATGATTTGGCTGGAAGGCTTAGAGTAGCATGCACTAGAGAAGATGTTAAAATTATTTATTTAATAATAATTATAATGTCTTTGGTTCTAGAATACGGTGATGGAAGAGTCAGATTTAGACTTTGCTGAGACCTGTTGAAATACATTTTTTAAATCTACAGATTAAAGTTTTGTAGTTGCAGTTTAGTCCTGGATTTAGCTTAGTCATAAATGTGTGCTTTTTCACCAAAAACAGACTTGAATAAAAGCATGTTTTTGCTTTCTTGCACTATACAAATAATGTGTGTCTTTAGTTTGAGCAGGCTTGCATGACCACAACATGGATCATTATTTGGGCTGGAGGTTGGCCTCCTAGATAAGTTTTCTAATTTAAAACAACAAAAATGTCAGGTATATCACTTTAAGTAAACTACCTTTACCAGATGTATTCCCACAATATTTGCAATTTTCACAAAATCTGAAGAATCCATCTGGAGTGACCCTCGACGTACAGTTAGAAACAACAAACATTTTCCGGAGCAGTCACAGAGCAGCAGCGAACCAATCACAGCGCCCCAATGTGACAGACATAGCAGCGATGACGGATGTATTTTGGCACTTTTTAGCAGAATAACTTTTTCATTTTAAATAACACCGTGCAGAAGAGATTTGTGCATTTTTGGATGAAAATATGTTTGTGTTTTTCACATAACTGTATTTAATCTGGCCTACAGAATCCTAAACTTCTGACTTAAATCTTTAACTTTCCACCACACACAACAGTGTTTACTCCTTTCTACAGTCATTACCTCAAAAGCTGTTCTGGTCCTGTAGAATCCATATGGTAAAACTGATTCTAATTAGAGCTGTGTTTAAAATGCAGTTACTGGAGCTAATTCCAACTGCATGTGAAATTTAAATACATTTAAACATGTGGTCTGCAGGTTGCCTTGGTCCAGACTCCAACACTAGTCTAAACATAAGACACTAAGCTCCTCCGGGTACACGTGAGGAAGTCTTTGCTCTCCCACACACAGCCCGGAGAAGAGCACTAAGCCTCCCGCTGTGCACCCGCTGTTTGAAGAGGATTTCATATTAATTAAGCTTTTCTCTCAAAGCCTGTAAACATTCTCTCTGTGTGGCAGTCATTCCCTGTAGTGGGCCACCAGGATGAGCCGCGGTTTGGGCGGCGGGCTGCGTGAGGGGGGGCTGGACATGTGCTGGGAGGGGGTCCGGCTCTTGTGCTGGTGCTGGTGGTTGTTGTGCTGTTTCGGTTCGTCGGCTGACTCCTTCCGGATGGACAGGGACAGGCCCGGGTGCTCCCTCTCCTGGCGGAACGTTCGGAGTGTCCTGGTCCCGCGGGAGAAGGACCTGAGTGTGGAGCTGTGTCGCAGAGGAGAGCAGCGGATGAACGCTTTGAGGCATCTGTAGAACTGTGCACACAAAAGATAGTATTAGTAGTAGTAGTAAATGTATTGCCCCTGAAAGGAAATTGGTTTGCAGTGAGTAGAAAAGACATTAAACAAAACACAAGACTTCTACGACAGCAGCATAGAGAACTTGAGCTTAACTTGAATATTGGAGTTCATTTAACTGCACAAATGAGTGATGGACAATTTTTTGTGAAAGCAGGGCATCTGAACTAGAGACCTGCATCGGGCGGGAATTCCCGTGGAACCCATGAACAAACCCTCAGAATCAGGTGGTTTTAACGTTGCCTCGGGCGGGAACGGGCGGTCAGGCCAAACACGAGGAAGCTTTGTGCGTGCTCCTGTTCAACAGAGAGACGCAGCACTGACGTCTGCGAGTTGCAGAATCTTACTGCCGAGCAGCGCTGTGTGCAGACCTGGAGACTGCAGTCTCATGCACCACACTCACGCTGCAGACAGTGCTTCAAGCGACAGACAGTGTTGCTTCTGTCTTTATTGATTATTGTTCTCTTAATCGCTTGAAATACGAGCACTGATGGTTATTCGGATTCATATAGGCCTAAATACGTCACGAAAACTCGCTGCTGCATTTCCTAGTCTAGCATGAGTCCTCGCGCCAGCAGCAGCCGCAGCACAAACAAAAACTTTCCTAGAGGAATGAATGAAGGACTGACTTTTACGCATGGGGAGATGGGAATAATACACATGGAGTTTGGGCAAAGTGTTTGTTTAGCAGAAACTGAAGGTGCGTGCGAGGAACTTTGCATTTCAGGTAAGAAATACACAGACATTAGGAGTGAATGTCATGTCAAACGAACATAAACGCCTAAATGTTGCAGATTATTTAGGCTTGTGACTAATAATTTTAAGACTAGATGCAGAGAGTTATGCAGTTTAGTCAAAAAAAAAAAAAAAGAAGTCAGGACCCAACGGGACCCGCGGAGGTTTCTCAGGCGGGAACGGGCGGGCAGGCACACAGGGGGCGTTGGGATCAGGCTGGAACGGTCGCGGATGTTACGGGATTGGGCGGGAGCGGTCATAAAAATCTAGTCCCATGCAGGTCTCTAATCTGAACCTCCGACCTGAAGGAAGCAGCTCAAACTCACTGAACAGTGGATGTTTAGGGTCAGAAAGGATCTTTTGAGCTTTGTCTTTAGCTGTAACAAGTAGACTGTTCAACGTAATCCCATGAGTTTTTTCTGGCTGTTTGAACAGTTTTTTGGGCTTCTGTGGCTCCTCCAAACCAGCAGATCATACAAAACGTCAAGACACTCTCCACAAAAGCACTGTAAAACATTTTTAAACATCGATTTGTCCACATGAAGTGACGCTAGCTTTTTAAAGAAGTAAAATCTCTGTGATGTGATCTATGTATTTGTTCCATTTCAGTTTGCGATCCAAGACCACCCCTAGATACTTGTGCTCATTAACTGTGTCGATGACTTCTCCCTTTATCACAGTGGGACGGTGTGGGGAATCGCGCCTAAAGTCAATTATCATCTCCTTGGTTTTTGCTGTATTTAGAGGAGGATGAGAATCGGCACACCAGGAGATTAACTCATTTAGGACAGGACCATGATTTGCACCGTGGCCCTTGAAGTGAAACTCACCCCATGAACTCCATCCACGAACACATTTAAAACACAACAAACTCATTGAAAAGCATTGTGGAAACAGACAAGTACGAGCTCAGAGCTGATTAGTTTGACAGCAGATATTTGCATTTAGCGCTCAGTCTTGACTGGACAATACACGGTGATGTCACAAACAAGAGCTGACATTGGCCTTTGTAGTTATGCCGCGTTCATGTGGTCATCGGAAAATCGAGTTCAAAATGCACATGAACACTCAAGCAGCTGGGAACAACTGCTCGGAAATGCAAATTAAACTCAATACAGTATACACACCTTAACAAGCAAAAAAAGTTGTTTTTAAGTTTAGCTATACTTTTTACGAGCAAAGGACGAACGCACAATTAACACACGCAAATTTGACAACACAAACACAAATTCACAAGCACGCACACACAAATTACAAAACACAAAAGCAAATTCAAAAACGCAAGTCCAAAAACACAAAAGCAAATTCAAAAACACAAGTCCAAAAACACAAAAGCAAATTCAAAAACACAAGTCCCAAAACAACGCAAACTCAAAAGCAAAAACACAAATTCAGAAATACAAATTCGAAAAACACAAATTCACAAACACACACTCAAATTAAAAAACACAAACGCAAATTCCAAGGCTAACGTAAATTTAAAAACAAAAACAAATTTAAAACACGCACCAATATTCTAAAACACAAACGTAAATTCCAAGACACGAACTCAAATTCAAAAACACATGTTCCAAAACACAAACACATGTTCCAAAACACAAACACATGTTCTAAAACACAAACACATGTTCCAAAACACAAACACATGTTCTAAAACACAAAGGCAAATTCAAAAGCACATTGAAAACATGAATGCAAAAATATTCAATATTCATATTCAATCACTTTTGCTTATCTGTGCAATCTCTTATAACTGTTTTTTTACTTTCTGCACTCTTGTACCATATTTTTAAATGTGTGAGTTTCGTATGTGAGTCTTGCTACCGGCTCTTATCTGTGCTTGTACTATACATAAACAAATAAACTTCCTTCCCTTGCCTATTTTCATTATTTCTGCTACTTCCCAGTAAAGAACAGTTCATTATGAAGTTCATCCATAATCTGTTCTTTGCTCTTCACATGTTCTTCTGAGGAGTGTATTTGTTCCAGATGCTGCTGCTCCAGTGTCGATGCGTGGACCTCTTTCACTGCTTCACTCCTGCCTCTTTTTGACTAAATCATGCTAGAAAATGTGTCAGGACACGTGTCAGTCACGTGTGAAGTCCTCTGAGATAACCGCTGTTGTGATTTTGGGCTATACAAATAAATTGAATTGAAGTGAAAAACAAATTCAGAAACACAAATTCAAAAACACAAACCCAAGTTCAAAACCACAAATTCAAAAACCACAATTCAAGTTTTCCAGAGGCACATTTTCTATTCTGGCCTATGAAGCTCCTCTGTTGCACCGCACATGAGACAAAGCTATAGGCTGTAGTGTATGTAGCACCTGCAGATTCAACTGTTACAAGCATATGGTGCCAATTTTCTTATTTTTTTTTTGCGTGGGTGCCCAAAAAAATATGCGCTCATTGTGCACGAGCTCCACTTACACGCGCATAATTGCACGCGTGTTATTTGCACATGTCTCCTCTATCACGTGTTCATTTTGTTTCTTTTCTACCTGCAACTAGGCTTCTGGCTCGCGCTGGCGCATTCTTTTCCCAGTGAACAAAATCCAGTACATAAAGCCCCATAGAGCCCTGGGTTTGTCCTGCCTGTCAGCGCAGCTCTCACGGCACCAGGCGCTACCAACAGGAGCAGTGCAGTTCGTCACTTCATACGTCTCGATTCTGAATCGCATCGCACCTCAACATTCTTGTCTCATACTTTTTTCTGACTTGATTGAATTGTGAATTAAACCATCTCACGTGGCAGGGAACAGACCAGCTGCACAGCGAGGGGATTCAACTACATGCAGCTCCGCTCCACCCCAGTCCGCCTCCGAAAGTGCTACGAGTCTGAATGACAGCGCTCTGAGAGAGGAGAGATACTGTATGAGCGCTTATATTTGCGCATACAGATGAAAGAAAGCGAGAGGAGAGTGTGAAAGATGCTGCATGACCAAATAAATGCGCTCAGACATTCCAGTGGGTGCTTGAGCCCCGCAGCACCCATGTGATCGGCGCCTATGGTTACAGGCTTTTATCCGAGGAACACAATCAATAATAATCAGAAACCATGTCTTTCCAATATTCATAAAATTACAGACTACTCAAAACGTCAATACAGCCTGTTTGAATGAATAAGTCGTCTCATTGTACTGTTGAAAGTTGACTTTGTGTTGAGTGCTGCAGAGCGGCGTGCTCCTCTGAACAAACGTAGTGTACTTAGTATACTCTCTGCTTCATCACGTATACTTAAAGTCTACTACATTCTCTCAGAGGGCCGCGATCCAAGCAGCTGTTCAAATCAAGTCTGTCCGATCTGCTGCGCATTACAAAGACTTTTCAATTAGTCCAGGATAAAAGAGCTCACCGAAAATTCCTTTAATGTGATACTGTATGTCGAGTTTAATCAGTCAGGACACGCTTTTAGCACCCGAAGGAAATTAGGCAGCTTCCAAACTGTTTTAGCTAACCATAGATTCCGTTTAACGTAAAGAGGAGATATTTGGGAAGAAATTGTGTGAACTTCAAGTCCAGAGGAGAGAGAAAAGAGAGTTGTAGAAAGGGAGAAAAAAGGGGGAGAGAAGAGAAGGGAAGGAGAGGAGGAGAGAGAATAAGAAAGTCAAAGAGAGGAGGAGAGAATAGAGGAGAAGAGGACAGAGGAGAAGAGAAGTGAGGAGGAGAAAAAGAGAGGAGAGAAGAAAGGAAGAAAGAGAGAAGAGAGGAAGAGAGAAGAAAGAGAGGAGGAAAGAGAGAAGGAGAGAGAGAGATGTGAGGAAAGAAAGAATGAGAGAGGAGAGTGAGGAAAGAGAGGAAAAGAGGAGAGAGGAAGAGAGAGGAGGAGAAGAAGTTGAGGAGAGAGAAGAAGAGGACAGAGAGGGTGGAGAGAAAGACAAGAGGTGAGAGAGAGGAGAAGGAGGGAGAGGAAGAAGGTGACAGGTGAGGAGAGAAAAGAGTGAGGAAAAGAGAGGAGGAGAGAGGAGAAGAGAAGAGAGAGGAGGAGAGAGGAAACGAGAGGAAGAGAGAAAAGAGGGAGAGAGAGAAGAAAAGAGAGAAGGAGGAGGAGAGAGGAGCAGAAAAGAGTAAAGACAAAAGGGGGTAAAGAAGTGAGGAAAAGAGAGAAAGAGAAGAAGAGGAGAAGAGAGGAAGAGAAGTGAGGAAAAGAGAGGAGGAGAGAGGAAGAGAGAAGAGAGAGAGAGGAGAGAAGAGAAGAGAGAGAGAGAGAGGAGAGAGAGAGAAGGAGAGGAGGAGGAGAAAAGAGTAAAGACAAAGGGGGGGGGAGTGAGGAAAGAGAGAAGAAGAGGGGAGAAGAGAAGAAGAGGAGAATAGAAGAAGAGAGAAGAGAAGTGAGGAAAAGAGAGGAGAGAAGAGAAGAGAGAGGAAAAGAGAGGAGAAGAGAGAGGAGGAGAGAGGAAGAGAGACAAGGAGAGAAGAGAGAAAAGAGAGGAGGAACGAGGAGAAAGAAGCCTGTTATGGCCACAGGCTATAATTACGGCGCTCACAGGACCACATGTTCACATGATAACTAATCAATTACAGAGAGAAAAAGCCTGCAGCGGGTTGCAGCATCCAGCAAAAATTAATTCAATTGGAGAGAACGACGAGCGCCTCCGCTGGCCCGTCTGCCCGTCCTCTACACTGCACTGTTCCTTTTAATAACACAAAAAGCCCGTGGCCACTGCATCAGAGCCGGACCGGGTGTGAGCTGGCCTTGAGGACTTCTGTGTTCTGTATGTGACGGGATTTTACATTGAACTGTAAATGAAGAATACGCTTTAAAGTCGACTTTGGCTCTAACACAATTCCATGACACGACAGCAGAGTGACAGAACGTCCTTTTTCTAAATCAAACTTCAAGCAAGTGTTTTTTGTCTGTTCTACTTTTTAGTGAAAGAATATAAAGTACCACAATAAAATTAGGTATTTAGGATAAAAAATTCAAGGTTTACATTATTAAACAATGAGGACGATTGTCTTTTTCATCTTCAAACCAACAAAAGTTGTGTTAAAGACAAGAAGGCAGCAGCATTTTCCTTCTTTCTAATGCCGATTTTATAGATTCAGCCTCTTTCATGGGGTATAGATTATATTGAACCCTCAAACATGAAGAAATACAGTAGTTTGACTTACTCTGACACTTTTGGATCGCTCACAGAAGAGGAAGTTTCTAGACTAGCTGCATGTGCCTTTCTCAGAGTCCTAGTCCAGTAGGATCAACTTTTCTTCATTTTAAAGATCAAATATCTGCTCTAAACTTACTGGACAATGTTTTTAGTCCAAAATATTTTGACTGTAATCCGTTTGAAAACAAAGGCGACTTACTGCTCCTGAAGCAGCCGATCATCTAAACACAGCCGACTCCGCTGGGTAATGTCAACAAAAGTGAGAAAAGTGTATTTTCCGATCCTGTGACTTCCTCTGGGTCTCACAGTTGATGTGGTTTGGTTAACAGTACTCTCTTAAATATTCATGTTGTAAAGAATAAATATGATTTAAATGTTTGTGGACTATAAGTGATAATTAAAATTCCTCTCAATCTTACACAGTGCCCCTTTAAGCTCATACATCTGTTTCAGTTTAACTTCACTCTTGCATCCATCTTCCCTTATCTCAAGGGTCTATTAACAGCAAAAAAGCCACAATGGCCAAATTCAAAGAAATTTAAGTCAGAATGAGCCACAACTATAGATAAATAAATAATATATACATGACACAAAGGTGAATATACACACGTTTTACAAAGTAGGTCTATCATACTTGATAAAATAATTGTCACTTTCTGCATTCTGGTGTGTTTCTGCAGATGCTATACTGATACTGACAAACTCCAACATAACTGTATATTCTTAAAAGTTTGGACTGCAGAGATGAGATTTGCCAAGATGGGAATATTTATCACATTAGAAAATTTCTTGAAGTAGTGCGTGTTATTGTTCAAATTATGACCTCACACAGGCCGTATACTAAATTTGTATGTGTTTTACATGCAATCATCACAATAACTGTGCTAATAACGATAGAAAAACACACTTGTAAGACCTGACAGCAGTTTCAGAGACAGTTCTCAGTATGCAAAGTATTACATTTACACACTACATATTAGAATGTGCTTTCTTTTTCTTATAGCAGCAGAGGTTACATTAACCGACAATTTTCCATACCGATTGTATTTTGCTTTGACGGAAAATTTTCAAGGCCCTCCGTCATTTTGACGGATTGAAAATGGAGCTGCTCTTTTATATAATAGTCTACTAAATGAGTGACCTGCATCCCGACCGGACTCGCGCTCTCCCGCTCTCTCAAACTGAGGAAGCAGCGAGGGACAAATGCTGCTTTCAATCCCATTCAGGCGCTGCTATTCCGTCCAGGAGGCCGCTAGACTGACGCCTGCAGAGCGCACGGTGCTGTCGCCTGAGTAAATACGTGACCTATCAATCTGTAAACAGGAGGATGCAGTTTCACAGACCACACGTTCGCTACGGAGTGTGGATAAGGCTTCATTCGACAAAAACAGCGGGATGGACAGAGTTTTGTCGGCCTGATTTCAAGAGGATTTGTGTCTATGACCAGGATCGCTCGACAGACAAACGCTGATGTTTATTCAGATTCAGAAACTTAGCGGAAAGTCGCTCCTGCAGTTCCTTGGTTTGGTGACGCGCTCACTTCGACTTGTGTCAGAGAAACATTCGCGAATGAATGAAGGACTGGCTTTTACGCAGGGGAAATGGAAATAACACATGGAGTTTGGGCTAAATACAGTGTGGATTTGCAGACAGTGGAGAGAAGTGGAACTTTGTGCTTCAGGTAAGAGATGCAGAGCCTGTCACATTAGTCACAGTGAGATTGATGAATGTCAAACGGACACAGTGTTTTTTGCAGATGCTTTCATAATATCTTAAGAAACTATTTATGCAGAGTTCAGTCATTTTTTGTAACTCATCTTATGTCTCATGACCTGTGTGCTCCCGTACAGTCTTTGTGACAGAAATCAGCTACAAAAACATACACAGCAATAAACCTACTGAACAAAATTATGACTGATAAAAATCCCTCATGACGGATTTTTTTAGACCTTGTCCGTCACGGTGACGGATTGGAATTAAGTCTAGTGTAACCACTGTATAGCAGTGTATTTTCTGATTGTCAGTGAGAGCCCAAAGAGCCACACTGGAGTCTTTAACCCCTGCCTCATCCTAATCATTTTTAAATACAGCTTCAATGGTTAATGAGAAAGAAACTACAAAGGTCCTAAAAGTCAACTTTGCATATTATCTCCTAGATCAGTAATGCAGTCAAGCACGTGCCCTTCAACCAGAGAGAAGATGGTTCAGTCTGTTAGTAAGTATATTATATTTAGCACCAGTATTTTATCTGTATTCCGGTATTCCAGTTCTGGCATATTGAAAAGGTTACACAAGTAGGTATGGAAATGCATTCAGCTCTGTTTGGACGGACCTCATTAACCTTAGCTTCAGTCAACAACCAGTGAATGTATGGCAGCTGTGCAATGCTAATCTTTCCATTTATGAAACTAACTAATTAAAACGAGTAAGATGAAACCAAAAAGAACAACAGCGCCATGTGACAGAAAGAAATAATTAGGTGCAGAAGCTTTCAGAACTTGAAGCGATAACCTGCTGAGACTGAATAACATGCAGCGAATTACCCGAAAAAGATCACACAAAAGGCTAAATCTATCGTCATGAATCTATTCAACGCGTTTGCGGTGTGTAATTTGCATCAGTGTGTACATTTTTGGAAATATTTTTTGTATAAATGAAACATTGCACTCAAATCATAGTTGGAATGTATAACAATAACATTCTCACCAAAAATCTTTTAGTAAACATAAACATATGAGCTACTGACAACAAAAACGTGACCTACTGTAAACAAAAACATGTGACGTACTGTAAACAAAAACATGTGGCCCACTGTAAACAAAAACATGTGACCTACAGAAAACAAAGACATGTGACCTACTGTAAACAAAAACATGTGGCCTAATGTAAGCAAAAACATGTGACGTACTGTAAACAAAAACATGTGATCTATTGTAAACAAAAACATGTGGCCCACTGTAAAAAAACGTGATCTTTTGTAAACAAAAAACATGTGGCATACTCTAAACAAAAACATGACATCTATTGTAAACAAAAACATGTGGCCCACTGTAAACAAAAACGTGATCTTTTGTAAACAGAAAACATGTGGCATACTCTAAACAAAAACATGACATCTATTGTAAACAAAAACATGTGGCCCACTGTAAACAATGACATGTGGCCTACTGTAAACAAAACGTGATCTTTTGTAAACAAAAAACATGTGGCATACTCTAAACAAAAACATGAGATCTATTGTAAACAAAAACATGTGGCCCACTGTAAACAATAACATGTGGTCTACTGTAAACAAAACGTGATCTTTTGTAAACAAAAAACAAGTGGCATACTGTAGACAAAAACGTACTGTAAACAAAAACATGTGGCCTAATGTAAGCAAAACCATGTGACCTACTGTAAACAAAATCATGTAGCCCACTGTAAACAAAAACATGTGACCTAGTGTAAACAAAAACATGTGGCCTACTGTAAACAAAAACATGTCACCTAGTGTAAACAAAATCATGTAGCCCACTGTAAACAAAAACATGTGATCTAGTGTAAACAAAAACGTGACCTACTGTAAACAAAAACATGTGATCAGCAGTAAACAAAAAAATGCTGGTCATAAAAGTGGAAATTAGCAGGCTCCATCTTTAACTGCTAAGTTGTTTGTCATTTCCTGCTTTTGTAAGCGTAGTCCTGTATGTTTTGCTGAGAATTAGGCCAGGGACATCTTTGAGCATTGCAAGCCTTATGTGCGACAAAAAAAAAAAAAAAAGACTTGTGTTGCAAGCGCATTTAGAAAACACGCCAATTAAACTTGTCGAGCGTAGCAAGTGACACATTGTGCGAGCGTTGTGCAGATGTAGGTGCGTAGAAGCGTAGAATACAGAGAAATCAGGTTTCTCCTGTTATATTTGTGTATTTGCCATAAGCACCACACATCCTGGGACAGATCTGGATGGTGTGAAGGAGACTTACAAACCCACAGCGTGACTGTCTATCCCCAAATGGCTCAACACCCACAAGTGAGCAGAGCTCCCTTATATACCCCCCTCGCCCCTCCCACAAGCTAATTAATTAACAAAACATAGGGGTTTAACTTCTAACTTAACAATAGCTGTGAGCTAAATGCTAACGTGAAGCTTTTTGAACTTACTGTATACTTTCTGACACACCACATCAGCATTTAAACCTGGTTGTGACTCGACTTGAATTAGTTAAGCTTATTCAGACTTCATTATACAAACCTTTTCTTACCCATTTTCTATAGGCTTCAACAGGCGCCATTTATGCTAAAAAATCCTAGCATATTTGTTTGCAGCCCTAAAACAGTGAAGATTAGATGTTCCCCTTTACGTTATGTAAAAGCATTACGTAAGCATTTTGACTAGCACGTGTCACGAACAGTACCAACTCTGAAGTCCAATAAAAACTAAGATCAAGCTTATTCCAGACCGAGACGCTTCTTCAAAGAGAGGCTAAATGTTTGGGCCGACTCTTGGAGACTGAACAGCTGCAGGGTGTAAAGAAGAATCTCATGATCACAGAGCAAGAGGCAGGTCCAGGAGGTGAAACGCGGCTGTGGAAGGTGGTTGTTTGGAGGCTACAAATCTGAAAACAGGTGACGACTCTTGTATTGTGTTTAGCAGCGGTCCCAAAACTTTTTTTTCTTGTAAGGACCGGTGCAGTCAATCTTTTATTTTTTACAGTGACCGGTCAAGGTTGGGCAACTCATTATTGTGGATGTTTTAAGCTTGTTACTTCAAATTGCTGTCAATTGGGTAAAGAGCCTCTATTTTTTTAGTAAAGCACAAGAACGTAGTGATAGACTTTAAAAATACACTGTACACCTCTGGGACCCAATAGAAGATGGCCTACGACCTGGCTATGGCCTTGGATCGATGGTGGGGAATACTTGGTGTATTGGGCTTGGAAGAGCTGAGTCTGAGCTTTGGAATTTGGTGAGATGAACAATAGGGGTTATGCACTAACGTCTTCCGGTCTCAGATTGACATAGGTTGCTACATCTGGTGGAGTAGTCCGATATAGTGTCACTATTTATCCTGGATGTACACAGACTGCGAGTTCGGTGCGGGTCGGGACTCATGTTGGTCCTGCAGAACTTAGAAAATGCTTAAACCTTAAACCTTGGGGAGGTCTGCAGTGAAGAAGAGATCCACTCCCATGGACAGAAGTCACAATTTTGTTGAGGATATCCCAGTTGATTACAACTGGATATCCTGCAATGTGAGCCAGGGGTGAGATAACTTTATGTGGCCTCCAGGATGATTTCTGAATGTTATTTATAGTGGCCCTTTGATGAAAACTTGTAACAATTTGAAATACAGGTCCCAGAATACACTGCAGCTAGCTCTGTTCTGTGTATGAAGGGCAAAAGAGGAGCCACATAGGCCAGAATGGAAAAAAAATGTTTGTGGAAGGACACTTTGCACAATAAAATACAATTCAAAATAATGTAATGTAAAGGAATTTGAATATATCATCGGTAATAGTACGGCCCTTGACTAACTCTGACTTCGATCAATTGTGCCCCAGCTCCATTTGAGTTTGACACCAGTGGGGTGTCTAGGGGGTGTTAAAGGGTAAAAGGACTGTTTTAAAAACCAATACTGCGTCCCAACTGGTCAAAAAGTCCGCTGAGCATTTTGTGCCCTTTAAAATGTACATCTTACACAGAGTCTCCTCAAAGCCAGCTCTGAAAAATGACCATAAATACATCCCACAGACATGGAACAGTCTGTGTTTTCTGCAAACATTAGAGCCCCTAATCTACTTTGACTTGTTGAGCCAACCTAACTTATCTTTATATTTGAGAGTTCATATGCAGTTTAAGCTGATATTACACAACCCATTCATTCTTTCCTCCCTCATTCAAGTATGACTGGCCTAAAGAATGTCATCCAGACTAAGGGCTTATGTTGAGTACAGTAAACATGGAATGTTCCCGCCAGGTCAGGGAGGTTAAATGCATAAAAAAAATGAATTAAAAAGTACTATTTCTGTTGCTTTGTGATTAGAAGATTTGAAGTTTGTTTTTAAAATGTTTTCTCAAATTTAAATGCACAGTTGAATGTGTCTAATGTCTAAATTACAGTATCTTCTGCATTGCACTGTAACTTTCTGAAGATGAAAAGTCAACAGCACAATGGTTTTGTTATTCATATTGTTCACCAAAAGTCTGTTCTTTCTTGGATTGAAAAACTTCACTAGAGTCTTTTAGGATGACACGGTAGGTGACTCTTGGCCTAGGTCTTTCTATGTTGAGTGTGCATGTTACCCCAGTGTCTGCATTGGTTTCCTCTGGGTGATCCCCCACCACTAAAACATGTGCAGTAGCGTCCTTCCAGATCTGCAGATGGAAATTAGTTGTCAAAGCTACAAACATCTCTCTCTAATGTGCTAGACAGGGTGTCCAAACTTTTGTCAACAAGGGCCTCATGTTGAAACACAGACTAAATGAAGGGCCAATAAAACAAACCAAATAAAAGTGGACATGCAATAAACATAACATATTTGGGATTAAAGCCAGCATGGTACACAGTAAAACTACTGATACAAACTTTAAAGAGTAGATTTTTCAAACTCAGTGTAAAATGCATTACATATTTCTGTTTAGGCAAACTCTTGAGGTGACCTGAGGCCAACAAATATTGGTCAGAGGGCTGCATTTGGCCCCTGGGCCGCAGTTTGGACATGCCTACGTTAGTACATTGTTCTAATAAAAATAACCTTAATGTTATCTTTGTGAAATAGACGTTTGACTTGATAAAGCAGGATTCTCAAACTTTTTGAGGCCAGGGACCCCTGATTGTTCGACATAGACATTCAAAATTGTAAAATATAATAAAAAATTTTTTTCATTCTTGTTCATTGTTATAGTGTTTTCTATCAAAAACATTTGAGATTGTATATTATATTAAAAAAATGTAGAATTCAATGTAATCAGAGATTTTTGAGGGACCCCCAGCCCACTTGAGAACCATTGTGATAAAGTACATTACAGCACATACACTTTTAATACATTAAATACCTGTCCATCATTAGTCATTCTCTGAAGTTTATGGATGTGTTGCATCTTGTTTATGGATAAATCATCATTATACTGTCTGTAGGCTACTTTCTTGTGTTTCTTGTTGAACGTCCTGGAGACACAGATCTCAGAACAGTAAGAACCTTCTTGAAAAATGTTGGCCAAACATTGGTGCATTGAGTACAGTGTGTATGCCTACAAGCTGGACTCAATGTCACTGACAACACCAGAGCCACTTCAAAGCCCATTCCAGGAGTTCTTCTGACTGTCCCAAAGCTGTCGTAGTGAGTCTGCTGCAGCACTTTAAGTCTTCAACTCGCCTCAACACACTGTGAAAGCAGCTCTGGGCTGGGAGGAACTGAAGACTGACAGTACCACAGAGAAAAGGGACTGGGACCAGGAACTGAACCCCAACCATACCACAGAGAAACGGGACCAGCGCTAGGAACTGAAGGTAGACTGTAAAAAAATCCCAAGATATTTCCATTCCAATTTAATGTAATATGACATCTCCATGAGCATAGTTTAGACCAGTTTTTTTTTTTAGTTTTTTCTGCGGCCTACCTCCTACAAAAAGTAATGCTAAGTCAAGCTATTTTGGAAAACATTTAATTTTGTAATACTGTCCATTACGCTTAAAGGGAAACTATGTCACTTTTCTGGTGAAGGGCCTGCCTACTTTTGTATTTTTGTGCCGTATATGCAGAGTAAATTGGAGGAAGTAAAAATCTCGTATAGGCTAGTACTTTAAAGTTAGCCATTAGCTTAAAGGCAGTTTTATGATCGTGATCAAATCTGAAAACATAATGGTGTTCTCTGACTAACGTGAGCCTTTTGTGCTTAACGGAAGCCAATTCAAAGAGCTAATCAATGCAATAAACACCCGAGAATTACTCATTACACATTTACACACTTTAGTTTATGCTTTTAGACCACAGACAAACATTTGCGATCATTCTCTTTTCATGCTAGTCTCTTTTTATGAACAGAACTGCAAATTAAACAATCAGAGAAAAGGTTTTGAAAGACGATGGCTAAAACACGCTCAAATAAAAACTAAATCGATGCTGAAGTACATTTGTAGCTTCATTATGTAGCTTAATTCACTTCAGAGCTTTGTCAATCCAGTAAATTGCTCTGTCTTGATTCTGTCTTTGATCATTTCTAAAGGCCCAGACACACAACAAGCAACAAAAATTGCGTGCGTGAAGTGGCAAAACCACAGTCGTGCGGCCACACCGCCAATTACAGCAGAATATAGGGTGTGTTCGCCTGCAGTGCGTCATCACCGGCCACTGACCCTGTGTTTTTCTATAGAAAACACACTTGTCGTTCCGTGTTTATGCTCTTGTATGAGGTCTATAGTGAAAATAGCCCCTTTCTTTCGCAGGGTGTGTGGTGCAGATGACAAATACACAAATACAACAGTAGAAACCTGATTTCTCTGTATTCTACGTTTCTACACACCTATACACCTTCAGATTTTTGTGCACACAATACTTGCACGATGTGTCGTTTGCTACGTGCGACAAGCGTGGACTGTGTGGCTGGTTTCATTGACTTGTGTGTTTTCTAAACCAATGGTTCCCAACCTTTTGAGTACACCTTAATGATGATTTCACACACAGTATGCCCTAGGCCAGGCCTTTCCCAGCCGAGTGCCAAACAGGCCTTCCAAAAATCAAGCCTGATCTCACAAGAAAGCGTACATTTACCACGACATTACGCAACATGTAAATTACGTATAATCAGCACGAGTTCACGGCTGTTTTGCGTAATTATATCACGCGTCACAGTCCAAGTTCATTTCTATGGTCGTTGTTAAGACGTGTTTTTATTTATTATGATATTAACAAATCCTGATTCTAATCTAACCTGCCCCAACCCCAGACCTAAACTTACCCATTTCACCTAAAGAAAACATCCCCATGTGGCTGCAACCTAAACTCGTGTCATTTTTACACTTTTTCCTATGGTGCTGAACGTACGGCGTAACAGAAGTACGCAAAACAGCTGTGAAGTCATGTTCAAAATACGCTGTTTTTGTGTCGTGGTAAAGTACGCTTTCAAGTGAGACTGTGTTGAAAAATCTGATCTGGCCCTCCAGTCACTTTCCTAATAATACAAAATATATAATTTTAAATTTATAGATTTATTCTGGGTTATTACTCTAGAAGGCTTACATTTACCACGACACAAAAACAGCGTATTTTGAGCACGAGTTCACAGCTATTTTTAGTATTATGTTATATGAAAAAAGTAAAAATGACACAAGATTTGGTTGCAGCCTCGTGGGGAAGTTTTCTTTAAGTGAAACGGGTAAGTTTAGGATTCAAGTTACTAAAATGGGTTAAGTTTAGGTCTGGGGCTTGGGGCAGGTTAAGATTAGAATCGGGATTTTGTGAATGTTAATAAATAAGAACACGTCTTAACAACCACCATAGAAATGAATTGGGACTATGACGCGTGGCATATTTACGCAAAACAACTCGTGCTAGTCATACGTAATTTATATGCCGCGTAAAGTCGTGGTAAATGTACGCTTTCTTGTGAGATTGGACTCTTTAACCAGGCAATAGCTATCTTGTTTTTATTCTATTTTTACTGTGTGAAAATAGGATTTGCCAATGGAGCTAGTGTTTTTCTAGTGTTTAAATTCCACTTGCATTTATTTGACTCATTTCCACTGAGAAAAAGTATTTTTTTTTAAATATTGTTTTCATCAAAGCCATCCACTTTGCTTTCGTTCTATTGGCAAATCTTCTTTGAATGTTTTAATTCAGCCTTAGACATTGGGTTTGAACATGAAACAAAAGCAACACATGGATTCACTTTCACCTTAACCAGCTAAAACACTGCTTGGAATTTATTTCAACATGATATCAATTTATTTTTCAGAATATTTTGGAAATTAAGGAGATTGTGAAACAAGCACATGATTTACTGACAATGTAAAGTAAATTCTTCGACGAGCTAAAAGTGCGTTCCTGTCTAATCTTGAAACAATGAACCCTATCAATTCCTTAAATCCTCAGCAGCAAAACCGTGTTGAGGAGCTTCAGACTGAAAAAATTCTCGCGCTACATGTTTACGAAAGCATCGTGTCGCTGTTTTGGTGGAATTTCCGGGTTTTCTGTAATTGGTTGACTCAGCGCTCAGAAAGGCCGCCCACGAAATTGAACCTCGGCGCTCCGCTCCCAGACCCTCACAGTTTGTCTGTCAAAGCGTGTAGGGACTGGCTGGTCAGGCAAGTCTATCACTGCATTCAAAGAGTGTCAAACCATGTTTAGAATGTCAATATTAAATTTCATATATCACTGGGGGAAACCCAGAAATCCTTCCGCGACCCCCAGGTTGAGAACCACTGGGCTAAATAATCTGTCCTGTCTCATGTCCTCTTTCTCCTCACATCCTCACACTTCTGTCTCTGTCTCCATGTCCTCCTCATATGCTCACACTTTTCTTGTCTGGATTGACGCTCTAAAACAAATGTGACTCTATTTGTCCTAATGCAGTTGTGTTCATGGGACAGATTTATTTGTCAGAAGAGTCACCAGCACATGTGTTCATTGTTCAGGTGATTGAACAAGAAAACATCCCTTTGGAGCAAAAGTGTTGGTTATAAAAACATAGTTTAACAGCAGTGACCCAAGAGTTAAGGAAGACTAATTGTGTGTAAGGTTTTGCAAAACACTGTGTGAGGAGTTCAGCAAAAAGAGTGAAGACAAACATGGTGTTACTGTTGTAGCAAGAATGTTTTGATCTGGATAAGTGAATGTTCAATTATATTGACTTTGGAGCCAAACTACTGAAAAAACTGTATTATGTGATCTACAGTCTCCATTGATAATGCTAACTCCATCAATGTTCATTTCAGTCAAATAATAAAAAAATCGAATCAGTATTTTTGTTTTCATCCTGGCATTATCCTGACATTATTAAAGTTCTGATCTAGTTGGAAATCTCAGGCTTTTTCTGCTTTAAGAGTGAAATGTCAGACTTAAATCTCTGGTGTGGCGAGGCTGGTGTACTAGAACGTTCCGGTGACAAAAGAGCGTGTGCAGATAAAATGGCTGCCAGTGCATTAGAGGAAGGTGAGAGATACAAAGGTGAGAAAAGGAAAGGTCACTGCAGAGCGGATATATACAAGTAATGACTTTTTCCACAGTTTCATTAAAAAATAGATCCTAACGTTTTTGTCCAACAGGTGTTTTCATCTAGTCACAACAGCTCAGCAGGAATATACACTGTTTAGAGATGGGCAGCAATGAACATTTTTAAAACACAACAATTACACACAAAACTCAATAAATAGTTATTTTAACTTTTTTTTTTAGTGTATTTTAAGTTTTGTAGAGTGTGCAGTTCTATGGTGTGGTAATTTGGCTTGGATAATAAGTTATATATTTAAAAATGTTATAAGGTTTTGTTTGAAGACTTTAATGGGTCGTTTCTCTATGATTCCTGAGTCGTTTTTGATGATTTAAAAACTCAGACAGAGCTGTATCTGTCCCGCGGTCTGTACAGCAGAGCTGGGGGCTTCATGTTTTTGGGTTGAACCACGGACCCGTGTTAGCGCCAACAAAATAGTAAATCATGATTAAGCATGTGGTACATTAACGCAACAATAACACCATAAGCCCTAATATTTTCAAAATGTTTAGTGGTAAATAGGGATGTCACGATATCAAATTTTAGATTCACGATTATAGTAAAAGGAAAAATCACGATTTATTCACGGTTATTGGCATAAAGGAAAAAAAAAAACGTATATATATACATTTTTTTAAATCTAAATGATTGTGTTTGATTTGCTGACAGTGATACATGTGTTACATTAATATGATGTAGCCTAGAATCAAAATAATAAATGCAATCATTTTAAATAATTATCCTATGAAAAAAAAATAAAAAAAAATAATGTTTTAAACAGATTACTAATCAAGCTTTTTTTTTTTTTTTTTTACATCATTGTCCCTTTAATGATTGCTTTAATATTCTCAATACTTACAAGGAGAGATTCATTACTAACTAATAATATATTATGTGCATATCTGTCACGTGACTCACGAAGGCGACGTCATCCACGCGTTTTGTTTTCCCAGCGTCGTCATGTGACCACCTGGACGCGTCTCTGCTTTCATTTTACTTTCAGGTCGGAGTTTATGTCAAATGAAGCTTAAATACTCGTTTATTTTTACCGTCAGCTGTGTGACACTCTGGGAGCGCTTCGTTTAAAGGATTTACGTTGTTTCTTTACCTTTACTTGGACGAACAGCGAGGGATGATCGTGTCGAAGATGCTGGATCATGTTGGATGTGTTAGCTCTTTTAGCGGCTACTTTTCAAAGGCATCTTGGACACTCTTCAGCCCGCACAAGCACTGGTCATCTTAAAACATCCCCTGACTTGATTCTTTGGATTTGGGCTAATGGACCTAAGCGGTAAGTTGACGACACACGCTGTTTGTTTTCCGCTGGCGCTGCTCACACAAGGCAGTCCCGTCACAGAAGACGTAAGACGTGTTTGGGGTATACCGTGAGTTGTAAGAATTCTACGAATAACCTACCGTGGAGGAAATATTTGCGATTACTGAAAGTATGAAATAAGCTTGAGGGTGAGCTCACCGGACCAAAACTGATCAAGACAGGACCGGAGCTGGACCGAATGCAGTCTGAGGTACAGTTAAATCTGACCTAGGTCAAATCATGAACTTTTTTCCAGTACATAAGTCTTTGCTATTTTGCTATATTTGCTGCCACGTAGTAAGGTGTAATTATGGGTAACATAGCTTCATTGTAATTACTAACAATTCAATAGCTACATAATAAGTATGAGTAACAACAAAATAGTTATGCTTTAAGTACAAATTCTAACGATATAGTTTTGCTGGAAGTATGAGTAATAACTACATAGTTACGATGTAATTATAAATAATAACTGCAAGTACAGGTATTAACTAAATTAAACTTTTTGACTTT
Source organism: Mugilogobius chulae (assembly GCA_038363315.1). Lineage (NCBI taxonomy): Eukaryota > Metazoa > Chordata > Actinopteri > Gobiiformes > Gobiidae > Mugilogobius > Mugilogobius chulae. The sequence goes on from CM076416.1 coordinate 13,114,737, forward strand.
AATTAACAATGCTATATTTTTGTACTTCTGAAGGCGACTCAGGGGCACAGTGGTTAGTGCGCTGGCCTCATAGAAAAAAGGTCCTAAGGCCTTTTTTGTATGTGGAGTTTGCATGTTCTCCCCATGTCTAAGTATGTTTCCTGCAGGGGCACCGGTTTACCCTTCCACTAAAAACATGTCCATTGGCACCTCCACTTTCCCCTTCCCAGGACAACAGATGAAATTAGCTGCATCTCTGCCATTGTGCTTAATATAATGGTAGATAGTCCTAATAGAGATTAACCTTAGAAAAGAAATTTCAACTGTATTTTTATAGAAAAGTAACTGTACTTTTCCTTGAGAAGTGAAGTGAACGTCAGTCTTTTGTCACATTCTGGTACACCTACGTAAACCCACACTCGCCTCCATTAAATTCCAAATCATTTCTCTTCAAATCTGATTAAAATGAAAGGCTTGACTTTGGCTGTGCTCTTCACGCTGCAGTTCTGTCGGGCCACATGTAGTTGGAGCAGATTTCCCCTGAGTGGCTCGCTCTCACATGACACTAATTTACTAATGACTCCTGAACAGTAACGATGCAGCACCTTAGCCTTGCACCGCTGATGCCATTACAGCACATGAGTGACATCAAACAGATTAGCCCGACTTAGCCACTCGTGTCCTTGGCTGTTAGCTGTTAGCCATGCGTATCAGTCACGCAGGAGAAGGTGAGACTTCCTCTGTCTGTGCTGTTTGGCAAAAGGTGTGAATGAGCCGGCGGTGTGAAGAGCATCTGTATGTGCACAAGACTGTCAGAGATCTACGTGAGAAGGAGAGGGAGCTTTTTAAAGATCTGTTTATTCAAATCAAAAGAAAAATCTGTAAAAAAATATTCTGACCTTACACTAGCTTTTATAAATTCATAAATATTCCCTATGGTGCATGTTTAGGCTGGAGTGGCCAGAGAAAACCATCCAGACCAACTCCACAAAAGGCGAAAGTGCTGCCACTCAAAAAGTCCTACAACTGAACTTTATGCACATTACCACAAGTGAACTAGATATATAGAGTGTCTTTGAAAGGTCACATGACTGTCCAGAGGTTTTGCTCAGTTTGTAAAGAGCGTATCTTCGGCCCAAACAATCCGAATTTGATCCCCATGCGTCATGTGTTTTTATCATTTCTGCATACTGACAGTACAGTCCTCACTGAGACGTCTGATGTTCCAGCTAGACAGTTAACTCTTTGCTGAGACAGTTGTAGCAGTTTTTAGCTTTAATGGTCATTTCTTGAAGCAGAGTGAAACTGCAATAAAGAAGTACACACATACAATTAGCAAACTTGTATAAATTTAACCAAAAGTGAGTGTACAAAACATACGTACAGGCATGGCTTCTGTAGGAGTTAAAACAAAGTTTAAATCTTTTCATTTGAGTCTATTTTACTGTGTAGTTTTTCTAGCAGATATTAGTCGTGTTCAAGATGGTCAAGGCGGTGTAGTCGGCTCGAGGCGTTAAGGGGGGGTCGGGTCTGACGACAGCACTGTCCGTAGCGCTGATTGATCTCTCGCGCTGTCATCTGACAGGACCCCCTTAACGCCTCGAGCCGACTGCACCGCCTTGACCATCTTGAACACGACTATTGTCCTTGCTTTTTCACACTTCCTGTGATGCATACTGTCAAATATAGGCTTGATTTTCAAAATAAAAGTCATACATGAAAATTGCTGCAAACTGCCTGAAAGGCAAAACACTGTCAAATGAATTTAGAAATAGTAGAAATGGGATGATTCACTTAAGTCACGATTCGACACTTTTCAATTTTGCAGGACGATTTTTGATTTAGTTTGATTTATTTATCTTGACTTTTTTTTAGCTTAAGACACAATAAATTATGTTTTATAATGTTATTTGTGAGTCAGAACTTAAATTTTTATCAACCTTTGAACAACAAACATCATTTAGTGTTCATATTGGAGTCAGTTGTTAACGCAACAAAATAAAGCACATTCAGGTAGGTTCACACTTTGTTTCTTCAAACATTGTGGCTTTTATTGTATTATTGTTTGTATTATACAACTGTAGAGTGTGTTTAAGTCTGTGGCTACATGAGAAAACTGATCAATTCTGGCTTTACAATCCGATCTCTGCAAACTTCGATCGATTTTCAAAGTTTTCGATTGATTTTCCATCCCTAACAAACTTGTGGTTTTATCAGCTTGAACTCACGGATGTGTGGTCTGTTCAAACCAAAGTCAGGGCACGCGATCTCAACTGTCTGATGCTGCGCAAATGTTTGTTGTCAAACAATGTCACAAATATTGTAGTTACATGTTTGCGCTGCGGTTAACGCTTGAATGCTTGAAGTTGGACCACTCACGATCGTATCCACCATAAAAGTCATCTCACAAACAACACAATGGAACCTAATGACACGGGTGGTGTTGTAGTGGGACACCTGAAAAATAATCTCCCAAGACTATTACTCAGGCCACACCTTCCTCATGCAGACACATTGGACCAAAACTCCTCTAGTGCAGAAGACTGTATTTCTTACGTTATGGACAAATCATCCAACTCACCTGTTTGTTCATGAATATGTAGATGAAAGGGTTGAGGACGGTGGAAAGCTTGGCTAGCAGTGAGGGTGCGATGCTAGCCTCCGGGGTCAGGAGGTCACGAGGGCCGAAGGTGGACAGCAGGGCGGCCACTCCGTACGGCAGCCAGCAGACCAGGTAACACACCACCATGGTCACCACCATCATCAGGACCTTCTGCTCTCTGCGCCGAGGCACTATGGAACTCATCCGGCTCACCTGGGAAGCAACACACAGACGGTCAGTGGAGATCTGGGTTTGGTCCGGTCTAGGATGAGTTTGTGCTGGGCCGTTTGTAGCGTAAGTAAGGCAACATTTACTGATTGTGGACTAGCTAATCACATAAATGGTCTTTCAAATCAAACATAGCAGAAACTTCAATTAATTTCAAAGCACAAATGCAAGTTCAATCTGTGCTGTAGAGTTTGCATTAGTGTTTCAAATGTGTATTGTATGTGAGTAAGTTTAAATGCTCCAAGTTGCAATACATGAAATTACAGTTCATTGGCGATTGCCTGGATTGCGCTATGATGTCTTTAAAGGGAACTTATTGTGTTATTTTTTATATTTAGTAAGAAACTAGAACATCAGATCAGCAGATCAGTAATTTACCTTGGGTTCATTGTAAACACAAAGTTTTTAAAAATAGGAACAGCTCTACTGACTTCCTGTTCAAAACTGCAGAACTGATAAGCCCCGCCTCTTCATTTAAAAATTTAACGGTAAAAGCAACAGATTTTTAAAAACTATATATTATTGTTGAAAGTGGCCATGGGACAGTATTGAACCATACGTGCTTCACTTTGAGTTTTAATCTTTTGAATTATATTAAAGGAACCGTATGTAAGATTTTGATGTCAGATTTCATAAACATGAATTATACTGTATGTGTCCACCGATATAAGGTCAACAAGTCCAAATCTGCTATTATTTTTACTCAAAGTCAATGTAATTCTGAGGTATTCTTAATTAAAAAAGCAATGGGCATGATGTTGTTGATGTTTACATTTATCATCCAATCAGAAAGCAGAATAAGCCTCACATGACTCTCAGTTGGGTTGCCAGTTTGGTTTCTTAGAAGCTGAAGTTCATTTTGAATCAGTAATCAGTAGCTTTCTATCTTCAATGTATGGCCATTTCACACTGTGGCAACCCATGTTCATTTGTGATTGTTATGCCTTTCTAAAACCACTAGTCGTGCATTTTACATACGGTTCCTTTAAGTAAATACAGACAAGTGGGAGGGATAGGTGGTAGGTGAGAATGAGGATTTCTGAGCACTTGAGCTCCTGCTGAAGAACAATACAAGATTGCTTCAACATGCATGAATCAATTCAAATATAACTGAGTAAACTAATGATGAAGGAAGGCCATTATAACAAGGTTAAAAACTTAGAAAAGTGAATTTGACATAATAGTCCTTTAAAGGTCACTGTGTAACTTTCTGGAAGTGAAAAGTCATCTACATAATTTAGAATTAGAAAGTTAAAGCAATACTTGGACTTTCTGAATGGAGATGAACACATTTTATGCCATAATATGAGAAAAAAACATGAGCTAAAAGAACAGTGTTCGGGCCTCTCAGTCAAAAAATGACTATTTTGTGGCCATGCAGCCCGCTCATAATAAAACTTAAAAGATTTTATTATTATTTAGCATAACAAAGGAATCTAAATGGCAAAAATATGCTTTTATTCGAGTTTATTTTTGGCCAAAAAGTTGCGCAGTGCACCTTTAAGTTCTCTGAGGTTACGTCTACAATCGCAGACAGCCTGTTGAATACCAGTGGCTCGAGCCGAATTCTCCGGCGCTAGTCGTCGTTCTCTATTATTGTCATTATTTTATTTTATTATTTCTTTATTTCGTATAGGCCCCTGGTTTTATGCATCAGACGAATGTTGTAAACTGGTTGTTTAATTTAAAAAAGGTAAATCATTCATCTAGCTTTCCAAACCGCAATTTCACAGAAGAAGAGTCATAACATAACTACTGTGTCGGTGTGAGACTGACTGATGCAGGGTCGAGCAGCACTAGGACATGCTTTTGAGAAATGAAAGAATTTTTGAACTGCGGTGTTTTTTGGTTAAAATGTAAGTCGCCTATCAATTGAGAAATAGACTTGATGATTTAGCTTACTTTGTTAGCTGTGTTGTGGAAAGGTTGCAGTAGTTAAGAAAGGCCAATCAGTCACACCAAATATGCACATGTGCGCTCTACAACAGCAAAACACCTCGTAGTCTTTGTGCCAAATGTGCATTCAACAAAACACAAACTATGCTCTCACAGCTAGGCCTGGGCAATAGTGTGACAAACTCGAATCGTGAGCTATCTTTGTGACAATCTGCTTTTTTGGTGAAATCGTCACATCGTGATTTCTCTTTCTCTATTTATGCATCTGTTCTTCAATATGACTATTTTTTCCAACTTATTACTCTTATTCTCAGAGTTGCCAATCCAAGTCTTTATAGTGACTTTGGGCGTCTTTTTGAAGTCGTTTTTGGACTGCGCTTTTAGTTCATAAAAGGAACTAATCTTAGCAATTTTTCAGGTTTGATTTAGAGAATATTCATTTATAAGGAACAACATTTTTAGCATGTTTTCATGTCTAAAAGTTGCTATTAACCTAAGAAAAACAACACACTTGTTTTGCAGCAACACACAATGTTGTAATTGATCGTTTTTTTTAACACTTATGTCAGATTTTGACAGATGGATTTAGCTATTGATATTGAATTGTAATTACCTCAAAGACATAGGAAAGAAACTGTGATCAAATAAAATCGAAATCATGATCTTGCTCCAAAAAATCATGATGTTAATTTTTTGCCATATCGTCCAGCCCTGCAGCACTCACTTCTTACTTCTCCCGAACAAACAAGGTAAGCTTCGGTCTCGCTCTGCAGTAATTCACTTGTTATTCTCTTAAACAAACTGTGCACAAGCTTATGACAGCGCTCACAGTCCGCAAGTCTCCCAAAGGCATCTGCCTTCTAAACAGAAGACGACAGTGGGTCCACAGCTAATATTCCAATAAAACAGTCTCCGGCGCAAATCTTTCTGTCTAAAACCTCTGTGTTGAGCTTCATAAATCCACATGTTCCAGTAACAGTCTGAAGTTTACACAAAGAATGTTGCATGATATAGGCCTAATCCAAATTTGTTGAAACATCCTCCTGCTCATGACTCCAGTTGAAATCAGAATCCGAAATGTAAACCACTGGGTGTCTGCAGCCAAACAAGTCAAACTGTGCAGCCTTCTCCATTTCTCCAGGTAGAGATGGGTAAAACTTTTATGTGCTCCTTTGTTACAGTTCCGCGTGTGGCCAGAAATGAATATGAAACCTAAAGAGTAGCGCTCAGTGTTGGAGTCCACATGAACAACAGCTGATTCATTTGCATGCGCTTTGTTTAGAGTCGTAACTGAACAGACTATACGTGTGTTTTAAAGTATAGTTTGACAAATAGCATCATTAAGGCTGTAAAAAATAATTTATAACATTTTAAAGAACGCAATAACCGAACAAAGAACCATTAAGGAACTGGTCTTGAAAAACAAGTGCCGTTAAAGTACTGGTATCGAAAAAAATCTAACGGTATACCCAGCCCGATACCATTAGAGAGCAGTGCCACTAAACACCTCTTTGCCACTCGCGCAATGCATCTGGGTGAATGTCTTAAATTACTGATTGTGTTCTTGATTTTGTGCTTGTGTTTTGCCCTTCAAGGCCACCGTACAGATTGGAAATATAACTGGGAAGAGAAAACGCGTGGACATCTGCACAATCAGTGATGAATGAGGTACTAAACATGAGGTAAAAGACATTACAGATGACCAAAGACCTTAGATTCCAACCCATCATGGAAATAAACACGCTTGATTGGCTTATTTATCCATTTAAAACAGCACACAAAACCTTTTGACCTTTTGGCCATCATGAATTTGGAACCTTTGAAACTGTTTTCCGGAGAAGCCCAGAAGATGACCTTGCAAGCTAAAAAAATTGTAATGAATTTCTTTTATCTGTTTGATGAGGGAACAAAATTAATGCATGGCAAAATATGTGTCCTACAAAACTAAAGCCGGCTGCACACTAGAAGAGTCTAGGATCTTTTGCGATTTTTTGACGCACCAAAGAAAAAAGAGGCCACAGACATAAGGACATTACACGATAACGAGCAGAGAACAGTGCGTGTGTCCCGTGATCGAGCGCAGAGTGTTTTCTTTCATGTGAGTGGATATAATAGTTAACAATGAAACGCGAGTGGATTAAAGCAGGTTTTATAAATGTCACAGGAGAGCGTAGCATCTTTAGGGGTATGGTCGGAGCTGCTAAACTGACGCATTGTGGGCCTGAAAAGTTCCAACAAACTTCATGTTGGCCATGTTGTAGTAGGCTAAAGACGATGCTTCTCACATCATTTAAGGAGCAGGTGTGTTGGAGATGACGTGTGTAATGCTCGAAAAAAAAAAATCTCACACTTGGGCTACAATCACAAAGGGTTACAATTATTTACAAATGATGAAGCAATGTTTCTTCTTTATTTTATGTGCACGTGAGTATGCAGCATGTGAACCTCACGAGGATGCTCCTGACAAATAGTCGGAGTGACACACAGACATAATATAATGGTCTATATAAATAGACCATTTACATAAGGAGAAAAACAACAAAAAATCTCTTACGAAAATCACTGAACTCGTACAGAGGCACATCGAGGGTTAATATTGGGCCAAAACTCCTGCAGTGTGCAGCCGACTTTAATTGCACTCTCATAATGCAGAGTACGAGGCCTTGTTTGTTTGTTTATTTATTAAATATTTAAAATGTTATGATTTTTTGCGTGAAATGTGGGTTAATGTTCTGAAGTCAGAACTACTTTTAAAGTTGGGGTAACTAACTTTTTTTAGTTGTAAATTAGCAGACTTTGTGTTTTCCACTAAAAAGTAAATGATAAATGCAGCACTTTGTGAAAAAATGAGACCACTGAGTATTGTTTGACCTGACTAATAAAGAATTTTAGTTCTAATCAGGAGCTGAATGCTGTGCTCTGATTGGCTGTGCTTGGGCGGGTCCTCTCCAGTTTTACTTAGTTGTTTGTAAAAATTACAAGCCGTGATTTGAACCAAAAATAAATACATGTCAATATCAACCAAGTGTCGAAGGATTTGAGAGGAAATAGTCAATTTAAATCCTGAAATGTGTTTGCAAAGTGAAAATCAGCTACCCCACCTTTAATGTAAGTCATGCTGTTAATATTGTCAAGTTATAACAGGCAATTTTGGTATTGCGATATCACAATATTATCAATGTTGTTACATCCCAACTCCTACATAAAGGGTTTAATATGATCATGTCACTTTCAAACAACAAAAAGTATTGTATCTTCTTTTGCTTTTCATACGAAAAAGCAATTATTTAAACATATTCAAGAGAGGGATGATGTATTGTATATAATTTTAGAGTATGTGACATGTTTAAAAAGACAAAAGTAAGATCAAATGTAGAATCCAATGTATGTCAATAGATAGAATAAATCTTTGGAGTAAGTTGTACCAGGAGTTAAAAGACTATAGAACAATGAGATACTTAAAGTGGAAAATGAATGCTGAATGCAGATACTTTATTTTCATAGCCTATGCTTAACTGTAGATATTGTTTATTGTTTTTGTAAAGCGTCAGCAACTCTTTAGTTGTATAATGTATATGTATGTGCAGATGTGTGTAGGCACCATAAGCTTCAGCTTCAGCCTACTCACTTTTCAGACCTTTGTGCATATCTTATTTTGTTCTTTGCGCTTCAACACAATGCCTAAATGTCTGAAAAAACAAACAAACAAACTCACAAATAAACTTTAAACTTGATTCTTAAATATTACAATGAAGAGGTGGGGCTTATTCCTGCTGTTTTGTGCTTTTACAAAGAACTCTAAATACTTAAAGGTCCCATCTCATGCAAAATAAAACTTTTCACATTGTATCCTATGCACATATAGACTCACAATTTGGATGTTGGAACATCCATAACTCAATAGTTATGAAATCTACTCATTTCTTGGAGGCCAGTCACAGACCCGGAACTATGAACGGCCGGCAATTGCTCATCCTCCGCCGTCCTGAGAAAAATTAGGCTCCGCCTCCTAAATGTGACGTTGCCTCAGAGTGAGCTTCCCTTTCTCCGCCCACTTCAGAGCGGAAGGGGAAGACAGGCGTGCACCCGTATAGCGGTCTGCTACATGGTCTGCTAGTGTTGGGAATAAAACGTGTATTTTTCATGGCGATACAGTGCGTTTAGCTGTACGTGTTGGAGCCGTAATCGGACGCGGACTTTGAGCTGCACGAAGCACAAGCACCGCGTCGACATCAGCTGAAAATTATGATTGGTAAAGTATAGTAGATTGACGTGTTGTGTCGTGTTACAACCATACAACTACGTATGTAGCATTTAGCCTATGCTATCGCTTTTGTTTAGATGTTCATGTGGGAAATGGCAACCGATGTCCACAGAAACGGAGGCCAGGACATTTCGAAGGTAATACTTTATAGTTTTGAAACTAATATTACTAACAAACACATACCAACCCTGTATGAAATGTGCCACAAATATATACTGTTAACTATAGTTCGGTCTCTCTTCACGTGTGTTGTTTTCACTGTAGTTTGACTTTTTGTTTTTGTATTCATCTTATTTTTTATAAGACACAGTAATTGTTTACATTACCACAATGTTTTGCACAAGTATTATGATGCTAATAATAACAACAACACAGCTGTTGTAATTTATTTATCAAAATGCATATGGCAACATTTGATATAGCATGATGTGAAATTGAAGATTTGTCCCTTAGTGCATAACACAGAAAAAATCAGAACTGTAGATAAGTAAAGGTAATGTTTATTAAAAACAATGCACAAAGGCAGAGATGCTTGTACCAGATTCTAGCTTACAGCTATAATCAAAATGACTAAAACATGTTATCTTTCATGTGTAGATAATCAACCGGATGCCAATTCCATCATCAAGCCACTCCATCCTGGCTTCACTGTGAACTGTCTGAACATATGCACTACAATTTACCATGCTGGCTGTGGACAGATTAGAGGATGAACACAAGAGTAAGTACTGAAAACTTTATTTTGGACTGACAACAAAATATTTATGAAAATTTAATCTTGATAACATTGTAGCTATAACATTCTCAAACATGTTTGTCTGCTTACTGGAGTAGTAAAGAGAGATTTGAGGCACTTTGATGTATTTGCTGATCAATTTATTTGTTCAGTGCTAATGCTTTTCAACAATAGTCTTCTTCAGGTCATGTCACATTCACAGGTGTGTAGCAATATTAATTTATAGAACAGATCACATGGCAAGGTCATGTGTGTACAATCATATGACTAGTCACCTATAAACAGAAGCAAATAGACATGAGCAATTACATACATGCACAAGAGGAATAAAAGTGATGCATACTTTTCTTACACTTTTATTCCACTTGTGCATGTATTTAATTGCTTGTCTATTTGCTTCTGTTTATGGGTGACTAGTCATGTGATTATACACACATGGCAAGGTCACGTGTGTACAATCTAATAATAATGATTATTATAAAATAGAAGACTACACACCTGTGAATGTTACATGCTCTGAAGAAGACATATGTTGAAACGCGTTGGTGTTGAACAATAAATTGATCAGCAAATTCATCAGTGCCTCAAATCTCTCTTTACTACTCCAGTAAGTTTCTCTGTGCCCACACTGATCTTCTGAAGAGCACCTGATATTGTTATCTGTCACATTGTGATCCAGCAAGCGATCTAATCTCCTGTTCTTGTATGTTTGTCTGCTTTTACAGGTGTCTCTCAGATTAGTGGCATATAGGAGCTTTGAGAGCTGGTGTTGAGGACTAATCGGAGCCAGGATCAGAGTGGTCATTCCTGGGCGCGCTGTACTCCAGAAACACTCGGAGCATCCAGATCCTGGCGGGCAGTACCTGTGCTTCCTCCATCACAGTCACGTCTGCCTGCTGCTTCTTTTGAAGCCTTCTCCAACTGTGCGCTGAAGTCTTCTGGTCAACAAATCTTCTAGGGTCAGGGAAAACCTCAGTGAAGATGAGACATCTCCTAAAATGTACATAGTTATATTTTTTATTTATGTTTTTGTTATTTAACATACTTGGGATAATATATATTTATAAAAGTCTTACCAAATGTGGGTTTGCTTTTGATAATTTTAGCCGTAGCTTTGCCTTTTCTGTTTTTTGGATATGATACTTTTAATAAAGACTGTCCTGATGTGGCTTGCTCACATTTTGCATCTTCATTAAAGTGTGTTCCTGCCATGTATAGTATAAAAACATGAACAATATATTGAGTATAACATGTTCACTAAAGATGTTCAGAAATGTTTAAGAAAAAGATAATGTATGCCTCCTTACCTGCATAACAGACTTCTAGTGAAGAGGTTTGGTAGTTACAGTTCTCCGAGCACTTATTTGTTTACCAGCAGCTTCTCCACCTTCTGCCAAAACTCTCTGAATAAAAAAACAAGAATACAAAAATATTGAAAAGCTTAGTATGGTGTCACATAGTAAGATGGTAAATAAATGTCACAAACCAGGCAGAAACAACTTGCTTGTGTCTCTGTAAATTCTGTCTGGATGACCTTGGATGTGGTTTATAAGCAGCTTGTATTTGGTAAATTTCTCTTGGCCTGATGTTGAGGAAGATGCCACCCAGTGTATATGGTTCTCGATTGCTGGCAGATTAACACATTTACATATTATTAGACATGTTTTAATAGTATTAGTAGCTCTAATAAGTAGTAAGTAAAATAGTTACCTTTCTCAAGATGCCAGACTTCATAATACAGATTGATCTTTCTTATACCCAGACACTTCAGACTGCTGGCTTGTATGGGATCTAAACTCCTCCAAGAAGCACCATATATGTAAATAGTTTTGTAGTTCAAATTTTTTATTAACTTATAAAATATAAATCATGACAATAATTGTTCTGTGTGACTGTGAAAATGTACCTTTACTTCTGCCAGTGTGTGACTGTAGGTTTCCAGCTGACAGCTGTGTGGAAGCAGTTCTTGTAGACACAGACCTAGATGTATCAGTGCTCAGGGGTTGGAATGGAGCACTTGGATTTCCTGTTCCTGACTCACAGGTTTTGGGGATGTTCTCTAAGAAAAAAACGAAAATGTTTATGATTTCATATATTAAACTTTTCTCAATTGAAGTTAGATATAATTTATGTAGTAAGACATTATTAATTGATATTATATTCAAGTATACAACCACAAAGTTGTTAAAACAAGTTTGCAGAAGGCAAAATTGAAACTTGAATCATATTATGTTAGATTAGATTAGGTCATAATCTGTACAGGTTAGGTTACCACTACTGAGGTGTAAAATGTAAGATGTATTTTGTTTTTATGGAGAAGCACTGAAGACAACTCACTAGAATAAAATGATGCCCAAAGATTATTGTTGGTATCAATGTACTGTAGGACAACGTAACGTGTGTCAAACTAAAACACGTATAATAATGGGGATGGCATGCACATTGAAACAATATATTGGAAAATATTTTAGACTAAACACTGCAGCTTGGTTTTAGTTATCAGTGGTAGATACTAGCAGTAAACTCACAGGTGTGGGATCGCCATCACTGGGCCCTGGTATCGTTGAGACAGAATCCTTATTCAGCGTCTGCTTCGTTGTAATTCCAGCTTTCATTTACCCAGAGTTCTCAAAACAGTCTTCAGTGAAGTGTCGCTATCAAACAAACATATTCTCGGGGACTTTTAGTTTATGTACCCAGAAATAAACTCCAGCCACAATACAACGTCTTCTTCTTCTGTTGGCATGCCAAATAATTTCGATTACCATCACTAAATACACACTTTCTTCGTGAGGACGTGGTTTAAAAAAAAGCGTGTTTAAAGCCACAAATAAAGGTAAATAACGTTGAACAGCAGACCTGTACAGACGCGGCACGGTGTGTGCGAGGCGAGCGCAGTGGAGGCGGAGGGGGAGCGGGGGGAGCGGGGGAGGGGGCGGGTGCGCAGCGCTTCCTGGTACGTCAAACGCGTCATAGGAGGAGCTGGCCGCGTCATCGGAGTAGCAAGCTCTCGTTCGTTGTCATTTGGAGAGCTGCAGAAATACACCACAGTTTGTTCAAAAACGGCCGGATCATTCTTAAAACCACTTCGGCGGCTTGTACGAGGCCCATACATCACTTTTAGAAGGTAGAAACCTCTGAAAAGTTGATTTTGCATGAGATGGGCCCTTTAATACTGAAGGGGGTCTGCCAACAACGCCAAAAAAGAAGTAAGTGGACTTGTTTCTATTTTCTACCATCTGTGTGTTTCCAATGAACAAAATGAAATTATTGCATCACAATAGTTCTACATTAAGTTCTTTTGTATTTTTAGTATGAAGTTTGATAGTTAGATTTATACATTTTAACATGGCTGAATGCAAGAATGTAATCCTATCTTTTACCAAACCAAAAACTGTCAGTGTTTTGTGCCCAATCAGTTTTTTTCACGTTTCTAATAATAGCTTTGAAAACATATAGAGGACGTGACACATCACTGATCCAGCCGCATGGCTAATGGCAGCCAACGAAGATAAATGACTTCAGCTGACATTGGATGGCTTTGAGAGTATGTATCATCTTTCATAAAAACTCACTTTTTTCTTCCTAAACATTTATCATCTCTTCTCTCTAGAAACAAAGCAAACATGATAAGCTATTGAAATGTAGATTTACATTTTGGTTACATTAGGGGTCTCAAATACAAAATGGAGTCGAGACAAAGTGAGAGTAGTTCAAGGTAGAGCTGTGCAATATATCGAATTTTAGATAATATTGTGAATGTTGTTTTGGAGATATGCAAAATTGAATATCGAAGTATATCGTTTAGTTAATCTAATCTTTTTTGTGATTAGATTAGTGACATTTCACTAATTATCTAACATTTACTATACAAACATAAATGAGCCAATGCCATAAAGAGTGCTTGAATTAGTCATCTTTATTCTTTTTATTACAAACTGTGGATTAAAATTATTGCTGCGGTAAAAATTATACTGTGTCAGACAAAAATGTGTTCAACCATGTCTTATTTAGTTATTAGTAACTAATGGGAATCCAGAATAAATTATATGACTTTCTGATTATAAAAATTGTCTTAAAAACAAGAAAGTTGTCTACTTATTTTAAGTTAGAAATGCTTGTCAAAGTAGATATTTTATGCTTGTTTCACTAAAATAAAAAACATTTTTACTAATTGCAGACATGAACATGTTGCCTTATTAAGATGGTTATTTTCCTCTTTAAACACCAATTACTAATAAGTAACTAACTAAGACATGTTTGAACACAGTTTTGTTGGACTGACTTAATATCGTTATCGAAAGACGTCAAAAAATATTGAGATAATCATTTTGTCAATATCGCACAGCCTTAGTTCAAGGGCAGCATTTTAATATATTAGCCCGACTGTTAATTCTGTACAAAAAGGTCACACTAGGTCAACAAAGCCTACTTTGACAAATGATGTATGTACACATTCATTCCTTTACATCAGGGCTTTTTAAATGCAGCCAACTAACACCTATGTTTTGACCCACCATGAAAAAATGGATCAAACCATTTTACTTGATAGTTGTTATTCTGTAGCTTATTCTTAGCATCATTTGAACAAGGACCCCAAGAGTAGCTGGCTTTTATCATAGACATTAAATTAGTAGACAAGCAATCAGCAGCTCTGCTCTGTTGCTACAACAATCGAACAGCGCGACGCATGTTCCTCCGATAGATGTGATGACGCACTCAATTGAACTCATGGCAGAAGTTGCACTTTTATGGATAAAACAAGCTAAAACAAGCTATTCAGCAAAACCACGAGCAAAACGGACTGATTTGTGTTTTATGAAGCTTTTTAAACAACTTTGGCAATGTGAAAATTATACTTCTCAAACTACTACGTATATTCGTAGGCTGGAAATGCTCCATCACTTGTCAATGCAACAGACGTGCTTCCACAGAGAAGTGAAGCTGTAACTTTGTTTGGGGTTAAAAGATGCCTAAGTTAGCTAGCCGTTAGCAGTTTTTATACACTATTTTTAGGTTACAAGGTTTGTAAACTCAACAATAATTTGTAACAAGGCTCTGACCTTTGCTAGATGTGGTCGGTAGGTTTGTACAGCTGACACTCTTTGGATCTTTCATAACTTGCGCTTTTTGCGGGATAATGCTAACAGCTATAGGAAAATAAACAGGAGAACGCTCCGGACTAGCTTAAATCTTACCGGACTAGCCTCAGATGCTAAGTGTTCATAGCATCAGAGTCGGACTGCGCGTCTACTAATTATACGTCTATGGCTTATATAAGTACAGCTAATGGGGATCCTTTTAATAATCAATAATAAAAAGTAAACAATTTGAACCAGATTTTGTTATAACTTTTAACTGGCCAAGAACTTGTAGTCCTGGTTTAGTCCAAGTGCAGATTCTGGTTTCAGGTTATTCAAGATGTAATGTAGACCAAATGTAGAGTAGGTTTAGTCTCAGTTTGCAAACATGGTTGTTGATTTCTTTGGGTTTGCGTTGGCTTAGTCTTGTTTTTGTATTTATTTCATTAAAATAACAGATTTTTAATAAATGGTAGCTAGGCGGATTGTTTGCAGTTCAGACCACAGCTTTCAAGCAAATATGGCCCACAATTAACTATAATTGAATAGACCTGCTTTAAATTGTTTTTAAACAGTGCATTACATTACAATGTTTCTGTCTGCGATTTATGACAACTGTTTTTCTGAATTGAAAAATAGTTGATGATTTGATTGATTATGTCATATGCAGTTTGACAAATTAAATTCGACTGTCATTCAGATCTAAAAGTTTAGGCAGAGGTAAAACAAACAAAATACAGCATCAACAGACAGGCCTTTGAACTGTGCACAACACGACTAAACAAAAGTCTATAAAACAGTGCTTTCCCAGGCAAAAGCAAAGTCCAGTCTGTTTTCTTCACAAACGTAAAACTCATATGAATAAAAGCAGCATGACTGATAGTAGACCATAAACACTGCAGTGTCATGCAAGTTTGCTCAGTTTTTTTCACTCTGAGACACAGAACTATGCAGGGGCAGTTGGCGCCATCTGCTGGTGTAATTGTATATTTCTGTCATAAACCGGGCAAAAAGTCACTGTTACTTTTTATGAAGGTCATCTGAACTGTCAAGTCAATCAGCCTTGGTTGTAGCTTCAAATGTATCAATGCCTAAAATGTATATTCTAACTTTTCAAATTAGTAGTGCAGCCTTTTTTTTTAAATATATTTTCCACAATTAACATTTTACAATAGAGGTTATGCAGGTGACATCACAGCATTCTAAATGTGAGTGCTCAGTGGCAAGGATCCATGATAGTTAATAGAGAAAAAAAGACATTTTCTCTTGTAAGAGTTCAATAAACAGCTAAAACTGAAAAAATAAACTACAGTTTGATAACAAATTCAACCCACCTCAAGTCTACTGAGCACTGGGTTTGTAACTGACATGTAAAAAGAGAAAATCAAGTCAACAGTTGTAGCAAAGCAGATAAACAACAAGTCTTTAGCTTCTCACATTTATCAGACATTAAAATCACACACACTTATTGCCTTTTTCTGTTTTTAGTCCATTTGCTTCAGTTAAAATCTCCTAAATCATCAACTGTTGTTAGCAGACAAGCCGTTGAAAGGACAACCAAGAAATACATTGAAGATTTGCCACTCATTCTAAGCTTTTTGGAATACAACGATGTCAGTGCATAACCTCTATAGCAAATCAATTAAAACAGAAAAATCGCAATTCCATTTTTGTGTCAATATCTTACTGCCCCAGTGGTCCACTCCAGTTTCACTTTGCTGTCTATAAAAAGATGTTTCTGAGCCATAATTGCCATAATTGCAGCCACAAATGGACGCAGGTGCAGTGTTGAACAGCCAGTGAGTGCTTGGATAAGACGTAAATACCTACTTCTTCCTTGCAAAGTGAAAATCAGCTTTGAAAGCCCTGAACATTCTTGAGCTTTGTTGTCGTAGCGAGAGAATAATCTGTTTTCGTTAATGAAATAAGTCGGCATCTTGTCTTGTCCAGGCTACAAGTATTCAATTATCCAACACAAAGGCACACGCAGACTTTGCTCGTGCTTTCTGATCCTGCTACGCTAATAAAAAACGTACATTATGGATCTGCTGCTGTTGAGTCAAATTGTCCAATAATGGTAATAAGCTGAGCAAATGAACTTGCTCTCCTGCAAACGTATGATGGAATTATGATGAATGTGGAGCTGTGAAAGGAAAGATCAGAAGTTCATCTTCATAGGAAATATCTTGTTGGTTTGGAGGAACAGAAGATGAAAACATGGAACAGGCATTTCTCTGGAGGAATGTTAATCACCTGCTTTTTCTACAGATATTTATATTTGTCTGAAATATTCTACAACAAAGCAGAAAAGGTGTGAGTAATGATAGTAAACTGAATAAACGTCCATTCAAGTCCCGCCTCTTTAGTGCGACTAGCCGGTAATATCGCCCCGGCTTTCCATGGATTTGGTGAGAGCTGTTTTTTGTAGAGTTTGAGCTTACAATGCCTCTTGCTGACACTAATGTATATGTCACGTGTCAATCAAAAATGGCTCTTGCTCCACCAAAAAGTTTTTTTAACAGTTATGACCCCGAGACGAAGTGATATGCTGGGATCATTTTTCAGTCCCAGAAAGTCTGGGTCTTAGATTGGCCCAGTTACGTTATGATTTCATGTGTCTTAACAGATGGTTGAGTGGTTAAGAACGGCGCTCAGAAAACATTTATCTTTTTTTTTAGCATTTTATCTTTTAACTCTATTGTCTACTGCACCTTTCATACATTCGATTCTTCTGCTCAGAGCTTTCCTCCTCCAGAGCCTGTACTACAAACGTCGCTGAGCTTATCCTGGATAAGTTTCTCCTATTCAGTTGACTAACCCAGACATGAGCCTCTCTGGATCAACTGTCCTACAAAACGAGTTCTCTGGATCTGTTAACCCTAGATTTTCTCAGTGAAGCTGTGCACGTTCACAGAGCAGAGGCGGGGTTAGCGCAACCTGACTAATCAGAAAGACCGAGCTGCGGACTTGAAGAAACAAAGTACAATACTTTATATCTGGGACTTTGTCAAATCTAATGCTTTGTCCACACAAAGACAAAACGAGGATAGTTTTAAAAACGATCTGCACATGGAGCTGTTTTAGGATTTATCAGCGTCCACATGAATCAGTAAAACCAGCCTGAAGCCGGTGTAATGCCTGTGACTGACCAGAGTGTGGCGCTGTGACACTGGCACGGAAAGGAAGTAGAAATGACACTGCGCATGTGCAATAAAGTTGTTTAACGTAAACATAAACTTAGCGGAGAACTCTTAAACTCAGCAAATATTCTGAATGAACAACATAGATCTAAAACTTACAAACAGGTTTTATTTGAGGTTAACGGCTAAGTTTAGGTCTGAAGCTACAAAAATGGGTAAGTTTAGGTCTGAGGCTTGGAGTTGGTTAAGGATTGTGTTAGTCTTCATGAATAATAACACGTCTTCACATTCACCACAGAAATGAAGTGGGACAGAAACGCGTGAAATGCACACGCAAAAAATACAAATTGCGTTCGTATGACACGCTGTTTCAAATTGCGTGGTATCCTCCTGAGTCCCTGCGATCTCATATGAAGGACATTACATTTATGCCTCATGGCACAATGATACTCATTCCTATGAATCTTTTATCTGTTGGCCTCATTTAGGGACACTGCCCACTCCATCTTGTGGCAATATCACAGAATTACACCAATGTCAGTAGAAATAAATGGTGGCAAAGTCAGCAAAATTCTCTTGTAAGACTTCTCGGAAGAAAAATGACCCAGGAAAAAATCCATCCAAATTTTATAAATGAAACCAATGTATTTGTGTAAAATACTGTCTCTAGCTTCATATGGGGTTTAAAGTTTAAAACTTTTTCGTAGTCCTAACAGGCTGGGACATCAGTAAAAGTGAAGCACTCGTTTGAGGACACTGGACTATGTACTGCTATTTATTCTACTATATGGTCAGCTAAACTTTGGAATATTTAGATGATATTACAGTTGTAAGTAGTTATTCTCTGCTTATTTATGTGGTTGACAGTTCTAAGTAGTACATTAAAATAAAAAGTAATATATTAGCATAGTTTTCATTGATTTAGCTAGCCTCCTGATAGTCACGCATCTCTGAGATATTATAGATTTTGATGTTATTTTATTTTTACATCATCATCATAGGAAGTCTTTCATTGTCAAAAGTGAAACGATTGCTCATGACAATTGTAGACAGCTCTGAGGTAGAGGACCTCTCAGCTGAGAAAGACTATGATCCTGCTTTGGATGAAGTTATTCCACAAGATGCTGATATTATGGATGAGTAACTTGATCCAAAGCATTATCATAGTCTTTCCCAGCTGAGAAGTCCTCTACCTCAGAGCTGTCTGCATTTGTCATGAGCAATTGTTCTCCATCTGATGCAGCTCAAGGTAGTGACTCTGAGAATGAAGGTCAACCACATCATCCACAAATGCAGAAATGTGTCTGTAAACAACATGTTGAGAATGATGGTGAGACAGGACCAGTGGTTTTCATCATAGACTGTAACCAAAATACACAAATGTATTTCTGATGTATCATCATCTCATACCTGTCAGTCAGCTTCTGCACACTGTCCCTGTCTCACCAGCGTTTGAGGCCTGTGCGCACATACACATCCACAAACAAACAAACAAACAAACTGTGGGAAAAGCCATTCTGTTTTTTACTTTAGCTCTATTTGTTTCAATTTGTTGAGTGCGTTACAATGAAATCTAGTATTTCTGGGTTCTGGTTTTGTCTCCCTGTATCCATGCTCATCCTCATCTAGCTCTAAAATAAAAAAAAAAACATCATAGATGTGGAGAGCATAGAGATCTGCTCCATTTAGCCCAAACTTAGACCAGGTTCAGGTTAAAAATGATTTCTACTGTTTTTTACTGTTACCATAAAATAAAACTCTAACAATATTTGTTCTACATCTTTTTTAATCCCATTTCATTAATTAAAATAAATGAAATAAACGGTTTACACAGAATTTTGCAGTTTCATTGCTGCATAGGCTTGGGGTTACCAACCTTGAAATTGTCATGTTAGGCTGTTTCAAGGTTTCCAAAAAAAGAGCTGTTAACATTTTATGAATGATTTTTGATGTTTACATTTTCAAATAAAATGTTTTATAATTTTTTGACCAATGGAGTCTGACTATATCACATTGTATAAAGACCCCACTGTCCTCGTATGAGGACATTTATTTTTGAGAGAACTACTGATTGTATTGAGCTGAAATTTTGAATTTATACTAATTAGAACCTTCTGGTCTCAAAGAGCAAAGAATGTTTCTTAACATTAAGATAGACCCACTGTCCTCATACAAGGACATGCTTTTTTGCAAAAACTACTTCCTGTTCAAAAATCCTGGTTTAGGTAGTATACTTAGTAGGTCCTAACAACTCCAAATATCAACAATAAAAATAAAATGCACACCAGACAAAACCTCGGGTCTCAGAAGGGTATTAACACGCTTATCTTTGAGAACAGGCTGCTCTGGGGAATCGGATACAGTGTAAATGTGGAGATGCTATACCGGAGTTTTGAAATCTTTTCATCCTGAGACCTGGTTTCAGAAATATTCGTCTTCATTGTCCTGAAACTCCTGCTTCGTGTGGATGATGTGTGGTTTAGGTCAAATATTTGTGCTGAAATGCTTGAGATTGGCTTCGTGTGGGCAAGGCATAAGCCAAAGGAAAGTGGAGTCTGCGCTATAAACTCCAATCACAGTCAGACACAGAAATTACACTAGAGAGTTCATTTGAAGCTCATCACAAATGTGCAGATATTACAAATCATTTAACAATCGAACAGTTTAGTCTGAATGAGCTGTGTCTGTGCTGACAATCTTGTCTGGTCAAAGTGATGTGTTAATACCACAGCCAAATGTGCACAAAGTGTAGCCAGTCAATCAATATTTCTATGAAAGCATTTTCTAACATCACACAACATGATTAAACAATAGGATTCTTAGTTCACTGTCTATATATAAGATCTCATGGCTCCTCTTTTTAAATCTGTGGCCATCACATTGATATTAAAGAATATTCAATGTCTTTCACATTTGCTCATTTCTCCGCTGCCCTCTCGCTCTCTCCTCTTCCAGTTTCGTAGGACCGCAAGACCAGGTTTAACCCAGAATTGATTCTATAAAAAAAAACACATTTAAACCAGTGAAAACTATATATACACTCCTGAACATTTGTCTCTTTTAAGACTTGTCTGTGGAATGTAAAAAATTTTTTTTCTGTAATCTGCTTGATTAATAATCCATCTGGAGTGTTCTGCTCTGTTTCCCATTAGTTCCCACAGCATGTGCAACATTCAACTGCAATAACAAGCTGCATTCATTATTCATACTTCACTTGTTTGTATCGAATACATCTGAACAATGCTCATTTAATTGAGTTGTATGATCACAGCTGCTCTTTCACTCACTGCTGTTCCTGCTTTTGTTTAGTGTAATTGCAAGATTAGCTTTTCAAAAGAACTATTTCATTTCGCTCCCTTCCTTCTTTTTATTATTCTCACAAATGTCCACAATCACTTTAATTATACATTTGTAGCTACGTGAGGCAATGACCTTTTGGAATTAGGAGTCACTTGTGTTTAATGATTGAAAAGTTTGTGGTGGAAATATAATGAAGCAATGCCCCAAAGCTAATATATTGAATTCAATAATAAATCCAATTTAGTATGAGCTCAGTAGTTGAATGTGAGGTCAAAAGGCCGGTCTAATAGAGAATGAGGTTTGTGAGGCCACAGAACTCTCTGTAATTAACATTAACACACAATTATTAAGTAACAACAACATAGACTGTTTATAACTCCAGAGAGACAGAATGTATCCTATCCTTTCAGAACTGATTTAAAATTTCTACCTTTTTTCACACGTCACACGTCCGCAGTGTTGGGGAGTCATTACCGCGAACTACATATAGTACTGTACCGTTACAGTCATACAGAAAAACTTTATAAATCAATGGATACAGATTTTAAATGTAGGTCCGAGCGCTGTGCCGCATTACTACACAGCACTTCAGATGTTTGGGGCACAGAAAAACAGTGTCCAATCAGATTTGGCCTTGTTTGGGGGCTATTCGCTGGCTGCAGACAGACTGACCAATCAGATTGTCCCTTCATTGACAGGAACATTAGAAGTTTGTTGATGGTTGCCTCATCTGTTTAACTTTTTTGAGACTTTCTTTACGATGAACAAATAAGACGCCTGCGTTTGGAGCGTTCATTTTTAACTACAAATGGGATTCGTTTTTCAAAGAGGAACAGTTTGTTTTCGCTATAAAAATTTTGACGAAACACTGGAACATGCTCTTTAGCTCACGGAGGACACGATGTATGAACTGTTGTTGGATTAAACCCACGATGAGTACACTCGTGTAAATCTGAAACTCCAGTGTGTGTGATTTAAACAGCGCTGTGTTTAGAAGTTATTATAACGTTTGTTTATGTGATGACGAGATTATTAGCAATGTCATTAAGAAGAAACGCATACTGTACATTTAGTAATTTTATGTTAAGATTAACACCTAATTTGCATTTCAATGCAAAAGTATTCCAAGTATTCAGGAACACAATACCTACATTTGCCAAGTAACGGAATATGTTACAAAATACTTTCAGACCAAGTATTCAGTATTCTGTAACGAAATACATTTTCAAAGTATTCTACTCAACACTGCACGTCTGACTAAATAATCTAAGTTTCAAACTAAAATTGTTTCTGATCCTTTGGAGCACAAGCAACGGTTGGAATCTTTGTGAAGCTGTCTAACTGTAGTTTTAGCTTCTGACGACTAACAGGCTCTGATCAGAAGTGACAACTTTCTTGCCTACATATTTTTGGTGAATATATTGGTAAAGCTGGTGTTGACTGCTAAGACCTGAATTACTCTAGATTATCCGATTTTGGGTTTTGACCTGTCCTCTGCAAAGCTGAAGGTAATTGAGGTCAAAATGAGTTTTAGGGACCTAAAATTACTCAAAAAAAATGTTTGGCGGAGCCAATCCAAAAGTCCTATTAAAATTTTTTAATTTGGGGGAATGTTTTTATTTGTAAGTTTACAGTTGAAACTGGGTCTGATTCAGTTCAGAATTGATGATTTGACTCTAAATAGTAGGGACACAATGTGATTTTATCCTTTGCATTTCCAGGTGGTTCATAGTACTGACCCTAACTCTGTTTTTTCCAGATATTGAACAAAAATGAATCAAGAAAAAGTGGGACGGCCCTTTGAAGGGACGCCAGAATTTAAAAGGTTAAAGGGGTTCAAATGTGTAATTTTACTCTGAGCAGGATTGCATGGCCACAAAAGTAACGATTATTTGACCAAGAGAAGAGCCTCCCCCTGGTTGTTTGTAAGGAAAAGCAGCACCTTTTCTCACAATATGATATAAAACGTATTCATCCCCAATAAGAATGTGCTAAAGAATGATTTTAACTTCCTATTTGCACTGAATTATGAAGTTCACTGTTTCACCTTCAGAAAGTTAATGTCGGTGACTTTTTCTTTTGTTTATGGACTATTTGGACATCTCTACAAAGATTGCACTCTGGGCTGTTTACTTTGGCCTGGCAATAAGACTCAAGCACCATTATGAAACACAGCTATTGTTTGAATTCTCTGCTCACCGAAAATGTTCAATAAAAATAGTTATTAAAAAAAAAGGAACAAAAACAACAGTTCAATTTAAGAGAAGGTCAAATATATCCTTGCTGTACTATCTGCAAGCATGAAATTTGTTAAATAGTACTCTGCAATTTATTCAATATTGTCCATATCTGAGCAAAAACGCACTGCAATTACGGACTCGGCGTTTTCAAATGACCGTAATTGTAATGTCTGCGATCTCACAAGAAAACAGAGCATTACGTTTAGACTAACACTGACCTAGCAATGCCTTTTTGATTTAATGGCTCAATTTTCGTCCAGGCAGAGCAGAACAATAGCAAAATAAAGTGAACAGATGCGCGCACAGAATGGAGATGGAACATGGAAAATTGCTACCAAATGAATGAAGTGTTTGAAGACGTAAGAAAAGGGAATACTGAATTGGTTTTGACATGAGTCTCATCTCTTCCTCTAATAAATGCTGTTTTGGTTTGCCGTACCTTTAGATGTTCATGTGGATTTGTGAATTTTAAACGTGTGGCAAAGGAGCACACGTTGTATACACTCGAGGGCCGTGACCGGAGCACAATAGAGCTAAGTAAATTAAGATGTTAGAGGGACAAATGAGAAAAACAGAGAGAAGAATAGGCTCCAGAAAAGCCCTCTGCGTTAGCCCTGTTTGTCACTTCATCATGTGCAATTGGGAAACTACAGTTAGAAGCAGCCCTGGGACAGCTCAGCAGAAGTGATTCACCTAAACACCTGGCGCCTCAACTTCCGACCAACACCAAACGTTCAATGACCTGGTTGGTGGAGTGACTGGAGTGAACAGAGGAAAGCACCCAGACACGAGGAGGAACATACAAACTCCACACTAGGGATGTGACGATATACGATATTATCGCTAATGGCGTTTTTCATAATCGTGGTCATCGTATGTGACGATAATCGTTATATACAGCAGCAGGCGAGCGTCTGTGGCTTCATTTTACACTGTTCAAATGTTAGTTCTGGTGTTTAGCCACAAGGGGGCTCTCTCTCACAGCAATACACTTTCATTGTTTACTGACTGGGCTGACACGGCGGCATGCACGGCAGTGCTGAGGCTAAGCAGTCAGTCTGTGGAGGTAGATACAGGTGATTCCACATATTTACATCCTTCTTTCGAGAAGCTGAACTCTGATGGGAGGGATTATTATGGATAGAAAAGACAAGATCAACAATCTGATGAGCCACAAGTCTGTAGAGCCGAGAGAAGTGCCGCTCCGAGGGAAAACACGAGCTGTAGCTAGCACATTAGCTAGACAACAACGCTGCAGTGTTTACAAAACGTGAGTCGAAGAAAACATCCAACGTAAGTAACATAACATGCAGAACACGCTAAATATAATGTGCACTTTGTGTTAGTTTGCATTGACAGAATAATCAGTGCTATTTCGGTTTGTCATATGTGCTAGCGCTAGGTTAATAGCATTTTGCTGATATGTGATGGTAGCGGTGGTGCGTTGCTTACTAACAACATCCTAGATTATGTAATGTATGAATGAATGTAATAAAGTGAGTCCGCAAACAGCATCTAAACTCTGTGACTGCTGTGAAACTAGTAACACTCTGTATTATGGCTAAACAAAGAGAAGCATTTGGTTTCGCGTGTTTATGTTTGAATTGAGCCTGTACAAAAGTAATTACTGACTCTGAGACAAAGTTTATAGATTTTGCTCAACATGGTGAAATATTTGTTCACTTTGAGTCATTGTTGATTGCACTCAGGCCAAAACACAATAAGTACTTGTCCAAACAAATGCATATTGTGTGTTGATGAGTATTTTAGGGACTTTAAATCTGTGCACTTTTATATTCAGTTAATTATCGTGATAATATCGTTAATCGCGATTATTTTGGTCACAATAACCGTTAGAGCAATTTTTAATATCGTCCCATCCCTACTCCACACAGAATGAAGACCCAGGCAGAGCGAGAGTTGAACTTGCAGTCTTCTTTAACATTTAATTCAACATTCATTTGTGCAAGTAGCAATACTAAACCATGACATTAATAAAACAGTTTTAGATTGATCTTGTACAGACGTAAAGGAAATAAGACCACAGTGTTAAAAAGAGACCTATCTACCTTTAACCTTGTTAGTAGGCCTGTAGTCGACCAAAGACATTCTTGATCTGCTAAAAACATGTCCTAATCGACCAATTAATTGACTAAAAAAGGGGCATGACTAAAGCTCTGAAACAAAAAAGTATCTTAATGATCTAAACCAATCTGCGCTTGGAGTTCAGGCAAAAACAACAATTCATATAGAAAATAAGTAAGAAATTGTATTTATTTCTAAGAAGACAGATTAAACTGACATTTTGGTCTCAAATCTGTAGTTCAATCACCCCTTTTTGTTGTTATCCATCATAAATCATTCTAATCAAAACAAAATACTTGGTAGATTAAAAATTTTTAGTTGATTGATTATTCGACTAAACAACTCCAGGTTTACAGTCCTACTTGTTAGAACTGCCTTCTCCCCCTTTCATTAGTTAAAGACTGATTCATGCATGTTGAGCAGCTGATGATTGAGTTCTCAGAAAAGCCACAGGCTTATGTCCGTCCACATGGCCTCAGGACTTCATGTAAATTGTCATAATTACGGCCGTCACTTGAGTTTCTAGTCCTGTGCAAAGCATCCATGTCTGTAAAGTTTCCCCTGAACTTTACCTCATGTAATTCGCCAAACTCAGACGTCCTCAAATGATTTTACTCCCGTGTGAAAGCGGGTGTCTGTGTTTTCAATCTGTAAGCTGTTTATAAATGTATTCATTTTGACTCTATGGCCTATTTTACCTTCAGATTTGAACTAATTTCTTAAAAGATTACTAGACAAACTAGGAGAAAATCCATGACCTGGAAGTGCAATCCCGTTGTCGTGACAGGAAAGAGGAAGGTCGAGAAGATGGGTGTTTGTGGAAAGTTTGGACAGAGATGTTTGGATGGAGGGACTCTATCACTGTAAATGGATTAAAAGAAAGAAACAACACTTGTTACATCAGAAATCTGATGGTGTGGAAGTGATTCTTATCGACTCAACAACATGGCGAGGAGCCACATTTACGCTGCCACAGCTCAGGTCATTCATGATAAAACAAACACAAAACATAAGAAATGCTCAAGTCATGAATGAAGCAAAAGGTTGTTGTCATAAACCGTATTTCTGTAATAAAGTGTGCAAAAACAAGCCTTGAATAGGACGTGTGAATAAAAACTTAGGTTGCATTCACAATACAAACCAAAGTTGCAACATCAACATCTCTTTCTCTGGCTCGGTTCACATTCACAAAACACTTTTGTGCCAATCGAACCAGCGCAGTAGAGACACATCTGTCTTTGACCTGTAGAGGCGCTGTGTGGCAGAAACACGTTACGTCAACAGAAAAAAAGACACCCGACTTCTCTGCTACATCAGCAGCTAAGGCTCCATCAGAAACAAACACACTGCAGGACTTAATATTTTTGTTTTGATGGATCTGACCTACAACTTCTTTCACATTAACGGGACCAGAGTGAGTGACAAAGGTTGTGTCGGAGCAAAGACAATGTGGACTTTCACTTCAGAATAGGACTGGGCAATATAGTGATAAAAATCGAATCGTGAGCTCATCTCTATGACAATCTGCTTTTTTGATGAAATCGTCACATTGTGATTTTTTTTTTCTCTCTATGTGATGCATCTGCCTGTTCAAAAATATATTATTTTTTCCAACCTATTACTCTTAGTCTCAAAGTTGCCAAATCCAAGTCTTCATTGCGACTTTGGGTTTATTTTTTTAAAGTTCCTTTTGGACTGCGCTTGAAGCTTAGCAATTTTTCAAGTTTGATTTATTCAAATATATCAATTTATATAACTGAACTATGGATTTTTAGCATGTTTTTATGTCTGAAAGTCAAAATTAATGTAAGAAAAACACATGTTATGGCAAAATCCCTCACACTTGTTTTGCAGCAACACACAATGTTATAATTAATTGATTCTCTTTTTGTTTAATTGATCAACTTTTTATGAGGTTGCTTGTTTCTTTCTGAAAATCTGGCAACAATGGTCAGATTTTAACAGCTGGATTTAGCTGTTGATGAATTGTAATTACCTCAAAAACAATAGGAAATTTACAAAAATTGTGATAAGATCGAAATCGTGATCTGGCTCCAAGAAAATCTTGATATACATCTTTTGCCATATCGCCCAGCCCTACTTCAGAAGACAAGAGAGGAGGGCTGAGCATTTCGTTCCATATGCTCAAGGTAAAACCTAACAAAAAGTTCATCTATTCTCTGAAAGGCATGTCATCTGCTCACTTAGCTGTAGAACTAAATATTGGATGAATATAGACCATTTTTTCCCCACAGTAATTTTTTATAAACAACAGGAGAAACTGGTGATGTTCAGTCGTGTGATCAATTATTTATACCTCAATCATCCCCAATCCTTCTCCTGTTACTTTCATGTGTCTTTGCGTTTCAGCATGGATCACGTCACTGTTCACTTCCTGGTTTTGTTTCGCTCTCGGTTCGTTTGCGTTCACAAAACAAACAAACCGCTCTAGAGCTCGATACATCCGAGTCTAGACCGACCTCTCCAACCGGACCAGATTTAGACAGTTCACAATTACCCAATCCAACCTTACTATCCAGGCAAATGAATCCTGATGGGTAATTTAAAGCTTACAGATGTGCCGAGGTAAGTATTATCCTATCCGAATTGAGTTATAATATATATTCTTGTGACTATATTGACTAACCTAATAATCTTGACTACTTCAACTGGATATGAGACTGGACTGCATAATCTCTTCTTGCTTCTACATAACTGCAAGACTGACACAGGGTTGGCTCCATTGTCACTTTCGTCACCGGTGAACTATTGAGCAGAGCGCTGCGTCAGCCGTGGAACGAATCATAGTCTTGGACGACCGCGTGCTGTCGAAGGTTGAGAAAACTCACACCCGTAACACCGCATGACTTGTCAACTCCGTCAAGGACACACTCAATCTTCATTCAACATATCTGTGAGTCCGTGCGACGATACCTGACAACGTGATCCGTAGAA
This sequence comes from Mugilogobius chulae, assembly GCA_038363315.1. Classification (NCBI taxonomy): domain Eukaryota; kingdom Metazoa; phylum Chordata; class Actinopteri; order Gobiiformes; family Gobiidae; genus Mugilogobius; species Mugilogobius chulae. Next base: position 13,143,243 of record CM076416.1, read on the forward strand.
GAGAAAGGAATGTGTCTTTGTCATGGTAAAAACGGCATAAAATGTTCATATCAAGGTGAGTCCACAAAGGCGTTTACTATAGGAGCCGCTTTTGTTCCGTTCTACCATTGTGTGCGTTTTGAATATATCGTCGCGTCGCTAAAATCGTTCTTTTGTCCAGCGAGACGACGGCACAATTAACCATTCAATCCCCCACACAGATGGCCTTAGGAAAACCTGATAGAGTGGAGGTGTTTGGAGAAAAACGAATATGGTGGGAAAGGCAGGGTCACAGCACCATTGAATTTTCTTTTCAGGTAAAGACGTACAGCTGGACTGCGTGACGTCAAAGTGATTTTAATAATAGGGCGCCGAAATGCTCTGGATGTAGAAAGAAGAATGTTACGAGTCATTTGCATTTGGATTCATTTCAAAATACTGGATTTGCACACATTTTCTTTCATTAAAACATAATGAAGCATGAATAATGCTCAAATGAATTGCCCTTTGAGAAATAAATAAAGTTGTCTGAATCTGAAAAAAACATTTATGAACAGGTTTGTGCGGTGTCTGTTAGTAATAGACCATTTCAATGTAAGTCTTTGAACATATTAGTGCTGTGACAATTATAACAACAGGCCCTTTCAAAACAAGTTTATGAACAGGTTAGCGTTGTATCAGTCATAACAACTGCCCAAATCCAGTATCTCAGACAGCTTCAATCAAATTGAAAATGACTGTATTTGGGGCTGAAGGTCAAAACTGATCTCCTAAAACTTACTCCAGTTTGCACTGAAGCCTTTCTGCAATAAAGTGCAATCAGAGTGTAAGACAAAGTTAGAGATCGACCGATATGGGTTTTTGGGTGGCCGATGCCGATTTTTACACGATTTGACCAGCCGATGCCGATTTCAGTGGCCGATATGCAATTCTGCATGTTGTTTTCACCCTTTTGATGACAGCGTGTCGTTTTCCCGAGTGCTGCCAACAGCACGACGAAAGGAAAGCACGTGCATGTGTTCTTGTAAACAAACACCCGGTGATGGCTTCTACAGAGGACTTGCAAGCAAAAGTTCGAAAAATTATTGCCGCTAAGCGTTAATGCAGAAATATACAAGTATGTTGAGAGAGAAAAGAATCTTACCATGTTTTTCTCTCCGATCAACTTTGGTGCTGAGGCACTTAGTGCTCCTCCCCCGCTCTAGTGTGTGTAGGGGTCCTTCTGGCTATGGCTGCCCAGGCGGTGCCTGATCAAAAAACTGACTTTTTCTTTACGATAATTAATGTTTTCTAGTTTCTTTCATTACAAAAATGTGAAACTGAATAACTATAAAGAAATTAAATAAAAAATAAAAAAATTTAAAAAATCGGCCTTCAAGACCAAAATTGAGGCCGATAGCCGATATCATAAAATGTTGAATCGTGAATATCGGGCCGATATATCGGTCTATCTCTAGACAAAGTCTAGCGAATACTCAGGACAAACAAGGTTGTGAACCACTGAGTCCACTGCAAGATATGTATGAACTTAAATACATAATCACACAATCATGCTAAAAACTGTAATTGATGAGTTAATTTTATTACTCGGGCGATTTTTGACCCAGACGAAGCTAAAGAGAAGCCATTTGAGAAAACTTGCAACGACTAGTCATGACTGTTTTCTACATGACAGAGTCTGGCTCTACGTACATCGGAAATAGCCTTGTTATGCTGGTAGGTCTGGGTGCTATAAACCTGCTTTCTTATGTAGCACTAACTGGATGTGCAAACGTTTGAGGTCCACAGAACTAAAAACTCCATGCTTCCAAGAAGAGAAATAAAAATACGTTCATATTCAGTTTCACTTGGATGTGCAGCTGCTGCGTCTCTCCTGAGTGTTGTTCTGCCTGCACAGAGCTTTGTCTAACATAAGTCAGCTGCCTCTCTCTCTTCACTTCTCTTTGTATAGTATATATAGGTAGTTCTGATCTCCACAGTGTTTATCTATTGTTGCTGAAGTCAGCAAACTTTGTAAACTCTTAAGAAAGCGCGCCCCACTAACAATGTGTCACTAGCAGCACTGTAACGTTGAAAACAACACCTTAAAATAACACATGGTGACTATTTTCATAGTCCTATCTATGGATTTCAGAATCAAAGAACAGAAAACAATAGGAATACATATTGTTAAAGATGGGACACCCAGCTATATATCGTCTGAAGAACATAAGCCAAAAGCAGCGCTCTGTCTGTGAGGTCCATTCCAGTTTCACTTTGCTGTCTGCAAAAAGAGATTCTTAAGCCTGGCAGCCAAAAATGAATTCATTTGTATAAGATGACTCGGTAGCACTTTAAAAGACCTCCACGGTACCTACCAGTTAAGTACCGTGTCAGTTACTAGTAACTAACAGTGACACTTACTAGTACTTACTCTGGTACTTACTGTGGTACTTACACTGGTACCTAGAGTGGTACTTTGAGTGGTACTTGTACCAGCAGTTACTGGTACATACCACTGGTAGTTACTGGTACTTACTGTGGTACTTACACTGGTACCTACAGTGGTACTTTAAGTGGTACTTGTACCAGCAGTTACTGGTACATACCACTGGTAGTTACTGGTACTTACATTGGTACTTACTGTGGTACTTACACTGGTACCTATAGTGGTACTTGTACCAGCAGTTACTGGTACATAACACTGATAGTTACTGGTACTTACTGTGGTACTTACTGTAGTACTTACACTGGTACCTGCAGTGGTACTTGTACCAGCAGTTACTGGTACATAACACTGATAGTTACTGGTACTTACTGTGGTACTTACTGTAGTACTTACACTGGTACTTAAGGTGGTACTTGTGTCAGCATTGACTGGTACTTACAGTGGTAACTATTAGTACACTTACCACTTTAAATAATTTGTGGCACACACATATGATTCAGTGGTGGTATTATTGGTACTAAATTAAAAAAGTAGAGCTTATAAATTATGAATAACAATAAAATGCAAATGTTAAAAAAGCACCACTGTCTTTATTTATGTCACAACAATATTGGGTATTGACAAATACCAAAGTAATTATTTGTTTCAGTAAACAAAACAACAGAAAACAATTTACAACAATCTTAGCTTAATTCCAACATTTATTGATCAATACCATGATACATAATGGTAAATAGTGGTACTACAATGGTACTTATTACAGTAGTTGACAGTTAACTACTAGTAACAATGGGACCTGTTCTAAAGTGACACATACTGGTACTTGAGTGGTACTTACTACAGTAGTTGACAGTCAACTACTAGTAACAACGGACCTGTCTAAAGTGACACATACTGGTACTTCAGTGGTACTTACTACAGTAGTTGACAGTTAACTACTGGTAACAACGGGACCTGTTCTAAAGTGACACATACTGGTACTTCAGTGGTACTTACTGCAGTAGTTGACTGTCAACTACTGTAGTAAGTACCACTGAAGTTGCCCCACTGTGGCACCTGAGGTTCTTCTGTGGTCTCCCATCCGAGTACTGCCCAGGCCCAACCCTGCTTAGCTTCTGAGATCTGACGGGATCAGGCTTTGGCATGCTTGTATGGCCACGACCATACCAGCATGCCAATACTGGTGGTAAAAGTACCACTGTAGGTGCCAGTGTAAGTACCACAGTAAGTACCAGTAACTACCAGTGGTATGTACCAGTAACTGCTGGTACAAGTACCACTCAAAGTACCACTCTAGGTACCAGTGTAAGTACCACAGTAAGTACCAGAGTAAGTACTAGTAAGTGTCACTGTTAGTTACTAGTAACTGACACGGTACTTAACTGGTAGGTACCGTGGAGGTCTTTTAAAGTGCTACCGATGACTCTTTATATTTTTAACAATGTTGCAAAAGAAGAAAAAGAGTCTCCACCACTTGGATTATTAGCACAGGATCTTCATAGGGCTGTGAACTGTAACTAGGTCTGAAGAATCTTTACAGCCAACGAGGAACATCGTTTGTGTGGAAATATTTCGACTTCAAGAAGGGTTACAATGCACAAGCTGGGGTAATTTGCCAAACCTGCATGGCGAAAGTTTTAATGTCACGAGGAAACATGACAAACCTCTATCAGCATCTAAAAAAACACCACAGGGTCCAATACATGAGTGTATGACAAAAACACTTCTACAAAGCCAACAGAACACTGACCAACATTACTCAAAGTGTTGTTTGAAAGTGTGTTTCCCAATGAACACTCGTCAAAAAGGCACAACTATCACCGAATATAAGAGATACGACTTCCCATCTGAAACTTATTTTAAAATTGCAAAGAAAAGGTTACATCGGAGCTCAAAGCGGTTGATTTTTTCGCAGCTACAACAGACCTGTGGACAAGCCGTACATCAGAACCATACCAAAGCTTGACTGTACTCTTCATAAAGTAAGATTTTAACTTGAACGCTCGCTGTCTGCAACCTGCTTATTTTCCAGTTGACCATACGGGGGAAAACATTGCCGAGGGTCTACAAGAAAGGTTGTTGACCTCTCTTGAATCTTCTTATTTCTCCCTTTTCAGAAAATGCGCTCAAAGATGACAGAATAGCAAGAGCAACAGGACTATGCTTGTTTTCTCTCATAGTTCAAAAAGGAAATTTGCCATGGCTGAAGCTCAGAAAGAATTGCAACTGCCAGAGCACAGTCTCACAACAGAGTGCCCAACACAACGGGGATCCAAAGAAAGAATGATTGAAAGAGTGTTGGAACAAGCTAAAGCAAAAGCCCAGGTGCTGTCGGTGAACACTCGCTTATTCCAACATGGCAAGACACAGATGTCAAGGGATAAATTCACAAAGAAAAGCTCCGGTTCCAAGAGTTTACAGATGCACCTTCAGGAGAAGATCAATTAAAACTAGGGTCCAGGCATACCCATGACAAATACAAAGAGCTTTTGCATCAGACTGAACAATGAATTGCTGGAAGTTCATTTGCTGGTCTTCTTGGCAAATAACTTAAAAGCTACTAGAAAATAACAAGGATTTGTTTACTTTCCACAATATACTATGTAAGAGTCGTTCTTTTACTGTTACTCTCTCTGTTTTTATTTGATTTTGAAAAATTGTTTTATTTACTTTTTGATAAATAATATATATTTGTTTTATTTTATTTCAAAATGATTAGTCTACCTATGCTCAGTGCAGCAGTTTTTTGTATTTCCCCTGATGTTTAAGAAAGGCTAATAAGTTCTAAACCATAGCTTACGGACTTCTTTGAGAAGATTGTTGAGTTCAACAAATGTTGTCCTTTTGCTGTGCTACTGTACAGTTATGTTTGTTCATTTATTATGTGTTGAAAAGTAGTTTAATATAACTGGTTATGCAGATTTAGTTTTACTATTTATATTTGTTAATCTATTTGATTTCTATTACTTAGCTACAAGTATATTTAAAGGTGCACTGTGTAACTTTCTGGAGGTGAAAAGTCATCTACACAATTTAGTAGAATTAGAGATTTAAAGGGACTGTACTCGATTTTTTTGCAACAAGATAACTTAAAAGCAATTTCCCCCTAGCACAGATGCCTTGTAAATGTATGGAATCAGGTGGAAAATAGTCCCCAAAGTCCTCTCTATGTCTAATAAAATCCCGTTTGTGTGCAGCTTTTCTGTTTTTGTTTTTAGCATTGTGGCTAACTGTTGTTAGCATAGTGACTCACCTCGCTGCTAAAAGCTGTGAAAAAACATTAAAACTCATCATGATGAACAATTCTGAAGCACAGAATGCATTAGCTACGTAAAGAAATCATGTAGCCTGAAGGAAAAAGGTTAAAATTAATTATTTCTGTTTGTTTACATTTTTAGGATGCAAAAATCGGGTACAGTCCCTTTATAACTATACTTTGGTACTTTCTGAAAGGAAATGAATACATTTTATGCCATTAAAAAAAAAAAAAAAAATCAATGAACCGATGTGTTCGGGCTCCTCCAAGCCAAAGAATAGAGTATTTTGTTGCCATGCAAGCCCGCTCAAACTAAAAACACATATTTTTATAAATTATTTAGTGTGACAAAGGCATCAAAATGACAAAAATATGCATTTATTCAAGTTAATTTTTGGCCAATACATAGTTTATATAGTTCAGACTATGTTCAAGGCTTGAGGTTTCAGTCACCATTGCAGTAAAATTGTGTTAAAAAAAAGGGGTTGTTTTATTTTGTGTTTAAATGGACTCTTAAATTGTTTTTGATGCTGTTAAATTAATCGACAAAAAATTGCAATCACAATATTGCTTTTTAAAAAATTGCAATTATGATTTGGGGCAAAATTGCCCAGCACTATTGTGAAGTTAAAAATATCTCACACACAGAACTCAAGTTGTGGTTTAGAAGAAAGTCAGATATCTATTTAGCAAAATACTATATGTCCTTTAATTGAGGGAAAAAAATGGTTTTGACAATTTTTTGTCTACATTGTGAACGAAGACTTTTGAGATAGATATCGATAAATCCTTCAGCAAAAACCTTCTCAAAATCTTGTGTGGTATGTGTAGAAGCTACTTTAGGGAATGATACTGATGACCAGAAATGTTCTTTTGGTTATGGATGAAGCGGAGTAAATTATACGTATAAATAATAAACTACAAGCAGATTACAGACTCCCATAGTGTTTCTATATTGAAAGTTTATATGCAGAGAGAGAAAAACACCACAAAACAGAAACAGCAGAAAAGAAAAAAAGAAAAGAAATTTGTCTTAAATTTGAGCGGGGCCAGTACGAATCCCTGAGGTACCCTAAATAAATTTACTGATTTTTACAACCAATTAAACATGACGCATGAAGGCTGCTAATAAAAACCTGTAGGATTAACTGTCAAGATTTAACCTTTTGCTAGAATGAGGAAAAAATATCAATTATTATTGTGTTGTGTAACTTGTGTTGTGTCCCGCCGGGCCTAGCGTCAGTCAGCCTTCAAACTGCCATGTGCTGTCTGACAGGTGAACTCAAAAAGATTATGTGCTCACACTTTGATTAAGACGCAGCTGCCATGGCCTTAAGCTGTTATTGCCGCACCTGTCCCACACCTCACAATTTACTGTCAATCAAACTCTGCATCAAGTCGACGCATCGGAATGAAAAGTGCCGTATTAGACCTGTGAGACTTGGGAGGATGACAGTGAAATGGATATATCATTATCGCAAAAAAAGACAAGTAGGCTTTTCGCAAAGTTCATTTAAGTGCTCGTACTTTCAAGAACTAATCTGATGTTGAAACGTCCAGTGGCGTTTAAGAGTTGCAGTCAGGATCACAAACTGAGCCTCTAGAATTATATTTTCTCAAGGTCTTCGGCACGTCGTGGCTTCTGTGGTGGAGGTGTGTGAAGCAAAATCACTTTTAACATGCATGAAATATTGACAAGATTTGTGTATTTACTAATTAATTATGTGGACAACTTCCGCAAAATACACTCCAGTAAAACAGAATAAAGCTAGGGAAGGACTAATTGGCACTGACCAAAAAAAAACAAATAAAAAAATCAGAAAATAGGACTAAGGGCCTGTTCACACTTGTCCAAGCTCAGGCGTTTCAGCACAAATATTTGTCTTAAACCACACATCGTCCACACGAAGCAGGAGATTCAGGAAACGAATATTTCTGAAACCAGGTCCCAGAGTGAAAAGATTTCAAAACTCCGGTTTAGTGTCTCTGTAGTTGCGCTGTATCCAGTTGTTCTTTCAGAATGTTTGTTCAGTTTAAAAGAGTTCTCTGCTTAGTTTTTGTTTCCGTTAAACACTTTTTTTTTTTACTTTATTGCATCATTTCTACTTCCTTTCTGTGTCAGTGTCACAGCGCCACACTCAGGTCAGATACAGGCATTACACCGGCTTCAGGCTGGTTTACTGATTCATGTGGATGCTGATAAATCCCAAGACAGCTCGATGTTTATGCAGATCGTTTTTAAAACTATCCTCGTTTTGTCTTTGTGTGGACAAGGTCTAAGTAGTACCATATTTTCCGGACTATAAGTCACACTTTTTTTCACTGTCTGACAGGGGGTGCGACTTATACTCAAGTGCGACTTATTTATATAAAATAAATGTAAAATTTATGAATAATTATACACGAACCACACTGACGCTCACGAGAGTGCGTAGGGCTCCATTTAATGAAAATAACGGGACAGAGAGAGTTGATTCAGTCTGATTTCAAGAGGAGTAGTTCTTTTGACCATGATCGCTTGAAAGACAAACACTGATGTTTGTTTGGTGGTGGATGGTAAACAACAAAAATTTGCTGCAGCTGCATTTCCTTGTTTCACGCGTAATATCAGCGGAGCACTCGCAGATCTACGGCAGAAGCAGCGTGGGGAATAACTTTCCAGAGAAATGAATGAAGGACGGCTGTTTATGCACGGACTCGAAGAGACGGAAATGGAGTTTGTACAAAATAGGCAGTGGATTTAGCAGAAAGAGATGTGTGGTAAGAAACAGCTACACTCGAATCACAACGCGATTGTTGAAAGCCAAACGGACACAATGCTTATTGCAGATGATTTAGTGATAATAGAAGAGTCGATTATTACAGAGTTTAGTCACGTTTTGATCTGCATCATCTCATTGGCCTCTGTGCATCTTCTTGTCAGAAAAAGTTGGACAGGAGTTGAATGAAAAAACGTGTTCCGCGTCTGTTTGTGGTGACGGATAATGTCAATTTATTTCCCCCAAATTTGGACTTCTACTCCGCTGCGACATCTTTAAGTTTATTTTTCTTCTTTTAAAATATGCTTTTTGGGCTTCTTCGAATTATACTCCGGAGCGATATATACTCCGTAAAATATGGTAAATAATATTTGAAAACAAGAAAAAATAAAATAAAATCAATAGGCCTGTACTAAATATTGATGACTATTGACATTTTTTTTTTCTTTTTTTTTTTTTTTTTGCAGCTTCAAAGAAATCAAAGCACATACATCAAGCCTCCACTCAAACACTGAAACAAGGTGGGTTAAGTGGCTTGCACAAGGACACAACAGCAATCACTCCAGTCGTCTCATTGTGGTGCCTAATGTCAAGAAGTCTCCCATCCAAGGCCTGACTAGGCCCTGTCCTGATGTGACAAGAGCTACAAAAAGAAACCAATATGAAATCATAATAAGTCAAACTACTGATTGGTAATATATTGATAAAGTTATATTACTTATTGGTAACTATTACTGGTTAAAGCTGATACTAATGTTGATATGTCGCTTAATAAGGTATATCAGGCTAAAGTCTGTATTTAAAGCAATTTAAATAGTTGTTTAGCGCATTCAAAGTGTGAAGTGCAGCCAATGAGAGAACTGCTTTTGGCTCCAAGTGACTTTTTGATGAGTTTAGAAGCACTTTTGGGGCTTGCTGCTGAGTAGCATGATAGCATAAAAGAGGTGATTTTTGGACGTTTTTCCAGGTTTCATAGAAATATGATAAAAAGCAAGTCAAAACCATCAACACCCTTTCCGCTGTGCCACATAATGTTTAATATTTAAAACGTTTTTTTTGTTTTTTTTTTAATAAGGCTGAGATTGCTTGTTTTAGTATTTCTTATTTTTTCTTGGTCACTTGTTGCTCTGTGAAAATCCGGCAACACTGTCTTCAAACTTTCAGAGCGCATCACAAATTGAGCTTAATGAATCTTGTCCTATTGACTTTGAGCTTTAGGTGGGAGAACATCCTGGACTGTGGCCAACTCATCTCAGGAATAACACAGACACACAGATAGACAACCATTCATTCAGTTACACTGATGCCAATTAACCTACACATGCATGTTTTTAAGAGAGAACCCATGGACACACGAACAGAACATGCAAACTCCATTCAAAGAGATCGTAAAAGACTGTACGTTGTAACCTTAGACATAAATGGGACAGTGCAAACTATTTTTTATTCAAACTGACATTTTAAATACTTGGTCTGGAGCTAAACAAAGTTAATAGTATTTTTTGAGAAATTAAGTATTTTGTTGCTTATTCCAAAGGTACCACAAACATACCACATCTACATTTGTATCACATGTAAACTACTATCACATTCTTTGTATTTTCTATCACTTCAAACTTTGACGTGCGCTCTGCAGCAATAAAACCGTCAGTGCGCTTGGCGGCATCGGGAGACCACACAGGCATGGCACATGAGCCAGTAAATGGACTGGTAAATTAAATTCATGTGCAAACAGCTCAAATCAACATCCAGAGAGAAGAGACATGGGCAGAAGCTTTCCCGCTGGAGCTGAGCCAGGCTTCACTCCGCACACATCAAAACAACTGACAATATTTACACAGATGAGCGGAAATCTACGCCAGAGAGAAGGAGAGAGGAATCAGATCAAAACTGGCAGTTAAATCATGTGTAGCTGATAAAACAAACACACATTTTCAACAGATGTACTTCATTAGCTTTTGAAATGTGATGAGGAGTTTGGTGAACATTAACACATACTCAAGAAAAAAATAGTGTCAGGAAGTGATTGAACCAACTTTGACTCAGCTCACAAATCTTGGTAGTTTGCCCTCTTTACATCTCTTTTATTTGGTTGATTTAGCTGTGGAGCATGTGTCTTTGCTTAATGTCCTAATATTTATCAAAATAAATGATCAAAATAATAGAGTAAAAAGCCTACTTTACAAAAAATCTACCTACAATAATGATTATTTGTCGCACCAATGTCCAAATTCTGGCCCTCCACCACTTTTCTGGGTTCGAATCTGGCCCTCAGGGAAAAATAATTGCCCAACCCTGATCTTGAGGGTTCCTAGGCCAGTCGTCTCTTCAACGTGTCCTGGGTCTTCCATGGGCCTCCTCCCAGTGGGACATGCCTGGACTACCTCACCAGGAAGGCGTCCAGAAGGCATTCATGCCTCTACATTGAACTGGTTCATCTCAACGTGGAGGAGCAGCGGCTCTACCATGAGCTCTGTGACTGAGCTTCTCACCAAGCCACTCTGCAAAGGAAAACTCATTTAGACTGCTTGTATCTGTGATCTTGCCCTTTCATTCATCACCCAAAGCTCATGACCATAGGTGAGGGTTGGAACATAGATTGACTTGTAAATCGAGAGCTTTGCCTTTTGACCTGAGTCAAAGCTTCACACACAAACAGCGATTTGAGCCGAGTGACACTGGAGGCGAGAGATCACAAGCCGGGTTAGGCCTAGCTACTACAAGCCTAACCCATGCTGAAGGGCAGATCTGCTGGGGGCATAAATAATGCACACAAGTCTCCTCTTAGCGAAAGCGAGAACCGTCTCAGGGGTGGCCCACTTCAAAACCCCATGCATACAGCAACCTCCTCACTGCTGACGCTGCACTGATCCACCTGTCAATCTCACGCTCCAATCTTCTGTCACTTATAAACAAGACCCTCAGATACTCAAACTTCTCCAACTGTGGCAAGATTCTTTACCCACCTGGAGAAGGAAAGGACACTTTTTACTGTCGAGCACCATGACCTTGGATTTAGAAGGAGCTGATTTTTATCCCAAACGCTTCACACTTAAAATACTTTATGATTAGATAAAGTCAGTACACTGCAATCTGATTTTGTCCCAAAGAGCTGCATCTACAATACACATATTAGTGGAAAAGACAAAGTAAAGATACTCGAACTTTAAAAACCCAAGAGCTATAGCGCTAACGTAATCGCTCTCACGATCAATAGCAAACACGGCTTACTAAAAACGCAATGCACTTGCTTTGTCCCCGGTGATTAGCCTTAGAGAACGGGGTTGCTTTAATGACAATGAAGTAGGCTGCGTGTAATCGTGCTAATTAACAGTAAGCTAACACGCACAGGGCAAGTCACAGATGAATTAACACTCTATATTTCACCTCTGGACCCTCGGCGGCTCCCTTCACACCCCGGCAGAGCAGTTTGGGTTAAAGCCAGGCCACGTGCGATTGGGGCCACTTTTAATTAACTGTACGTGTCTCCAGAGAGGATGAGGTGACAAGCGGAGACCCACAGAATACCAGCAAGTTAGGGAATGTAATATCTTAAAGAGATTGTGGAGGGTTTGCTGCAGTGCGCGTCTTATGGGTGGAGTGGGAATAGGAGCTGAGGAAGACCACCCAGTTACAGGAATAATAAAGCAAAATGTCACAAGAATGATAGTCATGTACTTTCCTTTGCTGCATATATTCGAAAGGCCTGTCTTAGACATTTTTCTTTTAGTTACAATGCTCTTTTCTCTTTAAAAACATATTAACATAACATAATCAACGATCGTGAGTACTATATAATCATGAGAACGAAAGAATAATACTTGTGACAATTCCAATAAAGTGCAAAACTAAGTATTTTAGACCCATTAAAAAAAAAGTTGGGCGCGCAATGAAGCCTTCTGCACAGTTTCCCCATAACTTTTTTTTTAACAAAACGAGTAGAACTAAAGAAGCTAAGCCATTAAAAAAACTCAAGAAAGACTTCTAACAAGGCTGTGATCTCTACTTATGTGTTCTATAGGTTTGCACTGGTTGGCACTTAGCTAGCCGCTAACGAAAAACAAGGCATCGCTAATGCTAATGATTAACAAAACAAATACAGTGAATGGACCCAGAGTAATCATACCCGAGTCCCTTATGTAAATAAGCTTCTGTAGAAATCAGCACACAATAATGCCACACAGGTTCAGTTTGTCGTGAGTCTGTAGTTCTCCACTTTGTTTTTAATTAATTAACACAAATTACACAAAAAAATGTTGTGGTGACTCACCTCCTGAACTTTTCAGCAAATTATGTAGTCATGCTCATCAAAGGATCTGTATACTCTATAGCTTTTCTCTTGTGTACACAAGGTGTTTTTCACAAAATCCAAGTAAGGCCACTGAATATTGGGACACTTACTTAACGTCATGCTTCTAATTAGTAACTGTACATGGATCTGGGAGTCTCCTGCCGTTCGTCAAAGTTAGCTTTTTAAAGAGAACTTGGCCATTTGTTAACAGTAAATGGTTCTATAGAGAATGAAATAAGATATATAGAAGTTTATAAGGCAATCAGCTTGTCTTGTCAGATCTCAGAAGCTAAGCAGGTTGGGCCTGGGCAGTGCTTGGATGGGAGACGGATGGAACCTCAGGAGCCACAGTGGGACGGCATACAGACAAACTTCTCCTCACCTTGTCCTTAGGCAAAACACTTCACCCACAATGTCCAGTGTCTCGTGTGGATCTGTGTGACTGGAAGGTGGTGGTCAGAGAGTCGATGGTGCAAAATGGCACCTTAGGTTCTGCCCCAGGGCAGCTGTGGTATGAATGGATAATGCATCATGTAAACTTTTTTGGGTATAAATCCAATGCATTATGATTATTTACTATAAATTTTATTGTGATTTTGTGAGCCTTGTACTGGAAATAATAATATAATCCGCAAATATCTAATCTAATTTCAGAAGCAAATTCTGTTTTTCAATCAGCATGATGGCAGACTGGATAGCGCTCTCGCCTCACAGCAAGAAGGTTGTGGGTTTAACTTCCTCATGACCTGGACCTTTCAACTATGGTCCTCACTGCTCCTGAGGAGATTCTCCAGAGGCAGTGAAGAATGGGTCAAATGTAGAAGCCAAAACTTCCTACGGAAACAATAAAATGTACCTTAACCCTAACTTATAAATACAACATTTTTACTAGCATTCCAAGCAAATGCATCTCTTTTTGTTCATAGTATTCATAATATTATAGCTCGTAACTTTCACTAAACTTAGTTATGCTGAAATTCCTAAGAGTTGAGTTTTGTTAATTTAGACATGCTTAAAATTTAAACCTTGCGTAGTCTGGTCTTCCCTCAAACTGAAAACACTTTGTTATCTATGAACATGTTCTATTTAACTTTATGGATGAGGTGAATGAAGTAAAATAACAGAGCAGATTTGATATAGTTGTTTTACCTCATAAAGCCAGCTGACCCTACGCTGTACCTGCAGTGTGGTCTTTGCACAAACAGTAAACAGCTTTAGAGATGAATACGACCAAAGCAAACTCACAAACCTCTAATGATGTCGTTAGCCTCTAGCTAACTCTGTACAGACTGTGATTAGCATGAACACACTGAGATGCTTATGACATAGAGCAGCACCAGATCTGTAGAAACAGCAGCGTCTTACATCAGCAGAAAACCGATTACACACATGTATGTATAGTGTCTTTGAACCATGTGGATTAGCACTTGAAAACACGGCGTTATGCAATCGATACATTAGCTCACATTGCTGAGTCATTCTTCTATGAAAACGTCATTTGTCTGGATGTTTGTTAGCAAGTTGCTGAAGAAAAATTACATAAAAAGACATATAAGCCACATTCACGTTTAACCTCTGGACCTCAGGTAAATGTTTATAGTTCTGTGCAAAACTATCTATGGCGATTAAATTAGTAGACATGTTAAGTTGTTGATGACATTCTTCCAGTTTATGTGATGATACAAATCAATTCCCACTAACGGACATCCGAGGGGGAAAGTTAACAAGGGGAGTGAATCAGAACAGCAGCTTTATCAGTCACTGCTCAACAACTACAACAGCAAATGTGGACTTTAGGAGATATAATGTGTCAAATACAGACACGAAGACATGGGGATAAATAAAGTGATTCAACCTTAGAAGTATGTAAATATATCTAGCAATGCTAATGGTAGCTGCAAGCTAAATGCTAACGTGATGCTAGCGCCGCCTGGCGTCTTTTAGCTTCTTTTTTAACTTATTGTTTACTTTTCTGACATAACAACATCTCAGTAACCTCCATTTAAACCTGGATGTAACTCGACTTGAATTAGTTGTGCTAAAAATACATTTAATTTGCCAGAAAACGTCTTAAAAGAGGTAAACAGTTTAGCTTCCCATTCTTTATATGGTGAGGCAGGAGATGTTTTCCCACTCAGCAGACCTTGCCCCCAACAGTGATGCGTTGCTGACTGTATCTATGGCAGAAATTGCACTTTTATGGATAAAACTCACTAAAACTAAGCACTTCCAGCAAAACCATGAATGAAACTGACTGATTTGTGTCTCTTCAAACTTTTTAAAATACTGTAACATTGACTTTATTGTATTATGTTTCCTTTACTGACACATTCATACACATGAGTACAGTATGTGTCAACTAACAGACCTACTGTACTCCACAGATAAGAGAGGCTAATGTTGTTTTTTGAGAGGCATTTGGCTGCAGACTTCAGTCGTCCTATTCCCCTGTCACTACAGGTCAGAAGAGGCTCTCCATACAGATCAGACGTCCATATTTGGCAACCCTCTCTCTTTTCACAAAGCCGTAAATTTACCCAAATGACCTATTCTAATCCCAGCCCTAATCCTAATCCTAACCTTAGTCTTTGAGGTAGAAATGTTGAAAAATATAAACATTTGCTAGCATAGCCACACGCAAAACTTAAATGGGATTCTGGTCTGTAGGGAGAGATGTTTCCGGTCAGAAAACACCTCTCCACTGGAGGGAAGCGGTCGGTATGTGTCTGCAGACAGTGTAGTATTTCTGCTGTTCTCAGAAGTAACATGTGAAAGAGGAGATTTTGTGAATTGTTCCTTGGGGATCAAATAAAGTAATATGGTCATTAGAGTCTTAAAAAATGCACACAAGAACAGTAATCTCAATTCAGGTCATGGACTGATAGCTTAAAGATATAAAGGCGCCAATTCATGTTTTTTTGGGGGGGATGGGTGCCCAAAACTATACGCACTCACGCCCCTTGCACATGTGCACCACTTGTACATGTCTCTTCTTTCCCATGTTCAGTTTCTTTTGCACCCGCAGCTAACAGACTTTTGGCCCTCTCTTTCCACAGTTAACACAAAATATCATGTCTTGTCTCTTTCGTGTTGTAACTATTGTTTTTTGTTTTTGCTTCCACATATTGATTGAATAAAAATTCATTCATCATCATCCATAAAGCCGCGCAGATCCCCGGGTCAGTCCTGCGCAGCTCCAGGCGACATTCACAGTGCAGTTTGTCACTTCATACATTTATGAAACGCATCCCACCTCAACATCCTCTCTCAACTCTCTCAATTTGCGTCTGATTTTATTTTCGATGGATTAAACCTTGATCTCCCAGGGCAGGGACAGAGCATCAGCACAGCCACTCAGACCGAGGTCCAGACTTCAGACTAAACGAAAGAGAGCAAGAAAAAGCGTGAAAGACACTGTATGGTCGAATAAATGCACACGTTCAGACATTCAGAGAAGAATGATGAGTGAAATTAAGATATATCCGCTTAGATACCCAGACATTCGAGTGGGAGCTTGATCCCCGGGGCACCCACAGGATCGGCGCCTATGGTACCATATGCCTTATTTGAATATATTTAGTGTTTTTCTTCCCCACACTGCCTATGAGCCTGTGTGTTGACTGCTCACTCAGACTGTCTGGAAGCTTAAGCGCAGAAGAAACCACTTTAGATGGCAGATAAGATCACGTCAGTTCGGAGCCCTTAATCACTGACATTATAACATTATTATTGGCTGTGCGCTGGTCCATCTGGGAGTGATAAAGCCGAGCCCGGGCCAAAGCAAAACGTTGTGTGAAAGTGAGGTCAACGTAACGTGTTGTCAAAAGATATGGAGAGGCCGTGAACTACAGCTAACCCTGCGCCTTAAGCAGTGCTCAAAGTGTGTGACTGTTCAGAAGATTTCAGCCTCAGAAGTCGACTGAAGAGATATCATCGCTTTTGAGGAAAAACAGAACACACACAGGCCCAAATTTGGATCAATGTCATAAAATGCTATACTAACAATGCATCAGACTTATATAGCAGCAGACTCAAATACAAACAGAATCTTATAAGTTCCTATATTCTTCAAAATGACACCTTTGAGTTTGTAACCACTTTAGGATGTTGTTACCATGTCAAAAATCAGCTCAAAGTTGTGTTTCATTTTACTCACAAGTGTTTGAGTAATCCTGTCTTTTAGTCTGTCTACAACTCCAAAACTCCAAATGCTCTGTGCCACCTTGTGATGTCATTCAGCGCTTGCCTGGACAAGCCAAATGATATAAAAAATACATCATCTGGCCACCGTGTCCCTCTTTCAAATTTCAGTGTCCGAGATTGGTAGATTAGTAAGCCAATCAGAGACAGGCATCGTCTGCTGTGTGGAAACCAACATGGCTGCTTACGACAAAAAAAAATGAAAAAAACATTACAGATATTTGCAGAATTAATGAGCGAAGTAAAAAAATGTGAGGTGAGTGAAGTTAGATTTTAGTCTAAATGACAGACGACCATTCAGCTTCTTTGTTTTTGTTTCTGCGTCACGTAAATAAACTAATCTGATTGCCCGGTACGATGTAGATTTGATCTGAAACGCAGGTGGGGAGAGTGGTGACCAGACCCACTCTTAAAAAATTTTCTGAAGCATGAGCTCTGGATTCCAAACAAATTCAGTGGTAGTTTGAAAATTCTCTATGGCACCAATACAGTTTTTGTTTGTAGCCACAATAATTCATTTTCAAATATACTGCTACTGTGGCAGGTTTATAACTTACATTTGAATGAAATATTATTAAGAAAGTCAACTGTGTTTCAATATACAATCTAAAAAATGAATTTTTCAACATCGCTAATTAAATTAAATAATATGAATCTATAGGTAGATCTTCCGGCTGTGTCAGTCTAAAAGTACAAGCTCTGGTGATGAAAGCTGACACTTATTGGCGCATTGTTGCGAGTTAGCTAGCTCGCGCAGTTATTCTTTCTCTCACGAGGACATGCGACATGGCCAAACAGAGCGGGGGTTTGCTAGAGCAAGCAGAGCTGTAGTTGAAGCTAAAGATTAAAAAGCTATTTTTAACAAAACTGAAGACTTTTGAACCGGGAAAAACTTCATGATCTAATGCCTTGTCCACTAGAAGACAAAACGAGGATAGTTTTAAAATTGATCTGCATAAACATGGATTGTCTTAGGATTTGTGAGCGTCCACATGAATCAGTAAACCAGCCTGAAGTCGGTGCAATACCTGTAACTGACCAGAGTGTGGCGCTGTGACGCAGAAACAAAAAGTCACAAAATGAGAGGAAGACTTGACACTGACGCTAAGTTTCAGTGTAAACATTCTGAATGAAAAATCTAAAACCTACAGAAGAGACACAGAAAGAAGATTTATGCTTCAGATGTCAGGAATTAATGGAGATTGTAGTGGATTTATTTAATTTTAAGCTTGTTTTCTGTGGTTTATGGAGCAATCAGACGCAGATTTTCATAAAGGTCAGTACATTCTGCAGACGAGACGTGACTCTGGGACAGTGATGTCGTCATGAAAAAAAGTTGCAGATACAGCTTAGCTACGAAGATGCTAAACCGGAGTTTTGAAATCTTTTCACTCTGGGATCTGGTTTCAAAAAAGATTTGTTTTCAGTGTCCTGAAATGAGCGGTTTGTGATAACATTGTACTCTATGGAAAACATGCTTACTGGACTGAAGGAATTTTTCCTCTACAGTACCAACTGAACAACTGCTACTACAACTCAAGACAGAATTAAGCTAGCAATGTCCTATCCAGATGTTTCAATAGAATGGTGATGGTTGGGAAAGGTAAATGCTAGATAGTCGGATCCGGAGGGGCGGTGATTAAGTTTAAGAGACCGGGTATGTAAAGAGAAATGGTTTCGGTAAAGATTATGATAAAAAATACAACAGTTAAGGCCCATTTAGCATCAGCTATAAACTCATTACCATGGACACCCACACACTTCTGTCCCTCCGGAAAAGACTATCTAGCACTAAGCGTTGGGAAACACTGAACTAGCGCATTGCTTCATAGTGCCCCTGTAGAAACAAGCTGCATGGAAACATTGATAGGTCACAATGATTAACTTAAGAATATTATGAAATGGTGCACAAGGGCACCAAACAAAGCCTGCTGTACCGAAACGATTCACTATGACCACATTTACCATTACACCACAAATTGGCAAAAGTTGCACTAAACACATGGGGAAAAAACAAGTTACTTTTTTTGCTGTAGAGAAATAAATCGAAATAAACCATATCACATCACTTCAAATTTAAAAAAGTACAACAATAAAGTAATCTGAAGGAAATATCTCAGACAACACCTCCTGAATTCATGCAGAGGTATTTAGACTAAGGACAATAAAATAATTAGCTGTAGAAACGCTTCCTTACCTCTCTGATGGCCAGCAGCAGTTTGCCGTACGAGTACAAGATCACGCTGAGGGGCAGGACGAGGCAGAAGACAAACAGGCACACTATGTACGAGACATTGTTGGCCGTCTGAGTCTTCCAGTCCACTGAGCAGGTGGTCCCGGGACCTTCTGGCCCGTATCTGCTCCAGCCCAGCAGGGGGGGCACTGTCCAGAAGAAGGCGTAGAGCCAGGAGAAGCAGATCCCACTCAGCACGGCGCGGTAGTTCCTGCTGTCGGCGATGGTGGGCTTGATCATGGTGCAGTACCGCTCGTATGACAGGACGGCCAGAGAGATCAGAGACACGATGCCTGTGAGATACAAACATGGACGGGACACTTTATTTAGAGGTAACGGGCTCTTTTTACAGTGCTTTTTTTATATTTGTTATATTTGTTATATATATTTGTTATTGAGGATAGTTTCTTCTCGTTCTATTCATTTACTCTGTGTTCAAATTAATCAATATTTAAAAATCACAAAGCAGAGAGTGGATTTCAAGATAATCACTGGCAGCAAGTTCAGACCTTCTTATACGTATTAGGTAAATACTTCACTAGGGAAAGACTATAGCACATTTCTATTAGTCTGGGTCGGTTTGGGCCACTTATGTTAATGATGACGAGTGTTTCCACTGCAGGTCCAGGCTCCGAGGGTCTGCTACGGCACTCACACATTACAAATGCTTTCTTAAATAAATAAAAAAAGAAATGTACTTGAATTATACTTTTTCTTCATCAATCTGAGTGATTCACAAAAGACATGTAATAATTTGAAGTCTGTGACACGAGGGTCAGGCTGGTGGAAACAAGAAACTACAGTACTTCCGGTCTAGTGACGATACTTTTACTTTTTTGCAAAGCCTCTGCGACTCTGAGCTGTATTTTCAAACCATTTTATGCAATGCTTTGAGGCTGGATTCTGTCGGACACATTACGCACAGAATTGACCATTTTTTACAGTGTTTTGTGAGGTTTTGCTCCACGGTCCAGGGTAAAAACGGGGCCAAATGCAACTCACTTTGGACCCAGTGAGCGAGACGCAACAGGTCGCTTTGCGCAGTGGAAACAGGACAGGGCTGGACTGTACCGCCCGACCCGAGCCTATGGAAACAGGGCTTACAGTATGTGTTTGTAAAAGTGCGTATGTCTGGCTCAATGCTAAATAATGCTAAATAAAGGTTGCCAATGCAATAAAAATACCTTGGATTTAGCTAGATGGGTTTGTAGACTTATTTTAGCATTAGTAATTAAATTAAATATAGTTTAGCATTAGCTTCTAACAGCATATTTCATAATCACATGGGTTTTGGTGAACAGTTACCTTGTAAGTGAAGGTCTGGCCATGCGGAAAATGATTCTCTGGTTGTAGCTTGTTGTGTGCTTTGTATCACTTAGGTAGTAATTTATGTGACTGTGTTTCACCCACTTTTCCATAGGAATGAGAAGACTGGAACTAGCTTAGCCTCAGTATGAAACAGGCCTATTATAAATGCTGCTGATTAAAAATAGTGGACACTAGACATCGGGCAACCACTGAGCTGACTAAGTAATATGTAGTCTCATCTGACCCATTAAAATGGCATGAAAAAAAGAAAATATTTATTTTATAAGGTAAATGTGCTGAAAATGCATGTGCATGTGTGCAGCTGTAGCACCAGATCAGAGAGAATGTTTAGCATTGCAACTCCAGAGAGAGCGTGCCTTAAGATCAACATGTTGGGTTTCTTTGCTTGCAACTGTTAAATAATATGATTTAGCCTGACTAGTATTTGAATGTTACTTTTAATTTTTAATAATTTTGAACCTGAATTAGTTTTATTATCATCAAAATAGATTTTGAATAAAAACATTTTCCTAAATGATTTTGATACTTGCTACAGCAAGGCTGTGTAATCTTAAAGTGATAAAGCAGCTACAGAAAGTTTTGCAATGATATAAAAGGTTTTCTTCATGTTATGGAATTCAAGGAAGTTAAAAGTCCAATAAGAGTCGGTGTTCTATTAATACATTGAGCCTCATTTATGAAAGTGTTCTTAATATTTGTGTGTAACTTCCACTTTAAGAAGCGGAGAAAACTCTACATCAGATTATTAAGTTCATAGGAGCCAAAGTCATTCTTAACAGCCTATACGCTAAAGTCACCAAACTCCAGCAACAAACGTTTTTGTTTGTTTTTTTTACCTAAAATGAATAATGCATTAAGGAAGCTACTTCCTTATATGGCAAAAATGAGCCGGCTGTAGGACTTCACCCACAGACTGTGGAAGAAACCGGAGAAATGGGAATATCAGAAGGGGGAACAGCGCTTCTTCCGATTAAAACTTCAGCATCTTTTAAAAATGTTCACACACCTTGTACTCTGACATAAAATATTTCAAAAAATATTTCACAATTTCAAAATCTGGTGTTTTTTAAGGTCTTTTAAAGGTCTTGGTCTTGACTTAGACTTGAGCACATTTGGACTCGATCTTGTCTTGGTCACAGACTTATCTTGGACTTGGTCGTGTCTTGAACACGAGAACATATTTCATTACACACGCTTTGCTAAGCTTGCACCAGGAGCACAGTGACATAGTTTGCTTTAAGCCATCCCCAATGAGATCATGTAGACACTGATAATTGTGTAAACTTACATAGCTGGTCTTAATTTGGTCTCGAGGGACTGTCTCGTCTCAGCTTTGACCTATAAAAGTCTCAGTCCTGTCTCAGTCTTGGCCCTCAGGGGTCTGGGTCTTGTCTCAGTCTGGCCCTCAGGGGTCTTGGTCTTAGGACCCTGTGGTCTCAGAAAGGTCTTGGTTTCAATTACTGCAATCTTGACTAACACTAATGAATGAATGAATGATTTATATACTGTATATTGCACATTTACGCAGACAGATGTCAAGTGAAACCAACTGTACTGGAGCATTATTTTAGCTCTTAGAGATTTTTGTCCTAGAATAACTTCTTTTGGCTGTACAATAATACTATTTAAAGTGATATTTTCAGAAACAATATTGTTTGTGAAAATTATTTATCATGACAAGCCTAGTTTAAAGGTGCTGCTGTCTCAAAATGTTTTATATCAAGTTCATGTTGTTAAAATCATCCAAGACACAATGTAGTGAGTAATTTGGAGGTCAATAATCCCACCTTCAAATGGTAACATTTTGAAGGTGGGAAACATTGGGCATAGCACCTTTAATGAGAAACACTAGCTAGCTAAGTACTGTACATGCTGAAAAAACCCAATGAGTGCTCTTCCTGGATAAAGCATTTTAATGATTTTAAATGGTCTACATGTCCTTTTGGATGATAAGAAAAGCAATGTTCCCATTTGCTGAACTGTACTGTGCGATTTGATCAATGATTAAAAGTGGGCAAACTCTATTAAGGACGGTGGTGCTGGGGTTGCTAGGAGACATGCCATTGGTCGACACATTAGTGAATCTGCAGAAACGTGTAGCCTATATCCTCACTCTGCTCCTGCTCCAGTCCCACAGCAAAGTACCGGACTGTAGTGGAACACAGATCTGCACCAAGCATCCATCACTGTAAGTCTGTCAGGAGGTTCGCACACAGAAACGTGCTTTCACTCAGACGAGTCAAGAACACAAGAGCTTGACATTCACAATTTTCTTGGAGCCAAACCAGGAAAAAGTTGGATTGTTTATATTCAAAAGAGCTAACTTTTGTCCTTCTGAGCAATTCCTGTTCAGTTCATTTGTATTTGATTTTCACAATGTCAGTCTGAAGATCAGGGAGTGAACAGTGAGTTGTGGTGAACGTCTCAGAAATCTTTACAAATCCTGGTAGAATTCTTCCCCAAAGGACATTGGTGTGTTTATAAAGAGACGTGTTTGTGTCTAAAGCAGTTCAAGACCCGGGGGCCAGATCCGGCCCTCCAGCTGATTAACTCCTTCTGAAACGTATCTGTCAAACATTTGAAATTGGCTTTTGTATTAGGTGACCATTTTGCAGACAAATGTTGATAAAGCCTTTAATATCTTTCTACAGGGGAGAACTGGCTTTAGGTTCTGGAAGAGACCAATCTGCTCCACTGCTTCTATTCTACTCACCAGGGGAGTCCTGTTCAAGCTAGCTGAAAGTCTACCAACAGGCTTGGCCACTTCAGCTAATCTGAATGTAAATAAAAAAGATCTAAAAGTCACCAAATTACAGAAGCGTACCTGCTTTCTCAAACTTTTCTTGGGGGAGGACAATGCCCCCACCCCCACCACAGTGAGAATTTATGCTGCATACAATGCTACTTAAATTTGACTATTTGTATTTAACGACTATTTGCCAGGGGTACTTGGGATGATTGCAGATTTAAAAGAAAAGTAGAATTGTATTATAATGTTATTTGCAGCACATTCTCAATGTTCAGAGTCAGTTTTTTTTATATGGAATCCAATAAAAAAATAACATACAAAGGTTATAAATGAAAATGTATGAGTATAGAAAAATACCCTTAAAAACCCATGACAAAGGGGGTACTCTGTGTGAGATCATTAGGAGGTACTCTGGACAAAAAAGTGGAACCAACACAGCTAGGTCAAAATAATGCAAATTAAGTCAATTGTAGCAAACAAAATTATGCAAAAAAAGAAGAAAATAATCTCTGATTTTGTGCTGGCGTATCGCCGATGGGGCTGGGGCTGACTAGTGCCCAGGACTGTTTTTAAGTCCCACTCCGTCCCTGCCTTTCTGCAAAAATCAAATTAGTCTTGTAAAGAGCTTGCTTACAATTTTCTCACAAAACTTTTGGAATTTAGTCAATTGGTCAAAAATAAATAAAATAGTCAGCATCTATGTTTTCATACTAATGCCTTCATCTTCTAACTTGAGAAAACATTTTGCAAAAAATTACAATGTGTCAGCAACAAACTTTTAAGCTGTAAGATCAGCTGAGTAAAGACTGGGTCAGTGCCACTTGTGGCAGAGGATGGTGCCCTCGCGCAATGCTCCTTTAAGGATCACTGTTAAGTTTTAGCGACTAAACTGGACTAGATGCTGGTGTTTGGTTGAGTGAAGCAGGTTTAATTATCTCCCGCTGAAGTAACTGCACCATAATCAGCCGTAATCAGAATGTGCCGTTTAGAGCCTCTCAGGAGCCTCTCCAGCTCCATCCACCACACGGGGGTCCGGGGCCACTGATTACACCTGTTTACAGCAACAGTACTCTTGGATATGTGCCTCCCCAGGCTACTTACAGGAAATGTGTGCTACTTTGTGTTTTTAAGATTTTGCAATCAACTTCAATATGCAACCTGAATGGCTGCAATTAGTCAATTACCTTGAATACAATTACATGGTGTTCATGTAAATGACTGGGGATGGTACTGAGACCCAGTTTCATAACAACACCAGTGCTGTGCCTTAACAGTCTTCTGATCTATAAGCTCCAGCTGTACAGGTCGTCTTATCGGCCCTGAGAGAGCACGTTTCATATAATCTGTCCCATGCACGCGCGCTGTCTTCTCTACTTTGATTGTGCGCCTTGCAGTATACTTTCTTGTGGAACTACTACTACTACTACTGCTGCTACTACCAGGGGAGTCGACAGGGGGGACAAAGGGGTCTTTTGTCTGGGCTCCAGGATCCTAGGGCCCAGAATGGTACTTTGTTCATGTTGATTTATATTGTGGGGGGGGCCATATGAGTCACCCTTGCCCGGGCCCCCAAATTTCCATCGATGGGCATAGCTACTACTAGCCTACTACTTTTTCAGCTACTGCAACTAATACTACTTCTACTACTACAACTGTTAACTAATTTATTAATTGAATAACTGGTCTAAATACAGAATCCAAAGCATAAACTGGATCTACCAGATGGATTCTCACAATATTTGAATCCATCTGGTGTGACCACTGCTGATCAGTTAGAACCAACCATGTTCAACTGAATCAATCACAGCGCAGCAGAGGACCAATCACAGTTTATCATTGTGATGTGAGTGGAAGCGTACATAAGCGCTAAAACAAACATGGCATCATCGACAGGCCGAAATTCATCCAAAATTGATGCCAATCATCTTATTTATGAATATTATCTTAACCTAGCACAAGCCCCAGGCCTAAACTTACCAATTTTAGTAACTTGAAGCCCAAACTTACACACTTACTTACACTTAAAGAAAACGTTCCGACGTGACTGCAGCCAAAACTCGTGTCTTTTTAAGCTTTGAAATCTATAATGTTTACACTTTTTCATATCGTGCTAAATGTAGGAGAGAGCGGGGTTGGTTGTCACACTTTTTTATTTGATTTGAATTTCTCAAAAACAGAAAATCTCACATTAACCATTTTAACAACAGAGAAAAGCTCAAAGTCTTGTGTAACTAATGAATCCACCTGCTGTTCTCTGTCTTGTTCTGATCAAAAGTTATTGATCATTAAATGTTAATTGTTCACCTGTGACAACCAGCCCCAAGTGCACGGTGGCTGAGCGGTTAGCGCTCTTGCCTCACAGCAGAAGTCGCAGGTTCGATTTTTACAGGCCGGGCCTTTCTGTGTGGAGTTTGCATGTTTCTCCCCGTGTCTGGGTGGGTTTTTCTCCGGGCACTCCGGTTTCCCCCACCAACCAATAACATGCATGTTAGGGTAATATCCTCCAGCTACGGTAGTCCTGACCAAGCCCAGCAAGAACATCTGGAGATGGGTCCCCGAGCGCTGCACTGCGGCGATCACTGCTCCTGAGGAGATGCTGCAGAGGCATTGAAGGATGGGTCAAATGCAGTGGACAAATTTCCCTACGGGGACAATAAAGTGTACCTTAACCTTAAGTCTGGGTTGGTTGTCACACCTCATGGGTTGGTTGTCACAATGTTCTGTCAATGGGAGACCAATGACAAATGTGTCTTGTCTTTGGTTTGATTTTTTGATGTTTGATTTAATTTTGATTCAAGAATGTTTTACATTTTGGGAATTAGGAGATGTTAAATTACAAGAAAAAGGCAATTGGAAATGTAAAAATGCATTTTGTCAAGATTCTAATGATAGTGTAAACTATATTTTTTATGTGAATTAGTGATTCATAACTTTTGAACAGAATATGCTCCATGACAAGAATTAGATTTATTTTTTAGTTGATACTTTACACTGATTTCCTGCATTGAATTGGAATTTTTAAAATCTGGCTTTTGTAAAAGTGTGACAACCAACCCCACTCTGGTGCAAGCTGTTATAGATATAATCATATGTGACAACCAACCCTGAAAAAAGTGTGACAACCAACCCCAACTGGACTTTTTTACTCTCACCTTAGCTTTCTTCTCAGGCCCAGCGTGGCTAATCGGGAGAGTCGGGAGACTTCCCGAAGGGCCGGGGACTTTGAGGGCCGGTGTGGCTCATGTCACACCGGCCACGGGTTGGACCAAGACGCAGAGACGTGCTGAAAGCACGAGGGTAGTCGCTCTAGAGCAGGGGTGGCGAACCCGAGGCTTGCGAGCCGCATACGGCTATTGACCAATCAGCTCTTTGGCTCATTCAGAAACATTTGCGCCTCCACACATTCTCTCTCTTTTTCCTTCTCGCTGACATGCGGGAGAGAGCCGCATGTGCGTAAAGCTGCTGTGCTGTAACCTGATCCCGCCTAATTAAGCTAAAACATAGAAATCCTGAGTCTTGTGAGTGTTTTGAAGTCCACAGCGACACTCTACTACTCACAAGCTTTCAGACACTTTTTATTTCACAAAGATAGACCTCAGATTCACGGAGTTATGATTGTTTTCGCCTTTACTGAAAATTGCCATTCATTTTAATGGGCGGGCGCGCGGAATTTGACGGGACGTTTCGAAGCATTTAATTCACTGTCTCAAGACACATGAGATATAAAAGTGATACTAAGCATGAGTTCAGACGTCCTCATACAAGTTTAGTCTTGTTTTTAGAGCTTCTACAGCCCCAGCTTCACTGTCACTGCTGCGTAAAGGTCTCCACGGTCTGCCCTGGGAAGAGCAGGGCCGGTAAAAAAAAAAAAGAGGACCTTTGAAGGGGGGGCTCATCTAACATGAAAATTTTTAAATTGACATTAGAATTGATAATAATTATATTGTTAATTATAGTAAAATTACATACATATCAATAAGAATATCACATCTAAAACTCACCAAAATGCAGGAAATTGCACATAATTTTAAAAAATTCTCCTGGGGGAGAATTCCCCCAGACCCCCTGAATTATATCAAAACCATGTTATATAAATAAATAAAGATACAGTTGACTTTGCTGGGGCGCTATAACCCACTCAAAAGTAAAAAATAATATTAATAATCGCATACATATTTACATTTTTATTCAAAGGGCTGTTCTATTAAAAATTTTCCCGGGCTGAAAATGAGTCCCACTCCGGCCCTGTTTCTTCTACATTTTTAAACCAGTTCAGAAAAAAACAGTCCTAATTGTCACTCCGGGGTCGCCCCACCTCCCTCTCCAGGATTAGCCTGTCCTTGTCCTGCTAGATGAGCTGTTTCCCTCTGATGTTCCGTCCGTTCTTCACTGTGGCTCTACTCAAAGTTAGTCAAAACGTTCTTTTTTAGTTTTTCCTTGCCGAGAAGTAGGTTCTAAAAACAGGAGATGCTCTGAACAATTATTCATCTGCTTGTTTACTCATAATCTGCTTTAAAATGTTTGATCAATTGCTGAATTAACAATCTTGAGAAGTCCTCAGAGACGACTGTTGTTTCTGATTTTGGGCTGTACATAAATTCATTGATTTAATTTTGATGATATTTTAGTCTGAAAATGCAGCAAAAAAGTAAACCACAAAACCGGCTGTTTTGTTTTTACTTAGCTTTTTGCACTTTAACATAAACCTAAATCGCGTTTGCAACATTCACACTTCACATTCTGAAGTCATTTACATAGATATTTTTTGCTGCTTTGAAAGACGTACAGTTTGTTACATCGCGGTCCCTCCGTCACTTGTCTGGATTTCAATTAATTAGCTTAAGAAAAATCCAGAGGTCAACACATAAATAACATTCACACCAAAGATTGTATGGCGGTTCATATAAAAGATGTTATTCTCACTACATTTGCATTAGCCAAGGTGCATTCTATTTACATCTGCCATGTCAAACACAACATGGAAATAATGCGGGAATTCTAAAGGCCGTCCATGCCTTTTGTCCACTCAGCGGCTCTTTCAGCAGTGTACACCTCTTTGCAGCTAATTAACATGGCTCTCATTAATACATGTAATAGATGTGAGCAGGGAACATGGAGTGAAGCAAGGTATTACATAATTAACCTTTGTGACAGCTTCAACGAATAGATAATGAGGACTTGTGTGGACCAACAACATAAACAAGATGAATCCATAGTATTTCTGCTGTTGTCGTGGCAAGTATTAATGAAATAGTTGATGATTTTTTGTGAATGAAAATAACTGGCTGCTGATGTGCGTTGCTGTAAACTGTTCATATACAGTACACTCAAGGAAAAAAGAAAAAAAAATAAGTACATTTGAAAAATGGGTTAGCATCATGATTTCAGTCCATGGTAAACTGAAGACAGGGGAACACATTTCTTGGTTTGGCTTGACTGATTGTGAGAACAATAAAGAGTGCATTACACAAACTCATGTTTGAAACTCAGAGTTGACTTTTATCGCTGGTCAACACACTTCTTCACGATTCCACGATTGTCTCAACCAGAGAGGGATGGAGATATTGGCTGCTCCAAGCTGGACGGTGTTGTATTGTGTCTACAGGGTGTTTGGAGTCCATCGCTCTACCATTAGTCGCCACTGGTCCTCTAACGACCGCCCTCGTACTGGTCGCCTCCGTGTAACGACCGCTGTACAGGACCGCGCCAACCGCCCGCACATCTCTGTGACAGGTTCTGGCCCACCACCAGGTCCACAGCCAAGACCTTTGGGACACACCACAGGCCAGTGTCGGCCAGAACCATCCGTAATCTCCCCCACGCTGACGGTATTCGACCATATGGGCCAAATGTTGGATCAGTGCTTACCCCCAACATTGCGAGCTTGGATCGAATGGTGCACTGCACATCGTTGTTGGACTTTGCAGAGGTGGTCCCAATGGTCCCCATTGAAAATGTCTGGGATCTGCTCATCTGCCCCCCCACCCCAAAGCAT
This sequence comes from Mugilogobius chulae, assembly GCA_038363315.1. Lineage (NCBI taxonomy): Eukaryota > Metazoa > Chordata > Actinopteri > Gobiiformes > Gobiidae > Mugilogobius > Mugilogobius chulae. Next base: position 13,172,462 of record CM076416.1, read on the forward strand.
TTTTTTTCCCTGAGTGTAAGTGTTGTAAAGGGTTTGTATTACATTACTTGTTCAATCTGTGTTATATTTTGCTGCTCCGGAGCAGGATATTGAATATTGATATCTTATGTAAGGAAAAAGACAAAGAAAGGATGGGGTTAATAATAAAGAATGATAATTTAATTATAGATTAGGACTATCAGTTAATCGCATTTTTATCGCGTTAACAATTTTAACAGCGATAATTTTTAAAATTTAAAAGAAAACGTCATGTCCACAATGTAACATTGTAGTGTCATTGTAGTGTCATGGTTTGGATCAACAATCCTGAAGGAAAACATCCGGCAGTTTGGGACTTCAATCTCAAGAACACTTGGATTCTGCAAGATCCAAAAAACAGCAGCAAGTCCACTTCTGAATGACTGAAGAAAACTAAATAAAACAAAATGAGTTTTGAAGTAGCCTTCTCAAAGTTCTGACCTTAAAAAGTTTGAGAAAAGTGTGGCTGAATTAAAACAATTCTGCAATGATGCGTGAACCAGAATTCCTCCGCAGCACCGAAGACTTATTAGAAAGTTTGTATTTTTTCCTTCCTTAATAATAAAAACCTTCTTTTAAAACTGCCTTCTGTGTTTACTTGTGTTGTATTTCCCATCATCAAACCAATAAAAATGTGTTTGATGATGTGAAACATTTAGGTGTGACAAACGTGATGACTGAGAAATCATAAAAAGGCAAACACATTTCACAGCTCTGCAAATCAACAACATACTTCACTGAGATCCCAGTCCTCACTCTTCACAGGTCCTGCAGAGACGATGACAGTCAGGTGTCACGCCATTATCATGTGTGTCTTAACTGTACTTCAGAATTGGACTGAGAATAACAAGCATCGACTGGGCCTATCTGGGACATTACAGTAATCCAGTGCACAAAACAAGCACAGCTAAAGAAAAACACAAGTCGCGCATGAGTAGTTGTCAATTTCTGAGAAAGAAATTGCAAGTCATGTCCTGTTCACAAAAGCTGCGATAAAAAGCGACAAGAAGCAGAGTGACCTGACAGATTAAACACAACTTATATTTCCTGCCAGAGTCCAACCTTCGTACGACGGTTGCTGCGACTCGGTCTTTCTTTTTCGCTGTCTAAATAGTACTTACATCCTGTTTGAACAATCTGTGCTTGGCTAAAAACTGTCTTGCTGCTACGCAGCACTCCTCTGACCTCCAACAGCCCCATTCACAGCAAATACACAAGATCCAAATGTCGTCAAAGTTGTCAAAGACTCTGCTTGGTGTGAAAGAGTTGCACACTCTTTGACAGATACATTACAAAGGCGTGAGGACTGAGATCAGAGTGCCGGTTTTGATTTAAGTGCAGTGTCAACCAATCACAAAAACCTGGAAATGACACCAAAACAGCGACACGCTAAACCAGATTTTTTCATAAATATGTAGCGCAAGTAACACGATTTGCTGCTCAGGTTTTAAAGAATACCGAAGCAAGAGTCGAAAAAAAAAAAAGAATCTATCAGCTACGTCCACCATCTTTAATGTTTTGAAAGTTAGAAAAAAAATAAAATTGAAATTGGCGAGGGGAGGGAGAGGAGAGCTGCTGTTTGAAATTGGATCTATTATTGGACAAGGAAATGATTGGCTCAGTCTTTGGTTCCAGATTCTTCTGCATTCAAACAGAATGTGGGAGAGGCTGGCTGTTCAGGCAAGTAAAAGAGGCTTTACCCTATTCAGTCCATCCTGTGATGGTCCTGACTTGTGTGAGCGCTGCACTGAGGGCTCAATGCAGAGGACAAATTTACTCAGAATTATTCTGGAATGAGTCAAAGTGTACCTTAGCCTGACCTTAGAGTGTTTGAGTTCATTTGTTTGTGGCACAGGAGACACAACTTGTTCAGATGCTCAACAGTGTGTGGACAAAAGGGTTGCATCTAAGATGTCCTGCTTCTCTCTTTAGAGGACAAGACAAAATGTGGGTAGAGATAATGGACATGGTAGATGTGTTTTGAGCTTGTATATGATGAGTTATCAGTCCTGCTTTACCACAAACATGTCTGGCTGGAGTGTCGTCATGTTCCTCTTCACAGTAAAGAGCTTTATGTGTATTAAGCTTTATGTGTGTTACATAATATTGAGGTTGCCCTGAAACCTAAAGCTGATAAGTGATGCACTAAAAGAACAAATATGTATGGGCCAACAAATATATAAAGTAAAGCAGAGGTCTGACATGTTTTCACACAAAGTTCTGCTTTTACACTAAACTTTCCGAGGAGAAATAGAAATGATTAACTATGACACTCTCAGAGCTGAGTAGCCCTATAGTTCCTTATATACGAGCACATAAGTGACGTTTCTGCTGCTCTCAGCCTCACATTAAGTGAAAGTAGAATTCCTCAGACCCACTCCTCCACAGACAGACTCCCTCTACTGAAGCGAAGCCTCTAATCCTCTTGTTTTGATTCTGCACATTATTACTTGTGTTTCTCATTTTCCATGTTCTCTCTGTGTGTCCAAATTCAGACTGAAGCTTTTCTCGCGGTGGATCAGGCAGCTGCAAGAGGGAAAGTCATGTGAGGAGCAGAAATACCAATATCGTACAGTGTATTCTGAGTTTGTCTAGCATCATTTCCAGAGTATAAGCCACAAGGTTTTTCACAATTTTAAACTTTTATGCAGCACAATGTTGCAGCTTAATTACAAATTCCAAAATACTTACAATACAAACAAGTAAGGCCTATTTACAGTGGCATGAAAAAGTATGTGAACCTTTTGAAATTTCTCACATTTCTCCATAAAAACACCATCAAATGTTATCAGATCTTTGTCAAAATCACACAGATAAAAAACTATGTCTTCTTTAACTAAAACCACCCAAACATTTATAGGTTTTCATATTTTACTGAGGATAACATGCAAACAATGACAGCAGGAGAAAAAAAAAGTAAGCGAACCCTTACATTTAATATCTGGTTGCCCCCCCTTTGGCAGCAATAACTTCTACCAGACGCTTCCTGTAGTTGCAGATCAGTCTGGCACACCGATCTGATACATTTTGGACCATTCTTCTTAAAAAATTGCTGCAGTTTAGTCAGATTTCTGGGATGTTGGGCATAAATTGCTGTTTTGAGGTCATGCCACATCATCTCAAGTCAGGACTTTGACTTGGCCACTCCAGAATGTGTTTTTTGTTCTTCTGAAACCACTCTCAAGTTGATTTACTATTGTGTGTTGAATCATTGTCTTGTTGCAGCTTCTTTCCTCTTTTAAGCTTTGACTGTCTGACAGACAGCCTCAACTTTTCTTGTTAAACATCTGATTAACTTTTGAATTCATTTTTCCACTAATGATTACAAGTTGTCCAGGCCCTGAGGCAGCAAAACAGGCCTAAACTATAATTTCCCTCCACCAGGCTTCACGGTGGGGATGGGGCGTTGATGTTGGTGAGCTGTTTCATTTTTCCTCTAAACATGACTGTTTGGTAAAATTGGGAAAAAATTGCTCTTAAAGTCTCCTTAGGCAGAAGGTTCACTTACTTTTTCTTTCCCCTTTTGTCAATGTTTGCATGTTATCCTCATTAAAAATGAAAACCTATAAATGTTTGGGTGGTTTTAGTTAAAGCAGACACTGTTTTTTCATCTGTGTGATTTTGACAAAGATCAGAACACATTTGATGGTGATTTTAAGCAGAAATGGGAGAAATTTCAAAAGGTTCATATACTTTTTTTATGCCACTGTATACGTTATGTTGAACTATATTAGCTAAGAAAATACTTTTACTGGAACATCGTCCGGCCGGCTGGATGAGGAGGAGCGGAGTGGTTTATCTGAAGGGCTTAGACTCCATAACGGCACGGCTGAGGAACCAAAGTGAGAGCCGGGGATTTGAGAGAGCAGTGGACTGAGAAAAGCACCTGACAGTCGAGGAAGATTCCCCCGGAGAGAGCAGAGATTTAGAGTACAGATGGAAGCACGTGGAGGGGAGAGAGAGAGACACGCAAGGGAAGATTTCAGACGCATGCTTAGGGTTTATGTTCAGTGCTGCTGCCTTTAGGGATGGAAAGATTATTAGGTTAGTTGTGAATTTTGAAAGCTGGAATGAAATGCAGTTATTCACGTTAACTCATGCAGTGAAATCAAACCCACAGGACCCTCAGGTTACAGACGTTATGCAGCGACTCTGGAGGAGTGGTGATAAACACTAAATAATCCAAAACAGGTTTGTCGAAGTTGGTCGATCAAAACTAATGCACAGCTCCATCTCATCCAAAAAACACTTTATGGTTGACCAACATTGCGGCGTTTCAGAGCTCGACCTTTCCACCACAGCAGAGGATTAAAAACAAAGACAGCAGCTTTTTATTTGGCGGTTAAAGTGCGTATGAACAGGTTTCTACAAATGTCCCATTTTACATTTAATTTGTAGATTAACACTAGTTGTACATATAAACGATAATTTTGCATGAATCAAGAAAAAATTTGTGAAGAAAAGTTTGAAAACAACACGAAGTAGAGGAGAGTTCACAGACATGTTACATTTTCTCTATTTTAATGACTCTATAAACATATATTTAACAAAATTAGTATGTTGTGGGGTATATATGCCTTAAGAAGTATAAGTAACAGAGTTTAGGTCCAAGTTATTACATGGTCGCTAAGCAACTCCCTAGTGTGATGTCATAATTTATGAACAGGAAGTATATTTGTAGTCTAAAAAAATAGCTAAAACTGGCATGAACTTTGCAAAATGTTTAGTAAAATCAGTTGTTGAACCTGTCAGAAGCACTTTAGACATATATCCATCACATTAAGAAAGTTTTAACAATCAGGTAAAGTGTGGACAGGACAGAAAATTCTGCAGCTAACAACTTAATAATAAATGTGCGTCTGTGGCAAAAAGTGAAGCCAAACAGAAATTAATTTGTCTTGTTATTCGCTTTACTTATGCAAATTTAGGGTAGAAACGTGTATGGGCAAATAGCCCTGCTTCAAGACAACATTCACCTAAAATTCCAAAAACAAAAACAAAAAAGTACTTATAACAATAACTCGCTGTTTTATCAAACATGAGTTACATGATCTTAGGCTTTTGGCTTCCACCACTCCCATGCACGTCTGTCAACTGTCAAATAATTAGATTATTTGTTTTAAAGTGCCAAAGAAAATTAATAAACACATTCTGCAGTGCTTTACACAAGCTGTGCCTGGGACAGGTCTCTGGCTGTCCTGGCTCAATTTAGCAGAGCGTGTACCCCAAGTCTATGTCAAGACCATGACCAGTGGCCTCGAAACCATGACAAGACCAAAGTCCAAATGCGCTTAAGTCCTGGGTTTATCCCCCTCTGCCTATACTTTTATACTTTGAGCTCCTCCCCTTAACAGTCCGCTCTCATATAAGCCAATTAAGTCACACTTCACACACAGTCTCTTTCTGATTGGCTTCGGACCTTTTCCTCGCAGACAGATCTCAGTAATGAACATATGCGCCAATCCATCTTTCACATTCTCACATATTTATAAAAGTATTCTTCCTCCCACTCTCTCACTCTCTCTCTCTCAGTTCTATCAGAGTGCTGTTAGACATCTTTTGAATGAATCGAAGAGGTTGGCTGCTCTTTTGCTGTCTCTCTGGTGGCACTGAGCACTTTTTGAAACTTTTTTGGTTTTTAGCTCGGTTTTTGTCAGGAAAACTTTGGACTTCGGCCAGCTAAGACGTGTGGCCTCTGGTGTTCAACAAACATGAGCTAAGTACTGTCCGATTTGTGAAAAGAAGACATCTATTTTTCTTGTAACCATGGAGACCATACAAAGCTAATGCTACCCACGCTAGCTATGGACTGTCAGACTTTCACACCCGAAGCAGCAGAGGACGTTGCAGTGAGGATGGTTTGATTCTTGGGGTTCTTTCATCCACCCTGTGATGCTCAACAGACACAAGTTAGGATTTTTTGTTTGTTTGTCTTGTAACCATGGAGATGAGACATGAAGCTATGAATGCTAACTTTGCTAGCTTTAGACATCTGAAAAGCTCCAGCAGAAGATTTTCCAGACAAATATTTTGAGGGGATGGTCTTATCACCGACTGAAACAACAGAAGTTTTATCTGATCCACTTGGACCTGTGTCATCTGTTCAACTGCATCTGCTCCTCCAGCTAAGGCCCTGACCCAGTCGACCACATCATGGAGATGGTCCCAGAGGACCAAGCTCCAAACCTGGGGCAACCGAGCCTTCTCCATCACTGCCCCATCCTCTGGGACAGAGACTGCACCGACTTCACCACTTTCAAGAAAAATCTGAACATCCATCTGTTTAAATCTGCTTTTAATGTTTTGTAATTGTAATGTTTGATTCATGTTGTAATTACTAACTGTCTTTGTGTATTGTACCTTTAACTGCCATTGTCTGTAAAGCGTCTTTGAGTGTCTAGACAAGCGCTATATAAATAAAATGTATTATTATTATTATTAGACTCGAGTTTGGTCACTCGGAGCCGCTGTGCTGCTGCTCTGTCCCAAATCAAATCAGAAACAAGAGAGAAATGAGAATAAGACAGGAGAAGTGACAAAATGCACTGCTCCTGTTTGCGCCCTGTGCCACGAAACCTGGGGCTCTACTGGGCTGAATAGACTGAATGGATTCTGTTACCTTAGCTTTTACTAAAATGGTGTCAAAGGGCTCAAAACAGTACACAAACATCCAGTATGTTTTAGGTCGATATGAAAACTGAAGCCCAAAGTAAACTCATTCAAACAAGCAGACTGTGTGGAGGACCCTGTTGCTGTGAGGCCAGAGTGCTAACATGTCCATGCAGACTGATGGAGAAAATTGAACATTTTGAACTATCTCTGACTTTTGTTTGACAATGAGCATAT